>JARVZY010001820.1:0-607500 GCA_030686995.1 Artemisia argyi | reverse complement strand
TTGTGGTTTCACACATAAAGATCCTTTCGTACTCTTTACGTGGTAGCGCATTGTAAATAACAATTTTTGCTTCATCATTTTTAGCAAGTTTTCTTTTTAAATCATCATTTTGTTTTTCAAAAGGTACGATTTCATCTTTCTTTGTTTCGGGGTTATTCTGAATAGGTAAAAAATCACCATTAGTAATAACATGCCAAAGATCTAGATCTTTTGATTTCACATAAATTTCGAATCGATTTTTCCAATATAAAAATCCATCACTTTCAAATAGTGGTGGTTTTTGCATAGATTGCCCTTCTAAATATTTTTTAGATTCCATAGATCATTAAAAGTTTTAAAATACAATATATTTTAAAGATCTTGCTAGATGTGGCTCCTGATACCAATTGTGGAAAACTAGAAGGGGGGTTGAATAGTTTTACGTCTTTTTAAATTTATTTTCAAAATCTTTTGTAGCTTATAAAAACTTTGATTCGATCTTATGTGAATTCAAGTGTCAACAAATATAAGCAAGTCTAATCTAATAATCTAAGTATTGAAATGAAATGAAGTAAAGATAGAGTTAGAAAGATCAAACCATAACACGCGAATTTATAGTGGTTCGGCTACAAGGACACCTTCCTTGCCCTACTCCACTCCCCGAGTAGCGCACTCGAGAGTTTTCTTCACTATGTCAACAAAATCCTTATGGCGGAGAAACCTTACACACCTTGGCTTACACCTATTAACGACACTAAGCTAAATGTCGAGTTCTAATCGTAGCTAGAACCAATCTCACAACTTCTTCACGACTTCACACCTTCTTCACACCTTCAAAACTTCTTCAAGATAGCTCCACAAACTCTTCTTCTTGTCTACTTCACACCTTCTTCTATGGACAACTAATTCACAACTTCTACACTACTTTACAACATACCTACTATCTACAATCAACAAATTCACACAACACTTTACAAATATCTAGCACTACTACAAGATAATACTAACAAATCACAACACTACTACAATTTTATGGATGTTGAGGAGTCTTCTTCTATTTGCACTTGTGTGGATGAAGCTTTGGAACACTTGGAAACAAAGACTTATGAATTATATGATCAAAGGATTTTGGGATAGAAATGGAGATGAGATCAGAAAGTTTTGAGTGCAAAAAGGTGAGGAAAATTTGTGAAATGAACTGTCACAACTCGTAATTTCATGTCCGTTTTCACATGTCAAAATTTCATTTTTATTTCGGGAAGTTACTATTCATCAGTTACTATTCACTATTACTATTCACTTTCACTATTCATCTCCGAAATTTTTATTTCATATTCTCGTAATTTAAACTATTTTAACGGTAATCCGAGAGTTTGGCGCTCGTCGGATCATTTCTGCAAAAATCACGAAGCCATGTCCAAGATTTACTTTTGGGTTTAAACGTCGTTCCAGCATCCCGATATGTCCATAAAACATTATAAACAATAGAAATATGATTTTTCTCTCATTTTACGAGAATTCTAAAAGTTTTGGAATTTTACGTTTTTCAGTTAAGCGTTTTACGCGAATTACGCGTTTTAAACCCGCGTTTCCAGTTTTAACAGCGATTAAGCAACCCGATGGAACTTACCATTCATTTTATATTTCATCATGGAGTATTTTGACAAGTTTAGTAATTCTTTCAAGTCTCATATTTTTACGATACCCGGATTTATGTTTCGCGGTTTAAAACATTACGTTTAGCGATTAACGGAACCAAAACCGACTCCGTGAACTAGATATTAACAAGTTTCCTACATACTCATCAACCATGTGCAACCCCCCCCCCCCCCCTCAAAATATCTAGTCAACTTGACCAATTATTTACAAAAATGCCATTGGATAAGATTTTTCTACATAAACACAATTAACACATCATATTTATTTTCAAGAATCATAAAGCAAGGTTTTCTCCCTTTCCTCTCCTCCCTAGCCACGACCCAAATTGAAAACACAAGTAAGATCCATCAATTTTTGAAGATCAAGACATAATCAAGCTCTACTTTCTTTCCTTGTTAGGGTTTTGTGATAAAAACCTAGGTTTCTTAATCCATTTTTCATCAAACTCCATATATATTCAAGTAAGCTTCAAGTGGTTTTTTTCATCATCTATTACCTTCATTTCATTAGTAACATGTTGTATTTTCATGATATATTGGTTAAATATGCAATTAGTTATGTTATATTTACCACTTTTCAAGTATTTCTTAATTATTATGAGATTATAATTAACCTATGATTATCCCCATGAAACCCACCAAGGTTGGTGATGTTTAGGAACCCATGACACCTTAAGAAGGTGTATGGAAGGATTAGACTAGATTTGTGGTGATTGGAGTGGATTTGGACAAGTATTAAACAAGAAAAATGAATTTTAGCCACTATATAAAGGTTGCTGTCCCATTTTGTAAAATCCAGAAAAATCAGGGGATTCCAGGTAACTTTGGGCTAAAGATTTAGAAAATAATTTCAAAAACAAATCCGTGGGCGAAAGAACGGATTAAAACGAGTTTATAACGAAGGAGATATGATTTTTGCAAGTTTAACGACGAAAACTATTTTCTGAAAATTTGACTTGCTGTCCCACGATTTTCAATGGGCAATCTGAGGTGTAAAACTTGATCTAGCCATCCCGAATTATCAAAAATATATTAGTATATTGTCCCACGATTCCGGGGATATAAAGAACGTAGAAAACAAGCTTTTAACGACCAAGATATACACGTTTCAAAATCAACGAAACTCTATTTATTTCCATCCGCTTTTTAGCAAAATATTACCAAGTATAGAAAAACAGTTTTTGTAATACATCATGTTGAGAGCCAATTTACTCTTTGATAAACTCATTTCTGGAAAATTTATATCATTGACAAAAAGTTAGTTCACCCAGCCTAGTTTCCAAAACATGCACCCGTTTGTCAAAAGTATTTATAACGAACAACTTATGGACTTCCAAACTTTCCCTAAAACTGCCCAGAATCTGCCAAAACAGCCCAAACACCTTAATTCATGGCTATATATCTTTATGATCGAGACCCGTATGGACAAACTTCAGTTCTATGACTTTTTAGATAAGGTGAAAGTCTTTCTAAAACTACTGAGCTTCTTTCCTAACTCTTAATATTCACCATTTCGCGACTAGTTTTGCGAGACCACTTTGGCCATATTTTTCAAGTTATGAAAAGTGTCATTTTACGTCGAAAACCTTATATTTGCCGATAGAACACCAAATAAGGATCGTAGAGTATCGTTTCAACATATATACTTGGAAAGTAGTTTTTATAACTAAACGAGACATCAACATCTATTTCAACGATAAACCTTATTTTCAAATTACACGAGTGGTATCGATAACATACGTATTTGCATGTGTAGCATCATTTCATTTCTTACATTAGACCGTATCATCCATATTAGGTTGCGGTTAGAGATCGAACCTCATTTCTGTGTATCAACTTTTGTCATCGTAGCTATCGCACCAGGTGAGTCATAGCCCCTACTCTTTTAATTGTTTTATCAACTCTTTGGGGGAGAATACATGCTCGTTTTACTTAAACGCATTACTCGCTTTACATGGTTGATTACCTGCATTTCATTGGTATGTTTGATTACCTGCATTTCATGGGATTATCATCATTGTTTATATAACCTCGTTGTTAAAATTGTTTATATAGCGGTTTTGCTACACTTATCTTTGAATTGAGATTCAAGCATTATTTTGTTCACACAAACCAAAACACATTTGGCAGTGGGTTGTAAACACACAGGTTACAAGTCTCTTGTGACGGGACTTGGAACTGAGTGGATTTACGATGCCTTTGCTGGGAAATCTTCATTCATATGCATAACATTCTTTTTCACAAGACTCTATGAACTCACCAACCATTGTGTTGACACTTTAGCATGTATTTTCAGGTATTAAGCAATGGCATGCTACAAGAGGTTTTGGCAGGGCATGGCATGGTCATAGAAGACTCTGATTTATTCATTTGGAGACCGTTCTAAATTATTTTTAGGGCCTACTTCCGCATTACTTTTAACAATATAGATTCAACATTTTGATTTAATTATTTTATTCTAAATGATTCAAGTGCAAACTATTTTTGAACTAGTGCTGTAATACCAATTGAGTTACACCCCAGCTACATGTATGCTTTCGCTGGACCCGATTTTGGGGGTGTGACAGATTGGCATTAGAGCTTTGGCTATAGCGAACTAAGTGTTTTTAAAACCTAGACTATAGCTACTTTCAAGAAAATTTAACCCTATGACCGTCACGTGCCTGCCTGCCAAGCTGAAGCCTCATTTGTGGTTAGTCGCTGACATAGGTGATGAGATTTGTGTCTCATTATCTGATATATTATATTCATTTATTATAGTTGATTACTATAATTGTTTTTCATATAAGCATATTCACGTATCATATATGTCACCGCATTACGTTTTTCCTTGCATAGTTTCATCATTTGACCTCGAGTTTGGTCACCTGCCTTAGTCTTTCAGAACGTCTTGGTATTTGTGAAGGACATAGTATTAGTATAACTGAACTGAGTTTTCAAAATTCATGGAACCTCGGTGGAATATAGACTAGTCATTTATATTCAACCCGGGATAGTGGGACATAGGCTGACTACCTATGTCTGACTCAGAAATGAATTTTGCAACACTGAGAATGGTTATAATAAAATTTTGTCTGGATTGAATCCTTTACTCATTTTCCAAATGTTTCATGCATGTGTGAGTATACCCTCGTTGTCAGAACATTCATACTTTTCATCACTTCATGAACCGCCGCCTAGAAGCACGTCAACTGGTCATTACATCTCATGAATCTTCACGTCTATGCATAATACATTTACATCACAGTAGTCACTTTCATCACAATCACATTATGTCGCAGTTGTCACATTCTTTTCCCTTCTCACCATCACTATCATTTCCCTTCCCTGTCCCTATATATATAAGGAATTAGGTGACACTCTATAGATTCCTATGCCACTCATCCCTCAGTACTCCCAATATTGATAAGTGGATATTATCAATGACCTCCCTAGGAAAGATTTTTCCATACCATCAACTACTAGGAGGATTTCTCGATACAAGAAAAACAATGAAAGGATTACAGAACTACTAACCAGGACTAGAAGTATATAGTCAGAAAACTCATAACTCAACAACAATCCTAAGATACCACGAGACCATCCGAATCACCATCTCTGACCTAGTTGTCAAATTTTATCATTCAAAGGTACTAGCTAGACTGAGCTACAGGATCGAACACAATGTTAAGGTACGCTAACAACACTATAGAAATAAACCAAGCCTCCTAACCGATACTGTAGAGTATTTTTATTAAACATGGTCTCATCTAAACGCAAACTTCCCTGCAATGAGTTTTCACCAAGGATAATTGATTTGAAGTAAGAATATCGATATAGATTCCCCTAAGGCGTTGTGTTCTCTAGAAATTCCAGATAACCTCATTTTCATATCAAGAAAGGGATCAAACCCGAACATATATTTTGCCAATGTGATGAAAAATTTCAATGATAAATCATTTCAGGACTTAAGTTAGTTTAAATATTTATGCGTGTAGTTTTGCCTAGTACCCACCAATAGGCATTATTCAACCTCAGGAACTAAACGTTAGACATCTATGCATTTGTGCAGACATATCTACTTGTCTATTTTACCCTCTTAATACTTTCACTTTTAAAGGGATTTTTTTTCTCCAAACTACCGTTATACAAAACATGTATCTTGTAAGAAATACTTTTCTGAGGCACTTATTTTGACAAGCAAATTCCTTTTGGTTAATCTTTTACAAAACTACTGGATGCTAAGAATTTTAAACATCGATCTTTGGTAAATCAATCACTATATTACATCACTTATACATTTAGGATTTTGTGATTTGATGACATAGAGCTTGGGAAAAATCTTAGTAATGGAGACTAAGCATCGTAGTTGGAGAAAGACTAAATTCATGACATCCTGCGGAGGATCACAACCTTATCCTAATCTATTATTTTCAACAACACCATTTGACGGACTTAACCTTGTAAGTTCTTCCACAAGATTCATGATACCCATTTCAATTATTTCTAATAGAGGAATTTGATTCACCTCAAACTCCTAGCGATTTCATTAAGTTTCCTTTGGAACCACACCACCTATCATCTTCAGACTAATGGTCAGAATTAGAGAACGATGGAAACATAGGGAGACCTGCATTTATTGGGTATGGATTACCTGCATTTATTGGGTATAGAGTTACCTGCATTTATTGGGTATGGATTACCTGCATTTATTGGGTATGGATTACCTGCATTTATTGGGTATGGAGACCTGCATTTATTGGGTATAGAGTTACCTGCATTTATTGGGTATGGATTACCTGCATTTATTGGGTATGGAGACCTGCATTTATTGGGTATAGAGTTACCTGCATTTATTGGGTATGGATTACCTGCATTTATTGGGTATGGAGACCTGCATTTATTGGGTATGGATTACCTGCATTTATTAGGTATGGATTACCTGCATTTATTGGGTATAGAGTTACCCGCATTTATTGGGTATATAGTTACCTGCATTTATTGGGTTTGGATTTACTTGCATTTGGAAAAGCCCAACTCACTAGTCTAGTAAGCATTCAGGAAATAACCAGGAATTTCCTACAAATCAAGAATCAGTTACAAGTTTGATAAGTTGTAAACCATTAGAATTACAAGTTAGTGGCAGAGTCATGTTGAGAGTTCTGCCTAGGAAAGGCATGATACCATTGAGAAAAATTCGGGAAGTTAAACCCGATATACACTGGACCCAACACTGGACCATTTAATATTTCAGACAGAATAGGCCTGGTGGCCGTCAGACCTGAACCTTGTTAGAGCTCAGAAGTTTACACGATAAATATCATCATCTTTTCACCAATACCACTCTAGAAACTAACACAAACTGAACTTCGGGATGAAGTTCCTTTTAGAGGGGAAGAATGTCACAACTCGTAATTTCATGTCCTTTTTCACATGTCGAAATTTCATTTTTATTTCGGGAAGTTACTATTCATTAGTTACTATTCACTATTACTATTCACTATCACTATTCATCTCCGAAATTTTTATTTCATATTCTCGTAAGTTAAACTATTTTAACGGTAATCCGAGAGTTTGGCGCTCGTCGGATCATTTATGCAAAAATCACGAAGCCGTGTCCGAGATTTACTTTTGGGTTTAAACGTCGTTCCAGCATCCCGATATGTCCATAAAACATTATAAACAATAGAAATATGATTTTCTCTCATTTTACGACAATTCTAAAATATTTGGAATTTTACGTTTTTCAGTTCAGCGTTTTACGCGAATTACGCGTTTTAAACCCGCGTTTCCAATTTTAACAGCGTTTAAGCAATCCGATTGAACTTACCATTCATTTTATATTTTATCAGGGAGTATTTTGACAAGTTTAGTAATTCTTTCAAGTTTCATATTTTTACGATACCCGAATTTGTTTGGCGGTTTAAAACTTTATGTTTAGCGATTAACGGAACCAAAACCGACTCCGTGAACTAGATATTAACAAGTTTCCTACATACTCATCAACCATGTGCAACCCCCCCCCCCCCTCAAAATATCCAGTCAACTTGACCAATTATTTACAAAAATGCCATTGGATAAGATTTTTCTACATAAACACAATTAACACATCATATTTATTTTCAAGAATCATAAAGCAAGGTTTTCTCCCTTTCCTCACCTCCCTAGCCACGACCCAAATTGAAAACACAAGCAAGATCCATCAATTTTTGAAGATCAAGACATAATCAAGCTCTACTTTCTTTCCTTGTTAGGTTTTGTGATAAAAACCTAGGTTTCTTAATCCATTTTTCATCAAACTCCATATATATTCAAGTAAGCTTCAAGTGTTTTTTTTTCATCATCTATTACCTTCATTTCATTAGTAACATGTTGTATTTTCATGATATATTGGTTAAATATGCAAGTAGTTATGTTATATTTACCACTTTTCAAGTATTTCTTAATTATTATGAGATTATAATTAACCTATGATTATCCCCATGAAACCCACCAAGGTTGGTGATGTGTTAGGAACCCATGACAATTTAAAAAGGTGTATGGTAGGATTAGACTAGATTTGTGGTGATTGGAGTGGATTTGGACAAGTATTAAACAAGAAAAATGAATTTTAGCCACTATATAAAGGTTGCTGTCCCATTTTGTAAAATCCAGAAAAATCAGGGGATTCCAGGTAACTTTGGGCTAAAGATTTAGAAAATAATTTCAAAAACAAAGCCGTGGGTGAAAGAACGGATTAAAACGAGTTTATAACGAAGGAGATATGATTTTTGCAAGTTTAACGACGAAAACTATTTTCTGAAAATTTGACTTGCTGTCCCACGATTTTCAATGGGCAATCTGAGGTGTAAAACTTGATCTAGCCATCCCTAATTATCAAAAATATATTAGTATGTTGTCCCACGATTCCGGGGATATAAAGAACGTAGAAAACAATTTTTTAACGACCAAGATATACACGTTTCAAAATCGACGAAACTCTATTTATTTCCATCAGCTTTTTAGCAAAATATTACTAAGTATAGAAAAACAGTTTTTGTAATACATCATGTTGAGAGCCAATTTACTCATTGATAAACTCATTTCTGAAAAATTTACATCATTGACAAAAAGTTATTTCACCCAGCCTAGTTTCTAAAACATCCACCCGTTTGTCTAAAGGATTTATAACGAACAACTTATGGACTTCCAAACATTCCCGAAAACTGCCCAGAATCTGCCAAAACAGCCCAAACACCTTAATTGATGGCTATATATCTTTATGATCGAGACCCGTATGGACAAACTTCAGTTCAATGACTTTTTAGTTAAGGTGAAAGTCTTTCTAAAACTACTGAGCTTCTTTCCTAACTCTTAATATTCACCATTTCGCGACTAGTTTTGCGAGACCACTTTGGCCATATTTTTCAAGTTATGAAAAGTGTCATTTTACGTCGAAAACCTTATATTTGCCGATAGAACACCAAATAAGGATCGTGGAGTATCGTTTCAACATATATACTTGGAAATTAGTTTTTATAACTAAACGAGACATCAACATGTATTTCAACGATAAACCTTATTTTCAAATTACACGAGTGGTATCGATAACATATGTATTTGCATGTGTAGCATCATTTCATTTCTTACATTAGACCGTATCATCCATATTAGGTTGCGGTTAGAGATCGAACCTCATTTCTGTGTATCCACTTTTGTCATCGCAGCTATCGCACCAGGTGAGTCATAGCCCCTACTATTTTAATTATTTTATCAACTCTTTGGGGGAGAATACATGCTCGTTTTACTTAAACGCATTACTCGCTTTACATGGTTGATTACCTGCATTTCATTGGTATGTTTGATTACCTGCATTTCATTGGTATGTTTGATTACCTGCATTTCATGGGATTATCATCATTGTTTATATAACCTCGTTGTTAAAATTGTTTATATAGCGGTTTTGCTACACTTATCTTTGAATTGATATTCAAGCATTATTTTGTTCACACAAACCAAAACACATTTGGCAGTGGGTTGTAAACACACAGGTTACAAGTCTCTTATGGCGGGACTTGGAACTGAGTGGATTTACGATGCCTTTGTTGGGAAATCTTCATTCATATGCATAACATTCTTTTTCACAAGACTCTATGAACTCACCAACCATTGTGTTGACACTTTAGCATGTATTTTCAGGTATTAAGCAATGGCACGCTACAAGAGGTTTTGGCAGGGCATGGCATGGTCATAGAAGACTCTGATTTATTCATTTGGGGACCGTTCTAAATTATTTTTAGGGCATACTTCCGCATTACTTTTAACAATATAGATTCAACATTTTGATTTAACTATTTTATTCTAAATGATTCAAGTGCAAACTATTTTTGAACTAGTGTTGTAATACCAATTGAGTTACACCCCAGCTACATGTATGCTTCCGCTGGACCCGATTTTGGGGGTGTGACATGAACCAGTATTAGGGGTGTTCCGGTCCCCTTAATTAGGGGCCGGTCCCCTTAATCATTAAGGGGGCCGCCCCCTCCAGAACGTTGGGTTTGTTTGTCTTTTTGTGTGGAAGGTTTTTCTGGAGAGATTTTGCCCTTTTTGGTTGAAAATTTGAAATCATATCTTTGTGGTTTAATAAAGCAATACCAAAAATGATTTACTAAAATATATAAAATGTTAATGTCATTTTATAAAATGTTTTGTGTTAAGAAAATACTTCCTTTGATCATGTAATGCATAAGATACTTAGTTTATGCATACCTTAAGTGATATTAGTTGTAGAAGTAAATATTTGTTACTAAATACTTGTTTACGTCGTAATTTTGACTTAATTTAGTTTACATTTTGTGATTATCAAAACGTAGAGTTATTGAGAAATATTAATAACGTTTTTAAGCATTATTTATATCAACAATAATTATAACGTTAATAAAATATTTATAAAAAAATATTTTTAGTAATAATGTATATTTATTTAAAGTCACAATATATATGTATATATATATATACATATATATATATATATATATATATATATATATATATATATATATATATATATATATATATATTACAAAAATAATTATGTAAGGTAGAAATAATAAAATACCATTATCAAAGTTTACCCTTAACTTTAAGAAAGTTACTTCTATTACCCCTTGGTTAAAACAATTACATTTTTAGTCCTTGTTATTCTTTTTACACATTATACCTCGATTTTAGAGTATTTACAGTTTCTGTTGGGATCAAAGTTTTTGATCCTAACACGTAAATGGAACGACATTTACGGGATTACATTTACTATCTTGTTAAGCCAAAACACATGGACTAGTTATGTAATATTGCAATAGTATAGCTTGTGTTAGGCTTTATATACCCCTCCATACTTCCATGGGGGGGGGGGGGGTTTGAGACTTGTGTGTGTTTTTCACTTTTCATATTATCAATAAAATCACTAGTTTTCCCTTCTCTCTCTACACTCTCTCTCTAACCATGGCTTTCTTCTTCTTCCACCAAACCCGACCTCCCGAATCACATAATCAACATAAAACTATGATCCTACAAGTGGTATCAGAGCCAAGGTTTTTTTCTTTGTTGATTTTGTGGTGTTTTTCTTGTCAAAAAACCGGATTTTTTTTAACCCGTACTGTTTTTTAAACTGTTTTTACCAAGCTATTCACTTTTCATTAGTACTTTTGGTTTAACAGTTTACTAAATGTTTCGTGTATCAAATATGGTCAAAAGGTCTATTCTATGACTGTTTCTTTTACCATATCTCGTGAAAAATAGGTAGTCAAAATGAGGTCGATAACATGGTCTCATAAGCTGGATACAAAATGGTCACTGTCTCATTTTTTTTGGTCTCATATGAATCAAAATGAAGAGAAAAGTGGTCAAAAAGGTGCCTGGTAAAGATGGTCGGAATAATCGCCAGAAATGGTCGGAATTTCTTGTTTAAGAAATTTCGAGATGTACTTGTTATCGAGAAAAATACTTGTTTTCGAGAACATTATATCCTTAACTGTCGACATCTTTTCTCGATAACTAATGTTCTCGATAACATATACTGAGGTTCTCGATAATCCACTTCTCGATAATCAAAGATCTCGAAAATTTAAGTTCTCGATAATTATGTTTTTCGAAAATCTTGTTCTCGATAAAGCTGTAAATTTTATCAAAAATGTTCTATGCAAAGTTTCGAAAACACAATATGCAATGTTTCGCAAACAGTAGAAGAGATGAAGTAAAGGAGTTTAACCATGACCCGTTTGACCAACACACAACCATAATATCGACTCTTACTTGTGACCTCCATATTTGAACATCATCAGTCACGCTTAACGCTTAACCCTTCACCAACTCACAATGACAACAAGAGTCATGATACCACAACTGCCAATTTCATCAAAAGAGCTCTAATTCTGAACCACGAATTTAAAATCATCACCGATCAAATTAATCTATAACAACATGGAAAATCATTTGTCGACCCTACCGTGACCCTTCAAAGGATCCTGAAGCCTCCTTATTTATGCTTTCTTGATTCGTTTTGAGCAGAAACTGATTAGATTTAGGTTCGGTTGTGGTTTGTGATGATGATTCGTATTGCTAAGGTGTTTGATTGAGGATGATTATTGAGATGGGGTATTTGTTTTTGTCTGCTAACGTGTGAGAGACAGATGGAAGAGCAGAGGATGGGGGCGAATGAGATAAAGTTTTAGGGTTATCAAATGAGGCACAAGTTTATGGCAAGTTTCTTGTTATCCGTGTAAGTGTGATACTAGGGGTGGCACGTTTTTTTTTTTTTGGTATTGCTAATTTTTGATTGGGCCGAATTTTTCATAATGTCATCCAGATTTTTTTTGGGCTGAACAAATTATAACAAGCGAATTAGATTGGGCTTGTGTTATATCAAAACATATTGGGCTGAAATATTGATTAAGCATCAAATGTATTTTTTAATACATGGTATAAATTTTGGTATAATATTTGGCTTAAAGGAGTGGTATATTGGTTGTTACAAATTTCACGGGGATACAATTTTTTTGACAAGATCGGGAAACCATTATCAATGTTCACTTAAACCTTCAAAAAGGCTAGTTTTAAGCATATAACCGTAAGATGTGACTACGGCGATAATTCTTTATTATTTATTTGAGATTGAAGTGGGATTTCACGGGCGTGTGTACTTAGTATCTGAAGATATTGGGGTTGGTTGGATGCATGATTCTTTGAGATCCTTGTTCGAGCTTTTAACCTTTAAAATAACGAAGACTTGAATATCTAGTTATTTTTGTGATTCTCTCTTTCTATTACCACAAAATAACTATCACTTTAAGGAGTTACGTTGTAGTGCTCAGTGTCACACGCAGTTGTGGATAGACAAGAGGTGATGTACGACTTATACTTGATGGTTGGTTGGTTGATGAGTATAGAGTACTTAGGGATTCGATGGGGTGCGAACTCTCTACACCGCTCTTTGTCATACATTAGTGCAAGTTTAAGTCACAAGTTCGGGCTATTTTACTTCGCTCTCAAGTTCATAATATTGAATTTTCTCCATCAGTAGTCACTACAAAGAGCCGATAGAATGATAATGGGGTCGGTAAAGAGTTAGATGAGAAGAGTATCAAAGAGTAGAGTTGCTTATCAGCAGTTGATTCTCACTGGCTATTTTTTAATACTTCACACATAATCGGTTAGTTAGACATATGGGGTTACGCTGCCTCCGTTTTCCATCGTAAACATAGTGTGTATGCTTCCGATTCCGCGAAGACATCGTGGGGGAAGATAGAGTGGGTGTTCTTTGCTTTCTTACCCTTTTCTTGCCTTCTTTGCGAAAACACTCATTTTCCACGAGGTTCTGCAATTAGGAGGAAGAAATGTGCACATCAGGGAAGCATAATAGACTCATGTGATCGAGCTTACAATTTTATTACTACCGGAGAGACGTCCGCAGAGATGATCAATGGTTAAATTTTGTGAATTTTGGTGTAATCGTTTCAACTCTCGCGGGTTGTGAAGTGTGAAGTAGCCTACTTAAGTGAGAAGATCTTGCTGATTTCTTGCATGTTACCCCCGAACGGAGCTTCCGCATAGAGTACAACTGTGATTAAGTGACTAGTCAGATTTGCTTGGTGTGGTTTACTGTGTCATCTACAAATTCCGCTGCGTACTCAAAACTTCAAAAGTTAGAAGACTTGTCTACTACATCAATGTTTCGAATCTGCTGAAGACGGTTGTCAGTTTGGGGGGAAGCTGATTCAGAAACTTCGCCAAAAAGAAGTGTACGAAGAAGCCGCTTAAGACATGCAGCATGAATTGGGGGGAAGTTAATCCATTTCATGCATATTACATCATTTGCCTACAAGTAAAGATAAAGTTCTCAAGCCAAGGTACAATATGAAGACAAAGAGCGTCAACTGTCGCCATCCTCAGCATTTGAAGAGCTTTTGAAGACTTTATTTTACTTATTTTTGTACTTGTAGGAAATGTTGTAAGTAATCCCTTATGTCGCCCCATTGGGGGAAGATTGTTGGGATCAAAGTTTTTGATCCTAACACGTAAATGGAACGACATTTACGGGATTACATTTACTATCTTGTTAAGCCAAAACACATGGACTAGTTATGTAATATTGCAATAGTATAGCTTGTGTTAGGCTTTATATACCCCTCCATACTTCCATGGAGGGGTGAGACTTGTGTGTGTTTTTCACTTTTCATATTATCAATAAAATCACTAGTTTTCCCTTCTCTCTCTACTCTCTCTCTCTAACCATGGCTTTCTTCTTCTTCCACCAAACCCGACCTCCCGAATCACATAATCAACATAAAACTATGATCCTACAGTTTCAACCCTCAAGTTTTATCGTAAATTGACTGTTTTAGTCCTTAGTCCAAAAGTTTTATAGTTTTGACAGTTTTAACCATTTAACGAAAGTTTTTGCAAAAATAGTCCTTCGTTAAGTTTTCGAAAACAACCTTTTTGGTACAATGAAAGTAGCCTTTTATCATCTTGGTAGCTTACAAAATCGGTTGTCAAGTCTCAAAATATATCGAAAATCTTATAAACTTCAAACCGAAATTTTTCTTAATAACTCTATTTGGGCTCGTTAGCCCATATTAGGCCTAAACAATATTTAGTTTGTATAAAGAGGTGTTTCGAGGGTGATTAGGATCTAGCTTATATTACGTAGTATAGGGTCACGTATTTTATGAATGTTAAGTTAGTTCGATTCAGTTTGGTTCGAAGAATTAGGTTAACAAAAAATACACATACATCGTACGTAAGAAAACAAAGTTACAAGATCGTTTCTAAGTGATGTCGAGGTGAAATATTCATATATAGTGTAACGTGTGGTTATCAAACCCGAGTGTTATACAACGTGTGTGATGCGTGCAATGCATGATAAAGGATAGCGTATGAATTGAAAAGAGAAGTGGTAACTTACAACACAAATAAAGTGGTGGAGAGTTTGTGTGATACGAGACAAGAAAACAAGTAAACGTGGTGACCTCCTTGTATAGTGACCCTCGTTTCAAATTAGTTACCCAAATTGTACTCAACCCAAGTCTTCGTGAGTGCTCTTCCCTTGGTCTTCGACAATAAGCAAAAGAAATGATGAATAATGTTTATAGTTTGAGAGATTCGAATTTGTGGTGAGGGTGTGCATTAAATGTAGGGTATTTTATAGGAGGATCATGGTGGTTTTGAAAAGCTTTAAACATGTGATACTAGTTGTACACCATCTTGACTTGTCATTCGATTTCAAGACAAACTTGTCTAATCTTGTTGGTGTAGTCAAGTCGAGTTGTAAGGCTTGAGAAGCTATGATTATATTTTGGATTTATTTAGTACTTGGACCAGAGAAGATTAGAGTCATGTGATTGTACCATGTGGATTAGTTTAATTTGAAAAGTATTTGTGTTTGTGGTTAATGAAACACTTGATCCTTTGGTTAATGAGAACTTAGGGTGTAAGGTTTTGGTATGTTGGTTAACTAGCACCATAGGTCCATATAGGGCGGCTTGGGTGTTGGTTTTTGGTCGATCTCACACGCAAGGAGAAAACAAAGGAAATTGGGTGGCTTGGTGTCGAGTTGTGGGGGAACCAAAATGAAATAAGGAGATTTGGCATTTGACAAAAGATGGTGAGGTATTATGGTTTCCCTTGTGGTGTCGGGTAGGAACAGAAAAGAGCAAGGTGCAATATATACTTGTATTAGAGCTGAGCTCGTTGAGTTCTTCATGCAACATAAAATAAACAGCCATTGGGCTTTGTGATACATTCGTCCCAAACAGAAAACAAGAGAAAATACATATGTGATCTTGGGCTTATGGCATAACATGGACCAACAAAACAAAGAAAGAAAACATATCTTTGGGCTTGAGTGAGGCACACGGCCCAAATAGAAAAATAAAGAGTATAGTGTACTTTAGGAAAGCATAGGCCCAAAATGACAGCGAGGTGTCGGTGGCTAATAAGTTCGAAATTTTATTTTTGGTGTCGGTGTCGGTTCATTTAAACCTTGAAAATACTAATGGTGTCGCTCATACGTATATATACTTATATATATATATATATATATATTATATATATATATATATATATATATATATATATATATATATATATATATATATATATATAGTTCGGTGTCACTACAAGGTGTTGGGTCGCAAGTGGGAGTTACCGGTGTTAACCTCATTGGGTGGCATCCAAGAGTGATCAATGGTGATACCAAGTGACAAAATATACGGTGACCAAAGTGTTTCAGGTGTCAAGCAAACGGTGTCTCATATAAAAATTTTAAATTATCCCGCAAAAATGGCTTTGATTAGAATAGTTTCGATAATTAGCATTAATAAATGACCTGGGATTTTACGGAGTATTACATAAAGTATATATATCACAATATGGAAATGGAAAACATCTCTCACTACCTGTCATAGCAAACAGATTACCATAGGCTTGGGAAATGATCAAACCTCCACGACTTGGCGTAAGCACCTAGGATAAACTATCAAAGAGGTATTTTAAAGGGTTATAACGTGAGGTGTAGGGATAGGATAAACACGGTTTTGTTGGATAAAGGCAATATTTACTGGTGGCGAATTAATCATCTTGGTTAATCACATGTACAATGTGGCGTTGCTAAGCCAAGACTCGACTCGACTTAAACTAATCAAAAACTAACAAAACATAAAATAAACATAAAAGGAAACGGTATGGTAGTCCGTATGTTTTTTCTGTTTTTCTTTTTTCTATTTTTTTCTTGATTTTTTGATTTTTTTATATTTTTTATATATTTTTTTATTTTTGCATACACTCTTACCCTACCATCCAAAATAATACATCATAGGGAATTTGCATTCCCCTTACACTTGAACTTTTACAATTAACTATTCTAATGACTCGAATTAAGATAATCAAAACACTTGGAGTACTTTTTAAGATTAAGGAACATATGGGAGTAATATATGATGTTCCTCCCCATTGCTCCATAACATTAGTACTTTACCCATGAGTCCCAATCGTCCCAAAACAATATGTACAAGATATGACTCGACTTAGCAACCATGTAATCAATTAGACAATTAACTAAGGGTTTAAACAAATAACAATAATGCACTAAAGATGAGTGCATACACGGAAGGCTAAGGTGATTTGGGTGTACATTTGGGGTGGGTTGTAAACAAATTCTTCCTTTAAGTAAAATGCTTAAAGTTAGAAACAAAAAGATAGGCTCGGAGGGGTGTACTAGGGTATTGTGTACTAAAAATGAGTACAACGCAAAGGTGTGAGAAAAATTAATTGACTTTAATAGTCAAGTTAATTGACTTAAATGGTCAAGTAATTATGATATGGGTTTACCACAAGGGTGATCCTAATGCCTCTTATCATGTAGTAAATCCTACTACACGAATGTAGTCTCATTAGCGGTCTCGAGATGCATCACTAACGCAAGTTCTAGAATCTAAATACTACAGGTACACTGATCATAAGCACTAATAATGAATGCTTTTCCTAACAAATCTAAAGGCGAACCTCACGTATTTGGGTGGAAATTTTTTTTGAGTGGTACGGTTTTTGTACTAGTCATACAACTCCTATCCATGAGATGCTCATTAATGCTAAAGTTTAAGTCCTACATGTTGTAAAAAAATTTAAATTTGGCGCTAAAATTGCACTAACAAGTATTTCTCTTAGTTTTATTACACACCTACTATTGAACAAACAAACTCAAGCGTAATTGCATTCTCTAAAGTATCATCATTTACCTTCCCCTTACACTTAGGCTGAACATTGTCCCCAATGTTCAATAAAAAGATGTAAAGTAAATAAGGTAAAAGAATGAAAACAAATACTCCCCTGATTCGTTCAAATGTGGATAAATCGTTAACATGGTTAAATCCTCCTCCAAGAAAATGAACGTTGAAAGCTTCCTTTCCGAAATAATAAATCATCATCTTGTCCAATATAACCTGTTAAACCTAAGAAAACAATCATGAAAACCTCGCGTAGAATCGGCGGCAATATATATATATATAAGCATATAATGCTTATGGAATGAATATTTGCAGATTTCCTGGAATTTATAAAACTAAATGTGGAAGGATTATACAAACACTTGGGATGTTAGTCTTAATAATGTGTTTGGGATATTTATGAATGAATGTGATTTAGTACACAGAATTTACTAGAACACACTAAAGGAACAAAGGTGGTGAATAAGTAAATGTAAATAATTTAGAGTGATGAACACAATATGAATAACACAAAACGATCCAATATTATTTATGAGATAATACGGGTGATCTAAACTATCACCGGGATTACAAATGTAACCTTGAATCTTTTAATACGTGAAAAGGATTTTGTGATTGAAGTTGTTCATACAGTGATGTCTAAGAAGGTGACTAAGGGTTCCTTTTATAGTATAAGGAACCCTTATTACAAGTTGTCAAGTTGCATAATATAATATACTTAGAGACTTATCTTATCCTAATATTACAGCTTTCAAGGTAAAACACTCCATATTATCTACTGAGACTTCTGTACTACTTCTACTTAACGTGTAACTTTGTACAAAGACTAATAATATAACTAAATATATCTAAATAAAATATATAACAACTTGTCGTTTAAACTGGCAGGACCTTCATCAACTAGCAGTACCTTCTCACCCAGAAGGTACTGTTAGTATATCTTCAACTTCAACAAAACAAAAGAGGCAGGCTTAACTCATCATCTGGCAGGCTCTTCTGGCAGACTCTTTGACTTGAGCATTTTATTCCCAACAATCCTCCCCTAAACTTGTTATTCCTTATTAAAATAACTAAGTTTCTTGTGAATAAAATTCATACCTTGAGGATCTGAGGGAACTCTTCCAAAAACCTTATCATCTATTCCTCCTTAGGCTTTCATACTGATCAAATATGCTTTCCTTCAATCTTTTGACTTCATCAGTTTCTTCTTCACACAATAGTTTTTTGGAGATCAAGACTGATAATACTTCATAGCTTAAAGGATACTCCTTCTCACCTAGCATAAAAAGTTCTATTCCACTCTGAGTGGAAAGATGATGAACATGGCTCATGCTGAAGTATTCCCATAAAACAGATAAATCATAGTAAGGGAATTTCCAATGTGTATCAGTAGGATTTGGATCATATAATCTGCTGAACTCCACCCATAGCTCTTGCTCCTTTGTATCAGGTTTATACTTTGTTTTCAGCTTCTCTTGAACTAAGTCCCACAATTCATCTAGATCCATTCTACTACATGCTCTAAGCAGATTTTTAAAGTTCTTGAATATTTCAACCTTATTTCCAACTCTTGTTATCTTCCATGCTTTACCAAATTTTTCATAGTAGATTTCCCAATCTATGATTGGATGTCTTGCATGTAAAGGTTCAGCCAAGACAATTTGTGGAACATGGACAACCATTTCTCTTGACTGATCAGGAGGCAAGTCTGCTTTCTCTTTCTGGGCTGCTTGATCCTTCTGATCATCTCTTCTTCTTTTGGAAGGCCTTTCTTGTGAACCCATGAGGAAACTGGTTTTGTTTCTTCTGTAAGCCTCTAAGTATAAACGCTTCAATTCATCAAATGATTTATTTTTGAGTTGATGATCCTTCATGTTCACTTCTATTTTCAGATATAACTTGAAGAAATGCTTCTGATCTGCCTCAGAATGAGGCATTTTAATGCTTCTGGATCTATTGATATACATCATCCAATGCCTCTTGATTGTATTTCTTAGTGATGAAATCATTGAGCTTGATTGTCATTTCATCTGAGCTAAGAGACTCATCACACACAAGAGTATAAGCTTCACCCCTTACAATTGGATCAATGGAAATGATATATTGCAGCTGCGCATCAAAATTTTCTTGTAATATTCTTGTCTCTTCTTCGGCACTCATAACCTCTTCTTCATGAAGCTGTTTGGACAACTTATCATCTACAGCCATCTGTACTTGTTCTTTCTTCTTCAACTTTTTAGGCCCTGTTTCATCTTCAAACATAATTTTCTTGCCCTTGTCTTTTGGTGATGATTCTAGACTTGGAGCAGCAGATTGTTTCCCTTTTTTATTTTGTAGAACTTTTGAGCATAACCTTTTAAATCCATAGCCAATAGCCTCTGAATCCCAGCAGGCTCTTGCTATACTTCAGCAGCCTCTTTTGAACTAGCAGGCCCTTTTTCTACACTAGCAGGCTCTTCATCAATCACTTGAGTTCCTTCATGAAATTGAAACTGAATCTCTTCTTCACTCTTAGATACCCATCCTCCCCTTTTTGGAAGAGAGCCCCAAACCTTCTGCATCTGAACTTGAAGAACTAGAAACAACCAACTGAGAAGTCCTTTTACCCTTCAAAAACTTCACTTTTAACTCCAATTTCTCACCTCTCTTAACTAGCTTGGTGTTAATCTCTGTAAAGTGTTTGTTTTGACTTTTCAGAGTAGTTTGCAAGAGCTGCACTTGCTCCTTTAGTTCCTTTACAGTCTGAGCATCTAAACTTTAACGTGGAGGAGAGTGGGGTGGTGAGTTATGATGTGATAATGATGGTGATGTTGCAGATGGTATTTGTGATGGTTGGTGAGATGGTGATGGTGGTGTGACTGATGGTACTGGTGATGGGTTTGGTGATGAATGATCAGATGATGTGGATGGTTCTTCAGTATGTTGTGGTAACATTTCCTCAAAAAGTGGTACTTCTTCTCCTTGAAAACCAATTTTCATATTTGAAAACACCTTGTGGGTAAGTTTTTGAGTTTTAAAAGGTTTGTTTGGGGGAAGTAACAAATGTTTGGATTTGTTGATGAGGCACTGAATAAACCTGGGGTACATCAAAAACTTTGTTTCACTATCCACATTTTTAACCAATCCTTCAAAAATGTATTTTGAAAAGTTGAATTTTTTGTTTGTTTCCAAGCAAATGAGAGCTGCATCCATGTTACCACTAAACTGCTCCCATGAGGTTTTCTTTTGGCTTAAACAATGAAGGATGGTATGGATCAAAAATCTCCATTGAGGGGTAAAATGCTTTTTAAGAAATGTAAGCTTTGTAGAAGTCACATTATACCCCATTTTTGTCAAATTTTCAAAGATTTTAGTATCACGCAATTGACTAATACCATCTGAATCACCCAAATGAAGATGTCTTCGAATGGATGATTCGGTAAAAGTTAGGGTTCTGCCATCCACTTTGACCTTTAACTCTTGAATCCCATTCCTAAGAGTTTTAACTCTAGCCGTTTGCCAAAATTGTAAAATTTGAGATTCATAAATAGTGGGATTCACGAGCAAAGCAAACCTGATGTAAGAATTGTTTAGAAAGTCCACTACTTGATGAAACTACTTGAACTACCAGTACCTTGTATTTAGAAATATAACTTGGCAGTCTCTTTGAAATTTTAGTAAAAATCCCTTATAGTTTTTAGCAAACTATCAGCTATCAACGGATTTGATAAGTCTTTACCAATAGCCGTTTGCTTTTGGACTAGCCAGCTCTTTAAGTTTGTAAAACTTGGTGAACTGATTACCTTATAGTTGAACTGATTACCTTATAGTTTTTAGCAAACTATCAGCTATCAATGGATTTGAGAAGTCTTTACCAATAGCCGTTTGCTTTGGACTAGCCAGCTCTTAAGTTTGTGAAACTTGGTGAACTGATTACCATTTCCACATCATGATTTTTGTTATCAATCTTGAGTAACCTGAAATTTGTTAGTTGTAGACCAAAAGAACAGAGTGCAGAGCACTTGTTTTATAGCATTTTCAACATTTGAAGCATCAAGATGAACAAAAATAGAGTAAACTTTATACTAGCAGTACCAATTATGAACTGACAGTACCTTATGACTAACTAGCAGTACCATGTTTAAAGGCCAGAACTTGTCATTTTATGTACAAAAACACATGTTTTTCAAAGATTTATCACACCAATACCTGCTACCAGGTATTTAAATCTTCCGAAATCAAAAGCTTTGGTGAGAAGGTCTGCAAAATTCTTTTCAGAATCAATTTTGACAACTTGTATTAACCTTTTCTCATTGCAATCTCTTATGAAATGGTGTCTGATTTCAATGTGTTTTGTTTTCGAATGTTGAACTGGATTTTTAATGATACAAATAGTACTGCTATTGTCAATGTAAATAATGGTGTTAAGAAAATTGTACCCATAGTCAAGCAATTGATTTTAGATCCAAAGAACTTGACCACAACAACTTGCACTTGCAACATATTCTGCTTCAGTTGTAGAATTGACCACCATTGTTTGCTTCTTGCATTGCCATGATATGAGTCTGCAGCTAAGAAATTGACATCCACCAGTTGTGGATTTTCTGTCTAGGGTTGCACCAGCATAGTCACTATCTGAATAAGCTACCAATTCAAAAGATGATTCCCTTAGATACCATAGACCCAACCTAGGTTGACCCTTGAGGTATCTAAAGATCCTCTTGACTGCTGTGAGATGAGAAACTTTTGGATTTACTTGAAACCTTGCACATACATACACTGGGAACATGATATCTGGTCTTGATGATGCAAGGTACATCAAGGATCCAATCATTGATCTGTAATTGTGCACATCAACATCTTCACCCTCAGCATCTTTGAGTAACCCCTTTTCTGGATCCATTGGTGTACTTGCAACCTTTGAATCTGCAAACCCAAACTTCCTTAGGATCTCTGCTACATACTTATCTTGGCTGATAAATATGCCTGCATTTGATTGTTTCACTTGAAGACCCAGAAAGAAAGTAAGTTCCCCCATGGAACTCATTTCAAACTTACTATGCATAAGTTTTTCAAACTCCACACACAACTCCTGGTTTGTGGATCCAAAGATAATGTCATCAACATAAATTTGCACCAGCAAGATGTCTTTCTTGGTTCTTTTGATGAACAAAGTTGGATCAATCTTGCCTCTTTGAAATCCATTTTCCAATAAATAGAAAGCCAATGTTTCATACCATGCCCTAGGAGCTTGGTATAGACCATAAAGAGCCTTGGTAACCTTTTACACCTTGTCTGGATATTCTTCATCAATGATGCCTGGAGGTTGAGAAACATACACCTCTTCTTCAATAGTACCATATAAAAAGGCACTTTTGACATCCATTTGGTAAACAGTGAAGCCTATGAAAGAAGCATAGGCCAAGAATAGCCTAATTGCTTCAATTCTTGCAACAGGAGCAAAAACTTCTTCATAATCCACTCCTTCTTCTTGAGTATACCCTTGGGCCACCAATCTTGCTTTGTTTTTGATCACTATTCCCCTTTCATCTTTCTTATTCCTGAATACCCATTTGGTTCCAATTACCCTGTAACCTTTGGGCAAATCAACCAGTATCCAAACCTTCTAAAGTTTGAATTGAAGTAGCTCTTCTTGCATTGCTTCAACCCAACTTGAATCATTTAAGGCCTTTGTAATGTTTTTGGGTTCAACCTGTGAGAGAAAGCATGAAAACAACCATATGTGGGCAACTTCATGGTTCTTTTCTTCATAGACAGCTAAGACAAACCCTTCTTGGTCTGAAGATAAGACTTTAGTTCTTGTTTTAACGCTAGAGTTAATGCTGCCAATCACATTATCAATGGAGTGATCTTTGAGAATTCTTGTGTTGTGTGTTGTAGGAACATCATAGGTAAGTGGAAGATTGCTAATTCCTACATCTTCTGGTAAGGAATCATCTGATAGAACATTTAATGGTTCAGAAGGACCAACTTGTGAACTGGCAGTACCATTTGGTGAACTGGCAGTACCATTTTCATTTGCAGAATTTCCTTGATTCCCTTGACCTTGAGTTCCTTGATCATCTTCAACACCTTCTTTTGTTGTATTAGAAGGCTCTCCATGACTTGAAGATGAATCCAATCCTTTCCAAATTGGCATTAAGATGTAATCTTGATCATTAGTTGTTACAACATTGTCTTCAAAACCTGCATTATCATTAGTATTTATACCTGTGACAGGCACATAATTCATAGATTCTGAAAGCTTATCAATGTCAAAACACCAATATGGTCCAATGCTTGCAACATTAGGTAGTTTCTCTTGAAACTCTGTGCACATTTTCTTCCACTAGCCTAGTGCAACTATTATACACCCTATAGGCCTTACTTTGCAAAGAATACCCTATCATGTAGCCTTCATCAGCTTTTCCTTCAAACTTTCCTAGATGATCTTTGGTATTGAGAATAGTGACATGACATCCAAAAGGTCTCATAAAACTTAGAGATGGTGTTCTACCAAACAAAAGTTCATAAGGAGTCTTTCTATGAGGTTTAATCACAAGAACCCTGTTCTGCACATAACAAGTAGTACCTACAGCTTCAGCCCAAAATGAAATAGGAAACTTAGAGTCTATTAACATTGTTCTAGCAGCCTCTATAAGAGTTATATTTTTCCTTTCTGCTACTCCATTTTGCTGTGGGGTTCTAGCTACACTATATTCTCTTTTTATTCCTTTTTCTTTGCAAAATTCATCCATAACTCTATTCTTGAATTCTGTCCCATTGTCACATCTAATTACTTTCACTTTCTTATCAGTTTGGTTTTCTATCCCTGTAATATAGGACTTAAGGATCTCACTAGTTTCATCCTTAGTTCTTAAAAAGAAAACCCAAGAAAATTTGCTGTAATCATCAGTAACTACAAGACAATAATTTTTACCATTTAAGCTATTCACAGATGTAGGACCAAAGAGGTCCATATGAAGCATGTATAAAGCTTGAGAAATTGAGTTATGGGTCTTGGGCTTACAAGAAGCTCTATGGTGTTTGCCTTTTAGACAATCAACACAGGTTTGGTCATTTTGAAAAATCTTTTTGGGTAAACCTCTAACCAAATCATATTTTGCAATTGTATTGATTGTTTTAAAGTTTACATGACCAAGCCTTCTATGCCAAAGCCTTCTATGACAAAGCATAAATTCATCCAATGAGGCTTTTGCTACTAGACAAGTTAAACTCTCTTTAGGAACAATGTTCTTTAAATCAACAATGTACATATTATTCTTTCTTGGGATTTTAAGAAGAATTTGACTTTCATCAGGAATTTTAAAATCAGGAGAAAGAATAATGCATTCAGTGTCAGTAAAAAGAACATTGTTCTTTATGTCACACATTTGTGAGACACTTAGGAGATTAAACTGAAGTTCTTTCACAAAGTACACATTTTCAAAATCTAATTTACTGGTTTTAATTGTACCTTTACCAGTAATATTTCCTTTGATTCCTCCCCCAAAGGTAACATATCCTCCATCAAATGATTTGAAGTTTGTGAGGTAAGACATGTTGCCTGTCATGTGCCTTGAACATCCACTATCTACATATCCTTGATCAGCAATATCATTTGAATGTTCCTGCACATATATACATATTAGTTTCCTTGGGGTACCCAAGCCATGACTGACTTGGGTTTGCCTCATGCATCAATGTAATCAAACCTCTTTAGGACTGTTGATGCACCATTTGATTGGAGTGGTCTCCAAATCCAACATGCTGAGGACTTAACAGCATTTTCATTCTTAACACATTTTGTGGTTTTTGGTCTGACAGTACCAAATTTGGCAGTACCATTTGGTCTAGCAGGACCTTTTGGTTTTTTTCTCCAATCTTGTGTTTTAACCACATAATTCCTTTCAATGAGACTTTTCACAACTCTTGGTGTATGTTTGAAAATGTTACTTGCACCCTTAGTAGTGGATTTTGGGTAAACAGGCTTATTTGGTCTAACATTATGATTGACTTTTGGTGTGTTAGATTTCACAAAACCTTTTCTGGGGTTTGTTTTAGACCTTGATGTAATCCCAGAAACCCAATTGTTATAATAAGCATGAGTATGATTAAAACTAACACAGTAATAGCATGCCTTATTGTACATAACAAAATTATCACCAAGTTGGTGTGACTTAAGATTGTTCCAATTTCTCTGACTACCTCTAGGTTTGCTATTACATTTAGCACAACATTCAACTGTTTTCAGAATAGCTTTAGTCTTTGTCATACTATCTACACTTTTAGGACTGGTTGGTCCTACTTTGTTTCCTTTCTTTGAAGCAGTCTCTTTTTCATTCTCATCAGATGTCCAATCTTCAATGGATGTATCATCTGAGCTCTTATCAGTGAGCACCTTTTCTTTAGAGAGTGAAGTATCACTTGCACTCTCAAAAGGTTCACTATTTTCTCCAGGTTTTACATTTTCTAGTGGTTTATGAGTGAGTTCATGTAAACCTGATTCAGCAAGATCTATACTGGGGGACAGGGAATTCCTCTGTAAGGAGGTGGACAAGTGTTGTATCCAATCCCAGATTTGATTTTCTTGTTCATTTGGTTTTCAACTATACTTCTAGTACAGGCAGAAGCATTTTCTAATGTTGTAACAGTTAGTTGAATATTATCTTTTGCTTGTTTCACTTTAGCAAACTCAGTTCTCAACAGGCTTATTTCAGCATCTTTTAAAAATATGTCTCTATTAAGAATAGCTTTTGTGTCAGAAAAGGTGAGTTCATTTTCTCTAAAGTGAATTATCTGCTTCTCAAGTTTGGCCATACCACACTTATGATTAACTAGGTCTTGATGAGTTTTTCTTTCTTCTACTTTCAGTTCATCATAAAGTTTTCTTAAAATTTCTAATTCTTTAAAAGCTTCACAAGTAGCAGAACATTTAGTAATTTGTACCTCAGGATTGGAGAAAGCCATTAAAGCCATTTCATTTGAAGCTGACTCTTCTTCACCCATAAAGCTCCAATCAAAACCCAGCCCATCAATAGCTACCATAGCTTTTGTTTCAGTGATGTCCACTTCCTTGCTCTTGTTCTCATGGTTTCCCTTGTTCTTGTTCTCAAAAACTTTTCCCTTATCACCCTGCTTCTTTGGTCTTCTACAGTCTCTTGAGTAGTGACCCTTCATGTGGCAGTTGTAGCACTCCACTTTAGACTTGTCATACCCAGCAGGTTCATTAACATTGATGACAATCTTCTTTCCAGTTCTCATCAAATATTTCTTAGCCCTCATGCTAAGAAGTGAAAGCTGCTACTTTATGTCCATTTCTTCAAGGTCATCATCACTGATCTCTTGAAGATCTTCAAAGGTCAATACGGAACCATTGTGTTGTGATGTTAGGAAAGCACAACCAATTGTTTCATCTAAAATGGTTTTGGTATGGCTAGAAGTATTGGTAGTACCAAAATTTGTGTTGGCAATACCTTCTTCTCTACCATCCTTTTCTTCATAAACTTTCTTGATAGTACCATGAGATGACACAAAGGGCATATTTCCTGAGCTTGAACTAGTAGACTTCTTTAGTTCATGCTCTACTATTTTGAAGTTGCTGTAAAGATCATTAAGACTCATGGAATCAATATCTGGTTTGTTTTTCCAGACAATGACATGCATGGCCCATTCAGAGGGTAGACTTCTAAGGAATTTGGAGTTTAAGTCTTCTTGAGATATTATCACCTCATGAATGGCTAACTGACTGGAAAGCTTTTGTAGTCTATTGAACATGTTGTCCAAAGACTCATTTGTTGTGGCTGAAAAGTTTTCAAACTGTTGTTTTAGAAGTGTTTTCTGAGTTTTCTTGGTGGCATCATTACCACCATATCTAGCCACAATAGCTTGAAAGAGGGTTTTAGCACATTTGTACTTGTTAAAGATTAAGAGCTGGTCATTTGGAATAGACATGAGAAGCATACTCCTGGCTTGAAGATCATTTCTCTTTTGGATTCTTTCTTCTGCGGTTGTTGGGTTTACTTGCACAACTGTGATAAGTGCATCGTTTACTGTGGAGGTGGTGGTTATTGGTTTGAATGAGTTTCCTTCTTCAATAATCTCCCAAAGTGCATAGTATTGCACTTGGAAGTATTGTTCAACCCTCAGTCTCCACATCTCAAACTCATTCTGTTTGAGTAATGGAAGTTTTGCAGCCACATTGGTTTGAATGTGCTCAACATCCATTTTTGCTTTGTTCTTTTATGTCGTAAATATCAGCCTTGCTCTGATACCACTTGTGGAAGGATTATACAAACACTTGGGATGTTAGTCTTAATAATGTGTTTGGGATATTTATGAATGAATGTGATTCAGTACGCGGAATTTACTAGAACACACTAAAGGAACAAAGGTGGTGAATAAGTAAACGTGAATAATTTAGAGTGATGAACACAACATGAATAACACAAAATGATTCAATATTATTTATGAGATAATACGGGTGATCTAAACTATCACCGGGATTACAAATGTAACCTTGAATCTTTTAATACGTGAAAAGGATTTTGTGATTGAAGTTGTGCATGCAGTGATGTCTAAGAAGGTGACTAAGGGTTCCTTTTATAGTATAAGAAACCCTTATTACAAGTTGTCAAGTTGCATAATATAATATACTTAGAGACTTATCTTATCCATAATATTACACCTTTCAAGGTAAAACACTCCATATTATCTACTGAGACTTCTGTACTACTTCTACTTAACGTGTAACTTTGTACAAAGACTAATAATACAACTAAATATCTCTAAATAAAATATATAACAACTTGTCGTTTAAACTGGCAGGACCTTCATCAACTAGTAGTACCTTCTCACCCAAAAGGTACTGTTAGTATATCTTCAACTTCAACAAAACAAAAGAGGCATGCTTAACTCATCATCTGGCAGGCTCTTCTGGCAGACTCTTTGACTTGAGCATTTTATTCCCAACACTAAAGAATTAACAAAAATTTTAAGAATCTGTTAGAAAAACAAAACTTGCAAAATTTCCAGAATTTTACACCTGACGCCGTCAGGTGTTAATCCTGACGTCGTCAGAGTGTTCTGACAGAAATCTCATGTTAAGTTTCTGGAAAATTTCTGGAAAAACTTATGCCTTAATCCCTGGAATTTCCTGCAAAACATCATTATGACTCGATACAAGTATTTGACTCAAACAAATGCTAATATACATGTTCATTTAATATTGTTGTGGGTCATGTTCAATTCCGTTCTTAAAAAGAAATTTAGGTTTCCCTTACAGTTATCTTTTGAGAAATACCTTTTATGAAGTTAAGATAAACAACAAGGTTAAGCATTTTCACAATTTAATTTAAAACATGATCCACAAACAATAAAAATAAAGCATGCATACGGAAGCAAATAAAATCAAATAAACTAACAAACAAACAAAACAAATAAAACATGGGTTGCCTCCCAAGAAGCGCTTTTCTTTATTTATGAGTCTTTTAGCTAGACTGAAAGTCATGGGCTATTATGTGACCTCGTTAGCGGTTCCATTTCCTAGGTCATCCTCGATCTTGGTTTTATATTCCGGACCTAGTTGCAATCATTCCTTGTAAAAACCAAATATCTTATTCATAACATAGTCTACTCCTCTACGTCTATCCTCATCACTCCTATAGTAGACTGCTCTCTTGTGTTCCTTTTCGATGTTTGATAAGAGACGAAATTGTTCAATCTTATAAGGCATTTAGTAAGCTATCTCATCGCTCTCATCCTTAAATCTAACTATCCCTAAAGATTGGTCATAATTCATCTTAGAAGCCTCAACAAACAGCTTTTCGAACACTACTTGACTTAGGCAACCATCTATTACCGAACGAATATCTTCTACAATCACAAAATCGGTAACATAAGTGAAATTTCCTACAAAGACGTGCAATCCTTTCACTCTTCCTACAAAGTTACTCATCCAACTCGTGTTGGGCATCATCCTATATCCAAGTTGCTTTTTCATTACCCAATTGTAATGGGTCCTAGTCATAATGTTTATGGGAGATCTAAGATCGATGTAGGCTTTCCGCACATGCATATGTCCAATGTTGCATGGTATGTTGAGGTTAGAGGGATCACCCGCTTTGATGATTGGTGAACCAAGGACGTATGGTGTCTCGGGGTCATCGAATAGATCCTTATGGTATTCCCGTTCTTCCTTGGTGGGTAACCTATCAAAGTATTCCTCTACATTTTCTACTTCCTTAACTTTTTCTTCCTTTTTCTCTACAACTTCCTTAATCTCATCCGTGTCACTTTCTTCCTTATTACTATCGACCGGCTTAATAGTAACTATATTGACAAAGTGGGCGTGTATAGATGATGAGGGGTCCTTAGTTTGGGTTCCGATACTAGTGTCCCTAGTGTCCTTCTTTGGTGTAGTTAGCACTTGGTTGTTGAGAGCTTTCAAAAAGTTGTCAATTTTGTTGGTCATCTCCGCTTGTTGTTGATTGAATTCGGATTCAAACTTAGCTATGCGGGCCTCTTGAGATGCCATAAATTTGGACATCAATCCTTCAAGATTATTGGTACTACCATAGTTGTTGGAAGGATTGTTGTTGAAAGTATGGTTAGAGGATGAACCGTTTGGTTGGAATCATTAGATGGAGTGGACAAATTGTTTCGGGGCATGTTTTGGTTTTGTTCCCACCTAAGGTTCGGGTGATTTTTCCAAGAGGGGTTGTATGAATCATCATAAGGGTTTTGATCGGGTTTGAAAGTGTACCACTTGTCTCCCACTCTGTCGGTACGCGAAGATGCGTAGTCCGCGAAAGCTTGTTCGGGGAGTTCTATGCAATCACGAGTGTCATGGGGACCACTACATAATTCACATGAAGAAGTGATTTTGTTCACTTGGCTTGAAGGTTTAGGAGCTTTGTAGGATTTCATGAGAAACTTGACTTGGTCTTCAAGTTCCATGATCCTACGGTCAGGAGTGTTTGAATTTTTTGAAGCCAAAGATATTGCCTTGACCGTTTTGTTCAAATCACGGGGATCATTCCAACTTTTGTTGTCATAGAGAGCAAGATCTTCTATGAGTTCCCATGATTCTTCCGTACTTAGATCACAAAGCTTGCCACCGGCCGATTAGTCAATGGTTCGCCTTGTGGAGAGATCGATATGGTCATAGAAAATTTGAACTTGGAGCCAAAGATCTATACCATGATGAGGGACTTTTTGGAGTAAGTCCTTGAAACGAGTCCATGCTTCATAGAGAGTTTCACCATGACGTTGTTGGAACATCAAGATATCATTTCTAAGCTTAGTAGTTCTCCCCGGTGGGAAAAATTGAGCAAGGAAACGAGTGGTGAGATCATCCCAAGAGGTGATGGATCCCGCGGGTAAACGCTCAAGCCATTGACTATCTTGGTCACGTAGAGAGAATTGTACGAGACACAATTGGGTCGTCTCTCGAGTTACAACATCAAGGTTTATGGAATCTACTATTTTGAGGAAATCCTTCAGATGTTGATTAGGATCTTCTGAACGACGTCCATGGAATGCACATCCAATCGCAAGGGAGACACATTGGCTCCTTGAGTGAGCTCAATGGTGTTTCGATAGCCTTGGTGGCTAGGACGGGAGTATTCTCCTAAGGTTCGGGGTCTAGGAGGTTGGTTTGGTAGCGGTGGGTTTTGTGGGTGGTTTTATTGTGGTGGGTTGATGGGATCAAAGAGATTACCACCTTCCATGATGGTGGATGGCAAAGGTTACGGATAAAGGAACAAAGAAATGAGATAGACTAAAGAAAACCTATAAAAATAAAATAAAAATCTTACTAGAAAGGAATCTAGCAAGTAGACCTAATAAAAAGAAATTTTAACCTAGCCAATAACTATTCCCCGGAATGCGGCGCCAAAAATTTGATGCGTGGTATTGCACCCTCGCAAAAGGTTTTACCTCTCAAGGGATCTTGAGAAGCTTGCAATCCTCACCAGGCAGTGTACTTGTTCGTTGTAGTATAGTATAGTGACAAGTACCGGGGGATTGATCGTTCAACTCAAAGAATAGTGTTCGCTAGGGTTAAAACTTACTAAAACTAGGTCTAGAGGTGAGGGATGATTCTTTTTGTATTTTTATATTTTAAGAAAAGCAAGTAAAAATCTCGGTTTTGGAAGGAGTGGGCGGAATTAGTTGCTAGTCAACTAACCCAATTAACTAAAGATGCAATCAAAATAAAATAAACTAAACTTAAACTAATTTGTGGTGTAAACAATAATGAGAAAATTGTGTTTACTTAGATTTTACTACTCCTTAGCTATCTTTTATAGGTTGATTAGTTTGTTACAATTTCATGGATGACGGGTTATATTCCTTAATACCATTCGTAGGGCTGTGTACGATCTTCCCTAACTCTATAAGCTTCTACCTCAATCCTATGTCGAGCCGACTAAAAGCTCCTAACATGGCATCCTTGGAAGTTACTTATGCATTAAATATATCCAAATAATCGTAGTACACTTCCGATCATGTTTCTTAAGACGTTCAAGCAAGTTACCAATTAGAAGTCTGTCAGTTTTCTTAAGCCTAACATCGAATTCATTCATCCACAACAATTATAAACAAACAATCAACCCATAATCAATATCTAAGTTTCATTACATCTAAGCAAACACGAAAAAAACCTAGCCTAGCATGTTAAAGATAAGACAAGCGTAAGATATAATCAAACAACACATAGACATATTGAATGATTTGGTAAAGTACTTATCTTCAATTAAGCATGGAAGAAATAAGGGTTGAAACCCTTGAAAAAGCTGTAAAATTCGTATAGGGTTTTATTCCCTCAAAGTTGCACACAATGAATGAAAACTAGAAAACTATATATAGATTTTACATCATGACGGTGTCAAGAGTTAAGTCTGACGCCGTCAACTCGCCACCAAAATAATACTCGTATTGCCTAGATCCACTTCTCACGCCGTCACTCTATATGGGTTCTGGGCCGTCACTCTTTGCGATAACTCTTGATGGCCTTGGAATTTTTATACATGACGCCGTCAGACCCCCTTCACAAAACATTCTGGCGCGTCACGTGTATTTGATTTATCCATCCTTTTGTCAACTCATGACGCCATCACTAACACCTTGTGACGCCGTCAAAGGCAATTTCCAACATGCTTTTGAGACTTTGTCGTTTTCTTCACTTTTTCGCTCCAAAAACGTCTAAAATGCTTCCTTTTGTAAAATTCCTCTCAAAAGTACCTAAAATGACAAAAGGAACGATTTAGGGCAATATTTGATCAAATAATCTCGACTTTGGCCTTAAATGACCCCCCAAAAGCGGTACACTTTTCGCTTCATCAATTTCCTCTTCATAACTTAAGACTTCATTGTTTGACTTTATTTCATACCCCAAACCTAATTTGCTAGTTGAACTCATTCCAGAATCAATAAGTCTAAGTAGGTTTTTTGATGAGTGTGTAAATACTCATCATTTCTGTCACATTTAGATTGCAAAAACATCTGAAAACACACAGGAATGCCTTAAAATACATAAAATATCTCTGGATTGTGTTTTTATGCAAAAAGGATTGAAAACTGATAAAAAAACAAGTCAAGTTTGCAAAATTGGCAGTTTCAGTCCCTAAACTTTCAAAATTTGTCAAAACTAGTCCCTGGTTAATCAAAACATGGAATTTATCACCAAAGGTCCTTAGGATTCTCAAGTTGTCAAAAATTAATCCTTCAAAGTTGAAAATTACAAAATGACAACTTAGGTCCCTAAAGTTTCAAAAATGGCAAAACAAGTCACCCGGGTTTTAAATATTAAATTTTAACATCTTAAGTCCTCGGGGAATTAAAACTTGGCATAAATGGTCCTTGTGAGAACTTTGGAGGATTTACAGTTTTACCCCCTCAACTTTGGTTAAATTACAAAAATTGGTCCTTGTGCTCATTTCTACACCAAACGGACCCTTGCCTTTTTAATAAACCAAACCCAACAAACAAACACAACCATCACCCACCCCAGGCCCAACCTTATCACTCCACAGGCCCACATCACCCCACCAAGTCCAAACACCTAACCAGCCCACTCCCTCACAACTAATAAAAATAACACCCCGTTTATCCCTTCCCTCCCTCGGTCAAAATAAGTCAAACCCACCCCCACCTATTTCCACTTGCCTGAAAAAATTCAACCAACACTCCATCACCCTCACCTCCACTTCCACAAACATCCAAACTTCCTTAATTACATAGAAATAGTTCCAAGTAATCCCACATGCCTCAGAAAGACTTTTGGCGCCAAAAGCAAATTAAACGGCTCAGATGAGTTTTAGTGATCCAATGGCTAATATCTTTGATAGGAAATGATCAGAAACAAGTTGGGACTTCAAAAAGCCTATAAAGAAGAATGAAGAGAGAGTATGGAAGTGGTCTGTTTTTACTTTTTATTTCAAGTAGTAAAAAATTAGTTAAGCTTTCAATTTTAGTGTACCTTTAAGTTTTCAAGTTGTAATTTCAGCATTCTAAATGTATTAAAAACCTTTTTCAATGATCAATGTCAGTTTATGTGTTTGAATTTAGTTTATGTTTATTTCAAATGTGAAAATCTCATATTACTTAAATGTTACTGTTATTTGTTTTCATGGACTCAATAAGCTCACATAAGCTCCTGACAAAGCTTATTTAGCTTTTAGATACCTTAAAACAAGTTATAGACTTAAAAAGAAAAATACTAAAAAAAAATCAAGAAAATAGAAAATAAATCAAAAATCAATGTGGAGGATTGAAGAAGCAGTGGAGCATTGTAAATATTGGATGGCAATGGTTTAGTAGCTTCATGGGAAGCTGTAGTAAGTAATTTGGTACCTTGGTTCTTTGTTATAAGCTGGAAGTCATTTGTAAACAAAATCTCAATTTTTGCTTATTACTGTAACATTGCTTATTAAGTGCTTATCTTTGCTTCTTTGTGCTTATTAGATATGATTTAGTCCATATAGTGTTTAAAAAGTAGTGTTTATTCATTGTATCTCATTGTGCTTTAAACTATAAAGTTAACTACCATTTCTAGCTTATTGTTGATTCTGAAGCTTTAGTTGTTATTGAGGGTAGATTTGTGCTTAAATAGCTCCATGTCATCATGTCATAAGCTTATTTATAAGTTTCATGGGTTAAATAAATCTCATGCTTTGAAGATAAAAAATCAGCCTTGTTAAAGGGGTGTTTGGCTTTCCTGAGTTCAGTGTGTTCTTGCAAGACTCAGTATCTAAAGGTTGTCTAGATATTTTCCTTAGGGTAGAAATAAACTAGTGTAGGCATAAAATCTGGTCTTAGTTCATAGAAAATTCAAAATGGTTTGTGATCTCTAATATTTTGTTAACTGTGTGGATGTGTAGTTTCATAATCCTGCATATTAGCTCATTAGTTGTCACCATTGCTTACTAAAGTCTCATTCTAGCTTATTTTATTAAAATCAATCAGAAAATCTTGCCCAAACTTCAAAAAAGTCAAAAGTTAAAGTTCATAGAAAAAGTCAAATCTCACCTTGAGCAGAAAAATCATTTTTTCAAAGAATTATTGAGAATTTTGTGTTTGTTCATAGGACCTGAGCTTTTCAGAAATTATTGTACCCCAGCTGAACTTTAGAATCATACATTCATTATATTTTTGGTAATTTTTCTGTGGGCCCTACAACACCCCAAAGACACCTGCAGGGGGAGAAGCTCCCCTGCTGCTGCAGCTCAGTCCACCACCACCACCTTTGGTGGTCCTTCCTGTCTACCTGATGAGGCGAAAAATGGTCCGTTTTTAGGGGGTCATTTAAGCCCGAATATGATTTTATTTGATCAAATATTGCCCTAAATCGTTCCTTTTGTGATTTTAGGTACTTAGAGAGTGAATTCTGGAAAAGAAGCCATTTTGGACGTTTTTGGAACATAAAAGTGAAGAAAACGGCAAAGTCTCAATTTTCCATGCTGGAACAGTACATGAAGGCGTCAAGAGTAAACTCATGACGGCGTCAAACCCTAAGAATTAAAATCCGTAGCTCATGACGGCGTCACACTTGGCGTCAGAAGTAGATCAAGGCCGTCCGAGGAAGTATTTGGCGGCGAGATGACGGCGTCACACCTTTGTTCTTGACGCCGTCACCCCGATTTTCCTATATATAGTTTTCTAGTTTTTTACATTAAGAAAGAGAAGTTTTGGAGAAACCCTAAAGACGATTTTGGTGCAACTTTTACAGGTTTTTCAAGGGTTCCAAACCCTTGAGACCTTGCATTGTAATTGAGATAAGTGTTCTTCTAATTCAATCAATATGTCTATGTGTTGGTTGTCTATATCTTGTTCTTGTCTCAATTCCATTATGCTAGGCTAGATCTCTTTTGTGTTTGCTTAGATCTAATGAAACCTAGATATTGATTATGTGTTGATTACTTGTTTATTCTTGTCTTGGATGAATGATTTTATATGTTAGGCTTAAGAAAACTGGCAGATCTCCAAATGGTAACATGCTTGAACGTCTTAAGAAACATGAACCGAGGCGTACTAGGTCTTTATTGGTTGTATTTAATGCATGAGCCACTGTTTACAATCCCTATAGTTGTGCTGGGCATGGTGTAGGAGGAGATAAGAGCTCATAGAATTGGGGAGTTATGTATGCCACCCCATGAATGGTATTAAGGAATACAATCCGTCATCTATGCAATTATAACAAGTAATTAACGTGTAAAAGATATCTAGTGAGTAGTGAAATCTAAGTAAACACATTTTCTCCAATTACTGCTCACAACCTTAGTATAAATTAGTTTAATTTCATTTTTAGTATTTTATTTTGATTGCATCTTAGTTTTGGGTTAGTTGAATAGCAACTAATTCCGCCCACTCTTCCAAAAACCGATATTTTAATTGCTTTCATAAAAATATAAAAATACAAAAATAATCATCCCTCACCTTTAGAACTAGTAATTTAGGCTTTCTAATCCTAGCAACACTATTCCTAAGCTGAACGATCAATCCCCCGGTACTTGTCACTATACTATACTACAACGATCAGGTACACTGCCTGGTGGGGGTTGTAAGCTTCTCGAGATCCCTCGAGAGGTAAAGCCTGTTGCGATTCCCACGCATCAAGTTTTTGGCGCCGCTGCCAGGGAATAGTTATTGTCTAGGTTAGAATTTCTTTTTATTAGGTCTACTTGCTAGATTCCTTTCTAGTAAGAGTTTATTTTTTATTTTTTAGGTCTTCTTTAGTCTATCTTATTTCTTCGTGCCTTTGTTTGTAACTCTTTACCATCCGACATCATGGAAGGTGGTAACATCCGTGAACCCATCAACCCACCGCAATGAAGCCACCCACAAAACCTACCAAAACCAATCCAACCACCTATAAGGACCATCCGTTTGCAATCCAGCACCGTTCGATTGGTGCAAGACGGTTGTGCATTCTATGGGTATTTTTTCGAAAACCCGACCCGACACCTTGAAAACTACCTAAAAATTACCAATTCTATAGGAATAGGTGTTGATAACCAAGAAGAGGGACTTTTCGCCCTCTTTCAATTCTCTCTACGTGGTCGGGCTCTTCAATGGTTATTCCAACTCCCCGAAGGATCCGTCTCCTCTTGGGACGATCTTGCTTCATACTTCTTGACTAGATTCATCTTACCCAAGGAAGTTATTTTGCAACATTACCAACTTAAAACGGAAAATGATGAAATAATGAAGGTCAACGAGATGAATGAATGTGAAATCAAGCTAGGGAGTAACACTTGTAGGGAAGGGCCATGGGATGATGATAGAATAATTAGGAACTCCACACCAACCCTTGAGGAATTGAGGTACTATAAGTTCCTTCTAAAATGCCCTTGCCCCGCAAAGTACCGAAAACACCCATGGATTAGGAAACACAATCCTATGAATCTTAAGGTTCCATGCATGATTGGTCATATGTTTAGAGAACACACTTATATCGATTTAAAGGAACCAATGAACATCATGTCTAGGCTTTATTATAATTGGATCATGAACAAAAAGTTGAAACCTAGGTGGGACCCTTACAACCCTAATCGCATGAGTATTTTTGTTGAGCGGGTTCGAGGGTTACATGTTTTCATTGGGAATTTTGTCTATAGGTGCGACTTTATGATCTTAGAAGATGTTAGGGGAATTATTGATCAATCTTTGTGTCAGATTGTTTTAGGAGAACCTTTTGTTAAAACCTCTAAAATGACTTACAACAATGATACGGGCATTATCACATTCGCAACCCAAGAGAAGAACATTAGATATAGGATGCCCCATAAAGAAGAGAGGTTTAAAGAGGTTGAGGATCTCGATGTTGACAACATCCCCGTGATTAAGGTTGAGAGTGAGGAAGAGAGAGACATTGGAGGTTACGCAAAGAAAGAGATCTATTACTCGAAATGTTTAGCTTTAGGTCCCGAGTATAGGAAGGATAAGAGACTGGTTAAGATGTTTGACACCGCATTCATTTTGCGGGATAGGAAAACGTAGTAACCCATGACCTTGAGTCTAGCTACAAGACTCGTAAATAAAGAAAAGCGCTTCTTGGGAGGCAACCCATGTTTTGTGCGATTTTAATTGTTTGATTGTTATTTGCTTCCGTATGCATGTTTTATTTTTATTGTTGGTTGATCATGTTTCTCAATTAAAATATGGAAATACTTTACTATGTTGTTTTGGCCTAGTCTAAACTCCAACCTAAAAGTATTTTGGCAAAAGATAAGTGTAAGGGGAAACCCCAAATATGTTTTTAAGAAACAAACCGATCATGATTCTCCACAATATTAAATGAGCATGTATATTCGTATTTGTTAGAGTCAAATGCTTGTATTGAGTCATAATGAAGTTTTGCAGGATTTTCTAGGAAGTAGGACCAAGTTTTTCCAGAAATTTTCCGGAAACTTAACACAAGAATTTCTGCAGGTCCATTCTGACGGCGTCAGAGTTTTACTCTTGACGGCGTCAGGAGTTAAAATCTGGAAATTTTACCGGTTTTGTTTTTCTAACGGAGTCTTATGGTTTTTGTGAATTATTAAGTTTTATAATCTCCAAGAAATCTGCAAACTTCATTCCACAAGCATTATATCTTACTTTGTTTTCTAGGATTTAGTAACTTATATAGGATGCCGCCGATTTTACGCGAGGCTGTCTTGTCTATTTTTGTCAGGATTTACAGGTTATGTATGACAAGGAGATGATTTATATTATGGAAGGGAAGCTTTGATTGTTTCATTTTCTTGGAGGAAGATTTAACCTGGCCAACCTATAATCCATACCGAGCGAATCAGGGGAGTATTTGATTTCATTCTCTTTACTTTTTCACTTTTACATTCTTTACTTGAACATTGGGGACAATGTTCATCTTAAGTGTAAGGGGAGGGAAAAAAGATGATACCTTACATATGCACTTTCGCTTGAGTTTGTCTTGTTTGATAGTAGATGTGTAATAAAACTATGAGAAATACTTGTTAGTGCAATTTTAACGCCAAATTTAAAATTTTTTACAACATTTAGGAGTGAAACTTTAGCCATAGCAAGCGTCTCATGGATAGGAGATTGTATGACTAGCACATAACCGTATATTCAAAAAAAATTTCCACCCAAATATGTGAGGTTCGCCTTTAGATTTGATAGGAAAAGCATTATCTATTAGTGCTTATGAGTGTACCGGTAGCATTTAGATTCTAGAACTTGCGTTAGTGATGCATCCCGAGACCGCTAGTGAGACTACATTCGTGTGGTAGGATTTACTACATGATAAGAGGCATTAGGATCACCCTTGTGTTAAACCCGTATCATGATTACTTGACTATTTAAGTCATATTACTTGACTAGTTAAGTCAACTAATTTTTCCAAACACCTTAGCGTTGTACTCATTTTTAGTACACGAAACCCCTAGTACACCCCTCCGAGCCTATCTTTTCGTTTCTAACTTTAAGCATTTTACTTAAAGGAAGAATTTGTTACACCCCACTTAAATGTACACCCAAATCGCCTTAGCCTTCCGTGTATGCGCTCATTTTTAGTGCATTATTGTTATTTGTTAAACTCTAAGTTAACTTTCTAATTGATTACATGGTTGCTAAGTCGAGTCATATCCTTGTACATATTGTTTTGGGACGATTGGGACTCATGGGTAAGTACTTATTTTATGGAGTAATGGGGGAGAACATCAATTATTACCCCCATATGTGCGTTAATCTTAAAAGTGATCCAAGTGTTTTGATTTTCTTAATTCGAGTCATTAGATTAGTTTATTGTAAAGTATGTAAAAATTCAAGTGTAAGGGGAATGTTCATTCCCTATGATGTATTATTTTGGATGGTAGGGTAAGAGTGTATGCAAAAAAAAAAAAAAAAAAAAAAAAAAAAAAAAATCGAAAAAAAAAAAAACAAAAAAAGAAAATCGAAAAAAAAAAAAAAATAGAAAAAAAGGAAAAGAAAAAAAAACATACGGACTACCATCCCGTTTCATTCTATGTTCATTTTATGTTTTTGTTATTTTTCATTTATTAGCTTAAGTCGAGTCTAGTCTTGGCTTAGCAACGCCATATTGTACATGTAATTAACTAAGATTGTTAACTCGCCACCAGTAAAACTTCATTTATCCAACAAAACAGTGTAATTCATATCCCTATACCTAACGTTACAACCCTTTAAAAGACCTCTTTGATAGTTTATCCTAGGTGCTTACGCCATATGGTGGAGGTTTGATCCTTTCCCAAGCCTTTGGTAATCTATTTTGCTATGACAGGTAGTGAGAGATATCTTCCATTTCCATAATGTTATATTACTTTATTACACCCGAGAGATGTGAGTATCTAAACACTATTTGTGAGGTGCTTGTGTATGACCTTCGTGCTTGTCTATTGGTCTTTAGTGGAACGATTATTTATTGTAATTACTTTTTTATTAGTGTTAAATGACCCCTAACTTGTCTTTTGAGTAGAATAAAAGCGCATTTGCTTGAGGACAAGCAAATCTCAAGTGTAAGGGTATATGATGAGGCGAAAAACGGTCCGTTTTTAGGGGGTCATTTAAGCCCGAATCTGAATTTATTTGATCAAATATTGCCCTAAATTGTTCCTTTTGTGATTTTAGGTACTTAGAGAGTGAATTCTGGAAAAGAAGCCATTTTGAACGTTTTTAGAGCATAAAAGTGAAGAAAACGGCAAAGTCTCAATTTTCCATGCTGGAACAGTACATGAAGGCGTCAAGAGTAAACTCATGACGGCGTCAAACCCCAAGAATTAAAATCCGTAGCTCATGACGGCGTCACACAGGGCGTCAGAAGTTGATCAAGGCCGTCCCAGGAAGTATTTGGCGGCGAGATGACGGCGTCACACCTTTGTTCTTGACGCCGTCACCCCGATTTTCCTATATATAGTTTTCTAGTTTTTTACATTAAGAAAGAGAAGTTTTGGAGAAACCCTAAAGACGATTTTGGTGCAACTTTTACAGGTTTTTCAAGGGTTCCAAACCCTTGAGACCTTGCATTGTAATTGAGATAAGTGTTCTTCTAATTCAATCAATATGTCTATGTGTTGGTTGTCTATATCTTGTTCTTGTCTCAATTCCATTATGCTAGGCTAGATCTCTTTTGTGTTTGCTTAGATCTAATGAAACCTAGATATTGATTATGTGTTGATTACTTGTTTATTCTTGTCTTGGATGAATGATTTTATATGTTAGGCTTAAGAAAACTGGCAGATCTCCAAATGGTAACATGCTTGAACGTCTTAAGAAACATGAACCGAGGCGTACTAAGTCTTTATTGGTTGTATTTAATGCATGAGCCACTGTTTACAATCCCTATAGTTGTGCTGGGCATGGTGTAGGAGGAGATAAGAGCTCATAGAATTGGGGAGTTATGTATGCCACCCCATGAATGGTATTAAGGAATACAATCCGTCATCCATGCAATTATAACAAGTAATTAACGTGTAAAAGATATCTAGGGAGTAGTGAAATCTAAGTAAACACATTTTCTCCAATTACTGCTCACAACTTTAGTATAAATTAGTTTAATTTCACTTTTAGTATTTTATTTTGATTGCATCTTAGTTTTGGGTTAGTGGAATAGCAACTAATTCCGCCCACTCTTCCAAAAACCGATATTTTAATTGCTTTCATAAAAATATAAAAATACAAAAATAATCATCCCTCACCTTTAGAACTAGTAATTTAGGCTTTCTAATCCTAGCGACACTATTCCTAAGCTGAACGATCAATCCCCCGGTACTTGTCACTATACTATACTACAACGATCAGGTACACTGCCTGGTGGGGGTTGTAAGCTTCTCGAGATCCCTCGAGAGGTAAAGCCTGTTGCGATTCCCACGCATCACCACCTCATTAGGTCCCACAACCCCACTTTTGGTTATTTGAACCCCCCTCCTGGCCACCTTCCTAGTTTGAGCAAGCTTTTGAGCTCAAGCTCAGTGGACCCCACCTAGTTTGGCCCTTGAACTCTGTCCCATTTCTACATGGTCTGTGGTTGATTTGGGAGTGCTTAATCAGCTTATTGGCTTATCTAGTACCCATCCCTTGTTTTTTTAAGTTAATTATAAGCTATCTAACTTGTCCACACCATAATCCACCCCTGTGGACCCCACAAAGGCTGATTTCCATGAAAAAGTCAGCAAAAGTCAACTGTCCAAGCTTTTTGGGCCCATTTGGCTTAACTTTAAGCTAGAAATAAGTTGTCTTCACAAAAGTTTTCTATTTTTAGTATTTAAATTGATTTCTAAAAGAAAAACCAGAAAAAAACCAATTTAAAAAATAAGTGATAGTTTCTATTTAATTTAATTTATCATTTTCATTTTCATTTTTAGTAATTTATTAACTACTTGGCATTTTTATATTTTTTTTAATTTTCTTTTATATTAAATTATTTTTAGAAATTTTTCCAGAATTTTATATTGTCTTTTGGTATTTATTAGATTTAATATTAGTTTAATTAATTATTAATTAATAATTAAGTATTAAATAATATAATTAGTTTTTATAAAGTAATACCTAGTTTTTATATTTTTCCTAGCTTTTATAAGTTATAAGATATTTTTATAAATTTTTCGATAATTTTTACTGTTCATTTTCTATTTTTTAGAATTTAATTAGTGTAATTAGTAATTAATTAATATTTAGTTTAATAATTAGTAAAATAGTTTAAAAATACATAAAACCAACTTTTTATAATTTTTTTAGGATTCCTGTGATGGTTAATTATATTTATAAATTTTTCTATAATTTTCTAATTCATTTAAGTATTATTAGTAATTTAAAATTAGTTAATTAGTTTAATTAACTATGATTAGTAATTAATTATTATAAAAATCACAAAAAGACAAAAAGATATATTTTTAATTTTAAAATTTGTTTTTAGTTATTTTATAATTTTAGAAATTTAATTTTCTCTTTGTCCCCCCCAGCTCACCAATAACTCCAAAGTGCATTTAATTCCCTCAAACTTCTCCAAGCAACCACAACCTGCCAAACTACCTTTTTCCCGCCAAAAAGAGAATTCAAGGGTGGTGATCAAAAGAAGATATCCAAGGGTCCAAATCAAAGTGGGAACTGCTTAGATACCTTCCCTCAGCCCTATAAGTCAAAAAGAAGAAGCCAGAGATGAAGTAGTAGTCAGTAGCTAGTTTTAGTTTTAATATAGTTTTAGCAAGAATCGTTTCTATGTAATTTCCTTGTTTATTGTAAAATTCAGTTCAAACCCAGTGTATGCAGTGTTTTTATTGTATTTAAGTCAACCTTTATTATCTATTTTAGTACCTACAGTTTTAATGTCATTTTGGCATAAATAATTTGAAATTCCAAATTAGTTTCAATACTGAAATAAGTTGTTGTTATTTAGTTGTTAGAGCTTAATTTAGTCACTCATGAAAGTTTCATAAGCTCAGCACAGTTTGTACAAGTTTAAAGCTCAAATTTCCACAAAGTCAACAAAAGTCAACCTGGGCAATATGGTATTCATGGTGGTCATATATTGATGCTAGTTCTGAGTTGGTGATTAAACCTATCTAAAAGATAGGTTTGGTGTGAAATTTTTCCTATTTCAGTTAGGACATTGGAAGTTGTAAGTCTCTTTGAACATTTTTCCAATTCAAATATGAGTTTCATAAGTAGTGGTTTGGAATCTGTTTTACTTTCTTAATTGTTACTCACTTGCTTCTGATCATATTATAATCTAGTTTGAGAGCTTGTTTGATTGCTTTATGTTAAATTTGTAAAGTACTGTTTCATCCTGCTATTTCTCAATCAAGTTTATGATTCTTGGCATTTGTTGTTTAAAATCACTTGTTACTGCCCATTTGCATTAGATTATTGCTCAGTACCTAGGTTTTATTAGTAATAGTGGGTGGTTTAGCTTAAATAAATGAGTAATAGTGTAATTTGTCTAGTATAGGGGTGTTTGGCACAAGTATGTACCCTGAGAGTTAGGGTGAATCTGTTGTTTTTCTTTGTTTCCACAAGTTACTTTAGTCCCTATTAGCTCATTTAGGTCATTAAACCAAGTCCTCAAAAGCAAAAAAGTCAAAATACCACCCAAGACCCCTTGACAGTCCACTGTTGGGTCTTGGTGAATCCAAATCTACCCAAATCAGTACTAAAGCTGTTACATTAGCTTAATATAGCCTTATATTAGTTTATTACATTAAGTTTAGTCATTAAATTAGGTCTAAAGTTCAAATTAGTCAACTGTTTCAAGTTTCATCAAAAGTCAAAAAGTACCATTTCAGATTTTCACCAAAATGGAAGAAATTTTATAGATTTTTGAATGGTGATTCAGACCATGAATTTTTCAGCAATTGTAGTCCCCCACCTCATCAACTGATTCCCATTCTCACTTAATTTTTAGGATTTTTGTAGTGGACCCCACTCACCTCCAAACTAGGCTGCAGGGCAACCAACTGCCCTGTGCAGCAGATAGCAGTCCCAAACACCACCATTGGTGGTGGTTTTCTGGCCACCATGGTGGTCCCACAACCCCCAACTTGTTTCCTTCCATCCCCCCTCCTACCAGGGTGCATGGTTTGACCCATGGTTTGACTTCACACACCCTGGGACCCACCTAGTTTGAGGCCTCAAAGCTGTCCCATTTCTGAGCAGTTAGGAAGTTCTTGGATTGCTTATTTTGTGATTATTGCTTATTCTGTGGTCCCTTTTGGCTTATTCCAGCTTATACAAGTTAACATAACTTGTTTGGATCAGATTCCACCATAGTGGGTCCCACTCATTGCCATTTAAGCTCATTTTCCATTTTGGTCAACTTTAGTCAATTGTCACAACTTATTGGCTTATTCTGGCTTATTTTTGGTTTACAAAAAGTTTGTTTTTACAAAAAGTGTTTGTTTTTAAGTATTTAATAGGTTTGTAAAATAAAAATCAAGAAAAATCAATTTAATATTAAGTGATAGTTTCTATTTAATGTAATTTAATTTTAATTTTCATTTTTAAATTTTAATTAAGTACTTAGCTATTTTATATTTTTATTAAATTCCTCATATATTAAAGTATTTATTATAAATTTTTCAGATTTTTATTTGGTCATTTAGTATTTATTAGATTTAATATTTTTATTAGAAATTGATTAATATTAAGTTTAAAATAGCATTATTAGATTTTATTAAGTAAAACCTAGTTTTTATAATTTTTATAGCTTTTATATGTTATAAAATAATTTTAGAAATTTTATTAGAATTTTTACTGTTCATTTAGTAATTTTCTTAATTTAAAATAGTTAATTAGATAATTAGTAATTAATTAATACAAAAACCACAAAAAGACAAAAACACTTATTTTTAATTTTAAAACTTATTTTTAGTTATTTTATAAGTTTAGGAATTTTATTTTTACCTTTTTAGTATTTAAATAATATTGTAAGTGTATTTTAGTTATTTAAATATTAATAATAAGTATTAAATAGTTTTTAATTAATATTAAATAATTAAATAGTGTAAAAAGTAATTTTAATTTTCTAAAAAGTTTCTTTTATTATTAGGATTGTAAAAATGTGATTTTCACTTTTGTAAGTATTTTATTTTGCTAAAACTCGAGTTTTATTTCGTACGTTTACGTTTTATTTAAACGTAACGTACGCGTTTTTAGGTGTAAGTCGTTTCTGGTTTTTCAAACTTTCCCGTCTTATTCACATAGCTTATTTAAGCTATTCTCTTCGTATATTCCTTAGTTCAATCACTCTCAAAACCCCTTTTCCATCCAAATTCACCCGATCACGAAACCGTTTGTTTACAATTCACACCTCGTCGGGACATACGACCCGGGGAAACCCTATACTTCAACGGAGATTGATTCTAGGCTGTTTGACTTTGTTGACCATCACCTGGTCAATTTAGGTTGACGGTTTCGCATCAATCAACTTTTGGCGCCGCTGCCGGGGAGGTTGTGCGCGTTTATCTAAACGGTTTTTCTGATTAGTGTCTTTGGAATTCGTTCCATTGTACATTTATCCATCCCTTGTTCATATTTTCCTATTTTCAAAACAAAACCGTTCACGAAAACTTTTTAAATCAAGTTTTCAACGAACACAAAAACACAAAAACATTTTTCTTATCATTTGTACAAAATGTATTTTCAAAAATCCAAAAACATTCTCCTTTACCCTTTCACATCTTTGATTCTTCATCCCTACCCCTCCCTAGACTTTTGATTCTTTCTATGTCTCATCCACACTTTCTGGTTTGCCAGTGGTGTGGTAATCCTCATAATGGTGGCAATTGCCCCAGCTGTGGCATGGTAGAGTCGGGAAACGGGTCTGTCTATAACCAGAATCCCTATTCCTACCATGACACGACTGATTCATTCCATCAGTTACCACACCATGAGACTCAACAGTTTTATTGTTGTGAGTACTGTGGTGGTTCACATTACAGATCCGATTGTCAATCGGGGAACACGCTTGTCTATGAGCAGTTTCCTGGTAACGATTATAACTCTATCACACACCACCCACAACCACATCAGTTTCACTATTGTAAGTATTGTGGAGATCCACACTCTAGCTCGGATTGTCAAACAAGGAATCCATTTCCTTGTAACAATTACGACTCTTCGTTTTCAGACCCACAGTACGATATGATTCACACAACTCCTCAAGAAACCGAGCAAGACCTTTTACTTAAGGCTCTTGATATTTTAAAAGAACTTAAGGAGGAGTTGGTCACTACACCGTTTCAAGACTCTCGTGAGAAATCTATGGCAGAATTACTTGCTGAGGAACGAGAGGCTAAAAACGAATTGAGTAGGGAAGAATTACTTGTCTTAGAACAAGCAGCTATAACACGTGCCAAATTTCGTCAAGCTGCTCTTCTAGACTGTGATGATGATAGTGATATTGAAGACACCCTTGATATCCTTCAATTTTATAAGGGTTCGTCTGATTTATCATTTGTGATTCCTCCCACGGAAAATCAGGGAGAAAATAATGAGATGGGGAAATTACTAGCCGTTGAACAAATGGAACTTGAAAATTCCATGAATGCTACCTCCTCTCATCTCCCTCAGTCTGTTGTTATCACACCCGAAGTTCACACTCACTCTCTGAACATGGGGGATGAGCATCTTAGCACTGTTCCTAATAAGGAATCGGACGAATTAATAAAGTCTAGTGTTGAGATCCTTGTCCCAATCCCGAGAGAGTCACAGGGGACTTTTGATCTTATGTGTGATATTCCTTCCACTCCTAATAATCCAAATGATCAAATTGAGACTGTCTCTGATTCCAGTGATGATTGTTTATCTTATGGAGACATTGAATTTATTGATGCATCACTTCTCCACTCTGATGTTGACTTTCTTCTTGAAGAGTTCGCTGATGAACTCTCTCATATGGATCCCATCCCACAAAGGGATGAAAATGAAGTCTTTGACTTTGATGCGGATTTGAGAGAGTTAGAATTCTTACTTACTCGTGATCCTTCGATTGAACTTACTTAGATCAATCCATTTCCTCCGGAAAGTGAAAATGATCTGGACGAATTCGAGGCTTTTCTTACTGAAGATAGTTCAATTTCATATGAAGTTGATGATAATTATCTTGATCCTGAGGGGGACATTCTTTTTCTAGAGAATTTGTTAAATGAAGATTCATTCCCCCCTCTCCCACCCAAACAACTTCATAATGAGGAAATCAAATCAGTTGAGGAAACTGATAAATTTCCTGAGATCAAGCTTAAGGACTTGCCTCCTCCACTTGAATATACATTTCTTGAGGAGGAAGTTCTTATCTTAATTGCTATTCAGATCTCTCTTCTTTCCTTCACCTACCAGGTAATTTCTCCTCTTCTTCACTCCTTCGGGAGTGAGGATACTATATTTGATCCCGGCATTTTCATGTATCATTATCTTGAGCCGGATGCTTATCTCATCGGTGTGGAACTTTCACGTGCTTCATATGTTTGTCCAAACATTTTGAATGAAAGTCCGATTGAGATTGTTTCTTCCACATCATGCTTCCCCAAGGACAAATGAATTCGGGGTCGAGTCAAGCTAGCGACTCGGTAAACAAAAAACAGTAGCATGCTTATAGGGTTTTCACCCTAAGTGTGGGGGAGTCCCCCACAATGGTTACAAATAGAGTGAAAATACAAAATGGTATTTTTCACGCTTAGCTTGTAATGTTGCTCTTTTACGTTCAAAATGTCGGCATAATAGCCGGGACTTTGAATATTGAGGACAATATTCATGCTTAGTGTGGGGGGGGGGGGGGGGGTATTTCGCTATTCTAGCGAATTTTATCACATTTTACTATATAATACCCCCGTTTTAGCCAAAATTTCAAAAATTTTAAAAATTTTTCACTGGTGCTTCAAAATTTTTTTGGTAATCAGTCCGCCTTGTCTAAGCGACAAAAGGGATTGGCTAGTCCAGGAGCAAACGGCTCTTGGTATAGACATCTCAAATCCGTTGACGGCTGGCAATTTGCCCAAAATTGTATGGTTCCTCAACTCCCCGAAAACAAATGAGTTGGCTAGCCCACAAGATTATGGCTTGTGGTAAAGGCCGTGGAAAATCCATAATTGGTAATCAGCTCACCAAGATGTTGACTATTCCATCAAGAGCTGGCTAGTCCAGAAGCAAACGGCTTTAGGTAAAGACTACTCAAATCCGTTGACAGCTGGTGGTTTGCTCAAAATCACACGGTTATCAGGTGTGCCACAGTTCTTACACCTGGCTACTCCAGAAGTAATGGCTTTTGGTAAAGAGTTTAAAATCCATTAAGTTTTTCTCAAAATATTGCTAGGGACTAGCAATAGTTTAGTGTGGGGGATTGATGAGTGTGTAAATACTCATCATTTTTGTCTTATATGAACTGCCAAAACATCCAAAGACACCCAATAATGCATCAAAATACTGAAATTATCTCAAAAGTGTGTTTTATATGTTTTAGATGCAAAACGTTTAAAAACAAATGAAAAGCGAACAAAGTTTGCACAATTGGCAAAATCAATCCCTCAAGTTTCAAATATTGACAAAACTAGTCCCTGACGTTTTAAAACGAAAGAAAAGTCAACCCAAAGTTTTTAAAAGTAAAAATTATCAAATTTAGACTTTGGGTAAAAAGTTTGAGAAAATTACATGTTTAGTCCCTAAAAATCCAAATTGGCAAAATCAGTCCCTGGAATTTCAAATATTGGCAGAAAAGGTCCCTGGTGGGATAATTTTGAATGAAAAATCAATTTTGGTCCTTGGGAATTCATAAAAATCACTTTTAATCCCTGGATAAAATGTTTGTGGAAATTACATGTTTGGTCCCTGTATTTTACAACTTGTCAGTTTTGATCCCCGGGGAATTCAAATTTGGAAATTATTCAATTATGGTCCTTGGGAACTAATGACTTGGCAAAAGAGAACCTTGGTGATAGTTTGGGGATATGGCAGATTTTATCCTCACGTTTCATGATTTTACAAATTTGGTCCTTGATTAAACATAGCAAAACCAACCGGACCCTTTTAATTAATATCACCCAAAACCAAACCCACCAAACTAACCCACAGCCCACCAAGCCCAAGTACCCTTAGCCCACCCACTACCCTAACCGTTCTAAATAATCAACCCCCTTTTGACCCGCGTTGACCACTCACCTTCTCCCCCAACTTGTCTGCAAAGCATACCAAACACACAATCCCCCCCCCCTCCTCTGCTACTAATCCCATCCTTTGTCCCCCCCAGCTCACCAATAACTCCAAAGTGCATTTAATTCCCTCAAACTTCTCCAAGCAACCACAACCTGCCAAACTACCTTTTTCCCGCCAAAAAGAGAATTCAAGGGTGGTGATCAAAAGAAGATATCCAAGGGTCCAAATCAAAGTGGGAACTGCTTAGATACCTTCCCTCAGCCCTATACGTCAAAAAGAAGAAGCCAGAGATGAAGTAGTAGTCAGTAGCTAGTTTTAGTTTTAATATAGTTTTAGCAAGAATCGTTTCTATGTAATTTCCTTGTTTATTGTAAAATTCAGTTCAAACCCAGTGTATGCAGTGTTTTTATTGTATTTAAGTCAACCTTTATTATCTATTTTAGTACCTACAGTTTTAATGTCATTTTGGCATAAATAATTTGAAATTCCAAATTAGTTTCAATACTGAAATAAGTTGTTGTTATTTAGTTGTTAGAGCTTAATTTAGTCACTCATGAAAGTTTCATAAGCTCAGCACAGTTTGTACAAGTTTAAAGCTCAAATTTCCACAAAGTCAACAAAAGTCAACCTGGGCAATATGGTATTCATGGTGGTCATATATTGATGCTAGTTCTGAGTTGGTGATTAAACCTATCTAAAAGATAGGTTTGGTGTGAAATTTTTCCTATTTCAGTTAGGACATTGGAAGTTGTAAGTCTCTTTGAACATTTTTCCAATTCAAATATGAGTTTCATAAGTAGTGGTTTGGAATCTGTTTTACTTTCTTAATTGTTACTCACTTGCTTCTGATCATATTATAATCTAGTTTGAGAGCTTGTTTGATTGCTTTATGTTAAATTTGTAAAGTACTGTTTCATCCTCCTATTTCTCAATCAAGTTTATGATTCTTGGCATTTGTTGTTTAAAATCACTTGTTACTGCCCATTTGCATTAGATTATTGCTCAGTACCTAGGTTTTATTAGTAATAGTGGGTGGTTTAGCTTAAATAAATGAGTAATAGTGTAATTTGTCTAGTATAGGGGTGTTTGGCACAAGTATGTACCCTGAGAGTTAGGGTGAATCTGTTGTTTTTCTTTGTTTCCACAAGTTACTTTAGTCCCTATTAGCTCATTTAGGTCATTAAACCAAGTCCTCAAAAGCAAAAAAGTCAAAATACCACCCAAGACCCCTTGACAGTCCACTGTTGGGTCTTGGTGAATCCAAATCTACCCAAATCAGTACTAAAGCTGTTACATTAGCTTAATATAGCCTTATATTAGTTTATTACATTAAGTTTAGTCATTAAATTAGGTCGAAAGTTCAAATTAGTCAACTGTTTCAAGTTTCATCAAAAGTCAAAAAGTACCATTTCAGATTTTCACCAAAATGGAAGAAATTTTATAGATTTTTGAATGGTGATTCAGACCATGAATTTTTCAGCAATTGTAGTCCCCCACCTCATCAACTGATTCCCATTCTCACTTAATTTTTAGGATTTTTGTAGTGGACCCCACTCACCTCCAAACTAGGCTGCAGGGCAAACAACTGCCCTGTGCAGCAGATAGCAGTCCCAAACACCACCATTGGTGGTGGTTTTCTGGCCACCATGGTGGTCCCACAACCCCCAACTTGTTTCCTTCCATCCCCCTCCTACCAGGGTGCATGGTTTGACCCATGGTTTGACTTCACACCCCCTGGGACCCACCTAGTTTGAGGCCTCAAAGCTGTCCCATTTCTGAGCAGTTAGGAAGTTCTTGGATTGCTTATTTTGTGATTATTGCTTATTTTGTGGTCCCTTTTGGCTTATTCCAGCTTATACAAGTTAACATAACTTGTTTGGATCAGATTCCACCATAGTGGGTCCCACTCATTGCCATTTAAGCTCATTTTCCATTTTGGTCAACTTTAGTCAACTGTCACAACTTATTGGCTTATTCTGGCTTATTTTTGGTTTACAAAAAGTTTGTTTTTACAAAAAGTGTTTGTTTTTAAGTATTTAATAGGTTTGTAAAATAAAAATCAAGAAAAATCAATTTAATATTAAGTGATAGTTTCTATTTAATGTAATTTAATTTTAATTTTCATTTTTAAATTTTAATTAAGTTCTTAGCTATTTTATATTTTTATTAAATTTCTCATATATTAAAGTATTTATTATAAATTTTTCAGATTTTTATTTGGTCATTTAGTATTTATTAGATTTAATATTTTTATTAGAAATTGATTAATATTAAGTTTAAAATAGCATTATTAGATTTTATTAAGTAAAACCTAGTTTTTATAATTTTTATAGCTTTTATATGTTATAAAATAATTTTAGAAATTTTATTAGAATTTTTACTGTTCATTTAGTAATTTTGTTAATTTAAAATAGTTAATTAGATAATTAGTAATTAGTTAGTAATTAATTAATACAAAAACCACAAAAAGACAAAAACACTTATTTTTAATTTTAAAACTTATTTTTAGTTATTTTATAAGTTTAGGAATTTTATTTTTACCTTTTTAGTATTTAAATAATATTGTAAGTGTATTTTAGTTATTTAAATATTAATAATAAGTATTAAATAGTTTTTAATTAATATTAAATAATTAAATAGTGTAAAAAGTAATTTTAATTTTCTAAAAAGTTTCTTTTATTATTAGGATTGTAAAAATGTGATTTTCACTTTTGTAAGTATTTTATTTTGCTAAAACTCGCGTTTTATTTCGTACGTTTACGTTGTATTTAAACGTAACGTACGCGTTTTTAGGTTTAAGTCGTTTCTGGTTTTTCAAACTTTCCCGTCTTATTCACATAGCTTATTTAAGCTATTCTCTTCGTATATTCCTTAGTTCAATCACACTCAAAACCCCTTTTCCATCCAAATTCACCCGATCACGAAACCGTTTGTTTACATTTCACACCTTGTCGGGACATATGACCCGGGGAAACCCTATACTTCAACGGAGATTGATTCTAGGCTGTTTGACTTTGTTGACCATCACCTGGTCAATTTAGGTTGACGGTTTCGCATCAATCAACCCGCGATTCCTACTATCTCTTCTTCCTCTCCTCCAAAGGTAGTGGAACGTGAACCTGAGGTGACAAAGGACAAAGTGCAACCTCCTAGCTCACGAAGTACAACACACGTCCAACCTCAGGTTATTCCAAAAACCAGATGTAAGCCTGGAGTTGTCTTTGAACCACCAGAAACTCCAGTGGACAGCCCTAAATCCAAAACTTCTATTCCTTACCCATCACGTCTCAATGAACAAAAGCTCCGCGAAAAGGCTAGTCACCAAATGGATAAATTTTTCCAAATCTTCCAAGATTTGCACTTTGACATTAGCTTCGCGGATGCTATCATCTTGATGCCTAAATTCGCTTCAACAATCAAAAATCTGTTAAGTAATAAGGAAAAACTCTTTGAGATGGCTAGAAATCCTCTAAATGAGAACTGGTCAGCAGTTCTCTTAAAAAAGCTTCCCGAGAAGCTTGGAGACCCCGGAAAATTTCTCATTCCTTGTATTTTTCCGGGGATGGTTGAATGCTTCGCCTTGGCCGATCTTGGTACTAGGATTAACCTTATGCCATATTCTGTGTGGAAGAAATTATCTCTTCCTGAACTTACTCTTACATGCATGACACTAGAGCTTGCCGATCGTTCAATATCACGTCCTCTGGGCATTGCCGAGGACGTATTTGTTAAAGTGGGAAAATTCCATTTTCAGCATATTTTGTGATTGTTGACTTTGTACCGATTCAAGGATCCCTCTCATTCTTGGAAGGGGATTCCTTAGAACTGGGCGTGCTCTCATCGATGTATTTGAGCAAGAGATCACATTGCGTGTTGGAACGGAAGCTGCCACCTTCAACCTCAATCAAAATTCGAGGTACTCCTCCAATTATGACTCTGAATCGGTAAACCGAATAAATGTCATTGATGTTGCTGCTGAGGAGTATGCTCAAGAGGTTTTAGGTTTCGTTGATGATTCTCCGAGTGAAAACATCACTCCATCTTCTCACCCCATCATTGCTAGTTCTTCTCCTTCCCTCACTCCGTTTGAGGGAAGTGACTTCGTCTTAGAAGAAATTGAGGCCTTTCTCAAGAGTGATTCGATTCCCGATGGAATCGACAACCAAGAGATTGACCCCCCAAGAGGGATATTCTCCTACTTGAGAAATTATTAAACGAAGATCCTTCTCCTCTTCCTGTTCTACCACAAACACTTCATAAGGAGGAAGTAAAAAATGTTAAAGAAACTGATGACTTTCCTGAGGTCGAACTTAAGGACTTGTCGCCTCATCTTGAATATGCATTTCTGGAGGGTGATGAAAAATTACCATTCATAATTGCTAAAGATTTAAGTGTTGAGGAAAAAGCTGCTCTAGTAAAGGTTTTGAAGTCACACAAGCAAGCAATTGCTTGGAGACTCTCCGACATCAAGGGCATTGACCCCGAGTTTTGTACCCACAAAATTTTAATGGAGGATGACTTCAAACCAGCAGTACAACAAAAAAGAAGGGTGAATCCAAAAATTCATGAGGTCATCAAACAAGAAGTTTTAAAACTTCTTGATGCCGGTCTGATTTACTCTATCTCGGACAGTCCTTGGGTTAGCCCAATACACTTCGTTCCAAAAAAGGGTGGCATTACTGTTGTCACTAACGAAGAGAACGAGTTGATTCCAACTCGAATGGTTACGGGTTGGCGTGTCTGCATTGACTATCGCAAGTTAAATGACGCCACCCGCAAAGACCATTTTCCTCTGCTCTTTATGGATCATATGCTCGAGAGATTAGCAGGGAATGAGTACTATTGCTTCCTCAATGGTTTCTCAGGTTACTTTCAGATTCCCATTGATCCGCAGGATCAAGAAAAGACCACTTTCACGTGCCCTTATGGAACGTTTGCCTATAAACGTATGCCATTTGGTTTATGTAATGCTCCAGGCACGTTTCAAATATGTATGATGGCCATATTTTCCGACATGATCGGGAAAACTATGGAGGTCTTTATGGACGATTTTTCGGTCATTGGGGATTCATTTCAATCATGTCTCTCCCATTTAGACAACATGCTCAAATGTTATGAAGACATAAGGTTATGTCTAAATTGGGAGAAGAGTCACTTTATGGTCAAAGAGGGCATTGTCCTCAGCCATAAAATTTCAAAGAACGGGATTGAGGTTGACAAAGCCAAAGTGGATGTCATCGCAAAATTACCTCATCCCACTACCGTCAAGGGTATTAAGAGCTTTTTGGGTCACGCCGGTTTCTATCGTAGGTTTATTCAAGATTTTTCAAAGATCGCCCGGCCTATGACCCATCTCCTCGAAAAGGATGCTCCTTTTGTATTCTCCCCCGAGTGCATCGAAGCTTTTGAAACATTAAAGAAAAAGCTTACTGAGGCACCGATTCTTGTTGCCCCCGATTGGGACTTGCTCTTTGAACTCATGTGTGATGCTAGTGATTATGCAATAGGGGCAGTCTTTGGGCAACGCAAATTAAAACACTTTCAGCCAATACACTATGCAAGCAAAACAATGACCGAGGCTCAAGCTCATTACACCACAACATAAAAAGAATTGTTGGCTGTGGTGTATGCATTTGAAAAGTTTCGGCCATACTTAATCCTAACCAAATGCATAGTGTATACGGATCACTCGGCTCTCAAATATCTCTTTGCAAAACAAGATGCAAAGCCGAGATTGCTCTGATGGGTTCTCCTCCTGCAAGAATTTGATATCATAATTCGTGATAAAAAAGGAGCTGAGAACCTAACTGCTGATCATCTCTCCCATTTGGAAAACCCCCACCAAGATGTCTTCGAAAAGAAGGAAATTAATGAAACCTTCCCTCTCGAGACACTCAATGCGGTTGCCTTTCGTGGAGATTCTACTACCCCATGGTTTGCCGATTTTGCAAACTACCATGCGGGTAACTTTGTTGTAAAAGGGATGTCGTCCCAACAGAAAAATAAATTCTTTAAGGATGTAAAACACTATTTCTGGGACGACCCCTACCTTTTCAAAATCTGTGCGGATCAAGTCATCCGGCGGTGTGTTTATGGTCAGGAAGCCACTGAAATTCTAAAGGCTTGCCACGCTGGTCCCACGGGGGGCCACCACAATCCAAACTACACCGCCAAGAAGGTGTTTGACTCCGGTTTCTATTCGCCCACAATTTACAAGGATGCCCAGGAATTAGTCAAATCCTGTGACGCTTGTCAGCGTCACGGGAATATTTCACAAAAGAACGAAATGCCTCAAAATGCAATTCAAGTTTGTGAAATCTTTGACGTTTGGGGCATCAAATTTATGGGGCCATTTCCGTCATCTCATGGTAACAAGTATATACTCGTGGCTGTTGACTATTTGTCAAAATGGGTTGAAGCAAAAGCTTTACCCACTAATGATGCCCGAGTTGTGAAATTCTTGAATGATCTTTTTGCTCAATTTGGAACTCCACGTGCTATTATTAGTGATCGTGCTACGCATTTTTGCAATGAAAAATTTGACAAAGTCATGTAAAAGTATGGTGTAACTCACCGTCTTTCTGCTGCGTACCACCCACAAACAAGTGGACAAGTAGAAGTTTCAAATCGGGGCATTAAGAGAATTTTGGAAAGAACCGTTGGTGAAAATCATGCATCATGGTCGGATAAATTAGATGATGCACTTTGGGCTTTCCGTACAGCTTACAAAACCCCCATCGGGTGTACGCCTTACAAGCTTGTGTACGAGAAAGCGTGCCATCTACCGATCGAGCTTGAGCGTAAAGCCTATTGGGATCTCAAGCATGCAAATCTTGACCTCAAAACTGCGGGTGATCATCGAAAAGTTCAACTGAATGAATTAAATGAACTTTGTGATCAAGCTTATGAGAACTCTTTGATCTACAAGGAAAAGACAAAGAAGATTCATGACTCAAAAATCAAGAACCGCGTTTTTAACGTTGGTGATCGAGTCCTTCTTTTCAACTCTAGACTCAAGATCTTCTTGGGAAAGCTAAAGACCCGTTGGACTGGCCCATTCACTATCGCAAAGGTTTATCCTTATGGCACCGTCGAATTATCTCAAAATGACGGACCAAATTTCAAAGTGAATGGGCATCGTTTGAAGCATTACTTTGGAGAGGACATACCATCTATGGCTGTCCCTGATCTCCAAACTTTCCCCAAGAACCAATGAATTCGGGTATCGAGTCAAGCTAGCGACTCGATGAACAAAAACAGTAGCACAACATGGGTTTTCACCCCTGTCTCTAACTTCTTTCTACTTTCTAACACCCAAGTGTGGGGGAGTGGCCGTCCCCTGCTGTTTGCAATGTATATATGTATATAAGTTTCAAACAAAAAAAAAAGAAAAATTTTGTGTTGTATGTACATATAAATAAAGTGAAAAATGAAAAATGATATTCCCGGAGTTAGCTTAGAATATTGCCTTTTTCCGTTCAAAGGGTCGGCATAATAGCCGGGACTTTGAATATTGAGGACAATATTCAATTCTAAGTGTGGGGGAGGGGGGGGGATATTCTAGCGAATTTTATCATTATACCCTCTAGTACCCCCGTTTTTTGCCAAAATTTTAAATTTTTTTCCACTTTATTTCAAAAAAAATTTGTGGTTATCAGTCTGCCATGTCTAAACAACAAAAGGACTGGCTAATCCAGGAGCAAACGGCTCTTGGTAAAGATATATCAAATCCGTTTATGGCTGACAATTTGCCCAAAATTGTATGGTACTCAACTCTCCATATCCTAAAAAGTAAAAGAGTTGGCTAGCCCGCAAGATTATGGCTTGTGGTAAAGGCAGTGGAAAACCATAATTGGTAATCAACTCACCAAGATGTCGACTGTGTCCATCAAGAGTTGGCTAGTCCAGAAGCAAACGGCTTCTGGTAAAGACAAATCAAAACCGTTGAAAGCTGGTGGTTTGCTCAAAGTCACATGGTTATCGGTGTACCATGGTTCTTACTTGATTTGAAACATTTGGCTACTCCAGAAGTAATGGCTTTTGGTAAAGAGATTCAAATACATTAATTTTTCTCAAAAGATTGCTAGGGACTAGCAATAGTTTAGTGTGGGGGATTGATGAGTGTATAAATACTCATCATTTCTGTCACATTTAGACAGCAAAAACATCTGAAAACACACAGGAATGCCTTAAAATACATAAAATATCATTGGATTGTGTTTTTATGCAAAAGGATTGATAACTGATAAAAAACAAGTCAAGTTTGCAAAATTGGCAGTTTCAGTCCCTAAACTTTCAAAATTTGTCAAAACTAGTCCCTGGTTAATCAAAACATGGAATTTATCACCAAAGGTCCTTAGGGATTCTCAAGTTATCAAAAATTAATCCGTTAAAGTTGAAAATTACAAAATGACAACTTAGGTCCCTAAAGTTTCAAAAATGGCAAAACAAGTCCCCCGGGTTTTAAATATTAAATTTTAACATCTTAAGTTCCCGGGGAATTAAAACTTGGCATAAATGGTCCTTGTGAGAACTTTGGAGGATTTACAGTTTTACCCCCTCAACTTTGGTTAAATTACAAAAATTGGTCCTTGTGCTCATTTCTACACCAAACGGACCCTTGCTTTTTTAATAAACCAAACCAACAAACAAACACAACCATCACCCACCCCAGGCCCAACCTTATCACTCCACAGGCCCACATCACCCCACCAAGTCCAAACACCTAACCAACCCACTCCCTCACAACTAATAAAAATAACACCCCATTTATCCCTTACCTCCCTCAGTCAAAATAAGTCAAGCCCACCCCCACCTTCTTCCACTTGCCTGAAAAAATTCAACCAACACTCCATCACCCTCACCTCCACTTCCACAAACATCCAAACTTCCTTAATTACATAGAAATAGTTCCAAGTAATCCCACATGCCTCAGAAAGACTTTTGGCGCCAAAAGCAAATTAAACGGCTCAAATGAGTTTTAGTGATCCAATGGCCAATATCTTTGATGGGAAATGATCAGAAACAAGTTGGGACTTCAAAAAGCCTATAAAGAAGAATGAAGAGAGAGTATGGAAGTGGTCTGTTTTTACTTTTTATTTCAAGTAGTAAAAAATTAGTTAAGCTTTCAATTTCAGTGTACCTTTAAGTTTTCAAGTTGTAATTTCAGCATTCTAAATGTATTAAAAACCTTTTTCAATGATCAATGTCAGTTTATGTGTTTGAATTCAGTTTATGTTTATTTCAAATGTGAAAATCTCATATTACTTAAATGTTACTGTTATTTGTTTTCATGGACTCAATAAGCTCACATAAGCTCCTAACAAAGCTTATTTAGCTTTTAGATACCTTAAAACAAGTTATAGACTTAAAAAGAAAAATACTAAAAAAAAAAATCAAGAAAATAGAAAATAAATCACAAATCAATGTGGAAGATTGAAGAAGCAGGGGAGCATTGTAAATATTGGATGGCAATGGTTTAGTAGCTTCATGGGAAGCTGTAGGAAGTATTTTGGTACCTTGGTTCTTTGTTATAAGCTGGAAGTCATTTGTAAGGAAAATCTCAATTTTTGCTTATTACTGTAACATTGCTAATTAAGTGCTTATCTTTGCTTCTTTATGCTTATTAGATATGATTTAGTCCATATAGTGTTTAAAAAGTAGTGTTTATTCATTGTATCTCATTGTCCTTTAAACTTTAAAGTTAACTGCCATTTCTAGCTTATTGTTGATTCTGAAGCTTTAGTTGTTATTGAGGGTAGATTTGTACTTAAATAGCTCCATGTCATCATGTCATAAGCTTATGTATAAGTTTCAAGGGTTAAATAAATCTCATGCTTTGAAGATAAAAAATCAGCCTTGTTAAAGGGGTGTTTGGCTTTCCTGAGTTCAGTGTGTTCTTGCAAGACTCAGTATCTAAAGGTTGTCTAGACATTTTCCTTAGGGTAGAAATAAACTAGTGTAGGCATAAAATCTGGTCTTAGTTCATAGAAAAGTCAAAATGGTTTCTCATCTCTAATATTTTGTTAACTGTGTGGATGTGTAGTTTCATAATCCTGCATATTAGCTCATTAGTTGTCACCATTGCTTACTAAAGTCTCATTCTAGCTTATTTTATCAAAATCAATCAGAAAATCTTGCCCAAACTTCAAAAAAGTCAAAAGTTAGAGTTCATATAAAAAGTCAAATCTCACCTTGAGCAGAAAAATCATTTTTTCAAAGAATTATTGAGAATTTTGTGTTTGTTCATAGGACCCGAGCTTTTTAGAAATTATTGTACCCCAACTGAAGTTTAGAATCATACATTCATTATATTTTTGGTAATTTTTCTGTGGGCCCTACAACACCCCAAAGACACCTGCAGGGGGAGAAGCTCCTCTGCTGCTGCAGCTCAGTCCACCACCACCACCTTTGGTGGTCCTTCCTGTCCATCTTAGTGGGTCCCATAACCCCACTTTTGGTTCTTTGAATCCCCCTCCTGGCCACCTTCCTAGTTTGAGCAAACTTTTGAGCTCAAGCTCAGTGGACCCCACCTAGTTTGACCCTTGAACTCTGTCCCATTTCTGCATGGTCTGTGGTTGATTTGGGAGTGCTTAATCAGCTTATTGGCTTATCTAGTACCCATCCCTTTTTTTTAAGTTCATTATAAGCTATCTAACTTGTCCACACCATAATCCACCCCTGTGGACCCCACAAAGGCTGATTTCCATCAAAAAGTCAACAAAAGTCAACTGTCTAAGCTTTTTGTGTCCATTTGGCTTAATTTTAAGCTAGAAATAAGTTGTCTTCACAAACATTTTCTATTTTTAGTATTTAAATAGATTTCTAAAAGAAAAACTAGAAAAAACCAATTTAAAAATAAGTGATAGTTTCCATTTAATTTAATTTATCTTTTAAATTTTCATTTTTAGTAATTTATTAAGTACTTGTCATTTTTATAGTTTTCTTAATTTTCTTTTATACTAAAGTATTTTTAGAAATTTTTTCCAGAATTTTATATTGTCTTTTGGTATTTATTAGATTTAATATTAATTTAATTAATTATTAATTAATAATTATGTATTAAATAGCATAATTAGTTTTTATAAAGTAATACCTAGTTTTTATATTTTTCCTAGCTTTTATAAGTTATAAGATATTTTTATAAATTTTTCTAGAATTTTTACTATTCATTTTCTATTTTTTAGAATTTAGTTAGTTTAATTAGTAATTAATTAATATTTACTTTAATAATTAGTAAAATAGTTTAAAAATACATAAAACAAACTTTTTATAATTTTTTAGGATTCCTGTGATGGTTAATTAGATTTATAAATTTTTAGTAATTTAAAATTAGTTAATTAGTTTAATTAAATATAATTAGTAATTAATTAATATAAAAATCACAAAAAGACAAAAAGAAATATTTTTAATTTTAAAATTTGTTTTTAGTTATTTTATAATTTTAGAAATTTAATTTTCACTTTTCTAGTATTTAAATAATATTATATTATATTTAAGTTATTTAAATATTAATAATTAGTATTAAATACTATTTAATTAATATTAAATAATTAATTGGTGTAAAAATTCATTTTTTTTTATAAAATTTTTCTTTCATCCTTAGGTTTGTAAAAAAGTCATTTTCACCCCCTAAGGGTTTTCAGATTTCAGTTTTCACTTTTTATTTGGTACGTTGACGTTTATTTAAACTTAAACGTACCTTTTAGGTTTTAAAACATTTTCACTTATCTGGTTTTTTAGTTTTTGTCCATATTAAGTATTTGTGTCATTTTTAGTTAGAAATCAGTAATAGAAATCATCCTACCCCTTTCCTGTGAAAATCACCCGATCACAAGCACGCTCTAGTACCATTCACACCTCGCTGGGACATAACGACCTGGTGATTCCCTATATTACCCGGAGATTGACTTTAAGTTGTTTGACTTTGTTGACCAATCACTTGGTCAATTTAGGTTGACTGTTTGGGGTCAATCATTTTTACTAGAGTTCTCCCATTTATCAACTATACTCTGTAGACTTTCTTTATCTTTTACAGCTTTCATACAAATTCTTCTATACCTTTTTAATTTTTCAGCCTTCTCATACATCTCATTAGCATGAAAGGTAAGTTTCTGATTCAAATTAGCTTGCTGTTTTTGATAGTTTTTAACCTAAGCCTCTAAGGTTTTAACTGCATTTTCATAAGCAAGTATTTTGACATCTAGCTCTTCTATTTGATTCATTTGTTCATCACACCTAGCTTTAATACTATTATAAGAATCAATACAAAGCTTAGAACACAATGATACCTCAGAGTTGGAGCTGATGGCCATGAGAGCATGATTTGTAGAGTCCTCCTCATCAATGTGCTCTACCCAGTTAACTACACCATCATCCAGGGTTAGCAAACCAACTTGACTTTTCTCCTTCTTTTGCCCTTCTTCTGGATACATGGAGCTCCCCTTCTTCTTTTCTTTAGGAGTCACATTTGTTGTACATTCCCTAGCAAAGTGACCAGTGTTGTTGCACTTTTAGCATAGAAGCTTTGATTTATCAAATCCAAATGGCTTGTTTCCATTGTATCTGAGGTTTCTTCCAGTTTTCTTGAAAAATCTTTTCATTCTTAGTGCAATCATAGCTAGCTGCCAATTGATGTCCATTTCTTCAATATCAATATCATTGATCTGATCAAGATCATCATGGATCAGATCTCTATCTTCAGACCTCTTTGCAAAGAGAGAATAGAGGACTTCATCAGCAAAACTACTAGGAGCATCTCTTTCCCTTGAGTCCCTTTAAGAAGAAGCATAACTGCTAGAATTAAAGCCACCAGGATTAACCTTGTTATTACTGGTCTTTCCTTGTCCAACAAATGCAACATTGGTTGCAATAGAAGATGTCTTTAACCCCCCCTCCTTTAATGTCCTGTTCAAAAACCCTTAGGTTATTGAATAGGTCATCAATTGACCAAGTATCCACATCTTCTTTTAGTCTCATAAACATGGCTACAGTTGACCATTCAACATGCATAGATCTAAGAAACTTGTGATTTGCATCTTCAGTAGATACAGGGGAACCATGTGCTTCCAATTGAGAGAGAAGATGTTGGAATCTGTCATAAACTTTCTCCAAACCTTCAGAACTAGACACTGTGAATGCTTCAAATTGCTGCTTGAGAACAACCTTCTGCATCTTTTTAGAGTTTGCATTCCCTCCAAAACGAGTTCTAATGGCTTCCCAGATATCTTTAGCATCATCCATACCATGGAACCTTCATAGGTGTTCCTTTGGTATAGCCATTAGAAGGATGGTCATTGTTTTCCTCTCTTTCTCCACAGCATGGATCTCTACAGCAGAGACTGCTGGAGTACCCTGACAGTACCATCCTTGCCTACAGAGATCCTCTTCTTCGAGTATCCATTCTGAATCAACATATTGCAAATAGTGCTCCATCTCCATAGCCCAGATATCATACTCCTCCTTCTTGAGAATTGGAAGTTTGATACTGGATATGGTAGTGGATGTTGACATCAGTTGTTGTTGCTGTTTGGGTTTGCTATTCTCCGATGTAGCTTCAGTATGTTGTGATTCTTCATAATCACTGTGTGAAGATAATTCATCAGCAGGAGCAGACATCTTATGTGATTGGTGAGTGTTTGAGTGTTTGTGGTTATGGTTATGTGTTTCTTCTTACTCAGAGTCCCTCTACAGGCTCTGATACCACTTGTAGGTCCAAAGTTCTGGAACTAAGTAGCCTTTGTAAGACACTAAACACCTTGAATAAATCCAAAGTATTTATATGAGAAAATCTTAAGAACAATGTATACTTGATGTTAACACGGAATATTAACACAAGTAGTAAGAACAATACAGGGATTTTCTAACTTTTATATTTTATTAAACTTGAAAACTTGGCATAGAACATAATGCCGTAGGGTTCCTTTTATACTACAAGGAAACCCAATTTCTACAAAACGTGTGAAAGGATGTATGCATATTGATTGGCTCCAAACGGTCAACCTAAATTGGCCAAAGGATGGTCAACTAAGTCAAACATCTTAGAATCAATCTCCGTGGAAGTATAGGGTTTCCCCGGGTCGTTATGTCCCGACGAGGTGTGATGGTAATCAAAACGGGTTTGTGATCGGGTGAATTTGAATGGGAAGTAACTAGATAATGATTTGGATTTGTTTACACTACTAGAAGGATTAGGAATAACAGTATTAACAATCACGGGAAACAGAAATGTATAAACGTAAACCAAATTAAAATCAGACACGATTGAGTGCTGAGAAAAAGGTGTGTTTTAAGGAAAATAAACTACAGGGGTTGAAAATGAAACTTTTACTAACTTAAAATCAAAAGAAAATGAAATTAAAAAGAAAATTATTTTTTAGATTATTTTATTATTAATTAAAAACTAATTTAACTATTTAATAATTAAGGAAAACTATTTTAAACCTACTTTTTAATTACTAATAATACCTAAATGACTTAGAAAATTATGAGAAAATTTAAAAATCTAATTAACCATCACAGGAATCCTAAAAAATTATAAAAAGTTTATAAAAAGTATTTTTAAACTAATTTACTAATTATTATTCTAAATATTAATTAATAACTAATTAAACTAATTAAATTATAAAAACTAGAAAATGAATAGTATAAATTCTAGAAAAATTCCTAACATTATATTATATTATATAAAGGCTAGCAAAAATATAAAAACTAGGTGCTACTTTATAAAAGCTAATTTTTCTATTTAAAACTTAATTATTAATTAATTATTAATAAAATTAATATTAAATCTAATTAATACTAAATGAAAAGATAAAAATCTAGAAAAATTTCTAAAATTACTTTAACATAAATTAAAATTAAGAAAAATATAAAAATGCAACTTACTTAATAAAAAGCTAAAAATGAAAATTAAAAAGATAATTAATATTAAATAGAAACTATCACTTATTTTAAATTTGTTTTTTCTGGATTTTTCTTTTACAAAACTATTTTATATCTAAAAACATTAAACTTTTACAAAACAACTTTTTTAGAACTTAAAAATAAGCCAGAATAAGCTTAAAAGCTTGGACAGTTGACTTATGTTGACTTTTGTAGGAAATGAACCTCTGTGGGGCCCACAGAGGTGGAACAAGGTTCAAATAAGTAAAATGGACTGGTGTGAGCTAAAAACAACAAAGGGGTTCCACAGATAAGCCAATAAGCACTCACTTAAGCACTTAGTTTCTTATTTGAACACTGAAAATGGGACAAACTTGAGAGGTGAATTCAGGTGGGTCTCAGGGAGCTTGAAGCTCAAAAATTGCTTGAAATGGATTGGGGGCCAGCTGGTGAGTTCAAAGAACCAAAGAAGGGGTGTGGGTCCCACTGTGGAGGGCTGTAGCAACCACCAAAGTAGTGGTGGTGGTGGCCTAGTCTGCTGCAGCAGGGGAAGTGATGCCCCCTACAACTGTGTTTCTTAGGTTGTGGGGCCCACACAAAAATTTGTAAAAATTAGGTGGAGGTGGGACTTTGAAGATGAGATGGTGGACTGCAATCCCTGAAAAGCTCAGGTCCTAAAAGCTAACACAAAAATCTAAACAAATCTTCAAAAAAATGGATTTTCTAAACAAATGCAACTTTGACTTATTTGGTTTTTTTGAGATGTTTGACCTAAATGAACTTTGATTGATCTTTTATGGACTAAAACTGTTATATTAAGTTGCAATAAGCTAAAATTATGTTACTAGAACTAATTTCAAGTCAAATGGGGGGGGGGGGGGGTTTGGTGACAACAGTCCACACAGTGGACTGTTAAGGGTGAGGTGGTAGTTATTTGGACTTTTTGTTGAACAAGTGCTTGATTTTATGACTTAGATATCCTAGGTATACTGAGTAAAGCATGAACCAATAACAAACAATCAATAAAACTCACTGCATCATAGTTGGAATTACTAAACCAATCACCCCTTTAAAAAACTAAAAATGAGGTTTTCAAAGATTTAAACTGATTTAACCTACACTACTGAATCACAAGGGCATATTATAACATAATAAGCTTAATTAAGCAGATAAGAACTAATAAGAACAACAATTACTAATTAATCACTAAATTGCTAATTGACAGTGAAAATTCAATATAAAGCAACAAGAAATTCTACTGTGCTAACATATGATTTCAAGTAATAACCTAACTAACCAATATCAAATAAGCCAAGAAACAAAGAAATAAGCAGTATTTAAGCATTTGAACAGTAAAATAAGAAAATGAGATTGTGGCTTACAAACTTGTGTCCAACTGAGAAACAAAATACCAAGAGCCACAAACACATCCTATAGCCTCCCATGAGGCACTACAACCAAGACCAACCAAGTTATCTCCTGCTTCTTTCTTCCTCTTTCTCATAAACTGATTTTTGATTTTTTAATTATTTTCTTGCATTTTTTTGGTATACTTGGTAAAGCTTGATGGAGTACTAATTTAAGCTTGTGAAACTTATAACTAAGCTTGTGTAAGCTTATGAGACAGCAAAACTCAACTTATAACATGATTGAAATTAAAGATTGAAATAGGTTTGTGATACACTGATAACACTTAATACAACATTTTTAAGCTAAAAATTACACTGGGAAATCAGAATTACATTAAAACGTTTTAGCTAAACTAAGAGTACAACTAATTAACTACTACTACTAACTAACACCTTCTTTCTTCCTTTTTTCTTTACTCTTATAGCTCAGTGTAGGTCCCACTGCAAATCCCAGCCACTTGTTTGACCACTGGATCACTTTTGCTCTCTCTCCACTTTTTGGCGGGAAAAGGGGTGGAACCAATTGGGGTCTGATATCTTTACAATAGGGGGGGGGGGTGATATGAATGCTTCTTGGGGAGTGTAATTTGTTGAAGGGATAAGGGTGAATGGATGGGTGCAAGTGGTGGGTGGTGATACCAGGTGGTATTCTGGTTTGGGAGGGAAGGGGTGAAGATGGTGGGTTTGACCACAGGTAATAATAAACAGGGCGTTTGTTGGGATGGGGAAATGGTTGGGCCCAAAGGACTGGATCAGGTTTTGAGTTGGATTTGGTTTTGTATATTAATAATAGGAAGGGTCCATTTGGTTTTATAGTTATCACAAGGACCACTTTTGTAATTTACAAAAAGTTTAGTGTATGAAATGGTAACTTTCCCAAAGTTATCAAAGGGGTTAAACATGCCAAGTTTCAATACCCCAAGGACCATTAATGATAATTTTCCATTTTTTATATCCGGGGACCTTTTCTGCCAAATCTTCAAACTCCAGGGACCAAACATGTAATTTCACCAAAATTTCCAACCAAGGACCATTCCTGCCATATATGAGAAGTACAAGGACAAAATTTGTTTTTCTCAAAGTTTTAATATCCCAGGGACCATTTTTGTCAATTTACAAAGTTGAGAGACTAAACTTGCAATTTTGTGAAACTTTGCACCAAAGGACTAAATATGTAACTTTGTGATTTAAAAGGACCTTTGGTGACTTTTTCAAGTTTTTAGAATAGCCAGGGACTAGATTTGACAACTTTTGAAAGATGAGGGACTGAAACTGCCAATTATGCAAACTTTGTTCATTTTTCATCTGTTTTTTGATTATTTTGCATCTGAAACATATGAAACACATTCCTGGGATATTTTCATTATGTTGATGTAATTTGAGTGTTTTTAGATGTTTTGGCAGCTCAGAATATGTAAAAATGATGAGTATTTACACACTCAACACATATCTTCTCCTAAGATATCTAACCATGTGCATATCCTTTCCTATAATATCTCCTAAGATATCTAACTTGTTAAGCAAAACAGACTTAACAGTGTAAAACATAAACAGACTTAACTAGTGTCTGCCAGACTTAACTTAGTATTGGCAGACTTAACTAACTAATCCAAACTTAAGTCTGGATACAAATAATTCCCAACATATCGTTTACTAAACCGCAGTGAGGTTAATTTATAGACAGATATATATGATACAAAGGCAAAATATTCACCCAAATCAACCTTATCCTTATCCCATGTACACTTGGATACACAAAAATCACCAAATATCATCCCAGAAAAAGAGAAAATCAAAGAAGTATTTTTGCTAGATCCTTTCTATTTGCTAGTCGCTAATATGTCTAAAGAAAAAAAAAGTGAAAAAAAGGCAAGAAAAATATGTGCCTTAGTGAAGTGAAAATTATGATTGTGGCTAGCAATAGTTTGGTTTAGTAAGATAAAATTGCTATTATTTACCCAAAGTTATCTCCATTCTCTCAAAAACAATAAACCCTTTGTTTTGCCTTCTATTGACATATTTGTCTAGTGCTAACGCCGAAACGGGTATGTTCACGTATCTTGTACAAGCCTATGGTAGATTTATGAGTTATGCCTGTGCAAAGTGAGTGTTCCTACATAATCACCTTATTGAGCGAAATTGTGTGAATCAAAATAAATCATATGTGAGGTGATCTAGTTATGTATTTGATGCCATATGCATACATGTCTTTGTCGCTAACAAATAAATCTCCTTCAAAAAGCTTAATCTTTAAAATCTTAAATCCATTTTCGCTTACATTGCTTGAGGGCAAGCAATAGCTAAGTGAGGAGGGATTTGATGACGCTCGAATTATACATATTTTATATAGTGTTATTTGTTAGTTTATTAATGATTTATGTGAACTTTCGATACTTAATTGCTTGAAAATACATTTCAAGTCCAATCGACAAAGAACTTCAAGAATCAAGATAAATTGTACAAATCTAAGTTAAGTCTATGCTAAAGTAACATGTCGCCTTTCAAAGTCAAAGAGCGCCGATCTTACGTCTAATGTACGCCGGTTACGGGGGCGTATGAAGTCCTATGATAATCTAAGCCAAGCAAGCAAAGTACGGAGATCTCATAATAAAAGTGTGTCGGTCTTCAGGTCTAATAATGACCCTTTGGCGCCAAGAAATATATTGAAGCCCGCCGGTGTCAAAGTCTAAGACCGCTAGTATCTCTTGTGAAGTCCGCAGACCTCAGTCCTAGTGCGGAATACTTCAGGTCTCTCAAAGTCTATAAATTGAGCTCAAATCTACCTCATTTAGACACACCTCTCTTCCCAACTATCAATAAAGGTCTGCTAACATAGCTCTCTCGAATTACAACATTTTGGAGTGCCAACTGAAGTCAAAGTCCTAAAAACATTGAAGATACTCTCCTGATATTAGTATAGTGATCTCTAGTGACGGTAGCTTCTTCATTGTACTAATTCAGAAAGTATTATGCTCATTTCAATCACTGTAAGCATGATCATTAAAGCCATGTTAGGCTAAAACTCTTTATGATTACTTGGAGATGTTAATATAAATAAATGATTAGTTATGGTTATGATCTCTGGTTGATTTCTTGTTTATGTTGAAACCTTGCTGTGTTCTAAACTAGTTTCTATTGTTTATCACTTTTGAGTATAACTACTTATTGGAAGTGTCGAAAGAATCCATTAGTATTTTATGATTTTCAATATATGTCTATGTATATTGATCAATTGAACTGAGAAATCGCTTTTGTTAAGTAATAAAATATTTAGTTTAAAACGTAACAACCAATCTTTGAGTTTGCTAACGCTTGTCCAAAGATTGGTAGACATAAGTCTTGAATCATCACTGTTAATCCATGAAAAGTTATTTTGACGAAAACAACTAGTCATTGGTTGAACTTGCTCCATCTTCGAGATCATTATCATTAACCATTACTAATTTATAAAGACTATCCAAGTAATCATATTTATCCAATATTTGAATTACATCCTAGTTTGCATAATCTTGAAAACGCTTTCTAAACTCATCCTGATTAGTTACACGATATACAAGAATAATCTCCGTCCCTGTGGAATGACCTGGTCTTACCAAAACTCTTTACTATAAAACGAGGGTTATAATTTTACCCGTGTGTTTTGAATTAAGAGAATCGATAGAACTTGTTATTATAAATTTAAAGCTTTCGAGACACATCAGGGTCCCTGAACAACATCATCTCTCAGTGAGTTCCAAAACATTTCTCTCACTGAATTACCTTCACTTAACATCAATACACTAAATGAAATTTCATTTAGGGGACTCAAGACATCAACAGATGACATTCAATGCATAACTAAATGCTCTATGTATCTAGTTAGTAAATGTCCTAGGTTGGTAACTGAATACATTTAATAATGGAATATATGTTCTTTTACCCTTCTGGCATCCATGTCTTGGGCCCCCACTTCATCACTAGAACCAACTTAGCATTTAATGCCTCTCACTCACAAATAATATCACTTGTTATTATATGCGGGGATGTCACCCTACAAAATGCACTTTTGCAGAACAACGCAACTATTCACCTTGATAGTTGCGTAAAACCCAGGAAAGTGGAAAGGTGACATTTAATGCGGATACCAAATAGTTATTCAAAATAGTTTTCAAAATTTTAAAAGTAATTCGCAAAATTGCCAAAACACCCCCTCTCTCCTCTTCCCTATAAATACCCCCACAAAGAAAAACACACGCATGCTTTTCAAAAACTAATCAAACTCTTGTCATTTTTACTCTCAAAAACTTTTGTGTGCTTCATCTTTTGTAACAAGATTTTCTTTCTTCAAAACAAGACCTTTCTTCTTAAAATGGCCACTTATAAAGCTATTACCTACATACCAAATGTGAAATTCCAATTGGAAAGCCTAGACATGACCAAAAACAATGACGTGTGGAACTTTGCCTATCCGGAAAATTTTCCTATTTATAAGGATATGGTGAAATACCTTCAAAATTGTTCTCTCTATGACATTTACCAAGACACCCTCAGTCATTTACAATGACTACTTGAGGGAGTTCTGGTGTACAGCAGTGGTCACCAACCCTGATGTCACCAAGGACTCCATCATTAACTTTACAGTGAAGAATGGGAGGAAAACCCTCTCCTTTGACTAGAAAACCTTCGACAACGCCACTAGGCTTGACTTCACTGAGACTTTTGTCCCACAATCCTTTGACTCAGAAGTAAAGGCCGAATTTATTTTACATGGGCCACATGACAAACAACACCCTGAAGTGGCCCCAGGGACACTTTTGGCCAAGGCCCCAATTATCAAAACTTGGTTCCCTGCCGTTTGGAGGATACTGATGACTTTTGTCATTCAGGTCCTGGGTGGGAACAAATCCTCAATGGAGCAATTGAACACTGCTCAACAAATGATAGTGTTCAGTCTCCTAGAATGTAAAAAGATATATGTTGGAGAAATAATCTTCAAAGACCTCATAGTTAAGCTCACAGGCAAGACCAGGCAAAGACACATGTCTTACCCTAGGTTTATCTACTGTGTGCTTCAAGACTTATTGGGCTCTAAGTACGTTAGGGCATATAGGGATCTATTCTTGATGTCTTACACAAGGACAACTACTCAAAAGACCCCACTAAAGGTCACACAGATCACCTTGACAGCATATATGTTAACAGTTATTCAGGGTGCTGAAGCTGTTTCACCTATGCCTTCTCCTTCCAAGAAGGAGAAGTAGAATAAGAAATAGGGTCCATGAAGGTGGTTAAACCCAAACCACTCGCCATTGAGACCTCTATTTCAAATCCTGAGGAAAAGAGGCATAAGAAAGACCAGCCTAAAGAGACACCCACTGAAGAGCCCAACATCATCTTGACCAGAAAAACAAACGCCAACGGAGGGTACTAAGAAATCACACTTAGTGTCTGATGAAGCGAAAAGTGTACCGCTTTTAGGGGGTCATTTAAGCCCTAATCGTGATTATTTGATCAAATATTGCCCTAAATCGTTCCTTTTGTCATTTTAGGTACTTGGGATGTGATTTCTAGAATATGAAGCATTTTAGAGCTTTTGGATGTTTTTATGATCAAGAATGAAGAAAACGAGAAAATCAAGAATCCATGCTGTAAACAGTACCCGACAGCGTCAAGCTCTACAAGGTGACGCCGTCACTCATTGAAGAAGAGGTGGATACTTTTACACTTGACGGGCCAGAAAGTTTTCAGCACATTTACACTTGACGGCGTCACGTGTAATTTCACCAAGGCCGTCACGTTATAAGACAACAAGAGACGTCCCAGAAAACTTTTGAAGGTGACAGCGTCAGGATTTAACCTGACGACGTCAGATGATATAGAGTGATGACGTCAGGAAGAAGGCTTAGACAAGAAGAAACCTTAGTGAAACCGTCACAAGATGATTGAGACAATCACAACTTGCGCGCGGAGTAGCTGACACTGTTTTGGCCATAACTTTTGCATACGAACTCGGATTTGAGCGATTCAAAAAAGGAAACGATCGAGATGAAAAGATCTACAATTTGGTGAAGAAAATTTGGTCTTGAAACTATCAAGGTTGGTATGACGCCGTCAAGATAGGCCAGGCAGAAAACAGCCTATAAATGCAACGTCATAACTTCATTATTTGTAAGCCCCAAACCCTAAGTCCGATTCTAGGGTTAGGGTAGGTGTTTTTCCAGCAACTTAGAGGGTTTCAATCACTCCATAAACATCTTATATTGGTTTGTTGATTCTATCTTAATTATGTTTTCCATTATCATTGTTGATTGCTCTTCTTTGATGATGTTTTGCTAATTCACCTTGTGTCTACTTATGATTGTGTGAAACTTGTATATAATTGATTAGATCTTATTGATTCCTTGTTGATGCTTGTGTCTATCTTCATCAATTAGGGTGTGACACTTCGATAGGTTTAATTGGTTTAGCTTATAATTCTTGTTTCCTATTGTCTCTTGTTTAATTGAATGATATCGATGTTAGACTTAAGAAAACTGGCAGACTTCCAATTGGTAACATGCTTGAATGTCTTAAGAAACATGAATCGGATGTGTACTATGATTATATGGTTGTATTTAATGCATAAGTGAATTCTATTGATCCTATGTTAGGAGCTTTTAGTCGGCTCGACATAGGAGTGAAGTACGAGCTTATAAAGTTAGGGAAGATCGTACACGGCCCTACGAATGGTATTAAGGAATATAATTCATCAATTAAAAGAAGGTGTGACAATTCAATAGGTAGAATTGGATAGCTAGCAAGGAGTAATACATCATAGGTAGACATGCTTCACTTACCTGGTAGAACACTAGTTTATTTTCCTACACATTAGTTTAAGTAGTAGCTTTTTGGTTAGTTGATTAGCAACTAAATCCACCCCTTCTTCCAAAACCTGAGATTTTTACTTGCTTTCCACAAAATATAAAAATACAAAAGAATCATCCCTCACCTCTAGACCTAGTTAGATTAATTTCAATCCTAACGAACACTATTCTTTGAGTTGAACGATTAATCCCCCGGTACTTGTCACGATACTATACTACAACGAACAGGTACACTGCCTGGTGGGGATTGCAAGCTTCTCAAAATCCCTTGAGAAGTAAAACCTTTTGCGAGGGCGCAATTATACGCATCAGTGTCCTTGGGCAAACCCTCTCCTAAAGACTCTATTCATACACAAGTGAGTGGAGTCAGGAATCATCCAACTCTCACATCCAAATGAAGGCATTAGTACATCACAACCTTTGCCTAAGGGAGAACAGGGTCCTATATCCTCACTAGGGCCCATACCCCCTCACATCCTACTTGTGGCATTGATACATCACAATCAGAGTCTCAGGGAGTCATGGTCCATATATCTTCTCCAGGGCAGCACAACCCTGGTGGAAAGGGGGACCTCAATACTTCATTTCCCAGTAATGGTACTGGCTCAAACCCACCAGTCCCTGAAGGAACATTGATGAGGCGAAAAATGAACCACTTTTAGGGGGTCATTTAAGCCCGGAATTGAATTTATTTGATCAAATATTGCCCTAAATCGTTCCTTTTGTGATTTTAGGTACTTTGGGAGTGAAATCTGGAAAAGGAAGCAATTCGGACGTTTTTGGAGCATAAAAGTGAAGAAAACGCCAAAGACTTAATTTTCCAAGCTGGGAACAGTAGGTGACGGCGTCAAGAGTAACAATTTGACGGCGTCAAGAGTAAATTTCATGACGACCGAGTACAAAAATGAAGGCGTCACAAGGAAGAGCGTCAAGAGTTAAATACGTGACAGCCTAGAAAAATATATAACGTGACGGCGTCAGATGTAGATCAAGGCAGTCCGAGAATTCTTTTGGCGGCGAGATGACGACGTCACCCATTTGGTCTTGACGCCGTCAGCCTCAATTTCCTATATATAGTTTTCTAATTTTCATTCATTAGAGAGGAACAAGTTTGGAGAAACCCTAAGGCTGAACCATATATGATTTTTACAGGTTTTTCAAGGGTTTTCAGCCCTTGAACCCTTACATGTGTAATTGAGATAAGTGTTCTTCTAATTCAATCAATATGTCTATGTGTTGGTTGTCTATATCTTGTGCTTGTCTTGATTCCACCATGCTAGGCTAGATTTATCTTGTGTTTGCTTAGATCTAATGAAACCTAGATGTTGATTATGTGTTGATTACTTGTTTATGGTTGTATTGGATGAATGATTTCGATGTTAGGCTTAAGAAAACTGGTAGATCTCCAAATGGTAACATGCTTGAACGTCTTAGGAAACATGAACCGATGTGCACTAGGTTTTATTGGTTGTATTTAATGCATGAGTAAATTCTAATGATCCCATGTTAGGAGCTTCTTAGCCGGCTCGACATAGGAGTGAAGTAGGCACTCATAGGATTGGGGAGTTAAGTGCCCCACCTCATGAATGGTATTAAGGAATACAATCCGTCATCCACGCAACTATAACAAGTAATTAACGTGTAAAAGATATCTAGGGAGTAGTGAAATCTAAGTAAACACATTTCTCCACTTATTGCTCACAACCTTAGTGTAATTTAGTTTTATTTTCATTTCTAGTATTTTATTTTGATTGCATCTTTAGTATTGGGTTAGTTGACTAGCAACTAATTCCGCCCAAATCCTTCAAACCCGAGATTTTTACTTGCTTTCTAAAAAATATAAAAAGATACAAAAATAATCATCCTTCATCTTTAGAACTAGTAATTAGGTTTTCTAATCCTAGCGACACTATTCCTAGCTGAACGATCAATCCCCCGGTACTTGTCACTATACTATACTACAACGATCAGGTACACTGCCTGGTGGGGGTTGTAAGCTTCTCAAGATCCCTTGAGAGGTAAAGCCTGGTGCAATCCCTACGCATCAAGTTTTTGGCGTCGCAGCCCAGGGAATATTTATTGTCTAGGTTAGAATCTCTTTTTATTAGGTCTAGTTGCTAGATTCCTTTCTAGTAAGATTTTATTTTTATTTTTAGGTTTCTTTAGTCTATCTTTTTCTTTGTGGCTTTGTTAGTAAATCAAATTCATTGACTATTCCGTTGACCATTATGGAAAACGCGAATCCACCCCTTTCCCCTAGAGAAGTGGCTGTGTTACGTGAACAAATTAAGAGTGAGATTAGGGAACTTAGGGAGATTAATAGGTTGATTAAGATTGAGCTCGACCAGGCATTTAGTGACCTAGCAACCGCCTTGTATTCAAATAAGGACCTAGGGCCTAATGATTTTGTGAATGTCGTTGAGGAACTTGAAGAGGGGGAAATAGATCCGAAGCTTAATGATTACTTTAAGCTATACCCCACTAAGGAGGAGATTGCATATTATAATAATCTTATTGATAACCCGCGATCTCCTTTTACTATAATTGAACCTAAGATAAAGAGAGGCGATCCTAAGAATGCTAAGATACCATGTATGATTGGGTATAGACACGTTGAAAATGCTTACATTGACTTTAAATCCCCAATCAACATTATGTCCTCAAATGTTTATAATGATATAGTGAAAACAAGACTTGAACCTAGAAGAGATCCCAAATACCCCGGTGGAGTGTGTAACTTTGTCGGGAGAGTTAAAGGTCTACATGTCTTTGTCGGGAATTTCACTTTTGTCACCGACTTTATGATTGTGGAAGATATTGCTAATGTTATTGATTGTCGATTGTCCAATGTTGTGTTTGGCAAACTGTTTGTTGAGGAGTCAAAGTTAGAATATGATGAGATAGAAGGGACAATCCGATTTGCAAGTAACACCGATAGGATCACTTATAGGATGCCTAATAGAATGAAAGAATTTCGCTTTATATCCCGATTTGATAAGGATAACGTTGGTGCTTTTGAGGACATCAATGAAGAGGATAAGAAAAAGGGCATGGATTATGTATGGGAAAAGAGGAGTATTTTCTACAAAGATTGCTTGGCTCTAGGACCAAAGTATAAAGTTGATAAGGAATTTGCCCATAGGATTAAAGGAGCGATTGAGAAAAAGGTGATTGATTTCTACAAAGAATATTTACAATCAGAGAGTGAAACCAATGATGAAGTCACGTAGTAACCCATGACCTTGAGTCTAGCTACAAGACTCGTAAATAAAGAAAAGTGCTTCTTGGGAGGCAACCCATGCTTTGTGTGATTTTATTTTGTTTGTTTGTTATTTGCTTCCGCATGCATGCTTTATTTTTATTGTTGGTAGATCATGTTTCTAAACTAAATAGTGGAAATACTTTACTTTGTTGTTTTGGCCTAGTCTTAACTCCACTTAAAGGTATTTTTGCAAAAGATAAGTGTAAGGGGAAACCCCAAATATGTTTTTAAGAAACAAACTGATCATGATTCTCCACAATATTAAATGGACATGTATATTCGTATTTGTTAGAGTCAAATGCTTGTATTGAGTCGTAATGAAGTTTTGCAGGATTTTCCAGGAAGTAGGACCAAGTTTTTCCAGAAATTTTCCGGAAACTTAACACAAGAATTTCTGCAGGTCACTTCTGACGGCGTCACGAGATTACTCTTGACGGCGTCACGTGTAAAAATCTGGAAATTTTACCAGTTTTGTTTTTCTAACGGAATTTTAAAGTTTTTGCTGAATTATTAAGTTTTATAATCTCCAAGAAATCTGCAAACTTCATTCCACAAGCATTATATCTTATCTTGTTTTCTAGGATTTAGTAACTTATATAGATTGCCGCCGATTTTATGCGCGGTTGTTTTGTTTGTTTTCTCAGGATTTACAGGTTATCTATGACAAGAAGATGATTTATATTCTGGAAGGGTAGCTTTGATTGTTCATTTTCTTGGAGGAAGATCTAACCTGGCCACCTTATTATCCATACCGAGCGAATCAGGGGAGTATTTGATTTCATTTGTTTTAATTATTTAACTTTTACATTCTTTACTTGAACATTGGGGACAATGTTCATCTTAAGTGTAAGGGGAGGGTAAATTGATGATACCTTACAGATACACTTTCGCTTGAGTTTGTTTGTTTGATAGTAGATGTGTAATAAAACTTTGAGAACTACTTGTTAGTGTAATTTTAGCGCCAAATTTAATTTTTTTTTACAACATTTAGGAGTGAAACTTTAGCCATAGCAAGCGTCTCATGGATAGGAGATTGTATGACTAGCACAAAACCGTATATTCAGAAAAAATTTTTCACCCAAATATGTGAGGTTCGCCTTTAGATTTGATAGGAAAAGTATTTACTATTAGTGCTTATGAGTGTACCGGTAGCATTTAGATTCTAGAACTTGCGTTAGTGATGCATCCCGAGACCGCTAGTGAGACTACATTCGTGTAGTAGGATTTACTACATGATAAGAGGCATTAGGATCACCCTTGTGTTAAACCCGTATCATAATTATTTGACCATTTAAGTCATATTACTTGGCTAGTTAAGTCAATTAATTTTTCCCACACCTTAGCGTTGTACTCATTTTTAGTACACGAAACCCCTAGTACACCCCTCCGAGCCTATCTTTTCGTTTCTAACTTTAAGCATTTTACTTAAAGGAAGAATTTGTTACACCCCACTTAAATGTACACCCAAATCGCCTTAGCCTTCCGTGTATGCGCTCATTTTTAGTGCATTATTGTTATTTGTTAAACCCTAAGTTAACTATCTAATTGATTACATGGTTGCTAAGTCGAGTCATATCCTTGTACATATTGTTTTGGGACGATTGGGACTCATGGGTAAAGTACTTATTTATGGAGTAATGGGGAAGAACATCATTTATTACCCCCATACGTGCGTTAATCTTAAAAGTGCTCCAAGTGCTTTGATTTTCTTAATTCGAGTCATTAGATTAGTTTATTGTAAAGTATGTAAAAATTCTAGTGTAAGGGGAATGTTCATCCCCTATGATGTATTATTTTTGATGGTAGGGTAAGAGTGTATGCAAAAAAAAAAAAAAAAAAAAAAAAAAAAAAAAAAAAAAGAAAAAAAACCAAAAATCAAGAAAAAGAAAAAAAAAATAGAAAAAGAAAAGAGAAAAAACATACGGACTACCATCCCGTTTCATTCTATGTTTATTTTATGTTTTTGTTATTTTTCATTTATTAGCTTAAGTCGAGTATAGTCTTGGCTTAGCAATGCCACATTGTACATGTAATTAACCAAGATTGTTAACTCGCCACCAGTAAAAACTGCCTATATAAAAAAAAACCGTGTATTTCATATCCCTACACCTAACGTTACAACCCTTTAAAAGACCTCTTTGATAGTTTATCCTAGGTGCTTACACCATGTGGTGGAGGTTTGATCCTTTCCCAAGCCTATGGTAATCTATTTTGCTATGACAGGTAGTGAGAGATGTTTTCCATTTCCATATTGTTATATATACTTTATTACACCCGAGAGATGTGAGTATCTAAACACTATTTGTGAGGTGCTAGTGTATGACCTCCATGCTTGTCTATTGGTCTTTAGTGGAACGATTATTTGTTGTAATTACTTTTATATTAGTGTTAAATGACCCCTAACTTGTATTTTGATTAGAATAACAGCGCATTTGCTTGAGGACAAGCAAATCTCAAATGTAAGGGTATATGATGAGGCGAAAAATGAACCACTTTTAGGGGGTCATTTAAGCCCGGAATTGAATTTATTCGATCAAATATTGCCCTAAATCGTTCCTTTTGTGATTTTAGGTACTTTGGGAGTGAAATCTGCAAAAGGAAGCAATTCAGACATTTTTGGAGCATAAAAGTGAAGGAAACGCCAAAGACTTAATTTTCCAAGCTGGGAACAGTAGGTGACGACGTCAAGAGTAACAATTTGACGGCGTCAAGAGTAAATTTCATGAGGACCCAGTACAGAAATGAAGGCGTCACAAGGAAGAGCGTCAAGAGTTAAATACGTGACGGCCTGGAAAAAATATATAACATCACGGCGTCAGATGTAGATCAAGGCAGTCCGAGAATTCTTTTAGCGGCGAGATGACGGCGTCACCCATTTGGTCTTGACGCCGTCAGCTTCAATTTCCTATATATAGTTTTCTAATTTTCATTCATTAGAGAGGAACAAGTTTGGAGAAACCCTAAGGTCGAACCATATACGATTTTTACAGGATTTTCAAGGGTTTTCAGCCCATGAACCCTTACATGTGTAATTGAGATAAGTGTTCTTCTAATTCAATCAATATGTCTATGTGTTGGTTGTCTATATCTTGTGCTTGTCTTGATTCCACCATGCTAGGCTAGATTTATCTTGTTTTTGCTTAGATCTAATGAAACCTAGATGTTGATTATGTGTTGATTACTTGTTTATGGTTGTATTGGATGAATGATTTCGATGTTAGGCTTAAGAAAACTGGCAGATCTCCAAATGGTAACATGCTTGAACGTCTTAGGAAACATGAACCGATGTGCACTAGGTTTTATTGGTTGTATTTAATGCATGAGTAAATTCTAATGATCCCATGTTAGGAGCTTCTTAGCCGGCTGGACATAGGAGTGAAGTAGGCACTCATAGGATTGGGGAGTTAAGTGCGCCACCTCATGAACGGTATTAAGGAATACAATCCGTCATCCACGCAACTATAACAAGTAATTAACGTGTAAAAGATATCTAGGGAGTAGTGAAATCTAAGTAAACACATTTCTCCACTTATTGCTCACAACCTTAGTTTAATTTAGTTTTATTTTCATTTCTAGTATTTTATTTTCATTGCATCTTTAGTATTGGGTTAGTTGACTAGCAACTAATTCCGCCCAAATCCTTCAAACCCGAGATTTTTACTTGCTTTCTAAAAAATATAAAAAGATACAAAAATAATCATCCTTCATCTTTAGGACTAGTAATTAGGTTTTCTAATCCTAGCGACACTATTCCTAGCTAAACGATCAATCCCCCGGTACTTGTCACTATACTATACTACAACGATCAGGTACACTGCCTGGTGGGGGTTGTAAGCTTCTCAAGATCCCTTGAGAGGTAAAGCCTGGTGCAATCCCTACGCATCAAACATCAGGGGACAAAGGCTCAGGAGGCATGAAACCACCCACTGATATGGAACCTTCACCCCCACGACGAAGCGCAAATCTTGGGAACTGACTCCGTGGACAGGCAGAGAAAACCTACTATGTTCTCCTGGAGGGGTCAGAACCTGGCCATACCAAAGGCAAGCCCTCTTCTGGGGGGAGCCGAATACTGAACAGGCACGCACTCTTGTCGATCTAAAAATGTTCATAGATGAAGAATCAGAAGAGGATGTTTTTGAATTCGAGGAAGATGAAGTTTTGGCTGTTGGGGATGACATGGATACTAATGACCATCCCCTCACTGATGAACAAGAACCCTAGCACACTGAGTCATAACCTACATCTCCTCCACCTAAAGACCAAGTACCACAACAACAACCTAACTCTCCATCATCATCATCTCATCAAGCAAACTCATCAGGATCCTCATCATCTGGCTTTAGAGACCTGGAATTTGTCAAATCGGTCACTGAAAGAGCTCTCTTCAAGGTCTTTGACTGGCAAAACGAATGGCTATACACTAGACTTGAAGACAATAGCTGGGATAGACATACTAAAGCTGCAGCATCCTATGCTGATCTTAGAGCTAACGCTGAATAGTTTCAGGCTCTCACACAAGAAGCCAGAGCTTCCTAAAAAAAGGGTGTCTTAGATCTGAAATCTTCCATTGAGAAACTGGGTCTGGATCAGGGGACTCTATTCAACAATCTTCTTAAGTCCCTTAGTAACATTCAAGAAGAATTCAAAGATTACCCAGTTTTCATCACCAAGCTCACTGAATTCATGGATACTCACAAGACCACCTCCACCAACCTCGGTGAACCTCTCAAGCTACTCAAGGAGGTGGATTGATGCGTGCGTATATCGTTGTAGGTATAGATTATAATTATCAAGTTTTAAATTTAGATTTAACCGACTTAACCAATAACACACACTAACTAGCAGTGTACCCGATCTATGTAGCTAGTTGGTAAGTAGAGTGTCGAACAATAAGAGTGGAATGTTAACACCTTAAATTTCTATCACTATTTAATTCCTAAGTTAGTTCTAAAACTTAATCTAACGCAAGGGGTTTTCATCTTGAGAGACTAGCACGATTGAGTAGATTAATAAAGGTAAATAAAACTATGGAGTTGAATAAGCTATTAGCAAACACGTACACAAATAGGAAACATATATAGATAAGAGGTCAAGCCGATAATAAAGTAGATTGTCACTTTGTTTTATTGCTAGTTTTATAGGATGAGTACTAAAATTTATTCTCTCTAGTTGATATCTTAGTTATAGGCGAGTAAACTCTTAATGATTACTTATGTCTATATTATTTAACCCTTTTACAAGCTTACATTAACTATAATACTAATGAAGTAATTGTGGAAGGCGTATGGCTTACGTCTAAACACAGAGGTAATCAAAGCACATGAATAAAGAACCAAATAAACTTTAATCGATGGGAAAGTTGCACATAATCCTGATGGATTAAATAGTACTAAATACAATAAAACAAATCTACTTATTGAATTAAACACTAGTAGGACCTTCTTACAACTCTGAATCCTTCATTTGGGTGGTGTATTGTGTTGCTAATTCTTATGTATTCATCTCTTTAGGGTTTTGTTGTGCTCACAAATTTGGTTGTTGAATGGGGTATTTATAGTTTCTGTCTGAAGGATCGATACGGCGCATAAACTTAAGTAGATGCGGCATATCTCAATAACTTCGTGTGGGGTCTAAGAATATAATATTCACGAATATTCGTACACCGCCTTTAGATGTGGCTTATCTTCAATCTCTTATGCGGCGCATGTTCCTTTGTGTCTTGGATTATCTTTGGTGAAGTCTTGAGATTGATACGCCGTATGTCTGGAATGCAATACGGTGTATCTGGAGTAATCAAGTTAGATCTTCTTCGTTGACCAATGTTTCATATACGGCGCATGGGATGATTCAATGCGGCATACGCTTCAAAGTCAGGCAATGGTCTTCAAATTCGTCTAAGTATCATTGTATGGCATATCTGTCTAGAATGATACGGCGTATCTTCCTTCAGTTCGGTAGACTTTTCCAACTTGATCCATTTTGCTTAATTTTACGTCCAAACTAACTAACTTTCACCAAACGCTTGTTTATAACTGAGAATTACAAAAGTAAACGATTAAGTATCAATTCTCATATAGAATAATATAAGACAAGTCAATAACATAGGATAAATGATGTCAATAATATGTGCTTATTTGATGTCATCATGGATCTTGCTTCCTTCAGGTCTCAGTAGGAAGACCTTCATAAATCAGTCACTGATACTTAAGGCTGCCTGACTAAGATCAACACAGCTTTTGGACAGCTTTCTGAGAAGCATATTGAGCTTGTTAACCACTAGACCAGCAAGGTCACTAATGCATTGTGTAATGTCAGCGTAGCATAGGGTGTTTAAGCCTTTTCAAGTTTTAAATTTATATTTAGCCGACTTATTACTAACACACACACTTAACGAGAAATGTACCCGATCAATATGTATATAGTGGTAAGTAGAGTGTCGAACACTAAGAATGAACGTAATATCTAGTTGATTTAATCAGTATTTTAATATCTAAGTTAGCTTTACAATCCTAATCTAATAAACAGGGGTTTAGCCTGAGAGACTAACACAGATTTAATTAAACATAAAAGTAAAACTAATGAGAATGAATTAGTGAATAGCAATCACGTACACAGATAGATAATAGAAACACGTAAGAAGACATGTCCTTATAATTAAGTAGTTTGTCACTTGTTTTATTGCTAGTTTTATATGATGAGTATTGTAATCTAATCTGTCTCGTTGGATCCTAATTATCGGCGAGTAAACTCTTAATGATTACTTATGTTTATCCTACCTTCTAGACACTAGATAAGCAGGCGAGGAACAGGTATGGTAGACCAAAAGACTCAACTAAACATAGAGGTTATCAATGCACAAATAAAAGTCACCAAAAACATCATCATATAAACTTTAATAGATGGGAAAGCAATTTTAAGGGGAGCAGTATGGTGGCCACAAGCCCATCAATCCTGATGGATTAAAGCTTACTAATACAATAAACAAAACTACTTAATGAATTATATACATGCAGGACCTTCTTACGGCTCTAAGATCTTCGTTTGGGGCGTGTCTTGTGATGCTTCTTCGACTGAATTCGTCTCCTTAGGGTTTTTCTTCACACCAAACTCTTATCTGTCATGGGGTATTTATAGTTTCTGTTTGAGGGATCGATGCGGCGCATGTTGATGACAGATACTGCGCATCTACTTAACTTCATGTGGGGTCCAAGATTACTATATTATGGAACATTCGTACACCACCTTTAGATGCGGCGTAACTTGTTTCTCTATGCGGCGCATGTTCTTAAACATCTTGGATAGTATCTAGTGTAATCTTTAGCTGATATGGCACAAGATGTAAATGAGATGCGGCGTACTTGGAGTAGAACAAGTTGATTATCTTTCGTTAACCAAAGTTTCATGTGCGGCGCATGTTATAATTAGATGCGGCGCATTCTTCAAAGTCAGGCAATGGTCTTCGAATTTATCTAAGTATGATGTTGCAGCGTATCTGTTGAGACTGATACGACGCATCTTTTGAATTTCAGTAGACTTTCAAATCTTGATCATTTAGCTCCATAATTCATCCAATATCATTAACTTTCACCAATTTCTTGCTTTTACTTGAGAATCACTAAAGTCAAAATTCAAGCACCAATTCTCATACAAAGCAATATAAAACAAGTCAATTAAACAGGATAAATGATGCTAATAGAATGTACTTATTTGATCTCATCAAATATCCCCCACTTGAACTTTAGTTGTCCTTAAGTAAACCTTTAAAATAAACATAATGAAAATGTATCCTTGATAGGATATTTTTACATTTAAGCACTTATTCATTTTATCATAATTGCACGACCAAACACTTAACCAATTAGAAACAAAATATATTTTAATAAAAGCAAATCTAATCATTTAACTATCCGAACGTGACGAATATTCTATCATATGCTTGACAAGGATACACATCTCCCCTACTAAAGCTAAGGAGTAATAAATCTAAAGCGGTAAAAAGGGTTTTTTTTTTTTTTTTTTTTTTTTTCATGGGTTAAACCTAGCTTTGCTTGAACATCTCCTATAACAACCCACAAACACCCATTACTATCATTCCCATTACAAATACCTATAGTAGGTATTTCACAGGTAAATTTTTGCTTTGTATATGAATTATTACTTGCATGACTCACTAGACCTGCTCACGTATCTACAAAAGCCAAATAACTCAACACTCACATCCTATAAACCCTAGGTATGTCAAGCATAAAATCATAACAACACCATAATAAGTAATTCACCAATCTAAAACACTAAAACCCTAATAAACACTAAACTAAAACTTAAGTAGGATTATGTGCTTATCTGAACATATATGCTTAGTTTAACTAGTATGAATGTGTCCAAGGCTTAAGTATGAGTTTCCTTAGGAATATTAGGATATATTAGGACCATTAGGCTATAGAATAAACCTTTAGAACTTAGATACAAACCCCATGAGCCCTAAACCATAATTAGGTCATAGTTAACTAGAATTACGTCTAAACCATCCCAAAACTTCCCTATAGGTCACTACCACTTAGTATAAGCCTATTAGAACTTAGGAATAGTTAGTAGACACTCATAGGACACTAGTCTAGGCACTAAACCATAGGATAAACCCTAGTCTCTCACTAAACACACTTAGATCATTTAGGTTACAAAACTAGGTCAAACCTTCCCAAACCTTCACCATAAGTTACCCTCACTTAGAATAAACCCTTTAAGACTTAGGATTAGTTACTAGACACCCTTAGGAACTTAACTTAGGCACTAAACCTTAGGTAAAACCTTAAACACTTAATAAGTAGAACTAGGTCTAAACTTAACTAAAACAAGTAAAACCTAAACACAAGCACCTTAAACACCTCAACCTAGCACCCTAACACCTTAGTCATACCCAAGCACACAACCTAACACCTCTAAGCACCCACACAAGTAGGTGCATCACCTACTTGACTAATCCACCACTAATCACCACTAATCCACCTTAAACCACCACTAAACCACCACTAATCCACCCCTAATCACCCTAAACCATCCTTAAACACCCTAAGCAGCTTACAAGCACCTCCAAACACCCAGACTAGTAGGTGCATCACCTGCTTGTAAGCTACTCCACCAAACCACCTCTCTCGGCTTCACCACCACCACAACCGTCCTAGCTCAGCCCCCTAGCTACCTCTGAGCTTCTCCTTGTCACCGCTAGACCTGACACAACCCCCTCTAGCCTTTCTTGCTTACCCTCCCCTTGCACGACACCTAGACCCCGTTTTCAACCCAAACCGCCTTAGCATGGTGTAAATACCCCCTCATCCCCTCCATTCATCTTCACACCCTTTCTTCTCTTCACCTTACATTAGTTCAGTAGTAATAAGTCCTTAGAAGCCCTAGGAGTCGAGTAATTAAGCCTTGATTGTGTTGTGTTGTGGTTTGAAGTTGATCGAGCCCTAGAAAACCCTAAAACCCATGTAAACCCTCCCCTAGCCAAGTAAGTCTTACATATTAGTCTACTTAGATTTAGTTTAGTATTAGGATATATTTAGGATGCCTTAGATACCCTAGGAACCCTTGCATGAGCCTTGAACCATTTCATTTACTAGTTTAAGTTTTAAAACCCTAGATCGAGTCATATACTTGCATGCATGCTATAAGTTATTACTTTAGGTCATACGCTAGTTATACATAACCTAGATAAGTTAAAATAAGTAAAACATAAGCTAGAAAACTTATTTACTAGATAAAATATAAGTTACATGCATATTAGGACTAGTTTTGCAAAACTTTACATGCATAAGGGTATATATCGTAAATTCCTGAAATTATAAAGTCTAGGGACTGTTTTTGACATTTCCTTGAAGTTATAAGTGTAAGGACTAGTTTTACATAATATTAAAACCCTAGGATAGATATTAAAATAAGTATAAACTAAAAAGGACTAAAAATGTAAATATTATAAAGCCAAAGGTCTAAATGGTAAATATAGAAAACATAAGAGTCTTAGGTTAGTTACTTAAAATATAGAACTCTAGGGACTAATTGTGTCAAATATAGATAGTTATTAGTATAAGTATTATAAGTAATATAAATTTAGGGTAGAAAACATAAATATATAAACTATAAGGGTAAAAAGTGAAAATATCATATAAGTATAAAACCTAAATAAAGTTAGAAGCATAACACAATACTAGGGAGCTTCATGCAAGGAGTACTAAGTGGATATTTCGTTTTTGACGAGTTTGTTGGGTTTACGAATTAAAGTGCCCTGACTCCTCGAACGATTATTGCATATACTTCTGAGATATGATGGCCCGAACGGTGATATGATTATAACTAAACCCTAATAACAACATAACTTAATAATAGGGAGCTTTGTATGAGGAGTATTAACTTCTGAATTATGATGGCCCGATCGGTATTATGTTGATAACACAATACAATAGTAGGGAGCTTCATGTGAGGAGTCATATACTTCTGAATTACAATGGCCTAAACGACGTTATGTTATATATAAAACATTAACAAACCTAAAAACAATAACTTGAGAAACATAAACATGATAACTAAAGCTTGACATACATCCAAAACTAACAACACACCAGGATACGTGAGTAAGGCGGTCTAGTTTTCGAGTCACTATTTGCATCACTTAGATTACTCTAAACCCAGGTGAGTTCATAGCCTCATACTTTTTAAATATTCTTTACCTTAAATGCTTTATAAACCCTGTGAGGGGGATACATGCAAAATGCTTTACTTAAAACCGAATACAAGTCTTTTTCTTTGATTGTTTGCACGAGTAAACTAACTGCCACCACTACATAACCAAAATTCATAAATCTAATCGTTTGGGATATTTTACCCACGCGAACGCGAATATAGTTGATAGATCTGTTGGAGTTTGACAACTCCCGTTGGTATTAACACCCCACTAGGTGGTACCAGTAAGTACTATATTTGAATCCACTCAAGGAATAACTTTGGCAAGTTATCCTTCTATCCCCTCATGTTGGGTCTGCAGCCCACATGACCCGGATCGTTAAGGTGTGATTCATGAGCTTAGTGCAACAAACTAAACTCCTGATAATTGTGCATGCATCACAATTATCACAAAACTTACATTTTCCCAGATGGGTGTAACAAATGAACCCAGCGAACTTGTATTTACTAACCCCTAAACCTATGATTCTCACTCAACACCTAGTGTTGACTTTTTAAGCATGTATTATAGGTATATTACTTCTATGGATGCATGGCAGAAGGAGGTACTGAACTCGGAGGACTTTTCATGGTTATCATTCAAATACAACCAACCTAACTCATAGATTTTTGGGACCTCATCAAAAATAAAAGTATATCTTTTATAATTAAAACTCTGATAATTATGAATGATAACTAAAATTTCCAAAACGTCTCTTTTCGAGTCATTTTCTGTTACTGTATCTGTGATTCTATGAAGTAATACCTCAAACACTTTATCTGTTGCGATCAGTGAAAAAGGGGGGTGTTACAGATTGGCATCAGAGCTTCAGTTGTAGAGAACAAGGTCAAAACCTAAACTACAACTATTTTTCATAAACCCGAGAAAGGCCTCAGTACCTCTTCCATCCTCCATAACCATACGTGCTAAGTTAAGTATAATAATTGCCTGCTTAACTGCTAAATGATTTACAATATTTTCTTTATTATATAGTTATGTCTACTCCCCACTACTCTACCCCTATCTCATCTAGTTTACATCCATAAAATGATCTTTCCTCTCCGAATGTACTAGATTATTCCTCTAAACCCTATAACTCAGAAGACTCTAGGAATAGTTTAGATAAACCTTCACTCTTAGGATATACCCCTTCTTTAGATAACCCTCATTTAAAACACATAAGAGATTTCTATGCTAAGACATCACCCCTACCTCCCCTAAACCCTATTATACATCCACTTTTTCCTACCTCTAGAATAGAACCCCATGGTCTTCCGAGAGAACCATATATACCTAAACACCATATCCCTACCTATACCCCTAGATATGACCTTAGGCAACCCTATACCTTAAACCCTACCCCTTACTTAATAAACCCTCCCATTCCCTCTTGGAAAGATGAAATTGAAGAAAAAAAACCCTCTAGATTAACTCTAGAAGATGAGGAAAACCAATTAGAGGAGATTTTAAATAACTTAGATGAAATTTTTCTTGATCTCCTTGAGAAGATAGAAAAAGGTCATAATAATAATAACTTAGATAATCAACCTGACTATAGTAGTTTAAGAAAGACTTTACAAGAAAACCGTTTTAAAATAGCTAAAATACAGAAAAACCAAATGAAACATCACTATAAAATAGCCTTTGCCCGCTTTAGGATTTGCACTTTAGAAAAGATAATAAATAATGATGAGGAAAACTTAGAAAATACTAACTCATGGAATTAAGAAATTAGGAAACTTTAGAAAACCCTAAGTAGATAAATAACCCTAGGAGATATGCCTTAGAATAGTTAGTGCCTATAGCATAAGTAGAATAGAAAATAAATAAAGCAAGTTAGGATTTAGAAACTAGCTAGTACCCCTCAATTACGATAGATTAGATAACTAGACTTTGGAATGCCTTTCACCTTAGGACACCCTTAACCCAATAGTAAACCCTTAGGAAAATTAGGTATAACCCATAAAACATAACAAGTTGGGTACTTGTTATAACCTACCCTTAACCCTTACCCTTAGGATCTTAGGAAACCCACCCCGATGTCTTAGGTAAATAGAATCTCTAAAATGTTTTAAATTTCTCTTACCCTAACCTTGTTCAACAATTTTTCTCCTTACCGATGGTGAGAATCCTCATTCTTCACCATAGAGATCTGAATTCTTTCTCCTCCAATCTCTAAACCTTCACTTCTTTCCTTAGCTTTCCTAAGCTATCTTCATTCTAGTTAGAGATTCTACCCCTAACTATCCCATATGCAAATATATGATCCTCATATATAAGCATATTCCTACCCTTTATTCCCCTAGATTACTATGATTCCCGAGCTAGTTTTCCCCAGTCCCCTTTAGTAAACCCCAAAACCTTAGTTAGGATTTCCATACTTGATGTTAGAAATAACATTAGGATAACTCTAGAAAACATAAACTTAGGAATAGAAAACCTTAAATCATTAGGATTAGAAATCAAAACCACTACCCCAATAGATATAGGATAACATTAGGATTAGAATATAGATTAGGAAAAAAACCTAGGATTAGATAACCCTCACCCTAAGCCTTTAGACCCCTAGTTTAGGATAGACACATTAGCAAACCTCTACCATATAGGAATAAGTAGATTTATGTCATAGATTACCCATACCTAGCCCTTAGGATACCCATACCAATACACTTGAGGATTTTAGATTATACCTTAGGATTTGACAATTTTTAGAATACCCATTAGGAAATTTCACTTAGGAGATACTATGGATAGTGCCCTAGCTGGTTTCAAATTCCTAGGAATAGTAATAATCATAATAATAGTAATAATGGTAATAATAGAGAACCTAAAACAAAAGAGAAAACCTGAAACTACACCCAAAAATAAGGATATACCTAGTCAACCCTTAGGAAAGAAAACACTTAAAGCTAATCCCTCTTTAGAACCCTCTACCTCAATGGAACCAAACACTTCGCCTTTAGAAATTAGGATTAGTTAGGAAAAACTAGAAGAACCTTAGGGGGAAAAAACTCTGGGAAGAAATCTAGTAAATCTAAAACTCCGTTAGGATATTCTCCTTCAGGTATCCTATACTCCTACTCTTCTGATTATTCTCATCTTTTCATTTCTCTCTTTCTACCATTTAAATCTTCTCCCTCCACTCCTTCCTACTCTTTCGTTTAAAATCCCATTTTCCTGCCTTTTTCCCCACTGCACAAATTAAAACCATACTTTTCCATTTTCCCCACTCCTATACTTTTCCCCACTCCACCCACTCCAAACTCCTTTTCCTTTTCCATTTACCCTACTTTGCCATTTCATCTTTTTTCCTTTCTCACTCCACTCCACTCCAATAAATCCTTCACTCAATTTCCCTTCATTTTTATTTCTCTGACATTTTACACTCTATTTTCTTCTCTCTATATTATCTCCCTACCTCATCCTGCAATGTTCTATTAACTAGAAGTTGTATTTCTCGTCATATCCCAAGTTTCTTTTAGTTAGAAATTGTAAGAATATCTACATCGAACTTTAATCCTCATTATGTTCGACTATGATATTAAATCTTGCTTTGCAAGAAATTGCAAAAAAATGAGATCTTCTACGTTCGTCATTCTAGTCTTAACATGGGAAACTACCATGTGACAAGTTGCTAAACCGGAGAACTTTAGAACTTGTCTCTATTATGACTAGAACTTGTCTCTATCATGACTAGAACTTGTCTCTATCATGACTTGATACGCAGGATTGCGCCCTCGCAACAGGTTTTACCTCTCAAGGGATCTTGAGAAGCTTGCAATCCCCACCAAGCAGTGTACCTGATCGTTGTAATATAGTATAGTGACATGTACCGGGGGATTGATCGTTTAACTCATGAATAGTGTCGCTAGGATTAGAAAGCCTACTAAACTAGGTCTAGAGGTGAGGGATGATTCTTTTTGTATTTTTTATATTTTATGAAAGCAACTAAAATCTCGGGTTTTGGAAGGAGTAGGCGGAATTAGTTGCTAGTCAACTAACCCAATTAACTAAGGATGCAATCAAAATAAAATAAAAATAAATGAAAATAAACTGTAATAATGTGGTGGAAACAATAATGAGAAAAGATGTGTTTAATTAGATTTCATTACTCCCTAGATATCTTTTACCGGTTGATTAGCTTGTTACAATTGCATGGATGACGGGTTATATTCCTTAATACTAGTCGTAGGGCCGTGTACAATATTTCCTAACTCAAGATCCTACTTCACTCCTATGTCGACTAAAAGCTCCTAACATGGGATCATTAGAATTCACTTATGCATTAAATACAGCCAAAAATCGTAGTACACCTCCGATCATGTTTCTTAAGACGTTCAAACAAGTTACCAATAGAAGTCTGCCAGTTTTCTTAAGCCTAACATCGAATACAATCATCCACAACAGTTATAAACAAACCATCAACCAATAATTAACATATAGGTTTCACTACATCTAAGCAAACACAATAAAAACCTAGCCTAGCATGTTAAAAGAAAGACAAGCATAAGATAGAATCAAACACATAGACATATTGAATGATTATTGGAAGACTTATCTTTATTCAAACATGGATGAAAGAAGGGTTTCAAACCCTTACAATATGATGAAAATTCGACCTAGGTTTTGTGGTGAAGTTCCTCCTAATGTTCCACTCTTTTACAATGAAAAATTGGAAAAATATATATAGATAAAACATCATGACGGCGTCACGTGGTAGCTTCTGACGCCATCAACTCGCCGCCAATATAAAATTCGTATTACCTAGATCCAGTCTTGACGCCTTCATGTGTAAATAAGCTCTGGGCCGTCACTTGTAAATCAATCCTGACGGCCTTGGTGACGCCGTCAGGTCAATAACAATAAAAATGTTCTGGGCCGTCACGTTATATTTTCCACTTCCACCTCTTTTGCCAAGCTTGATGCTGTCACTAGTAAACCCTTGACGTCGTTAGGTACTGTTCCCAGCAAGGATTTTGAGACTTTGCCGTCTTCTTCACTTTTATGCTCCAAAAACGTCCAAAATGTTTCCTTTTACAGATTTCTCCTCAAAAGTACCTAAAATGACAAAAGAAACGATTTAGGGCAGTAATTGATCAAATAATCACGAATTCGGGCTTAAATGACCCCTTAAAAGCGGTACACTTTTCGCCTCATCATGACTAGAACTTGTCTCTATCTTGACAAGAATATTCCTCTACCGTATCTAGAACTTGTCTCCACCATGATGAAGAACTAGTTATCATCCCGGTTGAAACTTATCTCTAAAGTATTCCCTTACCATATATCCTTAAATATGGTAAAACTCTCTTCATTTTCCACCGATACTATTTAAGGATGATTTATGATGACTATCCTCTTAAAATGAATTAGGATGTTCCTACATTTTAATGAGAAAGTTATAAATTGATAAGGCGAAAAATGAACCACATTTAGGGGGTCATTTAAGCCCGAATCCGAATTTATTTGATCAAATATTGCCCTAAATCGTCCCTTTTGTGATTTTCGGTACTGGGAGAGTGAATTCTGGAAAAGAAGCCATTTTGGAAGTTTTTGGAGCATAAAAGTGAAGAAAACGGCAAAGTCTCAATTTTCCATGCTGGGAACAGTAGGTGACGGCGTCAAGAGTAATTTCCTGACGGCGTCAAACCTTAATAATAAAGTCCGAGAGTTCATGAAGGTGTCAAGAGTTTTCCTGACGGCGTCCAACCCCAAGAATTAAAATCCGTAGTTGATGACGGCGTCACACACAGGGCGTCAAGAGTAATTTGTGTGACGGCCTAGGCCTTGACGGTGTCAGAAGTAGATCAAGGCCGTCCGAGGAAGTATTTGGCGGCGAGATGACGGCGTCACACCTTTGTTCTTGACGCCGTCATCCCTATTTTCCTATATATAGTTTTCTAGTTTTTCACATTTAGAGAGAGGAGTTTTGGGAGAAACCCTAAAGACGATTTTGGTGTAACTTTACAGGTTTTTCAAGGGTTCTAACCCCTTGATACCTTGCATGATTAATCAAGATAAGTGTTCTTCTAATTCAATCAATATGTCTATGTGTTGGTTGTCTATATCTTGTTCTTGTCTTAATTCTATCATGCTAGGCTAGATCTCTCTTGGGTTTGCTTAGATCTAATGAAACCTAGATATTGATTATGTGTTGATTACTTGTTTATTCTTGTCTTGGATGAATGATTTATATGTTAGGCTTAAGAAAACTGGCAGATCTCCAAATGGTAACATGCTTGAACGTCTTAAGAAACATGAACCGAGGCGCACTAGGTCTTTATTGGTTGTATTTAATGCATGAGCCACTGTTTACAATCCCTATAGTTGTGCTGGGCATGGTGTAGGAGGAGATAAGAGCTCATAGAATTGGGGAGTTATGTGTGCCACCCCATGAATGGTATTAAGGAATACAATCCGTCATCCATGCAATTATAACAAGTAATTAATGTGTAAAAGATATATAGGGAGTAGTGAAATCTAAGTAAACACATTTTCTCCAATTACTGCTCACAACTTTAGTTAAATTAGTTTATTTTTATTTTCATTATTTTATTTTGATTGGATCTTAGTATTGGGTTAGTTGAATAGCAACTAATTCCGCCCACTCATCCAAAACCCGAGATTTTACTTGCTTTCATAAAAATATAAAAATACAAAAATAATCATCCCTCACCTTTAGAACTAGTATTTAGGCTTTCTAATCCTAGCGACACTATTCCTAAGCTGAACGATCAATCCCCCGGTACTTGTCACTATACTATACTACAACGATCAGGTACACTGCCTGGTGGGGGTTGTAAGCTTCTCGAGATCCCTCGGGAGGTAAAGCCTGTTGCGATTCCCACGCATCAAGTTTTTGGCGCCGCAGCCTGGGGAATAGGTATTGTCAAGGTTAGGATTTCTTTTTATTAGGTCTACTTGCTAGATTCCTTTCTAGTAAGATTTTATTTTTATTTTTAGGTTTTCTTTAGTCTATCTTATTTCTTCGTGTCTTTGTTCGTAATCTTTACCATCCGACATCATGGAAGGTGGTAACATCTTTGAACCCGTCATCCCACCACAACAAAACCCACCACTTGAACCCCTTAGGCCCCGAACCTTAGGAGAGTATTCCCGACCTAGCCACCAAGGCTACCGAAACACCATTGAACTCACCGGAGCCAATGTGACCCCCTTGCGATCCGACACCATCCGGTTGGTGCAAAGCGGATGTGCATTCCATGGACTTCGTTCCGAAGATCCAAACCAACATCTTAAGGACTTCCTCAAAATCGTAGATTCCATAGACCTAGATGTTGCAACTAGAGAGACAACCCGTTTACGTCTATTCCAATTCTCTCTACGGGATCAAGCTAGTCAATGGCTTGAGCGTTTACCCGTGGGATCCATCACCACATGGGATGATCTCACCACTCGTTTCCTTGCTCAATTTTTCCCACCGGGGAGAACTACTAAGCTTAGAAATGACATCTTGATGTTCCAACAACGTCAAAATGAAACCTTTTATGAAGCATGGATTCGATATAAAGACCTACTCCGAAAAGTCCCTCATCATGGCATCGAACCATGGCTCCAGATCCAAATCTTTTACGATAAGGACGACTATCAAACAAGGAAAGCCATTGATTACGCAGCCAAGGGTAGGCTAGATAGACTTAGCGTTGACGAGTGCTGGAAAGTTCTTGAGGAGTTGGCACAATACGAAGAGGAAGGATGGGAGGACCCGATGTTCCCAAGCAAGGTAAAACTTGACTACGCATGTGCCACCCAAGAACAGTTGTTAGGAAGCATCGAGAAGCAGGTAAATGAATTAATAAGTATTGAGAAACTTGCTGCTGAACCCGTGTGGAATCATAATCTACGCAGGAATACGGTTATCAACCAGAATTTTCCTGAACGTTCACGACAAGAGGAATTCGAAGGGATAATGGTAACCTTCATGGATAATCAGGAAAAACAAATCCAGCACCTAGAAGCACGCATGGAAAGTACTCATAAAGCGTTTATGAATTTCGCAGACCAATTCGTGTCAAGGGTCAAAGAAAGGATCAAGGAAAATTCCGTACCTAAAAAAATCGAAAAGGTCTTCGAGGTCTCAACCCCTTTGATGTTTAACCAAGAGGATAACGAGAAGCTTTACCCAAGTGCTTCACCGTCAATCACCCCCCCCCCCACTCTTGTGAGCATCCTCAGAAAGAAAAGAATTCGCAATTCCATAACATTTTCGTTGGATGCCTGCTAACCACATTCCCAAACCTATCTAAGAAACGTTCTTTTGGTTTTAAACCCGGTGTAAAGAGGTTGCACCTCAAAAACACCACTGATTTGAAACCCCCTATGGAACAACATCTTTCTTCTCACACCAATGACCCGTGCATAGGGATCAACTTAGCCAAAACGTCACCCGACCCCTTCTACAACCTTACCTCTTTCCGTGACAGTAATGAGACGTTCGACCCTGGTGGACCTCGTTAACGGAATAGCTACTCATGGGTTTTACTAATGTTTAGTTATTCACGCAAAGAGCAGGGACTGAACATGGAACTACTCCAAACCTCACCTTACACGGGCATCTGACGGCGTCAGATTTAACTCTTGACGCCGTCAGCTCGATGAATCTGCAATATTAACCCAAAACCAATCACTTTCAACCCATACCCCACAAATCTCACCCAAAGTGCTGCTGCTACTCCGATTCTCCAACCTCCAATTCGACGTCTTCCGCATCCAATCTTCACTTGGTAAGTGATTCTTCTTCATCCTTTTTCGATCAATTGTCCCTAGGACCCATCAATTTGAAAAACCCCTTTCGCCCGAAACCTCACTCTCGACCCTTCATTAACGAATCATAATACCATCCATTTGGTAATTTGTAATCATGGGGTTACCATTTGATGATGTTGTCTCACTCGAATCATGCATTAATTTAGAGAAAACCCATCATGCCTCGGATTCTTTGACCCCCCACCCCTGTTTCCTGATTAAAGGAGCGTTTGGGTAATGGGTTAAGAGTTTGAAAATTGATTTTTCCCTCGCATTTGCATGAGTCGGATTTTTGCTAAGTCTGACGGCGTCAGGACCAATCCTAACGGCGTCAGATGTATCTGACAGCAGAAATCGATAAAAATTCTTCTGCTAATTGTTTGCGTTCGCTCTAACTTTCTCCAGGAAAATGAGAAAGCGATCAAGACAACCCAGAGATAGCTCATCCAGGTCCCAACAAGTTAATTACGGGGAATTGGTCCACAGTTGGGGTCTATTTGACAACGATGCTGCCACCACAAAGTATTTGGAGCTTGCTAATCACCACATTGATGCTGGTTCTGTTATTGATTGGGAACTTCTTAGATCCCAAGGTCTAGAGGCTGCATTTCTGAGAAGGATCAACACTGATGGGTTCGCTGGTCCTCAATGGGAGAGGATGTTTAGAATGAGGGAGATTGTTTATAGTGAGTTGGTAAGGGAATTCTTTGCGACTTTCCGCTTTGATCAGGCTGAGGCTAGGACGGATATAGGAGGCACCACTATCTATTTTAGGCTAGGAGGGGAAATGAGGTCGTGTTCGGTTACTGAGTTTGGTAGGAGGATTGGATTGTATACTAGGGATGAGGTTGATGGGACTCTTATGCAGAGGTTGTTACATGGGGAGACTCAGAGGAGTGAGATGAGGTGTGTCACTTATTGGCCGACCATAGGGGATGGGGTTTACACCTCGACTACTGGGGCTGCATTGATCAGGGACCCCATTGTTAGGTTGGCTCATAGGTGCATCACATACAGCCTGTCTGCACGTCATGGCACTACTCACCGTGTCACTGCTTCTGATCTGTTCTACCTGTATACTATCTTTTCAGAGGATGTTTACTGCAACATCCCATTTTGGGTGACCAGTTATTTGAGGACCAGTGTAGGTGATAGGGATATAGATAGGGTGTATGGAGGGATGTTTGTGACCCGGTTGGCTCGCTCCTATGGTCTTCTTACTCCTGCAATCATGGGGTATTTGAGCGACTGCGGGGGCTGTAGGGTGGTGAAGGCTAAATCCCTCAGGCAGATGAACATCTTGATGCAGATGGTGGATGGGTCCTACACCTGGTACGTGGCAGCAGGGCCTGCTGGTGAGGATGATGATGATGTTGATGATGATGAGGGAATGCCCCAGCAGCATCAGTTTGCTGGGTATGAGGAGGGGACTGCTGATTACTACCGGCACATGGGCCGAGGAGATTGGCAGGCGCATCAGTGGGCTTGGATGGGTCAGGTGGATGCTTGGAGAACCACCACTGACCAGAGATTTGACTGGATGTATGAGCACACAGTCCGCCAGATGCAGCATCTTTCGACCCGTGATCACATCGAGCCCCATCTGTAGATTGACCCATTCCCTGGGCGCGAGCAGGACTATCCTCCCTATGGGTATACTGGGCACCTCCCACCTGGCTATGATTACCGCTTTGGTCCTCCCCCTCAGTGATTCGTTTTGATATCTGTGGTTCTTGAACAATTTATTCTCGGTTGTATGGTTTGAAACATTTGGTCTTGTAATAGTTTAGGATTCAGCCTCTGTTGGCTGTGGACACTTTTTATTTTCTTTTAACAATTATTATGCATGTTCGACTTTTAATTTTATTGTTGGTTAATCTTTGCAACCCATGCTTTGTGTGATTTCCATTTTATTTGTTTGTTATTTGCTTCCGTATGCATCTTTATTTTTATTGTTGGTAGATCATGTTTCTCAATTAAAAAGTGGAAATACTTTACTTTGTTGTTTGGCCTAGTCTTAACTCCACCTAAAAGTATTTTTGCAAAAGACAAGTGTAAGGGGAAACCCCAAATATGTTTTCAAGAAACACACGATCATGATTCTCCACAATTTTAAGTGAGCTTGTATATTCGTATTTGTTAGAGTCAAATGCTTGTATTGAGTCATAATGAAGTTTTGCAGGATTTTCCAGGAAGTGGAACCAAGTTTTTCCAGAAATTTTCCGGAAACTTAACATAAGAATTTCTGCAGGTCCATTCTGACGGCGTCATAAGTTTACTCTTGACGGTGTCAGGAGTAAAAATCTGGAAATTTTACCGGTTTTGTTTTTCTAACGGAGTCTTATGGTTTTTGTGAATTATTAAGTTTTATAATCTCCAGGAAATCTGCAAACTTCATTCCACAAGCATTATATCTTACTTTGTTTTCTAGGATTTAGTAACTTATATACGATGCTGCCGATTTTACGCGAGGTTGTCTTGTCTATTTTTGTCAGGATTTACAGGTTATGTTCGACAAGGAGATGATTTATATTCTGGAAGGGAAGCTTTGATTGTTCATTTTCTTGGAGGAAGATCTAACCTGGCCAACCTATAATCCATATCGAGCGAATCAGGGGAGTATTTGATTTCATTCTCTTTACTTTTTCACTTTTACATTCTTTACTTGAACATTGGGGACAATGTTCATCTTAAGTGTAAGGGGAGAGTAAAAAGATGATACCTTACATATGCACTTTCGCTTGAGTTTCTTTTGTTTGATAGTAGATGTGTAATAAAACTATGTGAAATACTTGTTAGTGCAATTTTAGCGCCAAATTTAAAATTTTTTACAACATTTAGGAGTGAAACTTTAGCCATAACAAGTGTCTCATGGATAGGAGATTGTATGACTAGCACATAACCGTATATTCAGAAAAATTTTCCACCCAAATATGTGAGGTTCGCCTTTAGATTTGATAGGAAAAGCATTCATTATTAGTGCTTATGAGTGTACCGGTAGCATTTAGATTCTAGAACTTGCGTTAGTGATGCATCCCGAGACCGCTAGTGAGACTACATTCGTGTGGTAGGATTTACTACATGATAAGAGGCATTAGGATCACCCTTGTGTTAAACCCGTATTATAATTACTTGACCATTTAAGTCATATTACTTGGCTAGTTAAGTCAACTAATTTTTCCCACACCCTTAGCGTTGTACTCATTTTTAGTACACGAAACCCCTAGTACACCCCTCCGAGCCTATCTTTTCGTTTCTAACTTTAAGCATCTTACTTAAAGGAAGAATTTGTTACACCCCACTTAAATGTACACCCAAATCGCCTTAGCCTTCCGTGTATGCGCTTATTTTTAGTGCATTATTGTTATTTGTTAAACCCTAAGTTAACTTTCTAATTGATTACATGGTTGCTAAGTCGAGTCATATCCTTGTACATATTGTTTTGGGACGATTGGGACTCATGGGTAAGTACTTATTTTATGGAGTAATGAGGAAGAACATCATTTATTACCCCCATATGTACGTTAATCTTAAAAGTGCTCCAAGTGTTTTGATTTTCTTAATTCGAGTCATTAGATTAGTTTAATGTAAAGTATGTAAGAATTCAAGTGTAAGGGAACATTCATTCCCTATGATGTATTATTTTGGATGGTAGGGCAAGAGTGTATGCAAAATAAAAAATAATAATAATAAAAAAAAAAAAAAAGAAAAAAAAATCGAAAAATCAAGAAAAAGAAAATAAAAAAATAGAAAAAGGAAAAAAAAGAGAAAAAAACATACGGACTACCATCCCTTTTTATTCTATGTTCATTTTATGTTTTTGTTATTTCTCATTTATTAGCCTAAGTCGAGTCTAGTCTTGGCTTAGCAACGCTACATTGTACATGTAATTAACCAAGATTGTTAGCTCGCCACCAGTAAAAACTTCCTTTATCCAACAAAACCGTGTAATTCATATCCCTATACTGTTGATACAAAAGTTGGGCGTACCTGATTGTTAGGCTTTGCTCTTATATCAATTCGTTCCTTAGCACTTTGTTACCTGCGTACTAAGAAAATAAACAACACCGTTAGGCTTGTCGAGGGATTGTCTCCCCCGATTAGACTCCGGCGTGAGAGTAAGTAATCGAATTTAGGTTTTGGTTTAAGAGTTTAGGGATTCCGTGAATCGTACCTTCAATGAGAATCGTATGATTCTATATATAGGGGCTAAGAAACCGTGTTTCTTGCTCCTTACTCTACGCACGCATGGTGCTTATCCGAGGTAAGGATATCTATTCCTTGAATAGATGATCCTTATCGGATATCCGGTGAGTTAGATTGGGCCTTTGGGCTTCATAAGCCCAAGCGTTGATACTGCGGCCCATACCATTTGTCATGGTAGCCCATTCGTGATGGGCTTAAGTATAAGTAATGTCTATCATTTGGGCTTGTGGCCCAAATATAGGCTATACGTCATCATGTCCCCCCAGTCTAGTATGCGCGGCACGTAGCCGCGGGTACTAGACTTAATGTAAGCAGCGGTAAGCGTGGCGGGATAATGAACAAATTGTTACCGCCTTTTTGGAGGTGCAATGCACCTAACAGGTTCAAAATAGTTACCTCGGTAATTGGGGGTGGTGTCCACGTATCACTTGGGATTCGGGAAAAAGTGTTGTACCTTTTGATCTTCTAGCCACACGTTTACTGTGAGTGGGATCCACGTGGGCGTGAATTAGGGTTTTTACCACCCTATATAAGAGTGCCGTCCCCCTTTATTTTCACCACACAGTAAAATACACACACAACCACTATTCATCTTCTTCATTTTGAGAGCATTTTTGCTAGGAAACCTTTGAGCTTCTGTAGGTAATCTTTGTGTGCGTCCACTTAGTTTTAAGATGAACATGGTCGCTCAATTAGAGGAGTTTCGCTCTGCGTTGTCTGTTGAGGATGTGATGCGCTTTTCTTCCGACTATTTTGTGCCTTTGGATGTGCATCCAGAGGCGCCAGATGTCGATGCGTGTATAGCCGACTTCCCCGAAGGGAAGATAGGTTTATACACGAAATTTTTCGAGTACGCTAACTACCGCGTACCTATATCTATATTTCTGAGCGATTTGCTCAATCACTATCGCCTCCACATCTCTTAGCTGCACTGTATAGGTGCGGCGAAGGTGTCGAATTTTGAGGTAAACTGCCGTTTACTAGCGATAGAACCAACTGTAGATTTATTCCGCTCCTTTTACCACTCAACATGGTCGAACGGTTGGGTGTCCTTTGCGAAGCGCCCACGGGCGTTTCAATGTTATACGGAGAAAGTTGACGCCCTCAAGAATTGGAGGGAATTTTTCTTTTGGGTAGACGACGTGGTCTTTCCTTCCAATTTTGAGTTTTATACTCAGGCGTCTTTACCAAGGGATGGGCATCCCGCACCCGGTTCCTATAGTATTGCTGACGCGCAGACGTTAAATGCCAATCGCTTGGCCATTAACCCCTATCCGGAGGAGTTTTTGGTGCATGTAGGATTGAGTCGCGCGTATTTTGGCGCAGCGGATGAGGTTCCCACTTTCCTGAGTGAGGATGGCCGGGGTGGGTGTTCATCCTTTGTAATTGTTTGTAAGTTTTTCATCCTTTTTCTTCGCGCATTTATCAACTAATCTTTCGTTGTTTTCTTGCTTCATTTTTATATGTGCAGAGATGGACTTATTCGCAGTGGTGAAGCTTGATAAGCCAAAGCAGGTGACCATAGGGGTGCGTCCTCTGAGGGAAGGGGAGCTGCCTTTGCTGGAAGCGACCGCGGGGCGTTTGACTGTTTTGCCCGCGACAGTTCCCGAGGACACGCCACCACTTGTGGTGACGCCCGTTCAGAGTATGGCGCCAGAGGTAGTGGTGGCGCCCACTGTGGTGCCTGAAGTGGGGGTGGCGCGCGAGGAGGCGCGCTCAGGGTCATCTGACAGTATTCGGATCCTGAAACCTGAGGAGGTGTTGAGGGAAGAGGTTGCGCATAACTTGAAGCGCAAGGGGGAGGCTGGAACCAGTGGCACCAGCAAGAGGCGTCGACACGTCATCAAAGACGCAGAGTCGAACGCGGAAGAAACTTCGACCTCCGGCGCACGGTTGAAGGCTGATGCTTCTCCGTTTCTGTAAGTGTGCATTTCTTCTCTCTCTTTTTTTTTTTTTTGCAATTACTTGTTGTAATTTTTTGTTGACTGTCTTTGTTCCGTAGGGATGACGACGCGAAGGACGATGAAGTATCCTCTCCACAGAATGAAAACAAGGGAGAGGATACCTTGGCAGCTGATGGTGGTGAGGCGCAGCAACTTCTTGATGAGTTGGCTGCGACTACTGCCCGTCAGGCTGAGCTGGTGGCGCAGCTGAAGGGAAAGCGCGTTGGGGAGAGTCGTGCTTTGGCCCAGAAGGAAGAAGAGTTAGAGAAGCTGCGCGTGCTATTGGCGGGCGTGCAGGCTGAGCTCGGGGAGTCAAGGGCGTATGGGGAGAAGATGGCTCAGGACAAGATGAGCATCTTGGCTGATCTGCTACATGCGAGGGCGTGCAACGAGCAGATAAAGGCCAAGGCATCATGGTCTGTGTCGTTCCTTGAGGAAAAAAGGTCTGAGCATTATGCTAGCCTGCAAGAGTTCAAGGAGCACATGGAGAAGACGCTCGTGATGTATGAGGAGAAGCTGCGCGCACTTAGCATTGAGTACGACGAGGAGCTGTATCCTCATCTCATGTCTGTGATTGCTGAGCGCAGGTATTCTTACACCCTTATCTTTTAGAATTGTTTTCTTCACTCCATTATCTTGTTACCACTTTGTGAATGCAGGTGGTTGATCAGCCATGGGCTTCGTCTGGCAGCTCTAAGTACTTTAGAGTCTGCGGAGGTGGTGGAGGCCTTTGGGAAGGTCGTCCACTGCGCGATGGCGCGTGGCCGTTCGCAGGCGATGGAGGAGCTCCGTGAGGCCAAGTTGCTGGAGAAGGATTTGGCGGAGATTCCTGGTTATAGCTCAACGGCGTACGATGAGCTGGTGAAGGCGATGGCGGGGCTGAAGGTTCTTGAGCTGCCGCATATAGGGAAATTGGAGCGCGACCAAGATGACCCTATAGCTGTGCTAATGGCCGGTTTAACTTTGCAGCGCCATCTTGAGAAGAATGCGGAAGAGGAGTTAGACTATTATCTAAAACCTGATGTATCGCAGCTTCAAGTCCCAGTTTTTGCGCGGCCCCGTGATATCCTCAAGCCTTTTGCTCTGGAGAAGGAAGTCCCCTTGAAGGAGGTGCTGGAGCAACATGCGCAGAGGGCTGCTGTGAAGAAGGGTATCAAGGGCAAGGCCGTGATGTGCGGTATTGGCGCTGCACACCTTCCTAGATCAGATGGCGTGGCTGTAAGTGTTCCAACCGTATCGATGCAGGATGCCATAATCTTGAGTAAGTTGAAGGAAGGGAGTTCCGCCGCTCCAGAAGAGAGCCATGATCACCGCCATAGCATATAGGTTGTTTGTGAACTTATGTATTTTGTCCTTGTAATTTAATGAATATGGAATAAAATACATTTTGTTATAAGCTCGTAACTTAAATATACTTGCATTGTTTGCTAAGTTTGATTATTTTACTAAGTCTTTTAAGTGCGTAACTTAAATATACTTGCATTGTTTGCTAAGTTGTATTTTTGACTAAGTCTTTTAAGTGCGTAACTTAAATATACTTGCATTGTTTGCTAAGTTTTATTTTTGACCAAGTGTCTTGGCTCGTTATATTGCTAAGCTCGTACGGTGTACTTGGTATATGCGCATCCGTCGTGGGGTGCGCATATGAAACTTACTTTGACGTCTCAAGAGTAAGGCGCTTAGCAAGGATACGTGATCCAATGTTGATGGGTTTGCAACCCTCTTATTCAACGAGTAAATTAGTAGGTTAACTCATCCTTTATGCCTTCGTGGGTCTTTAAGTGGTGCATGCACGCCATGTAGGCAAAAAATATAAGATAGACAATATTGACATATATGCAATAAAGTAAAAGTGCGCTATGGAGTTAGCTAGAAACCATAACATTTTATTAATACTTGCAAGTTTATTGAAAAAATGGAAAACATAATTCCTAAGAAAGAAAAGAAAGACAAACACTTATTGGGCACCGCGTAGGGTGTGAGTGTGTTTGTGTAAGGGCCGTAGCCTAAAAGTAACATCTTTTGAGATTACAGATGTTCCAAGTGCGCGCTAGGTCGTGACCTTCCATATCGCGCAACCTGTATGCGCCGTTGCCGAGCGCGTCTGTGACCTCGTAAGGTCCTTCCCATTTGGGTCCGAGCTTGCCTGTGTCTTCTACGTGGCTCGCGTCATTGGCGCGGTAAACAAAGTCTCCTGGTCTGAATGAAGTGTTTTTGACTTTTGCATCATAATACTTCTTCATTTTTGCCTTAGCCTTTGCTTCACGTATAGCTGCGCGTTCGCGTCTTTCTTCCAGTATATCTAAGTCTATGCGCCGTTCCTCGTCATTTGTTGTGACGTTGACCTCTGCCGTGCGTATAGTTGGCATTCCTATCTCGGCTGGTATGACGGCTTCTGTTCCATAGACTAAGGAGAATGGCGTGTCGCCAGTACTGGTTTTGATTGTCGTGCGATGCGCCCACAAGACGTGCGAGAGCTCATCTACCCATCTTCCTTTATGTCTGTCAAGGCGCGCTTTTATGCCTTCGCCTAGACTGCGATTAGCGCGCTCAACTAGGCCATTGGTTTGTGGGTGTTTGACTGAAGCAAAGTGTTGTGTGATGTTTAATTGTGCGCACCAATCTTTGAATGGGTTATCACAGAATTGTTTTCCGTTGTCTGATACGATCTCGCCTGGTAGGCCGAAGCGACAGACAATATTGTCCCAGACAAAGCGTTTTACTTGGTTTCCCGTAATGTTCACCACAGCTTTTGCTTCAATCCACTTTGTAAAATAATCTATGGCTACGATGAGGAATTTTACTCCTCCCGCTGCGACGGGAAAAGGTCCTGCGATGTCGATACCCCATTTGTAAAATGGCCATGGTAAGGTGATTGGTGTTAGCTCGTGCTGTGGTCGGCGCGGAATAGGTCTATGTACTTGGCAGTTGCTGCACTTTCTTATTAGGTCGCGTGCGTCGCGGTGCATTGTTGGCCAATAGTATCCTGCCCTTAAAGCGCTTGCCACCACGGATCGCGGTCCTGAGTGCATACTACATGATCCAGCGTGAAGTTCGCGGAGTACATAGTCTGCTTGAAGGGGTCCAACACATCTGAGCCATGGTTGTAAGAAAGATCGCCGATAGAGTACGTTGTCGCGGAATTCGAATCGTTGCGCTGTGCGCCGTATTCTTCGAGCGTCTTGATTATCTTGGGGTAGGGTTCCCTTGCTGATAAATTCGATGATAGGTGTCATCCACGTGGGATCTTGTTCTTCTATCACCGTTGATATTTCCATATCAAGGATGGACTTGTTCTTTAAGGTTTCCACCAATACCTGTTTTGAAAGGTGTGCGAAGCTTGTAGATGCGATCTTGCTGAGTGCGTCCGCCTTTCTGTTTTCCCCTCTAGGTACTTGTTTTATTGTGAACCTATCGAAGTTTTTGATCAGAGACTTTGTCTTTTCCAGGTATTGGATCATATGATCATCCTTGGCCTCGTATTCTCCTAACACGTGGTTAGCGACTAGCCGAGCATCTACGTTTGCCTCTAGGTTGCGTACACCCATTTGAATTGCGATGCGTAGTCCGGCCAGTAGGGCTTCATATTCTGCCTCATTGTTTGTGGCTGTGAACTCGAAGCGTAGCGCATAGGTGAATTCCATACCTTCTGGATTTGTAAGAATGAGTCCTGCGCCTGATCCATCTGCGCATGAGGATCCATCGGTGAACAGTGTCCATGGTTCCTGTAGATCCGTTTTTGCTGCAGATGTTGGGCTGTCGCCCTCTGGCTTCTCCACGATAAAATCAGCTAAAACTTGCCCTTTGATAGCAGTGCGCGGCCTGTATGAGATGTTGTACTCACTGAGCATTACACTCCATTTTTGTAAGCGTCCCGATGCATCTGGTTTAGAGATAACTTGTTTAATTGGCTGATCAGTGATTACCGCAATTGGATGCGCTTGGAAGTATCTGCGCAGTCTTTTGGCAGCGAACACTAAAGCCAAGACCAGTTTTTCCATGGCGCTGTAGTTAACCTCTGTTTTCTTTAAGGCTTTGCTTACGAAGTATATGGGTGTCTGGACGGAGTCTCTATCTGTCAATAGTACTGCGCTAACTGCTCCGTGGGTTGCTGATAAGTACATGATTAGTTCTTCCCCTTGTCGCGGTGCGACTAGTTTGGGAAGAGATGCCAGATGATGTTTGAGTTGTTGGAAAGCTTCCTCCGCTTCATTGGTCCAACGAAAGTCTCCCTTTTTTGTACACTTCGTGAGTGTTTTAAAGAGAGGAAGGGACTTGTCCGCTGACTTAGATAAGAAGCGATTCAGCCCTGCCAGCTTTCCATTCAGTGATTGGACTTCTTTGAGTGTGCGCGGGGAGGGGAGATCAATAACAGCCTTTGTCTTCTCTGGGCATGGTTTGATTCCATCGGGTTCTATTAAGTATCCGAGGAACATGCCTTCAGTTGCGCCAAAGGTGCACTTTTTTGGATTCAGTTTCATGTTTATCCGCCCCAACGTTCGGAATGTTTCCTCGATGTCGCGCACTAACTCATCCTCTGTATGGCTTTTTATAACAAGGTCGTCCACGTAGACTTCCAAGTTGCGGCTTACTTGTTTTTCGAAAGCTGTGTCCACCAGCCGTTGGTATGTCGCGCCTGCGTTCTTTAAGCCAAAAGGCATTTTTGTGTAGCAGTATACCCCTTGACTGGTGTGGAAAGCTGTTTTTTCTTCATCCTCCACTGCCATTTGGATTTGGTGGTACCCTTTATATGCGTCTAGGAAGCACTTGAAGGGGTATCCACATAGGGATTCAACCTTCCAATCAATTTCTGGCAATGGATAGCAGTCTTGCGGGCATGCTTTATTGAGATCCGTGAAGTCCACGCACATCCTCCAGCTACCATCGCTCTTCTTTACCATGACTGGGTTAGAGAGCCAGTCGTGGTAGTACACTTCGCGCATGATGCCCGCATCTACTAACTTGTGTACTTCTTCCAAAATAGCTTTTGCACGATCTGGAGCCTGGCCGCGCTTCTTTTGTCGTATTGGAGGGTATCCTTGTCGGATTTGTAGTTTGTGCTCTGTGATAGAACGAGGCACTCCTGTCATATGCTTTGGTTCCCATGCAAAGATGTCTAGGTTCTTTTGCAAGAGTGCGCATACGGCTGCTTTACCTTTGTCAGATAAAGATCCTCCAATCGAAACTTGTTGTTCCGGATAGTCTGGATGAATAGCGACCTTTAAATTTAGCGATTTTTCCGTGCGCTGTTCTGGAATAGTATCTGCTTCAGTTGTCACTGCGATACATTCTCTTGGTGGTACCGTTGTGTTATAGAGAGTAACCACTCCTCCTTCGACTGGGAATTTAAGCATTCCGTGTGCTGTGGATGGTACTGCGCGCATGGATGATATTCCTGGTCTTCCAATTATGCCATTGTATGGTGAGGGAGACTTGATTACCATAAAATTTATCCATGCCGCAGTTGAGTGTTGCTCATCTCCTACAACCACCAATAAGCGTAACTGCCCCATGGGCCAGATCTTTTCTCCTGTAAATCCTGTTAGTGACATTGTAGCTGGTATCAACTGACTTTGGATTTCAGGTCGCAGCCTTTTGAAGCAGTGATCATACATGATGTCTGCGGATGCTCCTCCATCAATATACATGCGGTGGATGTCGTGTCCTCCTGCATGTATTTCAATGGTCAGAGGTTCCACGACTGCGTTGTCCGCAGCGATTGTAGGGAAGGATATCTCTTTTTCTGGAGAGAATTTTTGGCTGACTTTTTGCTTTATTTTGCGCTGCCATGATTGTATCATGTATATAGTATCAGCCTTTTCTTTTGGGGGTTCTTTCTTGCCTCCATTTCTCTGTCTCTCTTTTCCTTCCTTGATGTTTTTTACGAGGTGGTCCATCCTTCCTTCTCTCACTAATTTTTCGATTAGTTGTTTCAGTTGGACGCACTCGTTAGTTGTATGGCCCTTTTGGCCGTGGTACTCGCAGTATCCACTACCTTGGCGTTTTTCTTCTGCCGTTTTAATTGGTGGTGGTCTTGGGAAGTTCGCACCTTCTGTTGCAAATATCTCCCTTGGAGTTTTAGTGAGAGGAGTATATTTGTCGTTGTCTCTTCCACTGCGGTAGTTCCTGCCGCGGTTATTGTTTTGATCATTGGATTGTCTCCGCGGCTGTTCTTGTTGCCTATAGTTTGAATATCCTTTTTTGCTATCCGCAGCAGCTGCTTCTCCTTGTATAAAGGATCTGGTGCGTTTTGTGAGTTCATCGAAAGACTGTGGAACTCTATCATTGAGTTTTCGGATGAGTTCTGGATTATTAATTCCATTCATGAACCCTGAAATTTTTAGTATTTCGGGACATGCTTTGACTTGTATGCACTCATCCTTGAAGCGCTCCATGAAGGCGCTGGTTGATTCTCCTTGGTGTTGCTTCACCCTTGCCAATTCAACAGGATTTTTAGCGCACTTCTTTCGCTGGGTGAAGTTGTGGCGGAATGCTTTTCGTAATTCCTCAAAGCCGCCTATACTCCTACGTGGGAGTTTGCTAAACCATGTGCGCGCGTTCCCTACCAATGTGGAATTAAACATGTGACACCACACAGGCTGTGGCCAATTTTCGATAGTTGCGGCTGACTCGAAAATTTTTCGGTGGTCATCTGGGTCACCTGTTCCATCGTATGTCTTCACATTAGTGGGCATGCGCCTGCGCCTGTCGTCTGAGTAATCACTTATGCGACGTGTGAACGCATCAATTTTGTGGCGTCGCCATGGGAGAGACATATCCTCGTTCTCTTCCTCGCGACGTTTTCCTTTTGATTTCCAGTGCCCTGTTTCTTTATCCTCGTTGTCCGAGGAATCGCTGGAGGAAGAATAATCTCTCCTTCGGCGTTTGCGCCTGCTCCTTTCAGAAGAGGAGCCTGAGGGATCTCTGTTTGGGGATCTCCTCCTCCCCAATCTATCTTGTATTCGCCTACTTTCAGGTTTGGAAGATCCTTGGCTTGGCGAATGCTGAGGCCCTAATCGATCGTGTATTCCCCGACTGCCAAGTCTGGAATGGACATTGGTGCGCCTACCGCTGTCTCCAGAGTTTTGTGAGTCAGGTACCGCACCTAGCCTATCATGGACAGAGGTACGTTCTGTACGTCTTCCTCGCGGGTGGCGCGGTGGTGATGGTTCGCGCTCTGGACCAAGATTAAGTCGGGTTTGCGGATCCGCACCTGCTCTTCTTGCCGCTTCTTCTTGCATGAGGGCATTTAATGTTTCATAATTTTGGGATACAAAGTTTCCCAAAGTCAGATCCGGTGCGTCCTCAGTTGCAAGAATTTCTTCCTCAGTGTTAGGCGCCCTGTTCCGTTCAGGAGCGCCTGGCGGCACAGTGTTGTTCACTGCGGGTGTAGCCTGATGAGGAGTGGTGAAGAGGGTGCGTTGGAGTTCTTCAACGCTGGGGACCTCTAAAGTAATCCTGGGTAGTTCTACCGCTGGGGGAGGTTGGGTTGTCCCTGCCTCATGGTGACCAGGTGTGCTGGTTGTCCCAGCGACTTGTCTAGAGGTTGGATCTTGTTGATTCTTCCTCAGATGGTCACGTTTTTCTGGCTGCGGAGTCCGCTGGCTCGAATTCTTATGTTTCGTCATTCTAGTTCGTTGTGGGGTCCCACGGATGGCGCCACTTGTTGATACAAAAGTTGGGCGTACCTGATTGTTGGGCTTTGCTCTTATATCAATTCGTTCCTTAGCACTTTGTTGAAGGTACGATTCACGGAATACCTTCAATGAGAATCGTATTCCGTGAATCGTACCTTCAACAAAGTGCTAAGGAACGAATTGATATAAGAGCAAAGCCCAACAATCAGGTACGCCCAACTTTTGTATCAACAAGTGGCGCCATCCGTGGGACCCCACAACGAACTAGAATGACGAAACATAAGAATTCGAGCCAGCGGACTCCGCAGCCAGAAAAACGTGACCATCTGAGGAAGAATCAACAAGATCCAACCTCTAGACAAGTCGCTGGGACAACCAGCACACCTGGTCACCATGAGGCAGGGACAACCCAACCTCCCCCAGCGGTAGAACTACCCAGGATTACTTTAGAGGTCCCCAGCGTTGAAGAACTCCAACGCACCCTCTTCACCACTCCTCATCAGGCTACACCCGCAGTGAACAACACTGTGCCGCCAGGCGCTCCTGAACGGAACAGGGCGCCTAACACTGAGGAAGAAATTCTTGCAACTGAGGACGCACCGGATCTGACTTTGGGAAACTTTGTATCCCAAAATTATGAAACATTAAATGCCCTCATGCAAGAAGAAGCGGCAAGAAGAGCAGGTGCGGATCCGCAAACCCGACTTAATCTTGGTCCAGAGCGCGAACCATCACCACCGCGCCACCCGCGAGGAAGACGTACAGAACGTACCTCTGTCCATGATAGGCTAGGTGCGGTACCTGACTCACAAAACTCTGGAGACAGCGGTAGGCGCACCAATGTCCATTCCAGACTTGGCAGTCGGGGAATACACGATCGATTAGGGCCTCAGCATTCGCCAAGCCAAGGATCTTCCAAACCTGAAAGTAGGCGAATACAAGATAGATTGGGGAGGAGGAGATCCCCAAACAGAGATCCCTCAGGCTCCTCTTCTGAAAGGAGCAGGCGCAAACGCCGAAGGAGAGATTATTCTTCCTCCAGCGATTCCTCGGACAACGAGGATAAAGAAACAGGGCACTGGAAATCAAAAGGAAAACGTCGCGAGGAAGAGAACGAGGATATGTCTCTCCCATGGCGACGCCACAAAATTGATGCGTTCACACGTCGCATAAGTGATTACTCAGACGACAGGCGCAGGCGCATGCCCACTAATGTGAAGACATACGATGGAACAGGTGACCCAGATGACCACCTAAAAATTTTCGAGTCAGCCGCAACTATCGAAAATTGGCCACAGCCTGTGTGGTGTCACATGTTTAATTCCACATTGGTAGGGAACGCGCGCACATGGTTTAGCAAACTCCCACGTAGGAGTATAGGCGGCTTTGAGGAATTACGAAAAGCATTCCGCCACAACTTCACCCAGCGAAAGAAGTGCGCTAAAAATCCTGTTGAATTGGCAAGGGTGAAGCAACACCAAGGAGAATCAACCAGCGCCTTCATGGAGCGCTTCAAGGATGAGTGCATACAAGTCAAAGCATGTCCCGAAATACTAAAAATTTCAGGGTTCATGAATGGAATTAATAATCCAGAACTCATCCGAAAGCTCAATGATAGAGTTCCACAGTCTTTCGATGAACTCACAAAACGCACCAGATCCTTTATACAAGGAGAAGCAGCTGCTGCGGATAGCAAAAAAGGATATTCAAACTATAGGCAACAAGAACAGCCGCGGAGACAATCCAATGATCAAAACAATAACCGCGGCAGGAACTACCGCAGTGGAAGAGACAACGACAAATATACTCCTCTCACTAAAACTCCAAGGGAGATATTTGCAACAGAAGGTGCGAACTTCCCAAGACCACCACCAATTAAAACGGCAGAAGAAAAACGCCAAGGTAGTGGATACTGCGAGTACCACGGCCAAAAGGGCCATACAACTAACGAGTGCGTCCAACTGAAACAACTAATCGAAAAATTAGTGAGAGAAGGAAGGATGGACCACCTCGTAAAAAACATCAAGGAAGGAAAAGAGAGACAGAGAAATGGAGGCAAGAAAGAACCCCCAAAAGAAAAGGCTGATACTATATACATGATACAATCATGGCAGCGCAAAATAAAGCAAAAAGTCAGCCAAAAATTCTCTCCAGAAAAAGAGATATCCTTCCCTACAATCGCTGCGGACAACGCAGTCGTGGAACCTCTGACCATTGAAATACATGCAGGAGGACACGACATCCACCGCATGTATATTGATGGAGGAGCATCCGCAGACATCATGTATGATCACTGCTTCAAAAGGCTGCGACCTGAAATCCAAAGTCAGTTGATACCAGCTACAATGTCACTAACAGGATTTACAGGAGAAAAGATCTGGCCCATGGGGCAGTTACGCTTATTGGTGGTTGTAGGAGATGAGCAACACTCAACTGCGGCATGGATAAATTTTATGGTAATCAAGTCTCCCTCACCATACAATGGCATAATTGGAAGACCAGGAATATCATCCATGCGCGCAGTACCATCCACAGCACACGGAATGCTTAAATTCCCAGTCGAAGGAGGAGTGGTTACTCTCTATAACACAACGGTACCACCAAGAGAATGTATCGCAGTGACAACTGAAGCAGATACTATTCCAGAACAGCGCACGGAAAAATCGCTAAATTTAAAGGTCGCTATTCATCCAGACTATCCGGAACAACAAGTTTCGATTGGAGGATCTTTATCTGACAAAGGTAAAGCAGCCGTATGCGCACTCTTGCAAAAGAACCTAGACATCTTTGCATGGGAACCAAAGCATATGACAGGAGTGCCTCGTTCTATCACAGAGCACAAACTACAAATCCGACAAGGATACCCTCCAATACGACAAAAGAAGCGCGGCCAGGCTCCAGATCGTGCAAAAGCTATTTTGGAAGAAGTACACAAGTTAGTAGATGCGGGCATCATGCGCGAAGTGTACTACCACGACTGGCTCTCTAACCCAGTCATGGTAAAGAAGAGCGATGGTAGCTGGAGGATGTGCGTGGACTTCACGGATCTCAATAAAGCATGCCCGCAAGACTGCTATCCATTGCCAGAAATTGATTGGAAGGTTGAATCCCTATGTGGATACCCCTTCAAGTGCTTCCTAGACGCATATAAAGGGTACCACCAAATCCAAATGGCAGTGGAGGATGAAGAAAAAACAGCTTTCCACACCAGTCAAGGGGTATACTGCTACACAAAAATGCCTTTTGGCTTAAAGAACGCAGGCGCGACATACCAACGGCTGGTGGACACAGCTTTCGAAAAACAAGTAAGCCGCAACTTGGAAGTCTACGTGGACGACCTTGTTATAAAAAGCCATACAGAGGATGAGTTAGTGCGCGACATCGAGGAAACATTCCGAACGTTGGGGCGGATAAACATGAAACTGAATCCAAAAAAGTGCACCTTTGGCGCAACTGAAGGCATGTTCCTCGGATACTTAATAGAACCCGATGGAATCAAACCATGCCCAGAGAAGACAAAGGCTGTTATTGATCTCCCCTCCCCGCGCACACTCAAAGAAGTCCAATCACTGAATGGAAAGCTGGCAGGGCTGAATCGCTTCTTATCTAAGTCAGCGGACAAGTCCCTTCCTCTCTTTAAAACACTCACGAAGTGTACAAAAAAGGGAGACTTTCGTTGGACCAATGAAGCGGAGGAAGCTTTCCAACAACTCAAACATCATCTGGCATCTCTTCCCAAACTAGTCGCACCGCGACAAGGGGAAGAACTAATCATGTACTTATCAGCAACCCACGGAGCAGTTAGCGCAGTACTATTGACAGATAGAGACTCCGTCCAGACACCCATATACTTCGTAAGCAAAGCCTTAAAGAAAACAGAGGTTAACTACAGCGCCATGGAAAAACTGGTCTTGGCTTTAGTGTTCGCTGCCAAAAGACTGCGCAGATACTTCCAAGCGCATCCAATTGCGGTAATCACTGATCAGCCAATTAAACAAGTTATCTCTAAACCAGATGCATCGGGACGCTTACAAAAATGGAGTGTAATGCTCAGTGAGTACAACATCTCATACAGGCCGCGCACTGCTATCAAAGGGCAAGTTTTAGCTGATTTTATCGTGGAGAAGCCAGAGGGCGACAGCCCAACATCTGCAGCAAAAACGGATCTACAGGAACCATGGACACTGTTCACCGATGGATCCTCATGCGCAGATGGATCAGGCGCAGGACTCATTCTTACAAATCCAGAAGGTATGGAATTCACCTATGCGCTACGCTTCGAGTTCACAGCCACAAACAATGAGGCAGAATATGAAGCCCTACTGGCCGGACTACGCATCGCAATTCAAATGGGTGTACGCAACCTAGAGGCAAACGTAGATGCTCGGCTAGTCGCTAACCACGTGTTAGGAGAATACGAGGCCAAGGATGATCATATGATCCAATACCTGGAAAAGACAAAGTCTCTGATCAAAAACTTCGATAGGTTCACAATAAAACAAGTACCTAGAGGGGAAAACAGAAAGGCGGACGCACTCAGCAAGATCGCATCTACAAGCTTCGCACACCTTTCAAAACAGGTATTGGTGGAAACCTTAAAGAACAAGTCCATCCTTGATATGGAAATATCAACGGTGATAGAAGAACAAGATCCCACGTGGATGACACCTATCATCGAATTTATCAGCAAGGGAACCCTACCCCAAGATAATCAAGACGCTCGAAGAATACGGCGCACAGCGCAACGATTCGAATTCCGCGACAACGTACTCTATCGGCGATCTTTCTTACAACCATGGCTCAGATGTGTTGGACCCCTTCAAGCAGACTATGTACTCCGCGAACTTCACGCTGGATCATGTAGTATGCACTCAGGACCGCGATCCGTGGTGGCAAGCGCTTTAAGGGCAGGATACTATTGGCCAACAATGCACCGCGACGCACGCGACCTAATAAGAAAGTGCAGCAACTGCCAAGTACATAGACCTATTCCGCGCCGACCACAGCACGAGCTAACACCAATCACCTTACCATGGCCATTTTACAAATGGGGTATCGACATCGCAGGACCTTTTCCCGTCGCAGCGGGAGGAGTAAAATTCCTCATCGTAGCCATAGATTATTTTACAAAGTGGATTGAAGCAAAAGCTGTGGTGAACATTACGGGAAACCAAGTAAAACGCTTTGTCTGGGACAATATTGTCTGTCGCTTCGGCCTACCAGGCGAGATCGTATCAGACAACGGAAAACAATTCTGTGATAACCCATTCAAAGATTGGTGCGCACAATTAAACATCACACAACACTTTGCTTCAGTCAAACACCCACAAACCAATGGCCTAGTTGAGCGCGCTAATCGCAGTCTAGGCGAAGGCATAAAAGCGCGCCTTGACAGACATAAAGGAAGATGGGTAGATGAGCTCTCGCACGTCTTGTGGGCGCATCGCACGACAATCAAAACCAGTACTGGCGACACGCCATTCTCCTTAGTCTATGGAACAGAAGCCGTCATACCAGCCGAGATAGGAATGCCAACTATACGCACGGCAGAGGTCAACGTCACAACAAATGACGAGGAACGGCGCATAGACTTAGATATACTGGAAGAAAGACGCGAACGCGCAGCTATACGTGAAGCAAAGGCTAAGGCAAAAATGAAGAAGTATTATGATGCAAAAGTCAAAAACACTTCATTCAGACCAGGAGACTTTGTTTACCGCGCCAATGACGCGAGCCACGTAGAAGACACAGGCAAGCTCGGACCCAAATGGGAAGGACCTTACGAGGTCACAGACGCGCTCGGCAACGGCGCATACAGGTTGCGCGATATGGAAGGTCACGACCTAGCGCGCACTTGGAACATCTGTAATCTCAAAAGATGTTACTTTTAGGCTACGGCCCTTACACAAACACACTCACACCCTACGCGGTGCCCAATAAGTGTTTGTCTTTCTTTTCTTTCTTAGGAATTATGTTTTCCATTTTTTCAATAAACTTGCAAGTATTAATAAAATGTTATGGTTTCTAGCTAACTCCATAGCGCACTTTTACTTTATTGCATATATGTCAATATTGTCTATCTTATATTTTTTGCCTACATGGCGTGCATGCACCACTTAAAGACCCACGAAGGCATAAAGGATGAGTTAACCTACTAATTTACTCGTTGAATAAGAGGGTTGCAAACCCATCAACATTGGATCACGTATCCTTGCTAAGCGCCTTACTCTTGAGACGTCAAAGTAAGTTTCATATGCGCACCCCACGACGGATGCGCATATACCAAGTACACCGTACGAGCTTAGCAATATAACGAGCCAAGACACTTGGTCAAAAATAAAACTTAGCAAACAATGCAAGTATATTTAAGTTACGCACTTAAAAGACTTAGTCAAAAATACAACTTAGCAAACAATGCAAGTATATTTAAGTTACGCACTTAAAAGACTTAGTAAAATAATCAAACTTAGCAAACAATGCAAGTATATTTAAGTTACGAGCTTATAACAAAATGTATTTTATTCCATATTCATTAAATTACAAGGACAAAATACATAAGTTCACAAACAACCTATATGCTATGGCGGTGATCATGGCTCTCTTCTGGAGCGGCGGAACTCCCTTCCTTCAACTTACTCAAGATTATGGCATCCTGCATCGATACGGTTGGAACACTTACAGCCACGCCATCTGATCTAGGAAGGTGTGCAGCGCCAATACCGCACATCACGGCCTTGCCCTTGATACCCTTCTTCACAGCAGCCCTCTGCGCATGTTGCTCCAGCACCTCCTTCAAGGGGACTTCCTTCTCCAGAGCAAAAGGCTTGAGGATATCACGGGGCCGCGCAAAAACTGGGACTTGAAGCTGCGATACATCAGGTTTTAGATAATAGTCTAACTCCTCTTCCGCATTCTTCTCAAGATGGCGCTGCAAAGTTAAACCGGCCATTAGCACAGCTATAGGGTCATCTTGGTCGCGCTCCAATTTCCCTATATGCGGCAGCTCAAGAACCTTCAGCCCCGCCATCGCCTTCACCAGCTCATCGTACGCCGTTGAGCTATAACCAGGAATCTCCGCCAAATCCTTCTCCAGCAACTTGGCCTCACGGAGCTCCTCCATCGCCTGCGAACGGCCACGCGCCATCGCGCAGTGGACGACCTTCCCAAAGGCCTCCACCACCTCCGCAGACTCTAAAGTACTTAGAGCTGCCAGACGAAGCCCATGGCTGATCAACCACCTGCATTCACAAAGTGGTAACAAGATAAGATAAAATGGAGTGAAGAAAACAATTCTAAAAGATAAGGGTGTAAGAATACCTGCGCTCAGCAATCACAGACATGAGATGAGGATACAGCTCCTCGTCGTACTCAATGCTAAGTGCGCGCAGCTTCTCCTCATACATCACGAGCGTCTTCTCCATGCGCTCCTTGAACTCTTGCAGGCTAGCATAATGCTCAGACCTTTTTTCCTCAAGGAACGACACCGACCATGATGCCTTGGCCTTTATCTGCTCGTTGCACGCCCTCGCATGTAGCAGATCAGCCAAGATGCTCATCTTGTCCTGAGCCATCTTCTCCCCATACTCCCTTGACTCCCCGAGCTCAGCCTGCACGCCCGCCAATAGCACGCGCAGCTTCTCTAACTCTTCTTCCTTCTGGGCCAAAGCACGACTCTCCCCAACGCGCTTTCCCTTCAGCTGCGCCACCAGCTCAGCCTGACGGGCAGTAGTCGCAGCCAACTCATCAAGAAGTTGCTGCGCCTCACCACCATCAGCTGCCAAGGTATCCTCTCCCTTGTTTTCGTTCTGTGGAGAGGATACTTCATCGTCCTTCGCGTCGTCATCCCTACGGAACAAAGACAGTCAACAAAAAATTACAACAAGTAATTGCAAAAAAAAAAAAAAAAGAGAGAGAAGAAATGCACACTTACAGAAACGGAGAAGCATCAGCCTTCAACCGTGCGCCGGAGGTCGAAGTTTCTTCCGCGTTCGACTCTGCGTCTTTGATGACGTGTCGACGCCTCTTGCTGGTGCCACTGGTTCCAGCCTCCCCCTTGCGCTTCAAGTTCTGCGCAACCTCTTCCCTCAACACCTCCTCAGGTTTCAGGATCCGAATACTGTCAGATGACCCTGAGCGCGCCTCCTCGCGCGCCACCCCCACTTCAGGCACCACAGTGGGCGCCACCACTACCTCTGGCGCCATACTCTGAACGGGCGTCACCACAAGTGGTGGCGTGTCCTCGGGAACTGTCGCGGGCAAAACAGTCAAACGCCCCGCGGTCGCTTCCAGCAAAGGCAGCTCCCCTTCCCTCAGAGGACGCACCCCTATGGTCACCTGCTTTGGCTTATCAAGCTTCACCACTGCGAATAAGTCCATCTCTGCACATATAAAAATGAAGCAAGAAAACAACGAAAGATTAGTTGATAAATGCGCGAAGAAAAAGGATGAAAAACTTACAAACAATTACAAAGGATGAACACCCACCCCGGCCATCCTCACTCAGGAAAGTGGGAACCTCATCCGCTGCGCCAAAATACGCGCGACTCAATCCTACATGCACCAAAAACTCCTCCGGATAGGGGTTAATGGCCAAGCGATTGGCATTTAACGTCTGCGCGTCAGCAATACTATAGGAACCGGGTGCGGGATGCCCATCCCTTGGTAAAGACGCCTGAGTATAAAACTCAAAATTGGAAGGAAAGACCACGTCGTCTACCCAAAAGAAAAATTCCCTCCAATTCTTGAGGGCGTCAACTTTCTCCGTATAACATTGAAACGCCCGTGGGCGCTTCGCAAAGGACACCCAACCGTTCGACCATGTTGAGTGGTAAAAGGAGCGGAATAAATCTACAGTTGGTTCTATCGCTAGTAAACGGCAGTTTACCTCAAAATTCGACACCTTCGCCGCACCTATACAGTGCAGCTAAGAGATGTGGAGGCGATAGTGATTGAGCAAATCGCTCAGAAATATAGATATAGGTACGCGGTAGTTAGCGTACTCGAAAAATTTCGTGTATAAACCTATCTTCCCTTCGGGGAAGTCGGCTATACACGCATCGACATCTGGCGCCTCTGGATGCACATCCAAAGGCACAAAATAGTCGGAAGAAAAGCGCATCACATCCTCAACAGACAACGCAGAGCGAAACTCCTCTAATTGAGCGACCATGTTCATCTTAAAACTAAGTGGACGCACACAAAGATTACCTACAGAAGCTCAAAGGTTTCCTAGCAAAAACGCTCTCAAAATGAAGAAGATGAATAGTGGTTGTGTGTGTATTTTACTGTGTGGTGAAAATAAAGGGGGACGGCACTCTTATATAGGGTGGTAAAAACCCTAATTCACGCCCACGTGGATCCCACTCACAGTAAACGTGTGGCTAGAAGATCAAAAGGTACAACACTTTTTCCCGAATCCCAAGTGATACGTGGACACCACCCCCAATTACCGAGGTAACTATTTTGAACCTGTTAGGTGCATTGCACCTCCAAAAAGGCGGTAACAATTTGTTCATTATCCCGCCACGCTTACCGCTGCTTACATTAAGTCTAGTACCCGCGGCTACGTGCCGCGCATACTAGACTGGGGGGACATGATGACGTATAGCCTATATTTGGGCCACAAGCCCAAATGATAGACATTACTTATACTTAAGCCCATCACGAATGGGCTACCATGACAAATGGTATGGGCCGCAGTATCAACGCTTGGGCTTATGAAGCCCAAAGGCCCAATCTAACTCACCGGATATCCGATAAGGATCATCTATTCAAGGAATAGATATCCTTACCTCGGATAAGCACCATGCGTGCGTAGAGTAAGGAGCAAGAAACACGGTTTCTTAGCCCCTATATATAGAATCATACGATTCTCATTGAAGGTACGATTCACGGAATCCCTAAACTCTTAAACCAAAACCTAAATTCGATTACTTACTCTCACGCCGGAGTCTAATCGGGGGAGACAATCCCTCGATAAGCCTAACGGTGTTGTTTATTTTCTTAGTACGCAGGTAACAAAGTGCTAAGGAACAAATTGATATAAGAGCAAAGCCCAACAATCAGGTACGCCCAACTTTTGTATCAACAACTAGTTCTAAGGGTGAGGGATGATTATTTTTGTATTTTTATATTTTTATGAAAGCAAGTAAAATCTCAGGTTTTGGAAGAGTGGGCGGAATTAGTTGCTATTCAACTAACCCAAAACTAAGATGCAATCAAAAATAAAATACTAAAAATGAAATTAAACTAATTTATACTAAGGTTAATTAGTATAAATTGGAGAAATTGTGTTTACTTACACTTCACGACTCCCTAGATAGCTTTTACACGTTAATTACTTGTTATAATTGTATGGATGACGGATTGTGTCACACCCCCAATTTACCTGACTTGCAGCGGAATGGAATGCCTGGGGGTGTAACTGTCATAGCACCATAACAAGGAAATATTGAACGACCTAAAGTGTCGTTTGGAAAATACTGCATTTGATCATTGAAATAATTCAGAGTTTACAAAATGAGGTCCCCAAAATGTGTTACAAGTTTATGAAAACAAGTCATAATAGATCAAACGTTTACATAAGTGCATGAAATAATGATGAGACGCGTCGACTCCGCGACTCCATGAAGGTCCAAATGCATGTCACATGAGCTACCTTAATAACCTGAAATACATTGCTAAAACGTCAACACGAATGTTGGTGAATTCCATAGGTTTGTAAAATGTAATAATGTACGGCCACCACAAGTAAAAGTGCAAGATAAAAATCTCGTGAAAATTGTACAATAGCCTTAAGCTCATGACACCGAAGCTATGACTGATGAAACTCTATGCCCCTCCCGAATGTTCTGCCGAAACATTCAAATGTAAAAGACATGACATGCATCCGCTTACTGTTGGTAATCATTACCACGGATGGAGGCGTCACCCTCGATAGATCTATCCACTCACTCTCGCTTAACGGTAAATTAACGGTTCATGATGTTACAGGGGACTTATCACATGGCAAGGTAACTTAAGCTATGTACATGTTTGAATACTTGGGCTCGTACTGAAATGATTGATGCAATGTATTCCCCCCGTGGGATTTGAAAACAATCAAAAATGTTGAATTGAAAACGGGGCTATGAAAACTCACCTTAACTGATGAAACTGTCATGAAATGAAATGAACCCCAATGAACAATTAGCTGTCGTAATCCAATATGATGGTACCATGAACATGTACTGAGCTGAAAAACAAGGCGCGCACACTAGCCGCAACCTAATGTGAATGATGAACGATCTACTTTAGATCATGAAATGATGTTATGAATATCCATGCACATGTCTCCTATACCACTCTACTCTTTGAAAAACACTTGTTGTTATCAAAAGTATATATTTCAAGAATTTGGAAAATATTGCTATTAGAAAATATAAATAGCTAGTTATAATATATATATACTTATATATATATAACGTAAATTTCCATGTTAGCGTTGAAATACTCGGGTTGTAATCCTTGAAATGATGAAAATATACTCATAATAACTAATACTACGTTAGTTATAAAGCTCGGTACTTGATATTACTTCTAGCTCAAAAATGTACTTCGTAGTTTTTGCGCCAAATTTAATAAAAGCTGTCAAATATAAAAGGGTTTTAGCCGATATTCAAACGTGTATATCTTTGTCGTTACTTGTCCGTTTTACTTGTTCTTTATATCCACGGTTACGTCTTAGTATGTAGTAATATATTTTGGAAAGCTCGGCTCCTCCGGGTTACGTCTAAAGTCTCTTTTTGTACCATGAAAAACGTCCAACAGCAACTATTTTCAGAAAAAATACTTTTCGTCTACAATCTTGCAAAAATCATAACTCCTTCGTTATAGACTCTTTTTAATCCGTTCTTTCGCCTACGGATTCGTTTTTGAAAGTATTTTCTAAAAATTTTGCCAAAGTTTCCTTGGTGTTTACTGATTTTCCAGATTTTTACAAAACGGGACAGCATGTCTAAAATAGGTTCCAAATCAAGTTTCCAAGGTTAAAAACCAATTTCTACCATCACCAAACCTCTTGTAATCACCACATGGCTAATCTAATCTTACCATACACCTTCTTAGGGTGCCATGGACTCCTAACCAAGTTATTAGAGCAAGGGGATTCATAACTAAAAAGTTAGGGTTTGTATGTTTCTTTTTAGCCAAAATAAAGTGTGGTATAGCTACTTGTACATGGTTTTTAGCATGATACTTATGTAATACATGTAAAAATAGGATGATCCATGAAAAAAATAAAGATGAAAACTTACTTGACAAAATGAGATGATTATAGGATGATTATGCTTGATGTTCTTGTGTTTTTGTTGCTTGATTCTTGATTAGGCATGTAAAATGAACAAGTTTAGTGTTTTACTTTATGGAAAATGATCACTTGATCTATGTGTTCTATGTTGGGTCGTGGTTATGAAGATAGGATGGAGAAAGATGAACTTTGTTCTTAGCTAGAAAAGTTAGATTATGATTTTGTAAATTGGTAAAGTTATGTTATTAAGTGTTTATTAGTATAAAATGGGCTAGTTAATGCCAAGGGTTAAAATGGGGTGGCACATGGCCGGTTTTGGGTGTGAAAAGGAGTAGCCAAAACGGTTTTGATCACTTAGAAAATATAGTGTAGCGTTAAGTGTTATTACGCGTTATTCGTTAAAATCGGGTACCGGGTTTAATAGCAATAAACGTTCACAAAATTAACCGGGATGAAATAAAGTCATAATAATGATAAAAACATATTAAAAATATGTTGGGTACATTTACTGAGTGATCGGGTGATTATTGTTTAGTTTTCACGAAAACCGTCGTTATATTCATACGCGTACGTTATAAATAAAATAAATTTCCAAAATACTGGGTAACTGAATGTTATAACTTTTATGATGTTAAAATGGATATAAAAATATGTCGGGACCATTGTGGGAATATTTAGATATATTCGTCGTGTATAAACCGAGTGTTAACGTTTACTATAAATACTTATACGTAAAAACGTTAAATGTACTGAATATATAAATTTGAAAATCCTAAGAGTGGTATAACATGAAAATGCTGTTATGATGATATGCAGACTATCCCCAGTCCGTATGCAGTGTACTCAACACTAATGAAATGAATTCGCACCTAAACCAATCCGGTTACGCGAATTTGAATACCCGTAAACTAAATTTACGATGAAATGTGTAATGCAAGTGAATGATGAAATCTTTTCCCGCAATGAATAGTGTTCCATGAATAGTAAATTTCCCAAAAGTTTCTCAGAATATCAAATTGACCTCGAAAACGATGAATAGTAAACTGATGAATAGTGTTTTGATGAATAGTGTTTGATGAATAGTGTTTTTCCAAAGTTCGGGAAATGACCTGAAATGACCTGAAATGGTGAGTTGTGACAGTCTTCCCCTCTAAAAGGAACTTCATCCCGAAGTTCAGTTTATGTTGGTCTCTGAAAACATATTGGTGAAAAGGTGATGATATTCGAGAATTCCAGCGAACTCTAACAATAGGAATTCGACTCTGTTCCAATTGTTTGACCACACGGTCCATGATTTCTGTTGGTTCTCTTACAAGGTCTGAGATTGTCATTTGGGTTGGATTCCTTCCTATGGAATCATGAGTGACTCATCTGAAAGTCATTTCTGAGGATCTGAAAATGTGAAATATGTTCGTGTAATCCTGTTGTTCTCTGGAAATGTTCAAATCTGACGGCCACTAGGCCTACCCTGTCTGAAATATAAATGGTCCAGTGTATATTGGTGTAACTTTCCAAGTTTTCTGAATGATAACATGCCTTTCCTAGGCAGAACCTTCTGCATAACTCTGCAGAACTTGAAGTTTTAATGGTTTACGACTTATTGAACTTGTAACTGATTCTTGACTTGTAGGAAATTTCTGGTTATCTCATGAATGCCTACTGAACTAGTGAGTTGAGCTTTTTCTGAGTTTGGCCCATCAATAGATGGTCTGTGCTTCTTAATGTTTTAAATGTGATACTGTAATATATACTGCTGAATTCTGCCAGAACTCAAGTTTGTATGATAGTTGGTCGATTCTAAAATGAATCTTAAATAGTCCAATATGCTAAAGGTTCAACCTTTCTTGTTATCCAATTTGTATCATGCCAATCCAAGGCATTGCTTTTAACTTAGTTTGTTCCCCCACTTGAATCTGGATGGTTTGTTGTTCAGGGTATCCAATCCGAATGATGTGTGTTATGTACCAACCTAACTTCTGCCAGTTTCCCGTTGTTGGTGTGATAGCTATTGTTGTAGATGAATTTGATTTATGTTAATTGATTGTTCCAACCATTTCTAGGGTCAATCACTCATGCTCTGAGTATACTTTCCTATGTTTGAATTGTTCTCTCGCTTTGACCATCGGTCTGAGGGTGATAGGTGATGTTCACATCTAAATGGGTTTCTGAAGGAAATCCTGAAATGATTACCTGAGGTCCAAGTTGAAACGGTTTCCTTAACAGGAACAACTGAAATGGGTACAATAAACCTTTGTGACTAATTCCATAACGTTCGGTCCTTCGAACTTGGCGTTATCTGAAGGGATAGAATATAGGTAACAATTTGATTCCTTGTGTTTTGTTCCAACGGATGATAAGACATATGTCCTTCTTTGTCTAGTGGGTTTGGTCTCCACTACTGAAGTTCGTGATTAATTTGTGATGTCCTTCCTAATTCCTTCATCACATATACCAATATTCTTTACTGTCCAGTCACAATATCCTAAATGCATAAGCGATGTTGTAGGGAAGTTGGTTCTGGATATTTGTCTCGCGATTGTGAGTTTTGGTTGAAATCTTTTTCTGAATAAACGAACTTAGAAAAATGGAGCAAATGATTTACTAAGTAATATTTTTCCTGAGGATTCAAAATTTCAGTAGTTATGAAGTATAAAAATGTTTTCAAACATATTGTGATTAAGACTGCTTACCAAAGTTTGATGTTTATGTATATTTCTCATTGTACAATAGTGTTGCTAAAGTTTGACCAAAAAGGATCGTACTTGTTCAAAATAGGAATTTCAGAAATCATTTTTCCACAAGGTATGTGATTTATGTAAACGCATCAACTTTATTTAAAAGTGAAAACACTGAAAAGGATAAAATGGTATAACAGGAAATGTTCGCTTAAATGCATAGATGTCTAACACTTAGTTCCTGAGGTTGGATAATGTCTATTGGTGGTTATCTGGCATAACTACAAGCATAGGTATTTAGACTAACTTAAGTCCTGAAATAGTTTATCGTTGTAATTGGCAAGACGAAGGTATCACTTGATGTTGTGTCGATGAATGTCTATTCTGTTTTCCCATGTAGATGAGGAGATATGTTCTGGCTTGATCCCTTGCTTGGTATGAAGGTGAGGTCATCTGAAATTTCTAGACATAATGACTTAGAGGAATCTACATTGTTATTCTTGTTTCAAACAATTGTCCTTTGTGAAAACTTACTGCGGGAAAGTTTATGTATGGATGAGGCCATGTTCAAATGAAATGCTATACAGTCTCAATTAGAAGCTTGGTTTATTTCTATTGTGTTGTCCTACGGACATTTATATTGAGTCCAATCCTGTAGCTCAGTCTAGCTAGTACCCTTGAATAATAACATTGGACAACTAGGTTAAAGATGGTGATTCGGATGGTCTCGCAGTATCTTAGAATTTGTTGTTGAGTTATGAATTCTCTCACTATATGCTTCTAGTCCTGGTTAGTAGCTCTGTAATCCTTTCGTTGCTTTTATTGTATTGAGGAATCCTGCATGTAATTGATATGGAAAGTCTCTCTTAGGGAAGTCAATGGGAAAATTCAACTTAATAGCTAAGTGAGTGACAGGTAGGGTAAGTATCCAGGGATAGTTCGGCAAAATGGATGTTTATGAATGAGTTCCTTTGTTTACAAAACTTTTGGATGAAGATTGTTATCAACAATCCTTTGAAAAGGTAATTATTTCCTTCATGGCATAATCCTTCCTGAATTTTACATAGGTGATCAGGCTATGTATAATTGAGGACTAATGATGCGATGTTGGATTTTGTCAAAATATCATAACTTTCCTCAAAAGTTTTAGATGGTGTTCAACGCATTGTTATAAAAATGGTGTCCTGATGTTTTGTTTCAAGTAACATGAAAATTGCTTCGCGTAACAATAGTAAATACTTGGTGTAATGACAGAAAAATCAATTTATAGGATGGAATTAAAATAGCTTACTTCAGAAATTTTTCTGTAAAACAATTTCCCCATTTGATAGTAAAATAGCTTGAATGGTGTATTGGATACGTGAGTGAATCTTGTCGAATGGTAATAGTCTTCTAATTCGTCAAAAACGAAATCAACCTAATTCCTGAAGAATCTACGGATGTTTCTGTTGAGTCCGTGTTATTGGTATTTTCTACTAGGTGTCATCTAGTTCATGGCAAGTGGGAATGGAAAAGGAAAATGACAATGATGGTACTAGTGTATGGAATACTACCCTCTTTCGCGCTACCTCGCGACATCCAAAAGGTAAAACTAAAGTACACACTGTGGGAAGGCCAATAGTGTAATAAGTAACTGATGGTGGTGATAGTACCTGAGTAGTAAGTGCCCTACTAGTGATGGAAAGAAAACACACTATCTTCTTTGCAATAAGCATCCTAATAAGTCCATTAAGATAAATTCTGAATACACTACCAAAAGGCATTCTATGTACGGGCTGAATGATAGGAAGACTCTGTTCCTATGGCAAATCAATAGTACTAATGGTGGTGTAAATGCAACTGGTGGTATAATGGTAGTGTAAAATGACAAGGCATCTTCAATGTCGAAATCCGATAAAAGGATGTCAGGGTGAGTATCTGAAGACATGTCACTTGTGAACCAGGTCAATAAAATGATATACATATACGGATATGAGTATAAATAACTCGCACAGGGTATGTATGAAACAACATGTATCATGATTATGCACTTATGATGAAATGATGAGATGCTATGATGATGCGGTTATAGTCTAGGGTCCAAGATACATCCTAGTTCGCTATAACCTTAGCTCTGATGCCAATCTGTCACACCCCCAATTTACCTGACTTGCAGCGGAATGGAATGCCTGGGGGTGTAACTGTCATAGCACCATAACAAGGAAATATTGAACGACCTAAAGTGTCGTTTGGAAAATACTGCATTTGATCATTGAAATAATTCAGAGTTTACAAAATGAGGTCCCCAAAATGTGTTACAAGTTTATGAAAACAAGTCATAATAGATCAAACGTTTACATAAGTGCATGAAATAATGATGAGACGCGTCGACTCCGCGACTCCATGAAGGTCCAAATGCATGTCACATGAGCTACCTTAATAACCTGAAATACATTGCTAAAACGTCAACACGAATGTTGGTGAATTCCATAGGTTTGTAAAATGTAATAATGTACGGCCACCACAAGTAAAAGTGCAAGATAAAAATCTCGTGAAAATTGTACAATAGCCTTAAGCTCATGACACCGAAGCTATGACTGATGAAACTCTATGCCCCTCCCGAATGTTCTGCCGAAACATTCAAATGTAAAAGACATGACATGCATCCGCTTACTGTTGGTAATCATTACCACGGATGGAGGCGTCACCCTCGATAGATCTATCCACTCACTCTCGCTTAACGGTAAATTAACGGTTCATGATGTTACAGGGGACTTATCACATGGCAAGGTAACTTAAGCTATGTACATGTTTGAATACTTGGGCTCGTACTGAAATGATTGATGCAATGTATTCCCCCCGTGGGATTTGAAAACAATCAAAAATGTTGAATTGAAAACGGGGCTATGAAAACTCACCTTAACTGATGAAACTGTCATGAAATGAAATGAACCCCAATGAACAATTAGCTGTCGTAATCCAATATGATGGTACCATGAACATGTACTGAGCTGAAAAACAAGGCGCGCACACTAGCCGCAACCTAATGTGAATGATGAACGATCTACTTTAGATCATGAAATGATGTTATGAATATCCATGCACATGTCTCCTATACCACTCTACTCTTTGAAAAACACTTGTTGTTATCAAAAGTATATATTTCAAGAATTTGGAAAATATTGCTATTAGAAAATATAAATAGCTAGTTATAATATATATATACTTATATATATATAACGTAAATTTCCATGTTAGCGTTGAAATACTCGGGTTGTAATCCTTGAAATGATGAAAATATACTCATAATAACTAATACTACGTTAGTTATAAAGCTCGGTACTTGATATTACTTCTAGCTCAAAAATGTACTTCGTAGTTTTTGCGCCAAATTTAATAAAAGCTGTCAAATATAAAAGGGTTTTAGCCGATATTTAAACGTGTATATCTTTGTCGTTACTTGTCCGTTTTACTTGTTCTTTATATCCACGGTTACGTCTTAGTATGTAGTAATATATTTTGGAAAGCTCGGCTCCTCCGGGTTACGTCTAAAGTCTCTTTTTGTACCATGAAAAACGTCCAACAGCAACTATTTTCAGAAAAAATACTTTTCGTCTACAATCTTGCAAAAATCATAACTCCTTCGTTATAGACTCTTTTTAATCCGTTCTTTCGCCTACGGATTCGTTTTTGAAAGTATTTTCTAAAAATTTTGCCAAAGTTTCCTTGGTGTTTACTGATTTTCCAGATTTTTACAAAACGGGACAGCATGTCTAAAATAGGTTCCAAATCAAGTTTCCAAGGTTAAAAACCAATTTCTACCATCACCAAACCTCTTGTAATCACCACATGGCTAATCTAATCTTACCATACACCTTCTTAGGGTGCCATGGACTCCTAACCAAGTTATTAGAGCAAGGGGATTCATAACTAAAAAGTTAGGGTTTGTATGTTTCTTTTTAGCCAAAATAAAGTGTGGTATAGCTACTTGTACATGGTTTTTAGCATGATACTTATGTAATACATGTAAAAATAGGATGATCCATGAAAAAAATAAAGATGAAAACTTACTTGACAAAATGAGATGATTATAGGATGATTATGCTTGATGTTCTTGTGTTTTTGTTGCTTGATTCTTGATTAGGCATGTAAAATGAACAAGTTTAGTGTTTTACTTTATGGAAAATGATCACTTGATCTATGTGTTCTATGTTGGGTCGTGGTTATGAAGATAGGATGGAGAAAGATGAACTTTGTTCTTAGCTAGAAAAGTTAGATTATGATTTTGTAAATTGGTAAAGTTATGTTATTAAGTGTTTATTAGTATAAAATGGGCTAGTTAATGCCAAGGGTTAAAATGGGGTGGCACATGGCCGGTTTTGGGTGTGAAAAGGAGTAGCCAAAACGGTTTTGATCACTTAGAAAATATAGTGTAGCGTTAAGTGTTATTACGCGTTATTCGTTAAAATCGGGTACCGGGTTTAATAGCAATAAACGTTCACGAAATTAACCGGGATGAAATAAAGTCATAATAATGATAAAAACATATTAAAAATATGTTGGGTACATTTACTGAGTGATCGGGTGATTATTGTTTAGTTTTCACGAAAACCGTCGTTATATTCATACGCGTACGTTATAAATAAAATAAATTTCCAAAATACTGGGTAACTGAATGTTATAACTTTTATGATGTTAAAATGGATATAAAAATATGTCGGGACCATTGTGGGAATATTTAGATATATTCGTCGTGTATAAACCGAGTGTTAACGTTTACTATAAATACTTATACGTAAAAACGTTAAATGTACTGAATATATAAATTTGAAAATCCTAAGAGTGGTATAACATGAAAATGCTGTTATGATGATATGCAGACTATCCCCAGTCCGTATGCAGTGTACTCAACACTAATGAAATGAATTCGCACCTAAACCAATCCGGTTACGCGAATTTGAATACCCGTAAACTAAATTTACGATGAAATGTGTAATGCAAGTGAATGATGAAATCTTTTCCCGCAATGAATAGTGTTCCATGAATAGTAAATTTCCCAAAAGTTTCTCAGAATATCAAATTGACCTCGAAAACGATGAATAGTAAACTGATGAATAGTGTTTTGATGAATAGTGTTTGATGAATAGTGTTTGATGAATAGTGTTTTTCCAAAGTTCGGGAAATGACCTGAAATGACCTGAAATGGTGAGTTGTGACAGATTGTATTCCTTAATACCATTCATGGGGTGGCATACATAACTCCCTAATTCTATGAGCTCTTATCTCCTCCTACACCATGACCCAGCACAACTATAGGGATTGTAAACAGTGGCTCATGCATTAAATACAACCAATAAAGACCTAGTACGCCTCGGTTCATGTTTCTTAAGACGTTCAAGCATGTTACCATTTGGAGATCTGCCAGTTTTCTTAAGCCTAACATATAAAATCATTCATCCAAGAACAAGAATAAACAAGTAATCAACACATAATCAATATCTAGGTTTCATTAGATCTAAGCAAACACAAAGGAGATCTAGCCTAGCATAATGGAATTGAGACAAGAACAAGATATAGACAACCAACACATAGACATATTGATTGAATTAGAAGAACACTTATCTCAATTACAATGCAAGGTATCAAGGGTTTGGAACCCTTGAAAAACCTGTAAAAGTTGCACCAAATTCGTCTTTAGGGTTTCTCCAAAACTTCTCTCTTTTTAATGTAAAAACTAGAAAACTATATATAGGAAAACTGGGCTGACGGCGTCAAGACAACATTGTGACGCCGTCACCTCGCCGCCAAATACTTCCTCGGACGGCCTTGATCTACTTATGACGGCCTGTGTGACGCCATCACCAACCACGGTATTTTATTCTTGGCACTTTGACGCCGTCATCAACTATGGTATTTTATTCTTGATGTCTGACGCCGTCAGGGTATAACTCTTGACGTCGTCACCTAGTGTTTCCAGCATGGAAAATTGATACTTTGCCGTTTTCTTCACTTTTATGCTCCAAAACGTCCAAAATGGCTTCTTTTCCAGAATTCACTCTCCAAGTACCTAAAATCACAAAAGGAACGATTTAGGGCAATATTTGATCAAATAAAGTCGGATTCGGGCTTAAATGACCCCCTAAAAACGGATCATTTTTCGCCTCATCATATACCCTTACACTTGAGATTTGATTGTCCTCAAGCAAATGCGTTTTTATTCTACTCAAAAGACAAGTTAGGGGTCATTTAACACTAATATAAAAGTAATTATAACAAATAATCGTTCCACTAAAGACCAATAGACAAGCACGGAGGTCATACACAAGCACCTCACAAATAGTGTTTAGATACTCACATCTCTCGGGTGTAATAAAGTGTAAATTACAATATGGAAACGGAAGATATCTCTCACTACTTGTCATAGCAAAATAGATTACCATAGGCTTGGGAAAGGATCAAACCTCCACCACATTGCGTAAGCACCTAGGATAAACTATCAAAGAGGTCTTTTAAAGGGTTGTAACGTTAGGTATAGGGATATGAATTACACGGTTTTGTTGGATAAAGGAAGTTTTACTGGTGGCGAGTTAACAATCTTGGTCAATTACATGTACAATATGGCGTTGCTAAGCCAAGACTAGACTCGACTTAAGCTAATAAATGAAAAATAACAAAAACATAAAATGAACATAGAATGAAACGGGATGGTAGTCCGTATGGTTTTTCTCTTTTTCCTTTTTCTATTTTTTTTTCTTTTTCTTGATTTTATCAATTTTTTTTTTTTTTTTTTTTTTTTTTTTTTTTTTTTTTTTTTTTGCATACACTCTTACCCTACCATCCAAAATAATACATCATAGGGGATGAGAATTCCCCTTACACTTGAATCTTTACATACTTTACAATCAACTAATCTAATGACTCGAATTAAGAAAATCAAAACACTTGGAGCACTTCTAAGGGTGAGGGATGATTATTTTTGTATTTTTATATTTTTATGAAAGCAAGTAAAATCTCGGGTTTTGGAAGAGTGGGCGGAATTAGTTGCTATTCAACTAACCCAAAACTAAGATGCAATCAAAAATAAAATACTAAAAATGAAATTAACTAATTTATACTAAGGTTGTGAGCAGTAATTGGAGAAATTGTGTTTACTTAGACTTCACTACTCCCTAGATATCTTTTACATGTTAATTACTTGTTATAATTGTATGGATGATGGATTGTATTCCTTAATACCATTCATGGGGTGGCATACATAACTCCCCAATTCTATGAGCTCTTATCTCCTCCTACACCATGACCCAGCACAACTATAGGGATTGTAAACAGTGGCTCATGCATTAAATACAACCAATAAAGACCTAGTACGCCTCGGTTCATGTTTCTTAAGACGTTCAAGCATGTTACCATTTGGAGATCTGCCAGTTTTCTTAAGCCTAACATATAAAATCATTCATCCAAGAACAAGAATAAACAAGTAATCAACACATAATCAATATCTAGGTTTCATTAGATCTAAGCAAACACAAAGGAGATCTAGCCTAGCATAATGGAATTGAGACAAGAACAAGATATAGACAACCAACACATAGACATATTGATTGAATTAGAAGAACACTTATCTCAATTACAATGCAAGGTATCAAGGGTTTGGAACCCTTGAAAAACCTGTAAAAGTTGCACCAAATTCGTCTTTAGGGTTTCTCCAAAACTTCTCTCTTTTTAATGTAAAAACTAGAAAACTATATATAGGAAAACTGGGCTGACGGCGTCAAGACAACATTGTGACGCCGTCACCTCGCCGCCAAATACTTCCTCGGACGGCCTTGATCTACTTATGACGGCCTGTGTGACGCCGTCACCAACCACGGTATTTTATTCTTGGCACTTTGACGCCGTCAGGATGACTTTTGACGCCGTCATCAACTACGGTATTTTATTCTTGATGTCTGACGCCGCCAGGGTATAACTCTTGACGCCGTCACCTAGTGTTTCCAGCATGGAAAATTGATACTTTGCCGTTTTCTTCACTTTTATGCTCCAAAAACGTCCAAAATGGCTTCTTTTCCAGAATTCACTCTCCAAGTACTTAAAATCACAAAAGGAACGATTTAGGGCAATATTTGATCAAATAAAGTCGGATTCGGGCTTAAATGACCCCCTAAAAACGGATCATTTTTCGCCTCATCATTAATCAAGATAAGTGTTCTTCTAATTCAATCAATATGTCTATGTGTTGGTTGTCTATATCTTGTTCTTGTCTTAATTCTATCATGCTAGGCTAGATCTCTCTTGTGTTTGCTTAGATCTAATGAAACCTAGATATTGATTATGTGTTGATTACTTGTTTATTCTTGTCTTGGATGAATGATTTGTATGTTAGGCTTAAGAAAACTGGCAGATCTCCAAATGGTAACATGCTTGAACGTCTTAAGAAACACGAACCGAGGCGCACTAGGTCTTTATTGGTTGTATTTAATGCATGAGCCACTGTTTACAATCCCTATAGTTGTGCTGGGCATGGTGTAGGAGGAGATAAGAGCTCCTAGAATTGGGGAGTTATGTGTGCCACCCCATGAATGGTATTAAGGAATACGATCCGTCATCCATGCAATTATAACAAGTAATTAATGTGTAAAAGATATCTAGGGAGTAGTGAAACCTAAGTAAACACATTTTCTCCAATTACTGCTCATAACTTTAGTTAAATTAGTTTATTTTTATTTTCATTATTTTATTTTGATTGCATCTTAGTATTGGGTTAGTTGAATAGCAACTAATTCCGCCCACTCTTCAAAAACCCGAGATTTTACTTGCTTTCATAAAAAAATAAAAATACAAAAATAATCATCCCTCACCTTTAGAACTAGTATTTAGGTTTTCTAATCCTAGCGACACTATTCCTAAGCTGAACGATCAATCCCCCGATACTTGTCACTATACTATACTACAACGATCAGGTACACTGCCTGGTGGGGGTTGTAAGCTTCTCGAGATCCCTCGGGAGGTAAAGCCTGTTGCGATTCCCACGCATCATAAATCAAATAGGTTAAGAATTTATACGCTCTTGTTTTCATATATTGGGATGCCTTTATTTGCAAATAATGAGATATAAAAACCTAAGTATCTGGTTAATCGTCAAAATCTCGGGACGAGATTTTCTCTAAGGGGGTAAGACTATAACAACCCACAAATACCCATTACTATCATTCCCATTACAAATACCTATAGTAGGTATTTCACAGGTAAATTTTTGCTTTTTATATAAATTATTACTTGCATGACTCACTAGACTTGCTCACGTATCTACACAAGCCAAATAACTCAACACTCACATCCTATAAACCCCAAGTATGTCAAGCATAAAATCATAACAACACCATAATAAGTAATTCACCAATCTAAAACACTAAAACCCTAATAAACATTAAACTAAAACTTAAGTAGGATTATGCGCTTATCTGAACCTATATGCTTAGTTTAACTAGTATGAATGTGTCAAAGGCTTAAGTATGAGTTTCCTTAGGAATATTAGGATATATTAGGACCATTAGGCTATAGAATAAACCTTTAGAACTTAGATACAAACCCCATAAGCCCTAAACCATAATTAGGTCATAGTTGACTAGAATTAGGTCTAAACCATCCCAAAACTTCCCCATAGGTCACTACCACTTAGTATAAGCCTCTTAGAACTTATGAATAGTTATTAGACACTCATAGGACACTAGTCTAGGAACTAAACCATAGGATAAACCCTAGTCTCTCACTAAACACACTTAGGTCATTTAGGTTACAAAACTAGGTCAAACATTCCCAAACCTTCCCCATAAGTTACCTCACTTAGAATAAACCCTTTAGGACTTAGTATTAGTTACTAGACACCCTTAGGAACTTAACTTAGGCACTAAACCTTAGGTAAAACCTTAAACACTTAATAAGTAGAACTAGGTCTAAACTTAACTAAAACAAGTAAAACCTAAACATAAGCACCTTAAACACCTCAACCTAGCACCCTAACACCTTAGTCATACCCAAGCACACACCCTAACACCTCTAAGCACCCACATAAGTAGTTTCATCACCTACTGGACTAATCCACCACTAATCCACCCTAAACCACCACTAAAGCATCACTAATCCACCCATAATCACCCTAAACCATCTCTAAACAACCTAAGCAGCTTACAAGCACCTCCAAGCACCCAAGCTAGTAGGTGCATCACCTCCTTGTAAGCTACTCCACCAAACCGCCTCTCTCGGTTTCACTACCACCACAACCGTCCTAGCTCAGCCCCCTAGCTACCTCCTAGCTTCTCCTCGTCACCACTAGACCTGCCACAACCCCCCTCTAGCCTTGCTTGCTCACCCCTCCCCTTGCACGACACCTACACCCCGTTTTCAACCCAAACCACCTAAGCGAGGGTATAAATACCCCCTCCTCCCCTCCATTCACCTTCACACCCTTTCTTCTCTTCACCTTACATTAGTTCAGTAGTAATAAGTCCTTAGAAGCCCTAGGAGTCGAGTAATAAGACTTGATTGTGTTGTGTTGTGGTTTGAAGTCGAGCGAGCCCTAGAAAACCCTAAAACCCACGTAAACCCTCCCCTAGCCAAGTAAGTCTTACATATTAGTCTATTTAGCTTTAGTTTAGTCTTAGGATAGATTTAGGATGCCTTAGATACCCTAGGAACCCTTGCATGAGCCTTGAACCATTTCATTTACTAGTTTAAGTTTTAAAACCCTAGATCGAGTCATATACTTGCATGCATGCTATAAGTTATTACTTTAATTCATACACTAGTTATACATAACCTAGATAAGTTAAAAGAAGTAAAACATAAGCTAGAAAACTTAGTTACTAGATAAAATATAAGTTACATGCATATTAGGACTAGTTTTGCAAAACTTTACATGCATAAGGGTATATATCATAAATTCCTGAAATTATAAAGTCTAGGGATTGTTTTTGAAATTTCCTAGAAGTTATAAGTGTAAGGACTAGTTTTGCATAATATTAAAACCCTAGGATAGATATTAAAATAAGTATAAACTAAAAAGGACTAAAAATGTAAATATTATAAAGCTAAAGGTCTAAATGGTAAATATAGAAAACTAAAGAGTCTTAGGTTAGTTACCTAAAATATAGAAGTCTAGGAACTAATTGTGTCAAATATAGATAGTTATTAGTATAAGTAATATAAGTAATATAAATTTAGGGTAGAAAACGTAAATATATAAACTATAAGGGTAAAAAGTGAAAATATCATATAAGTATAAAACCAAAATAAAGTTAGAAGCATAACACAATACTAGGGAGCTTCATGCGAGGAGTACTATGTGGATATTTCATTTTTCATTTTTGATGAGTTTGTTGGTTTTACGAATTAAAGTGCCCTGACTCCTCGAACGATTATTGCATATACTTCTGAGATATGATGGCCCGAACGGTGATATGATTATAACTAAACCCTAATAACAACATAACTCAATAATAGGGAGCTTTGTGTGAGGCGTATTAACTTCCGAATTATGATGGCCCGAATGGTATTATGTTGATAACATAATACAATAGTAGGGAGCTTCATGTGAGGAGTCATATATTTTTGAATTACAATGGCCTTAACGGTGTTATGTTATATATAAAACATTAACAAACCTAAAAACAATAACTTGAAAAACATAAACATGATAACTAAAGCTTGACATACATCCAAAACCAATAACACATTAGGATACGTGAGTAAGGCGGTCTAGTTTCCGAGTCACTATTTGCATCACATAGATTACTCTAAACCCAGGTGAGTTCATAGCCTCATACTTTTTAAAATATTCTTTACCTTAAATGCTTTATAAACCCTGTGAGGGGAATACATGCAAAATGCTTTACTTAAAACCGAATACAAGTCTTTTTCTTTGGTTGTTTGCACGAGTAAACTAATTGCCACCACTACATAACCAAAATTTATCTAGTCGTTTGGGATATTTTACCCACGCGAACGCGAATGTAGTTGATAGATCTATTGGAGTTTGACAACTCCCGTTGGTATTAACACCCCACTAGGTGGTACCAATAAGTACTGTATTTGAATCCACTCAAAGAATAACGTTGGCAAGTTATCCTTCTATCCCCTCATGTTGGGTCTGCAGCCCACATGACCCGGATCGTTAAGGTGTGATTCATGAGCTTAGTGCAACAAACTAAACTCCAGGTAATTGTGCATGCATCACAATTATCACAAAACTTACATTTTCCCAGATGGGTGTAACAACTGAACCCAGGAAACTTGTATTCACTAACCCCTAAACCTATGATTCTCACTCAACACCTAGTGTTGACTTTTTAAGCATGTATTCTAGGTATATTACTTCTATGGATCCATGGCAGAAGGAGGTACTGAACTCGGAGGACTTTTCATGGTTATCATTCAAACACAACCAACCTAACTCTTAGATTTTTGGGACCTCATCAAAAATAAAAGAATATCTTTTATAATTAAAACTCTGATAATTATGAATTATAACTAAAATTTCCAAAACGTCTCTTTTTTAGTCATTTTCTATTACTGTATATGTGATTCTATGAAGTAATACCCCAAACACTTTATCCGCTACGATCAGTGAAAAATAGGGGTGTTACATCTCCAGCATAAACTTAGTAGATCGCTGGCGTGAGTCCACGACGCTTTAACTAACGGATGGTCACTAGTATGCTTTATGGATCGTTGGCGCGAGTCCTTGATCTTTCAAATGAAGGATGGTCACTAATGTGTTCCTTGGATCGCTGGCGCGTTATTTTCATAACGGATGGTCACCAAGTTGCACACCAGATCGCTGGCGCATCATTTAATCAATCTTAAACTTGGATGGTCACCAATTCACACACCAGATCGCTGGCGTGTTAGCTAATCAATCTAATACTTTTATGGTCACTACCTTATTCATACATTTAATATTCTTACTTGGCCATCATCATATTCGGATGCTCGAATGCTAACAATGAATATAACGCATTGTTATTAAAAATGGTGTCCTGATATTTCCATTCAAGGTAACATGAAAATTATTTCGCGTAATAATATTAAATACTTGGTGTAATGATAGAAAATCAATTTATAGAGTGGTAACAAAATAGCATACTTTAGAAATTCTGTAAAACAATTTCCCCATAGGGTAGTAAAATAGCTGGAAACAAAATTCGTTGAATGGTGTATTGGATACGTAGGTGAATCTTATGGAATGGTAATAATCTACTAACCCACTTATTTAAAGAATGTAAATATCTTAGTTCATAACAGGGCAGTGGTTTATGATTATGAAGTGGTCGAGAATATGGTAATGATATTGACAGCGTGAAGGATGAACGTGTCGTTAAGGCATCTATAGTCAACTGAAGATGATAGTCTATGTGTCAAAGGATATAGGGCAGAAATTGGTGCCAATGATTTGAAGTATTCGAGAGTTTATACTAGGTAAAGCTCGCAGGTTCAAATGCTTAATCCCTCTAGGCATGACTAAAACGTATACATAATGGAAATTGTTGTACGGGTGGTCTGAGTCAAGTAGGTACCACATCGTATGATGTTTAATTTGCCACAAATGAAAGCTAAATGCCTTTTGGTCAGGTGAAACTTCTCGATATCCTTTCATGAAAATGAGGTCTTGTTCCCATGTGACTAAGCTATATCGATCTCCGAAAAGAATATAAATTTTGTTGAGTAATTGTACCTTGATCTTTTAATTCAATGAGCACATACTAGCGTGAGGGTCTTATAATATGGAATGAGCGAAAAAGTCGTAATTTCAAGTAGTAGTGTTAAGGCATGGTGTATCAATATTGACAATCTCTGGTAGAGGGGTTTCTTTCTCATCTAAAGTCAAATAGTAAGTAGGTATAGTGGTTGCTTTCGAGATTCGTCCATGAGTTATGCGTGTTCCTTCTTGGAGATATGGTTTCTAAAATTAACAACATTTATTTGAGTGAAACATTGTGAAATTTTGGTCATAAATGTATTTTGGAGTAACTTTATTTGAAGTTTGTAATGAATATAGTTATGTAAAAGATGTGACTACGAAATATTTTGTATTTTGATAAAAACAATATCTCATATATATATATATATATATATATATATATATATATATATATATATATATATATATATATATATATATATATATATATATATATATATGATATATATATATATGTCTTTGGAAAAAAGGAATTCAAGAAGATTGTTGCTTAAACAGAAATGAGTTTTAATCAAACCATTGAAAATCAATAATTTGTCCTACTTCGTAAAGTTTACAAGAAATCTTTTTATTTGTACAAAAATTTAATTTGGCTTTGACTTACTTGAATTGTTATTATCTCCGAAACACGAAAACTAGGGTAGTCACTTTTATCTTGGTCAACATAACCATTTAATCGTAAAGACATCTTCGTCTTTATTAATCCTATTGTCTTACTCGTATCTTCCTAAAGTTGTAATTATATGTCAAATCTACTAATGTGACCACATTGGTCGGTGGAGGGTTGCTAGATCGACTAATGATGTAATTATCGACTTAGAATGTGGTGTAATCAAACATGATAATGAAGGGAGAGTTGTGATGAGTTCCATTATCATGGTATAATACCGTTCAAAGCATCTTGTTGGTCTATTGTGTTATGGAGGTATGAGTCGATCATATCTAAGATAATATAGAGTCCTTGTGATAGATGCCACCCATGGGCGATTGGTTGCAATTCCTATTGTATTTGTGAGTCTTGTGGTATTATTCAGAGTGTATCGTCCAAACACTCGTGGGTAATCTCAAATAATTAGAGATCATCGTCTAAGAATGAAGAGTAGTAGGTAGTCAAGCAGTAGAGGCTCTCAAACTCTCACCAACCTCAAACCTATAAGGTGGTGTAACATGTGGTAGATGGTAATGGTATGTCAAATAGTGGTTGCCTCTTAAGCGGCCTGTCATATATGGGTGTAAGATCTCTGAGATGTGATGGTGTTGGTGGTGCTTTAGATGATGAGAACAAAGTTGCTAACGATGAGATTCTAGTGGTGAGTTAGGAGATGATGGTGATAATAGTGAATGGGATACTACCCTCTTTCGCGCTACCTCGCGACATCTAAGAAGTAAAACTGAAGTACGCACTATGGGACGACCAATAGTGAAATAAGTAGCTGACGGTGGTGGTAGTACCCGAGTAGTAAGCGCCCTACTAGTGAATGAAAGAAAACATACTATCTTCTTTGCAATAAGCATCCTAATAGGTCCATTAAGATTAAGTCTGAATACACTACCAAACGACATTCTTTGTATAGGCTTAATGATAAGAAAACCCTATTCCTATGACAAATCAATGATGCTAATGGTGGTGTAAGTGCAACTGGCAGTATAATGGTAGTGGAAGATGACAAGGCTTCTTTAATGTCAGAATCCGATAAAAGGATGACAGGGTGGGTATCTGAAGACATGTCACTTGTGAACCAGGTCAATATAATTATATATGAATATGGGTATAAATAACTCGCACAGTGTGTGCATGAAACAACATATGTAGTGATTATGCACTTATGATAAAATGATGAGATGCTATGATGATGTGGTTATAGTCTAGGGTCCAAGATACATCCTAGTTCGCTATAACCTTAGCTCTGATGCCAATCTGTGACACCCCCAAAATACCTGCATGGCAGCGGAATGGAATACCTGGGGGTGACTGTCATAGCATCACAGTTACAGTTACATTGAACGACCTAAAGTGTCGTTTGAAAAATACGTCGTTTGATCATTAAAAACATTCAGAGTTTACAAAACATAGGTCCCAAAAGATGTTGCCAATTTAGGTAAAATGAGTTCAACAAGATCAAACGTTTCATAAGTGCAGAAATGTATGGTGAGACGCGTCGACTCCGCGACTCCATTAAGGTCCAAATGTATGCAGCATGAACTACCTTAATAACCTGAAAATACATCGCTAAAACGGTCAACATAAAGTTGGTGAATTCCATAGAGTTATAAGTTAAAATGTATGTACAATTGCCATAAGTAGAAAGTAAGGTGACTTGATGTCAAAATGAAGTTACATTGGCTCTTAAGCTCATGACCCCGAAGCTAGACATAATAAGAATTTCGCCCCAAATGAGTGGTTACCAGCCACTCTAATAATGTTAGACATGAAATGCATTCGTAATTCCGTTGGAGCAACACAAACACGAATGGAGGAGTCACCCTCAATAGATCTATTCACTCACTCCCGCTTAAAGGCAAATTAACGGTCCATGATAATATAAAGGGGACTTAATGTGGTATGATAGCAACTTAAGCAATGTATGAAAATTTAGCTACTTTGGCATGTATAAAAATAAGTGGTGCAATGTATTCTTCCCCGTGGGATTTGATATCAAATATTGAATTAAAAACGGGGCTATGAAAACTCACTTGATATGATGGTACAATGATGGTAAAATGATCGGGACAATAAGGCGCGAACACTAGCCGCTACCTAATATGAATGATAATGATCTACTTTAAATCATGAAATGGTGTAATGAATGCACATGCACATGATGCCTATACCACTCATAACTTGAAAATACTTGTTATTGTCAAAGTAATATGTTTTTCCATAACTTGGGAAAAATAAGTCTAACTAGACTTATAAAACTAGTCGTAATATATATATATCGTATATATAAATGTTAGTGTTGAATTCCTTGCTTTGAAAACCTTGAAATAACGTTTAATAGTCGTATAAATAAGCTTGTAATCATAAGTACTTCGTTGGTTAAGAATTTGGCACTTTGGTAGTATTTCTAGAAAATCTAGGATTTAGTACGTAGAAGTATTATTATTTCTATTTGTGACAAAATGGTCTCACAAAACTAGTCTTGAAATAGTGAATATTAAGGGTTAGGAAAGAATCTCAGTAGTTTTAGGAAGATTTTCACCTTATCTAAAAAGTAATAGAACTGAAGTTTGTCCATACGGGTCTCGATCATAAAGAGAAATAGCCGCGAAGTGAGGTATTTGGGCTGTTTTGGCAGATTCTGGGCAGTTTTCGAGAAAGTTTGGAAGACCATAAATTATTCATTATAAATCCTTTTTACAAACGGTTGGATGTTTTAAAAACTAGGCTGGGTGAACTAACTTTTTATCAATGAGTAAATTGGCTCTCAACATGGTCACTTGGCGAAATGGTTAATACTTGAAAATTTTTTTAAGTGTTTTGCTGAAGCAAAAATATTAAAATCGTCTAAGTTCAAACGCTTGTATCTTTTTCGTTATAAGCTCGTTTTCTACGTTCTTTATATACACGGTTACGTCTTAGTATGTAATAATATATTTTTGATAGCTCGACTTCTCTAGGTTAAGTCTAATGCCTCGGTTTGTCCACCAAAAATCGTCCAACAGCATATAATTTTCAGAAAAATAGTTTTCGTCATTAAACTTGCAAAAATCATATCTCCTTCGTTATAAACATGTTTTAATCCGTTCTTTCACCCACGGCTTCGTTTTTGAAATTATTTTCTAAATCTCTAGCCCAAAGTTACCCGGAAACCCCTGAGTTTTCTGGATTTGACGATTTGGGACAGTAGGTAAATATATACGTTTAAAAATCAATTATAGGGTTCCAAACTAGTTTCTAATCCACCCAAATCACTTCCAATCACCACAAATCTAGTCTATTTCTACCATACAGCTTCTCAAGGTGTCATGGGTTCTTAAACATCATCAACCAACTAGATCTAACAAGGTTTTCCATTTCTAGAGTTTATAAGATATATATATATATATATATATATATATATATATATATATATATATATATATATATGTGTGTGTGTGTGTGTGTGTGTGTGTATAAATGAGTGGTATAACTAGCATATGAATGTAGATCTTGTTGGAAATCATATAATCATGAAAATAACTTGAAGAAATGATGAAAATAAATTTGGTAAACTTACTTTGAATGATTTAGGTGTTTAGATGAAGAAAACGTTGTAATCCTTGAGTTTATATTACAAAACCCTAACAAGGATCACCAAAGAAACTAGAAAATGGCTTGATCTTCAAAAATTAATGGATTTCGGTCTTAGTTTGATCTTGGGTCATGGGTTTGGATGAGGAGAGGAAGAAAAATGCATTTTTGCTTGTTAAATGTTAAGGCTTGGTGTTTTTAGATAAATATCTAAAGGTTGATGGCATAATGGTAAATAATTGATCAATTTGAAGTAACCATATGATTAGTAGCTAGGAGGGGGGCGGCGCATGTGATTAAGGAATGAGTATTAGGGAAGCTTGGTAGTATTAGTTGTTTTGTGTATCTGTTAGGCGTTATTTGGTAACGAGTTAACTAAAAATAAATCGTGACGAGTTGATATAAAATATGACGAAGTTAATCGGGCCATAATAAAGTCATAAAAATGATAAAAATATTTTGGGTACAAATTTTGAGTGTTTGGATAATTATCGTTTAGTTTTCACGAAAACCGTCGTAATTATATTAAACTTACATTATAAATTAGTAAATTCCCAAAATACCGGGTAAATGAATTTCATAATTTTTATGATGTTGTAAGGAGTTTAAAAATAATATATCGGAACCATCGTGGGGATTTTTAGATATGTTGGTTATATTTATTAATCGCGTGTTAACGTTTAATTAAAATAAATATACGTAAAACGTTAAATATACCAAAAATTGTTAATATGAATATTCTACGAGTGGTATAATATGCAAATGCTATTATGATGATATGTAGACTATTCCTAGTCCGTATGAAGTGTTCCTATTGATAATGAATGAATTCGCACCTGAACCGATCCGGTTACGCGAATTTAAATACCCGTAAACTAAATTTACGATGAAATGAGCAATGTACATGAATAGTGTTTTTCTTCCAGAAATGAATAGTGTTTCGTGAATAGTAAAATTTTTGAACGCTTCTCAGAATATCAAACTGACATAAAAAACGATGAATAATAAAATGATGAATAGTAATTGGTGAATAGTAACTGATGAATAGTAAATTGTCGAAGTTTGGAAAATGACATGAAATTATGAGTTGTGACATAAAGGAATGGCTCTACTTGTTTTTCTAGGGGTATCTTTGATGAGTGCTCAAACACTAATCATTTTTGTCGTATTTAAACTGCCAAAACATACAAAAATAATCAAAAAGTTATCAAAATACTGAAATTATCCCAGGAATTGTGTTTTATGTGTTTTAAATGCAACCTGAGCAAAAACAAATGAAAAATGATCAAAGTTTGCAATATTGGCAGTTTCAGTCCCCCAAGTTTCAAAACTTGTCAAAAATAGTCCCTATGCATTTATTTTGAAAGAAAAGTCAACCCAAGTCCTTCAAGAATCAAAAGTTATCAAAAATGGACTTTGGGTGAAAAGTTTTGAAAATCTACATGTTTGGTCCCTGGAGTTTGAAAATTTACAAAAATAGTCCCTGTGTATTAAAAATTGGAAAAATATAAAATTTTACCCTTGGATTATTGAACTTTGCATGTATGGTCCTTGTAATACACTTTGGGACATTGGCAACTTGGGTCCCTCATTTTCAGAATTTTACAAAATTGGTCCTTGTTCTCATTACAATACCAAACGGACCCTTGGCTGTTATTGATCCAATCCACAAGCCAAACCCCATATACCCCAGGCCCACTCCACACCCTTGGCCCATCACCAACACCAGCCCACCCCCTAAATATATTAACTCCCCCGTTTCAAATAAACCACCCAGGGTCAAACGTTGACCATCTTCCACCTCCCCCACTTGGTAACCTGCCACACTCAACCTCCCCCCTCCTCCAACTCAACAGCCCATTACATGTTCCCCCCAACTCCCTAATACTTACAAGAAGCATTAATTGTTCTTAAAACCCTCCAAGCAACTCCAACTGCCATTTTGACTATTTGGCGCCAAAACCCCTTTGAATGACCAGGATTATTCCCACCCAATCCAATGGGTGGGATTCACTCAAGAAGGTGCAAGGAAGTCAAAGAAAGCAATATATAGAGAAGGGAGGCATTTGAGAAAGAAGTCTAGTGTATGTTAGCTTAATTTAGGTCGTATGTATAATTTTTAGCATTATTATTGTATTTTTAAGCTATCTAGTGTATTTGTAAGTCAATTCAGTGTATTTTGAACCTTTTCAAATTATAAATTCAAGTTTCTAAGTTTGATTTCAACTTTGTGAAATTTTCATTTAAAATATCAACAGTGGTTAATGCTAGTATTAGTGGTAACTGTGGACTAAAATAGGACACATAAGCTCCCATAAAGCTTGTAAAAGCTTTTAGTTACATTAAAACTCAGTCTAGTTCAAAAAAATCAAAAATACAAAAATGGTCAACAAAAAGTCAACTGTGAAGTGTAATTGATTTCTGGTGATTCAGAGATGAATTGGAGCAAGGAAGCTGTGGATATTGGGTTTAGATCCTCAAGGGAGGAATTAGGGGTCCTTTGGTTCTTGGTTTTTGATGCTCACAGGCCTCCATTGTAAGCCACATATTCATTTTAAGCTCATTTTATATAAACATGGTTGTACTGCTTGATCATGTGTTATTTGTGTTTATTTGAAGTTTCTTAGTGATAACATAACTTGAAATATCATAGTTGCTCATTAGATTTAATAGTTTCTTAGCATTTCCAAATTTCAGTCAATCTTAGCATATTGTTGATTTCTGAATTGTTGTTATTAGTAAGATATTTATGCTTAAATAAGTTTAGGTAATCATAATTTATGCTTCTGAGATTAGTAGTTTGGCTGTAATCCTTTGTTTACTTTGAAAATCTTCACAACTGTCAAGTAAATGGGTGTTTGGTTCTAGGGTAATCACTGTGTTCCCATAGGTTTTTGTTGTTGCTTGTGTTCAAAACATACTTACCTAGGTTAAATCAGGTAAATGTAACCAAGAAACTAAGTCCACATTAATCAATAAGTCAAAATCATACTCAACTCCCCCTCACAGTTAATTGTGAGGGAATTGAGGTTCACAAACCCTCCAAATTGGTTTATAATTAGTATCTTTAGCTTAAAATAGCTTTAACTTTGCTTATTACATACTTCTTAACCAGTAATGATCAACCAAACCTCATAAAAGTCAACATTCAAGTTTTTCCATAAAAAGTCAAATTGCATGTTTTCAGTTTTTCCATTTCTTGCAAGATTTTTATAGAATTTTGTGAAGAGCTTTAGGATTTGATCTTTTCAGAACTTGAAGTCTACCATCTGAACTTGAGTTTCCTGCAATTTTTATATTTTTGTGATTTTTTGTTGTGGACTAAATTGCCCCTCAAACTGACCTGCAGGGGAAGTGAATATCAATTCCCTCACACCACCACCACTTTGGTGGTTGATTGTGGCCACCTCAGTGGGTCCCACTGACCCACTTTGGGTTCTTTCAACCCCCTTGTCCACCTTCAAGTTTTAGCCAAAGTTTTGAGCTTAGGCTCAGTGAACCCCACTTGAAATCACTCCAAAAGCTTATCCCATTTCTGTCTCAGTTTCCATATAAGCAGTACTTATTGTGATTTCCTGGCTTATTCCAATGGCTTAATTGTTTGAACTTAGCTTAAACTTTTCCAAATAACTTAAGTGAAACAGAATCCACCAGTGTGGACCCCACATAAGCTCATTTGAGCTTAATCTCTCAACTGGTCAAAGAAAGTCAACTGCTTAGGCTAATAAGCACTCAAGTGCTTATTTTCTGAGTTCTAGTGAAAGTATTTTTGTAAAAGTTTTTAGTTTTTAGTGTAAAAATAGTTTGGAAAAAGAAAAAACACAAAAAACCAATTTTAATTATAGTGATAGCTTCTATTTAATAGAAATTATCTTTTTATTTTTCTTTTTAGCTTATTTATAAGCACTCTAGCATTTTTATTTTTTTATTAATTCTCTTTTATATTAAAGTAATTTTAAAAAATTTTCCAGATTTATCTTTTGTCATTTAGTGATTTTTAGAATTAATCTCAGTTTAATTAATTATTAATTAATATTAAATAATTAAATAGCATAATTAGATTTTATTAAGTAACACCTAGTTTTTATAATTTTCATAGCTTTTATATAAGTTAAAACATTTTTAGGAATTTTTCTAGAATTTCTACTGTTCATTTTCTATTTTTTAGAATATATTTAGTTTAATTGGTAATTAATTAATAATTATAATAATAATTAGTAAATTAGTTTTAAAATACATAAAACCAACTTTTTATAATTTTTTAGGATTCCTGTGATGGTTAATTAGATTTATAAAAATCTTCTTAATCATCTAAGTCTTTTTAATAATTTTTAATAATTTAAATCAATATAATTAGTTAATAAATAAATAATTAGTAATTAATTAATAATAAATAATTAAATAGTGTAAAAATAATTTTTTCTTTTTCTAAAAATTTTCTTTGTTCATTAGGATTGTAAAAATAAATATTTCACACTCGTAGCCTTTTTAGTTCATCAGTTGTACTTTCTGTTACGTTCGTTAGTGTACGTTTTTAATTAAAACGTACATTTTTAGGTTTTAAATCAATTCTTCTTAATCTTAATTCCAGTAATTAATCAGATAGCTTTCCTAAGCTATTTCTGTTCATAATTTCCAAATAATTCTCATTACCACCCTTTTCTGTGAATAATCACCCGATCACAAGCACGCTAAAGCACAATCCACACCTCGTCGGGACATAACGACCTGGTGATACTCTATATTACCCGGAAGCATTGGTCTAGGTAGTTTGACTATATTGACCACATCTGTGGTTGACTTTAGTTGACTACTTTTGAGCCAATCAAAATTTGGCGCCGCTGCCGGGGAGGTGTGCGCGTTTCTATAGCGTCATTTGAGATTAGTGTTATTTCACCATCATCACTGTACAAAAACCACCACTTTTGTAAATTTTAAATCAAAACATAAAACAGTCATTAACACTTTTCCTAAAGTGTTAAAACACACACAAAAAAAAAAAAAAAAAAAAAAAAAAAAAAAAAAAAAACAAAACAACAAAACAGATCGTTACATTTTCTATATTGTGTTTCTTTTAAGGTGATTCTTAAAGAAATACGATTTTGGTAAACGAAATGATACCAAAAATATTGTCCAAAAATTTTTATCCCATACACAAAAACCCAAAAACATCCGTCTTTTCTTGTGACTAATAATAAATACATAAAAACCAACCGTCCCAAACCAAGACAAAACACTTACCAACTGGGGGTGTGGACATAATAAGTTCCCAAACCAAAGATATAAAATTTGCCTTTGTATCCCTGTGAGTGGTGTACCTTTTTTAAAGAAGCCACTTGCTTGTAATTATTGGTTTAAGTTCACTGTGGATTTGCCTCGATTTTGTTTTGATTGGTTTTTATCTCTAGTGCATGCGCACTCGTTCTTCAAGGTCCACGAGCCCATTACGTGAGCTTGTTCGGAAACCTCGTAGACGTTCAGCACCAACAGTCGGATCTGAGATCCGCACTGTTGCCACACCCACTGTCACGATGGCGGAAGACCGCCCCATGTGTGAGCTTCTCCAAGCACCCATCGAGGGTTACGGAGATGCCATTGTTGTTCCAGCCATCGTGGCTGATAATTTTGAGCTCAAAACCGGGTTACTAAATCTTGTAACCTCAAGTCAATTCTACGGTTTTGAGAGGGATGATGAGTGTCTAAATACTCATCATTTTATACTAATCTGAGCTGCCAAAACATACAAAAACACTCAAATATACATCAAAATACTTAAAATATCCTAGAGGTGTGTTTTATATGTTTCAAAACACAAAATATGCAAAAACAAATGAAAAACGTACAAAGTTTGCATAATTGACAGTTTCAGTCCCTCAACTTTCATAAATTGTCAAAACTAGTCCCTGGTTATTCTAAACACATGAAAAAGTCATCAAAGGTCATTTTTAATCAATAAGTTACATATTTAGTCCTTTGGTGCAAAGTTTCACAAAATTACAAGTTTAGTCCCTCTACTTTGGAAATTGACAGAAATGGTCCCTGGGATGTAAAAACTTTGAGAAAATCAATTTTTGTCCTTGTACTAATAATATTTTGTAGGAATGGTCCTTGGTGTGAAGTTTGGTGAATTTACATGATTGGTCCCTAAAGTTTCACAGTTTGGCAAAACAGGTCCCTCAAAGTTTCAAACTTGACAGTTTTAGTCCCTGGGTGTTCAAAATGGGAAAATTATCATTAAGGGTCCTAGGGAATTCATAATTGTCACTATTAGTCCCTGGATGAAAAGTTTGGAGAAATTGCAAAAAGGCCCCACTCACCCCCAAACACAGCTGCAGGGAATAAGCTTCCCCTGTGCAGCAGATATCAGGCCACCACCACAACTTTGTGGTGGTTTTGTGACCACTATAGTGGGCCCCACTCCTCAAATCTTGTACCATTGAACCCCCCTCCTACCAGACTTCTAGGATTGACCATAGGTTTGACCTCTAGATCAGTGGACCCCACCTAGATTAGCCATTGAACTTTGTCCCCTAAATCTGTCTCGGTCCACAATAAGCAAGTGCTTATTGTGGCTTATTGGCTTATCTTGTGGACCCAAAGTGATTTTACCAGCTTAATTAAATATAAATAACTTATTAGAACTTGAATAATCCATAGTGGGTCCCACAATAGCTCATTTGAGCTTATTTGCTTAGCTAGTCAACTAAAGTCAACTGTTAGGCTTCTTAGCTTATAACTAGCTTATTTTTAAGTTCTAAAATTATTGTTTTTATTAAAGTTACTTATTTTTATGTATAATAAAGTTGTGTAAAATAAAAATCCAGAAAAAAACAATATAAAATTAAGTGATAGTTTCTATTTAATTCAATTTAATTTTAATTTTCATTTTTATATTTTTATTAAGTAATCTGTATTTTTATATTTTTATTAATTTCCTTATAGGTTAAAGTATTTTAAATAATTTTATTAGATTTTTATATTGTCATTTGATATTTATTAGATTTAAAAATAGTTTTATTAATAATTAATTAATAAGTAAGTTATAAATAGAATAATTAATTTTTACATAGTAACACCTATATTTTATATTTTTCCTAGCTTCTATAAGTCATAAGATAATTTTATAAATTTTCTTGTGATTTATACTGTTCATTTAATAGTTTTTATAATTTAAATAGTTTAAATAGTAATTAAATAATAAATAGAATAATAAATAGTAAACTAGTTTAAAAATACATAAAATAAAGTTTTTATAATTTTTTAGGATTCCTATGATGGTTAATTAGGTTTATAAAAATTTTCATAATTTTCTAAGTTAGTTTAATAATATTTGTAATTTAAAATAGTTTAAATAGTTTAAATAATATAAATAGTTATTAATTAATAGAAAATCCATAAAAAGACAAAAATATTTATTTTTATTTTTTATACTTTCTTCAAGTTCCTATTTAAGTTTAGAAAATATTTTTATAAGTTTCTAGTTTGATTTGTAGTATTTATAAATTTTAGTTTGATTTAAATTAAGTTTTAATTAAATAGTTAAATAGTTTTTAATTAAATAATTAATAATAAATAATATAATAATCTAAAAAATAGTTTTATTTTTAGTTTAATTTTATTTTAAGTTTAAGTTTATAGAATTTTCATTTTTAACCCTTATAGTTTATTTTTCTTAAAACTCACCTTTTTATCAGTACGCAGTCGCGTCTGATTTTAATTTGGTGAACGTTTTTAATACCTAGCTTTCACGTAATCATTAATTTAGTTTTCCTAAGTTATTTTTAAGTTATAAAACCCTAGTTAAACACACACACACACACTTTTATACCATTCCCTGTTCAGATTCACTCGATCACAGATTCGTTTATAATATCACATCGCACACCTCGTTGGGACTTACGACCCGGGAAAACACTGTATTCCTCGGAAGCATTTGCCTCAGCTGTTTGACTTGTTGACCATAACTTGGTTAATATTATCTGACTGTTTGAGGCGAACCAAAATTTGGCGCCGCTGCCGGGGAGGTTGTGCGCTTATTCTAACGACTTTGCGTATTAGTGAATCTGGATATACATCCATTGTATATTTACCATCTTTTATCCATATTTTTATAAAACAAAACCCAAAAATATTCATCCCTTTACCCTCTATCCTTTTGATTCTACATTCTTCCACTTATCCCATAATTGATTCTAATGACATCTCTCAATAACGATTTCTTTGAACAAAGGGCCTATGAAAGCAACATCGAAAAACTTATTGCCTTATCAAAGATATCGAGATGTCATGTTGATTATGATAGACCATCGATTCATATTCCCTCTCCAGTGAGGGAAATGGAACGAGAAACCGGGGTGACAAAGGACCCTGTACTTTCCTCTGAAAATGAAAGTGCTAAATACGTCCAACCTACGGTTATCCAAGAATCTAAGCTCACAATTGATCCTAACCTTTCACGGTTTACGGTTAAAAGTTTGTCAAGCAAACGTACAGAGCTTAGGGCAGTGACTGAAAAGAACGACTTACCTAACCTTCACGTTTATCAAGAACCAAAACCCGAGACCATAACGGAAGTGGTGGAAATTCCTAGCTCTAAGAGCACACCACTTGTCCCACCTCCAGATTTTGTTCCTTGTGACGGTTGTGGCGAGCCGCTTTTCGGTTTTCCATGTCATTGGTGTACATGTGAACAATGTGGTAATGATATTCAAAACGGGAGTTGTTTGTTTTGTGGATCGAGTAATTCATTTGTTTATGATCCTAATCAAAACTCATTCAACGACTCCTCAAATTTTTCCAACTACCCATCACATTCATACGAGCAAGAATCATATTATCTAAATATCAATGATGCTTCGTATCAAAATACACCAAGCCAGACTCAACAGTTTAACTGTTGTGAGTACTGTGGAGGTCCACATTTTAGCTCTGATTGTCAAACAAGGAATCCATTTCCTTGTAACAATTACGACTATTCGTTTCAAGAACCACCTCCACAGTACCAAATGAACCAAGCAACTCCTCAAAACCAACAAGATCCTTGTCTAGAGGTTCTTGAAAAACTTAAAAACATTAGAGAGGAGTTGGCTAATATGTCGTTTCACAATGCACCAAGTTCTTCTTGTGGGGGTCCTCATAATGATGATCAATGTCAACCTTCCGGTTTTGACACATCCACACCCCCACAATTTCCACTCACTCAATATTCTCGTGATAAATCTATCACGGAATTACTTGCTGAAAAACATGCTGCTAGAGACGAAAGAAGCATGGAAGAATTACTAGTCTTAGAACAAGCAGCTATAACACGTACCAAATTTCAAAATGCTGTTCTTCTCAATGAGGATGATGAAAGTGATGATACCTCATCAAGTTCATCAGTTGAGACTTCTTCCATGGATATACAGGGAGAAAAGAATATAACTGAATCACCAGCAGTAGAAATAATGGGACTTGTAGACTCCATTACTGCTAGTCCTTCTCAGCTCCCTCTGTATGTTGTTATCACACCCGAGGTTCCCACTCACTCTCTGAACATGGGGGACGAGCATCTTGACACTATTCCTGCAAAGGAATCGGACGAATTCATAAAGTCTAGTGTTGAGAACCTTGTCCCAATCCCAAGAGAGTCACAGGGAATTCTTGAATATATGTGTAATATCCCTCCCCCTCTTGTCTTTCCAAATGATCATATTGAGATGTTCTCTGATTCTGATGAGAACTATTCTTTATCTTGTGGAGACATAAGTTATGTAGGGGAATTACCTTCTGAGCTTGTCAACTCAGAAGAAGAGAATGAGGAAGAAATACACCAAGACGAATCTCTTCGTCTTACATTATTAAATGCTAATCTTCTCATTTCTAGAATCGAGGCTTTCAATGAAGAGCCTATTTCATCTCCTATCCCCGTCAAGGATAGTGAGATTTTGATCAATGATTCTATTCCAGAATTACAAATGTTCCATTTTGATCAAACGGGAGAGAAGATAAGTGGTATCACCACTTCTCATTCTTATAATTCTCTTCCCGTTTATGAATCATTTACTTTTGAGGAGTTCCCCAGTGAACTCACTCAAATCAATCCCGAATTCGAATCATTCACCTTTGAGGAGTTCTCTTGTGAACTCACTCATATCATATCTCCTCCGGAGTATGATAAATTCTATTTTGATCTAGACATACCCATAATATGTCTTGATCAAACAAGCTTAAAAGAGGAGATTTATGTAACAATGAATTCTCCTATTGAAGATGAGGAATTAGTCATGATTTTCATCATGACTTTCTTTCTTTTCTTCATATATCCTGTTCCCTATCCTGTTCTTCACTCCTTCGGGAATGAGGACATTATCTTTGACCCCGGCATTCTCATTTATAAATTATGAGCCGGGTACTTATCTCATCGGTGTGGAACTTTCACGTGCTTCAAATGTTATCCAAATGTCTTGAATGAAAGTCCGATTGAGATTGTCTCTTCCACTTACTTCCCCATAGATTTTTAAATTGCTTTTTCTCCCGGTCTGTTCAGGACCTCTTTATTACAGTTAGCCGTTCACAAGCGGTTAGCTTGCGTGATAAACCTGACAGTTTGGGAGAAAAGAAATCAAATACGGGGTCGAGTCAAGCTAGTGACTCGGGAATCAAAAACATTAGCAAAAACATGGGCTTGTCACCCGTGTGTAACACCCTAGTGTGGGGGAGATGCCCCACATGTTGTATATATGAAGAAAAAAAAATGTATATATAGTGATAGCTTCTATTTAAGAAGTTTTATCTAAAAAAAATAATTGTATGTATATACACATAAAATAATGGCTAGTAATATTTCCTTCTTACGTTCCAAAGTTCGGTTTAACACCCGGTACTTTGAATATTGAGGACAATATTCAGTTCTAAGTGTGGGGGGAGATTCGTTATTCTAACGAATTTAAACACATGTTCCATCAAGAACCCCCATTTTAGCCAAAATTTTAAAATTTTTTCTCACTTAGAACGCAATAAATGGTTATCAGTCCGCCATGTCTAACCCACATAAGGATTGGCTAATCCAGGAGCAAACGGTTCTTGGTAAAGATAACTCAAACCCGTTGATGGCTTGCAATTTGCCAAAAATTGTATGGTTCCTCAACTCCCCATCATCCTCAAAAGATAATGAGTTGGCTAGCCCGCAAGATTATGGCTTGTGGTAAAGGCAGTGGAAAAATCCATAATTGGTAATCAGCTCACCAAGATGTTGACTATTCCATCAAGAGTTGGCTAGTCCAGAAGCAAACGGCTTTTGGTAAAGACAAATCAAATCCGTTGACAGCTGGTGATTTGCTCAAAATCACACGGTTATCAGGTGTACCACAGTTCTCACACCTGGCTACTCCAGAAGTAATGGCTTTTGGTAAAGAGTTTTTTCAAATCCATTAAGTTTTTCTCAAAAGATTGCTAGGGACTAGCAATAGTTTAGTGTGGGGGATTGATGAGTGTCTAAATACTCATCATTTTATACTAATCTGAGCTGCCAAAACATACAAAAACACTCAAATATACATCAAAATACTTAAAATATCCTAGAGGTGTGTTTTATATGTTTCAAAACACAAAATATGCAAAAACAAATGAAAAACGTACAAAGTTTGCATAATTGACAGTTTCAGTCCCTCAACTTTCATAAATTGTCAAAACTAGTCCCTGGTTATTCTAAACACATGAAAAAGTCATCAAAGGTCATTTTTAATCAATAAGTTACATATTTAGTCCTTTGGTGCAAAGTTTCACAAAATTACAAGTTTAGTCCCTCTACTTTGGAAATTGACAGAAATGGTCCCTGGGATGTAAAAACTTTGAGAAAATCAATTTTTGTCCTTGTACTAATAATATTTTGTAGGAATGGTCCTTGGTGTGAAGTTTGGTGAATTTACATGATTGGTCCCTAAAGTTTCACAGTTTGGCAAAACAGGTCCCTCAAAGTTTCAAACTTGACAGTTTTAGTCCCTGGGTGTTCAAAATGGGAAAATTATCATTAAGGGTCCTAGGGAATTCATAATTGTCACTATTAGTCCCTGGATGAAAAGTTTGGAGAAATTGCAAAAAGGCCCCACTCACCCCCAAACACAGCTGCAGGGAATAAGCTTCCCCTGTGCAGCAGATATCAGGCCACCACCACAACTTTGTGGTGGTTTTGTGACCACTATAGTGGGCCCCACTCCTCAAATCTTGTACCATTGAACCCCCCTCCTACCAGACTTCTAGGATTGACCATAGGTTTGACCTCTAGATCAGTGGACCCCACCTAGATTAGCCATTGAACTTTGTCCCCTAAATCTGTCTCGGTCCACAATAAGCAAGTGCTTATTGTGGCTTATTGGCTTATCTTGTGGACCCAAAGTGATTTTACCAGCTTAATTAAATATAAATAACTTATTAGAACTTGAATAATCCATAGTGGGTCCCACAATAGCTCATTTGAGCTTATTTGCTTAGCTAGTCAACTAAAGTCAACTGTTAGGCTTCTTAGCTTATAACTAGCTTATTTTTAAGTTCTAAAATTATTGTTTTTATTAAAGTTACTTATTTTTATGTATAATAAAGTTGTGTAAAATAAAAATCCAGAAAAAACAATATAAAATTAAGTGATAGTTTCTATTTAATTCAATTTAATTTTAATTTTCATTTTTATATTTTTATTAAGTAATCTGTATTTTTATATTTTTATTAATTTCCTTATAGGTTAAAGTATTTTAAATAATTTTATTAGATTTTTATATTGTCATTTGATATTTATTAGATTTAAAAATAGTTTTATTAATAATTAATTAATAAGTAAGTTATAAATAGCATAATTAATTTTTACATAGTAACAACTATATTTTATATTTTTGCTAGCTTCTATAAGTCATAAGATAATTTTATAAATTTTCTTGTGATTTATACTGTTCATTTAATAGTTTTTATAATTTAAATAGTTTAAATAGTAATTAAATAATAAATAGAATAATAAATAGTAAACTAGTTTAAAATTACATAAAATAAAGTTTTTATAATTTTTTAGGATTCCTATGATGGTTAATTAGGTTTATAAAAATTTTCATAATTTTCTAAGTTAGTTTAATAATATTTGTAATTTAAAATAGTTTAAATAGTTTAAATAATATAAATAGTTATTAATTAATAGAAAATCCATAAAAAGACAAAAATATTTATTTTTATTTTTTATACTTTCTTCAAGTTCCTATTTAAGTTTAGAAAATATTTTTATAAGTTTCTAGTTTGATTTGTAGTATTTATAAATTTTAGTTTGATTTAAATTAAGTTTTAATTAAATAGTTAAATAGTTTTTAATTAAATAATTAATAATAAATAATATAATAATCTAAAAAATAGTTTTATTTTTAGTTTAATTTTATTTTAAGTTTAAGTTTATAGAATTTTCATTTTTAACCCTTATAGTTTATTTTTCTTAAAACTCACCTTTTTATCAGTACGCAGTCGCGTCTGATTTTAATTTGGTGAACGTTTTTAATACCTAGCTTTCACGTAATCATTAATTTAGTTTTCCTAAGTTATTTTTAAGTTATAAAACCCTAGTTAAACACACACACACACACACTTTTATACCATTCCCTGTTCAGATTCACTCGATCACAGATTCGTTTATAATATCACATCGCACACCTCGTTGGGACTTACGACCCGGGAAAACACTGTATTCCTCGGAAGCATTTGCCTCAGCTGTTTGACTTGTTGACCATAACTTGGTTAATATTATCTGACTGTTTGAGGCGAATCAAGGGACGATCCTCATGCTCACATTCGATGGTTCAATAAAATCACTTCAACCATAAAGTACAAGAATGTCCCTTGTGAAGCAATAAAACTTCTTCTCTTCCCATTCTCACTAGAGGGACAAGCCCGGATTTGGCTTGAAAAACAACCTCCTCGATCTATTGAGACATGGGAAGATCTTGTGAAAAAATTTGTGAATGAATTCTTCCCACCTTCCAAGACTACGAGTCTTAAGAACGAAATCACCAAGTTCACTCAGAAATATGATGAATCTTTTGGTGAAGCGTGGGATCATTTCAAAGAATTACTTCGCAAGTGTCCACATCATGGTTTCTCAGAGTTGATGCAACTCGATACTTTTTACAATGGCGTGAGCCAAGCTGATCAGGATTCTCTCAATGCCTCCGCGGGAGGTAATTTCTTGAGTAGAACCACAAAAGAAGCTTTGCAAATCATAGAAAACAATTCCAAGGTCCGCTCTACACAAAGCAAACCAATTGTTTCTCAAATCAATGCGGGTCCTTCCACTTCATCTTCTATGAGTCAATCTAGCACGGATGCTAAGATTGACAAGCTCACTGAAGCTATTCAAGCTTTGGTTCTCGCCCAAACAAAGAAAGTTTCATTTCCACAACATCCTCCACCTGGTGAGGTTAAAAAAGTGGAAGTCTGTGTGATTTGTGGTGGGCTGCATGCCTACTACAACTGCACAGCTACTGATGGTACTCCATATGAAGCTCATGCTATAGCCGGGCCCCAAAATCAAGGAGGCAATCCATATCGTTCTCCTATGGACCCGAACTATCGTCCTCATCATCATTATGGACCTCCCGGTTTTAATCAAAACCAAAATGTCCAAAACCGTGGCCAAAATCAAAATAGAGTGAACCAAGGTTTTCAAAACCAAGGTAACTTCAATCAGGGTCACGGTTTTCACAATCAAAACCAAGGTTTCCAAAATCAAGGTTTCCAACATCAAGGAAACATTAATCGAAACCAAGGTCAGGGTAATTTCAATCCGGGATATTTTCATGGAAACAACAACCCTAATCAGGGTAATTTTCAAAATCAAGGTCCCAATCCGACCAATCGAGCTCCAAATATTCCTAATCCGAATCAAGCCATTGTTCCAAGCGGGCCTTCATCTATCGAGTTGTTAAAACAATTCATGAAGTCCCAAGAAGAGTTGAACAAGATGTTGGTCAGCCAGATTTCTGATATCAAGAAGTCTTTAAATGATCGACCCTCGGGCTCAGGTACTACTTTACCGAGTAACACGATCGCTAACCCGAGGGGCGATGCTAAGGCGATCACAACACGAAGTGGTGCTTCATATGATGAACCCGCGATTCCTACTACATCTTCTTCCTCTCCTCCAAATGTAGTGGAACGTGAACCTGAGATGACAAAGGACAAGGTGCAACCTACTTGCTCACGAAGTACAGCACACGTCCAACCTCAGGTTATTCCTGAAACCAGATGTAATCCTGGAGTTATCTTTGAACCACCAGAAACTCCAGTGGACAACCCTAAATCCAAAACTTCTATTCCTTATCCATCACGTCTCAGTGAACAAAAGCTCCGCGAAAAAGCTAATCACCAAATGGATAAGTTTTTCTAAATCATCCAAGATTTGCACTTTGACATTAGCTTCGCGGACGCTATTCTCTTGATGCCCAAGTTTGCATCAACAATCAAAAATTTGTTAAGTAATAAGGAAAAACTCTTTGAGATGGCAAGAACTCCTCTGAATGAGAACTGCTCAGCAGTTCTTTTGAAAAAGCTTCCTGAAAAGCTTGGAGACCCCGGGAAATTTCTCATACCTTGTACTTTTCCGGGTATGGTTGAATGCTTCGCCTTGGCCGATCTAGGTGTTAGCATTAACCTGATGCCATATTCTGTGTGGAAGAAACTCTCTCTTCCCGAACTTACTCCCACGTGCATGACTTTAGAGCTTGCCGATCGTTCGATTTCTCGTCCTCTTGGCATTGCCGAGGACATATTTGTTAAAGTCGGAAAGTTCCATTTTCTGGCAGATTTTGTGATTGTTGACTTTGATGCCGATTCTAGGGTCCCTCTCATTCTTGGAAGGGGATTCCTTAGAACTGGGCGTGCTCTTATCGATGTATTTGAGCATGAGATCACATTGCGTGTTGGAATGGAAGCCATTACCTTCAACCAAAATCAAACTTCGAGATACTCCTCCAATTATGACTGTGAATCGGTGAACCAAATAGATGTCATCGATATTGCTGCTATGCTCAAGAGGTTTTAGGTTTCATTGATGATTCTTCGAGTGAAAATCTCACTCAATCTTCTCATCCCATCATAGCCAATTCTTCTCCTTCCCTCACTCCGTTTGAGGGAAGTGACTTCATCTTAGAAGAAATTGAGGCCTTTCTCAAAAGTGACTCAATTCCCGATGGAATCGATAACCAAGAGATTGACCTCGAGAGGGATATTCTCATACTTGAGAGATTATTAAACAAAGATCCCTCTCCTCTTCCTATTCTACCACCAACACTTCATAAAGAGGAGGTCAAAAATGTTGAGAAAACTGATGACTTCCCTGAGGTTGAACTTAAGGACTTGCCGCCTCATCTTGAATATGCCTTTCTGGAGGGTGATGATAAATTACCCGTCATAATTGCTAAAGATTTGAGTGTTGAGGAAAAGGCTGCTCTAATAAAGGTTTTGAAGTCACATAAACAAGCAATTGCTTGGCGACTCTCCGACATCAAGGGCATTGACCCTGAATTTTGTACACACAAGATTTTAATGAAGGATGACTTCAAACCAGCAGTCCAACAACAAAGAAGGGTGAATCCAAAAATTCATGAGGTTATCAAACAAGAAGTTTTAAAACTTCTTGATGTTTGATTGATTTACCTTATTTCTGATAGTCCTTGGGTGAGTCCCATTCATTGTGTTCCTAAGAAGGGTGGCAAAACTGTTGTCACCAATGAGGATAACGAGTTGATTCCAACTCGTTTGGTTACGGGATGGCGTGTATGTATAGATTATAGAAAAGTCAATGAAGCCACCCGTAAAGACCATTTTCCTCTACCCTTCATGGACCAAATGCTCGATAGATTAGCGGGGAATGAGTACTATTGTTTCCTCGATGGTTTCTTGGGATACTTTCAAATCCCCATTGATCCACAGGATCTAGAGAAAACTACCTTCACATGCCCTTACGGAACCTTTGCCTACCGTCGCATGCCTTTTGGTTTATGCAACGCTCCTGGCACATTCCAAAGGTGCATGATGTCAATCTTTTCCGACATGATCAGAAAAACAATGGAGGTATTCATGGATGACTTTTTGGTCATTGGGGATTCGTTCCAATCTTGTCTCTCCCACTTGGAAAGTATGTTGAAACGATGTGAAGACACAAACTTGTGTCTCAATTGGGAGAAGAGTCACTTTATGGTCAAAGAGGGCAGTGTCCTCGGCCATAAAATTTCAAAGAATGGGATTGAGGTTGACAAAGCCAAAATCGATGTCATTGCAAAATTACCTCATCCCACTACCGTCAAAGGTATTATGAGCTTTTTGGGTCATGCCGGTTTCTATCGTAGGTTTATTCAAGATTTTTCTAAAATTGCCCGGCCTATGACCCATGTCCTCGAAAAGGATGCTCCTTTTATCTTCTCACCTGAGTGCATAGAAGCTTTTGAAACTCTAAAGAAAAAGCTTACTGAGGCACCAATTCTTGTTGCCCCCGATTGGGACTTGCCCTTTGAACTTATGTGTGATGCTAGTGATTATGCAATAGGGGCAGTCTTAGGGCAACGCAAGTCTAAACACTTTCAGCCTATACACTATGCAAGCAAAACAATGACCGAGGCTCAAAGTCATTATACCACCACTGAAAAAGAATTATTAGTTGTGGTGTATGCCTTTGAAAAATTCCGGTCATACTTGATATTGACCAAAAGCATAGTGTATACGGATCACTCGACTTTGAAGTACCTCTTTGCAAAACAAGATGCAAATCCAAGACTACTCCGTTGGGTTCTCCTCCTACAGGAATTTGATATCATTATTCGTGATAAAAAAGGAGCTGAGAACCTAGCTGCTGATCATCTCTCCCGATTGGAAAACCCCCACCAAGATGTCTTCGAGAGGAAAGAAATTAATGAAACATTCCCTCTCGAGACACTCAATGCGGTTACCTTTCGTGGAGACTCTATTACCCCATGGTTTGCCGACTTTGCAAACTACCTTGCGGGTAACTTTGTGGTGAAAGGGATGTCATCCCAACAGAAAATTAAATTCTTCAAAGATGTGAAAATTACTTCTGGGACGACTCCTATCTTTTCAAAATCTGTGCTGATCAAGTCATCTGGCGGTGTGTGTATGGTCAGGAAGCCACTGAAATTCTAAAGGCTTGCCATGCTGGTCCCATGTGGGGCCACCACAATCCCAACTACACCGCTAAAAAGGTGTTTGATTCTGGCTTCTATTGGCCCACAATCTGCAAGGATGCCCAAGAATTGGTCAAGTCCGGTGACGCTTGTCAACGTCACGGGAACATTTCACAAAAGAATGAAATGCCTCAGAATGCAATTCAAGTTTGTGAAATCTTTGACGTATGGGGCATAGACTTTATGGGGCCATTTCCGTCTTCTCATGGCAACAAATACATACTCGTGGATGTTGACTACTTGTCAAAATGGGTTGAAGCGAAAGCTTTATGTGAAAGATCGTTTAAGCCCTATCTAGGATATAGTAACAATGATTTGCACAGCGGAATAAGAACTTAAGAATCAAAGTTACTTCAAGGTTTTCTTTATTGAAATATAAAATAAACTACTACAACTAAACTACTACTACGATACGCTCTATGCGTTTCTAGACTCTCATTGGAGAGACTAGCTATGAAAGGATGAAAAGATTCATGTAACCCTAGATGCCTACCCTCTTTATATAGTAGAGGGAGGTTACAAGAAACCCTAAACCTAGCTTACTAACAAAGCTAAGTTACTATTACATAATAGTCTTTATTGTTTCTTCTTTCTTCATTTCTTGCTTGTAGGTTTTGTAATCATCAAATCTGCAATTCCCAACAATATTCCCCTATTTGATATTACAAAACAATCTGCATGAAGAAACAATGTCATCACCAATAATAAGCTGCACATCATAACTATTCTTCCCCTTTTTGTAATCTTCTAATAGGGGTCTTGTGCAACTCGTAAACGCTTCCCCTCAAGTGATGTATGTAGATGGTTAACAAGCTTCCCCTTAAGAATAGACTAACCATCTCAGGAACCGACTAATAATTAATTATAATAATAATAATATATATTTTTTTTTTTATTATTTTTTTTTACTAATAACCAGAATCTGAGCAGCATTAACGAGCAGCAGTATCGAACATCAGAAACAAAAGTATACTTGCCATCTCTTGAATCCAGTAGGTTCCATGGAGTGATCACTGATGAAGAAAATCAACTATAACTTATTTGATAAAGAAATGGAATCTCCCAACCTTGCATCTTATGTCTTGCACTATCCACGTGACGGCTGCTTGACAAACTCCTCATTGACTTAACCAATGAGACACTGAGCACTACAACGTAACTCCTTTAAGTGATAGCAAATGTACGCATTAAGCACAATAAAATGGATCATACCCCTTCACTAGAGTCGTCAAGTCTTCATCACCATACAAACCAAGCAAGTTATCTTAAAAAGATCCAATCCTTTTAAGATATGATAAGAACACAAAACATGTGAGAATCAACTACAACATCAAATAAACTCTAATCAAATGTCTTCAACAAGTAATCTCCTCAACGAACTGATGATGGTTGATAACTCCGTCCTCCCTAACCATTAGTAATCTCACATGACTAGTAGGAACCAAAACTGACCAAAAGAAAAAAAATATACAACAAGTCAGCAGGAACCATATAGAAGTCAGCAAGAACCATCGTATAAATCAGCAAAAATCCATCAGTGGTAACCGATCAGTAGGAACGAAACTCGTCATCAGCAGCAACAAATAAGTGTATCAGTAGAAACCAAACAACCAGGAGAAATAAAATCCCATCAGCAGGAACAATATAGCGTAGCAGCAGCAGTAACAAAGTGCACCAGCAGAAACAGACAAGCAGCAAAATAATCTTTTATCTAAAGCTGTTAGGAATACGAATATTCGTATGAAGATTCGGTCACCCCAAGTGTAACCTAGCATAGTATAGCTCGTGGTATCTATCTTAATTAGTTTAATGGTAGTTTAGATTTAGTTAGTATTTGTGGAGTCGGGTCGGGTCTTCACCCACTGTCAGCCCGCTCTACAGCCTTTTTCAAAAGGCGTATGTGTTGTAAGTATAAATACTGATTGATGCTAAACCACCTAACTTAGATTGACCAAATAATGGTCGACAAAGTCAAATAGCCTAGGTCAATGCTCCGGGTAATATAAGGTATCACCAGGTCGTTAAGTCCCGTTGAAGTGTGAATTGTAACTTTAGCGTATTAGTGATCGGGTAATTATTCACAGAAAATGGTTATGATCAAAATTATTTGGAAATTATTAACAAATATAGCTTAGGAAAGCTATGTGATTGATTACGGGAATTTGGATTACGAAGATTTGAGCTAAAACCTAAAAACGTATGTTTTAATTAAAAAACGTATACAGACGAACAAAAACAAAAAGTACAACTGATGGACCGGGATGGTTAAAAGTGTAAAATTGGTATTTTTACAATCCTATTAATTAAAGAAAATTTTAAGAAAATTAAAAACTATTTTTACGCTATTTAATTATTTATTATTAATTAATTACTAATTATCTATTTATCACTAATTGAATTAATTAGAATTACTAAAAATACTAAAAAGGCTTAGAAAATTAAGAAAAATTTTATTCTAATTAACCATCATAGGAATCCTAAAAAATTATAAAAAGTTTATTTTATGTATTTTTAAACTAATTCACTAATTATTAACCTAATTACTTATTAATTTCTAATTAAACTAATTATATTATAAAAAACAGAAAATGAACAGTAAAAATTCTAGAAAAAATTATAAAAATGTTTTAACTAAAATAAAAGCTAGAAAAATTATAAAAACTATGTTATACTTTATAAAAACTAATTATGCTATTTAATTGATTAATATTAATTAAAACTAAATTAAACTAAAATTAATTAGAAATACCACTAAAAGACAAAATAAAAATCTGGAAAAATTTGTAAAATTATTTTAACCTAAAATATAATTTCTAAAAATATAAGAGTGATATATTACTTAGAAATAAATTAAAAAGAAAAATAAATTGATAAATCCTATTAAATAGAAGCTATCACTAATTTTAAAGTTGGTTTTTTGGATTTTTTCTTTTTCTAAACTAATTATAAACTAAAAACAACTACTTTTAACAAAGACACTTTTATTTTAACCCAAGGAATAAGCACTTGAAGTGCTTATTACACCCACAGTTGACTTTTGTTGACTGTGGAGTATTTTTAGCTCAAATGGTGAGTAGTGGGGTCCACAATGATTGATTTTGGTTTCTCTGAGTTTGTTACACTATAATAAGCAAGAATAAGCCAAACTTGTGGCTTCAATAAGCCAAAAAGCACAAATAAGCAATTTGCTCACTTGTTTCTGAATCAGATTTGGGACAAGGTTTTGGGGTCAAACAAAGTAGGGTCCACTGATCTTATGGTCAAATAAAGGGTCAACCCTTGATCCTGGGTAGGAGGGGGGTTGAATGATGCAAGGTGGGGGCTGTGGGACCCACTGGGGCAATCACAAAATACCACCAAAGGTGGGGTGATGGAGATGGTCTACTGATACAGGGCAAGTCCTTGCCCTGCAGTCCAATTCAAGGGACAATTTGGTCCCTTAGAAAAAATCACAAAAATGCAACAAAGATGGAAATCAAAAGTTCAACTGGTAGATATTACACACAACAATTTTCAAGTGCTCAATCCTAACACTAAAATCAAATAAATTCTCCCAAGTTTTGCAAAAATCTGAGTTTGGTACTTTTGACTTTTGGAGAAATTGCAAGTTTTGACTTTTGTGAACTTGTGTGACTGATTTAATGATGAAATGTGTTGTGATGATCTATATGAAAACTATTTTAAGTGAAATCATCCATTTATGACAAGATTTGATGGGTTTGATCTTTAAAAAATTCACCACAGTTGACTGTGGTAATCACTTCTTAGTGATTTTGACTTTTGCTAAGTTTTGTACCAAGTGACTTGTTTCCCTGAGCTACTATATACTCATACAACTAAGTGAAACACAGAAATCCACAAATGACAAGGTAGAACAATGCAAACAACCTTAAACCAAACACCCCTTTAAGATTATTTACTGAAGAGATTTTAACTTAGACAAACATATAACATGAACAAATGATTACTACTGATCTAAATGCTAATATTTAACTAGAATAAACTTAAACAAACAGTTAAAGCAACTTAATACTAAAGATGAAAGATTTTTAGCTTACAAAGCCTTCCAAGCCAACTGATAAAGAACCAAGGAACCAATTTAACCAATCCTATGCCCTCCCATGTGGTACCTAACCCACAGCCATCCTTGATTCACCGTGCTCCATGCTCATTCAGTATGTGATCACCAATTTTTTATTTATTTTTGATTTTTCTTAGTTTTTTAGTAAATATTTAAAACTGAGTTAAGAGTGGTTCACACAAGTTTGTCAAGGTATTAAAACCTTGTTTCTGAGTTTGTGATAGCTTGTGAGTAGATTAAACACACCTTAGATACCTTAATTAGAACTTGATAATTTGAAATGAAACTTTGAAAATAGAAAATGAGAATTATACTTTTAACTGAGCTTTCATTGATAAAAACAGTTACAATACATTGAAAATAGACTAAAACTACATACAAACTAAGAAAATTACACCTAAGCTTCTATGAGCCAAAACTATATATAACGAGCTATATTGAACCATAAATCATCCCACGTGGCTCCAATTTGAAATCTGAGAGTCCCAATGTCTTTTTGTTGACCTTCTGACCAAATCCCATCCATTGAATTGCTATGAGACCATTTCTAACCCTTGATCATGATTTTGGCGCCAAAATGGGTACGGGGTTAAGTGAGTGGTTCTGGTGGGTGTTGGTGAGGGCATTAATGGTGGTGGATATGTTAGGTGTAAGCATTGATTGTGGGGGCTGAGTTGGTGAAAAGGTTTGAGGGGGGGGGGGGGGGGGGAGACAATGGGGCCTGGTTCTGCGCTTCTTGGTTGGGGAAGAAAGGGGTCAAAGGGTCGTTTGACCCTCGTTGACCGTTTGACCGGGTATTAGCAAAAAGGACTGGGCCTAGGTTGGGCTTTTGGGTGGACTGGGTCGATGGGTGGGGTGGATAAGGGTTTGGTTTGGTTTTGGATTAAACAAAAAAGGGTCTCTTTGGTATTATTAGCCATAGGGACCAATTTTGTAAATTTGGAAAAAGGGAAGGGCTGAAATGGTAATTCCTCCAAAGTAACCATAAGGACCAATATTGCCAATAACCATAATTCCAAGAATCATTTTTATAATTTTCCAATTTTCAAAATTCCAAAACTTCCCAGGGACCACTTTTGCCATTTTTGGATTTTTCAGGGACTAAATATGTAATTTTGGAAAACTTGCAACCCAAATGTAATATTTTGTGAAATTGACTTTCAAAACCTTGGGTTGACTTTTTCTTTCAAAATAAATGCTTAGGGACTAAATTTGACAAGTTTTGAAACTTGGGGGACTGAAACTGCCAATACTGCAAACTTTGTACGTTTTTTCTTTGTTTTTGCACATTTTGATTTTAAAACACAATCCCTGGGATAATTTAAGTATTTTGATATCTTTTTGATTGTTTTTGTGCGTTTTGGCAGTTTTAATATTTAAAAGACGATGAGTGTTTGAGCACTCATCAATCCCCCACACTGAACTATTGCTAGTCCCTAGCAATCTTTTTAGAAAACTTGATGGATTTTAAACTCTTTACCAAAAGCCATCACTTCTGGAGTAGCCAGGTGTAAGAACTGTGGCACACCTGATAACCGTGTGATTTTGAGCAAACCACCAGCTTCCAACGGATTTGTTAAGTCTTTACCAAGAGCCGTTTGCTCCTGGACTAGCCAGCATCTTGATGGACCTAGTCAAAATCTTGGTGAGCTGATTACCAATTATGGATTTTCCACGGACTTTACCACAAGCCATAATCTTGCGGGCTAGCCAACTCATTTGTTTTCGGGGAGTTGATGAACCATACAATTTTGGGCAAATTGCCAGCCGTCAACGGATTTGAGTTATCTTTACCAAGAGCCGTTTGCTCCTGGATTAGCCAATCCCTTTTGTCGCTTAGACAAGGCGGACTGATTACCACAAAAATTTTGAAATAAAGTGAAAAATTTTTGAAAATTTTTGGCCAAAAACGGGGGTACTTGAAAGGATTTGCTTAAAATTCGATAGAATTTCCCCCCCCACACTTAGAAATGAATATTGTCCTCAATATTCAAAGTCCCAGCTATTATGCCGAAGCTATGAACGTAAAAAGCCAAGATTCGAATCTAACTGTGGAAATACCAATTTTCACTTTATTTCTATATATATAATTTTTTTTTTTTTTTTTTTTTTTTTTTTTTTTTTTTTTTTTTTTTTTTACATATATACATTTTTTTCTCAAACAGCGGGGGTTGGCCATTCCCCCACACTTGATGGTAGAAAATAGAAAGAATCAGAGATACGGGTGAAAACCCGTATTGTTGCTAATTTTTGGTCATCGAGTGGCTAGCTTGACTCTATCCCCGAATTCAATTGTCCTTGGGGAAAGTTTGGAGATCCGGGACAACCATGGATGGTATGTCCTCTCCAAAGTAGTGCTTTAACCGATGTCCGTTCACTTTGAAGTTTGGACCGTCACTTTGAGATAATTCGATGGTACCATATGGATAAACTTTTGCGATAGTGAATGGACCAGTCCATCGGGTTTTGAGCTTTCCCGAGAAGATCTTGAGTCTAGAGTTGAGAAGAAGGACTCGATCACCAATGTTGAAAACGCGGTTTTTGATTTTTGAGTCATGAATCTTCTTTGTCTTTTCTTTGTAGATCAAAGAGTTCTCGTAAGCTTGATCACGAAGTTCGTTTAATTCATCCTATGATCACCCGCCGTTTTGAGGTCGAAATTGGCATGCTTGAGAGCCCAATAGGCTTTGTGTTCAAGCTCGATCGGAAGATGGCACGCTTTCCCGTACACAAGTTTATAAGGCGTACACCCAATGGGTGTTTTGTAAGCCGTACGGAAAGCCTAAAGTGCATCATCTAATTTGTCCGACCACGATGCACGATTCTCACCTACAGTTCTTTCCAAGATTCTCTTGATGCCCCGATTTGAAACTTCGACTTGTCCACTTGTTTGAGGGTGGTATGCAGTGGAAAGACGGTGAGTCACACCGTACTTTTGCATGACTTTATCAAATTTGTCATTACAGAAGTGCGTACCACGATCACTAATAATAGCACGTGGAGTTCCAAATCGGGCAAAAAGAGCTTTCAAGAATTTCACCACAACTCGGGCATCATTTGTGGGTAAAGATTTTGCTTCAACCCATTTTGACAAATAGTCAACTGCCACGAGTATGTATTTGTTGCCGTGAGAGGATGGAAATGGCCCCATAAAGTCGATGCCCCAGATATCAAAAATTTCACAAACTTGAATTGCATTTTGAGGCATTTCATTCCTTTGTGAAATATTTCCGTGACGCTGACAAGCGTCACAGGACTTGACCAATTCTTGGGCATCCTTGTAGATCGAGGGCCAATAAAAGCCGGAATCAAACACCTTTTTGGCGGTGTAATTGGGATTGTGGTGGCCCCCCGTGGGACCAGCATGGCAAGCCTTTAAGATTTCAGCGACTTCTTGACCATACACACACCGCCGGATGACTTGATCCGCGCATATCTTGAACAAGTAGGGGTCGTCCCAAAAGTAATGTTTGACATCTTTGAAAAATTTATTTTTTTGTTGGGACGACATCCCTTTCACAATGAAGTTACCCGCAAGATAGTTTGCAAAGTCGGCAAACCATGGGGTAATCGAGTCTCCACGAAATGAAACCGCATTGAGGGTTTCGAGAGGAAATGTTTCATTTATTTCCTTTTTCTCGAAAGCATTTTGGTAAGGGTTTTCAAGACGGGAGAAATGATCAGCAGCTAGGTTCTCAGCTCCTTTTTTATCACGAATAATGATATCAAATTCCTGAAGGAGGAGAACCCAACGAAGAAGTCTCGGCTTTGCATCTTGTTTTGCAAAAAGGTACTTCAAAGCCGAGTGATCCGTATACACTATGCTTTTTGTCAAGATCAAATATGACCGGAATTTCTCAAAGGCATACACCACAGCTAATAATTCTTTTTCAGTGGTGGTGTAATGACTTTGAGCCTCAGTCATCGTTTTGCTTGCATAGTGTATAGGCTGAAAATGTTTAGACCTGCGTTGCCCCAAGACTGCCCCTATAGCATAATCGCTAGCATCACACATAAGTTCAAAGGGCAAGTCCCAATCGGGGGCAACAAGAATAGGTGCCTCGGTAAGCCTTTTCTTTAATGTTTCAAAGGCTTCGATGCACTCGGGGGAGAAGATAAAAGGAGCATCCTTTTCGAGGAGATGGGTCATAGGCCGGGCGATTTTAGAAAAATCTTTAATAAAACTACGATAGAAACCGGCGTGACCCAAAAAGCTCCTAACACCTTTCACAGTCGTGGGATGAGGCAATTTTGCAATGACGTCCACTTTGGCACGGTCAACCTCAATCCCGTTTTTTGAAATTTTATGGCCGAGGACAATGCCCTCTTTGACCATAAAGTGACTCTTCTCCCAATTTAGACATAACTTTGTATCTTCACAACGTTTTAGCATGCTGTCTAAATGGGAGAGACATGATTGGAACGAATCCCCAATGACCGAAAAATCGTCCATAAAGACCTCCATAGTTTTTCCGATCATGTCAGAAAAAATGGCCATCATACATCTTTGAAACGTGCCCGGAACATTACATAAGCCAAATGGCATACGTTTATATGCGAAAGTTCCATAGGGGCACGTAAAAGTGGTCTTTTCTTAGTCTTGCGGGTCAATGGGAATCTGAAAGTAACCCGAGAAACCATCGAGGAAGCAATAGTACTCATTCCCCGCTAATCTCTCGAGCATCTGATCCATAAAGGGCAGAGGAAAATGATCCTTATGGGTGGCGTCATTCAATTTACGATAATCAATGCAGACGCGCCAACCCGTAACCAAACGAGTTGGGATTAACTCATTTTCCTCATTTGTGACAACAATAATGCCACCCTTTTTTGGAACACAATGAACTGGGCTGACCCAAGGACTGTCAGAGATAGGGTAAATTAATCCGGCATCAAGAAGTTTTAAAACCTCTTGTTTGATAACCTCGTGAATTTTTGGATTCACCCTTCTTTGTTGTTGGACTGCAGGTTTGAAGTCGTCCTCCATTAAAATCTTATGAGTACAAAACTCAGGGTCAATACCCTTGATATCTGAGAGACGCCAAGCAATTGCTTGTTTATGAGACTTCAAAACCTTGATAAGAGCAGTCTTTTCCTCATCACTTAAGTCTTTGGAAATTATAACGGGTAATTTATCATCACCCTCCAGAAATGCATATTCAAGATGAGGCGGCAAGTCCTTAAGCTCAACCTCGGGGAAGTCATCAGTTTTCTCAACATTTTTGACTTCCTCCTTATGAAGTTGTTGTGGTAGAACAGGAAGAGGAGAGGGATCTTCATTTAACAATTTTTCAAGCATGAGAATATCCCTCTCGAGGTCGATCTCTTGGTTATCGACTCCATCGGGAATCGAGTCACTTTTGAGAAACGCCTCCATTTCTTCTAAGATGAAGTCACTTCCCTCAAACGGAGTGAGGGAAGGAGAAGAATTGGCTATGATGGGATGAGAAGATTGAGTGAGGTTTTCACTCGAAGAATCATCAATGAAACCTAAAATCTCTTGGGCATACTCCTCAGTAGCAACGTCAATGACATCAATTTGATTCACCGATTCACAATCATAATTGGAGGAGTATCTCGATGTTTGATTTAGGTTGAAGGTAATAGCTTCCGTCCCAACACGTAATGTGATCTCATGCTCGAATACATCGATAAGAGTGTGCCCAGTTCTAAGGAACCCCCTCCCAAGAATGAGAGGGACCCTGGAATCGGCATCAAAGTCAACAATCACAAAATCTGCTGGAAAATGGAACTTTCCCACTTTAACAAATACGTCCTCGGCAATGCCAATGGGACGAGAAATTGAACGATCGGCAAGCTCTAAAGTCATGCACGTGGGAGTGAGTTCGGGAAGAGAAAGTTTCTTCCACACAGAATATGGCATTAGGTTAATGCTAGCACCTAGATTGGCCAGGGCGTAGCAATCAACCATACCCGAGAAAGTACAAGGAATGAGGAATTTCCCGGGATCTCCAAGCTTTACAGGAAGCTTTTTCAAAAGAACTGCAGAGCAGTTCTCATTCAGAGGAGTTCTTGCCATCTCAAATATTTTTTCTTTATTACTCAACAGATTTTTGATTGTCGATGCAAACTTGGGCATCAAGAGAATAGCATCCGCGAAGCTGATATAAAAATGCAAATCTTGGAAGATTTGGAAAAACTTATCCATTTGGTGATTAGCTTTTTCGCGGAGCTTTTGTTCATTGAGACGTGATGGATATGGAATAGAAGTTTTGGATTTTGGGTTGTCCACTGGAGTTTCTGGTGGTTCAAAGACAACTCCAGGTTTACATCTGGTTTCAGGATTAACCTGAGGTTGGACATGTGCTGTACTTTGTGGGCTAGGGATTTGCACCTTGTCCTTTGTCACCTCAGGCTCACGATTCACTACCTTTGGAGGAGAGGAAGAAGAGGTAGGAATCGCGGGTTCATCATATGAAGCACCACTTCGTGTTGTGATCGCCTAAGCATCGCCCCTCAGGTTAGCGATCGTGTTGCTCGGTAAAGTCGTACCTAAGCCCGAGGGTCGATCATTTAAAGATTTCTTGATGTCAGAAATCTGGCTGACCAGCAACTTGTTCAACTCTTCTTGGGACTTCATGAATTGTTTCAACAACTCGTCAGATGAAGGCCCGGTTGGAACAATGGCTTGATTCGGATGAGGAATATTTGGAGCTCGATTGTTCTGATTGGGACCTTGATTTTGAAAATTACCCTGATTAGGGTTGTTGTTCCCATGAAAATATCCCGGATTGAAATTACCCTGACCTTGGTTCCGATTAAAGTTTCCTTGATTTTGTTGTTGAAAACCTTGATTTTGGAACCCTTGGTTTTGATTTTGAAAACCGTGACCCTGATTGAAGTTACCTTGGTTTTGATAACCTTGGTTCGCTCTATTTTGATTTTGGCCACGGTTTTGGACATTTTGGTTTTGATTAAAACCAGGAGGTCCAGGATAATGATGTTGAAGACGATAGCTAGGGTCCATAGGAGGGCGATATTGATTTCCTCCTTGATTTTGGGACCCAGCAACAGCATGAGCTTCATATGGGGTACCATCAGTAGCCGTGCAATTGTAGTAGGCATGCGGCCCACCACAAGTTACACAGACTTCCACTTTTTTAACCTCAGCAGGTGGAGGATGTTGTGGAAATGAGACTTTCTTTGTTTGGGCGAGAACCAAAGCTTGGATCGCTTCAGTGAGCTTGTCAATCTTAGCATCCGTGCTAGATTGACCCACAGAAGATGAAGTAGAAGGTCCCGCATTGATTTGAGAAACAATCGGTTTGCTTCGTGTAAAGCGGACCTTGGACTTGTTTTCTATGATTTGCAAAGCTTCTTTTGTGGTTCTACTCAAAAAATTACCTCCCGCGGAGGCATTGAGAGAATCCTGATCAGCTTGGCTCACGCCATTGTAAAACGTATCGAGTTGCATCAACTCAGAGAAACCATGATGTGGACACTTGCGAAGTAATTCTTTGAAACGATCCCACGCTTCACCAAAAGATTCATCATATTTTTTAGTGAACTTGGTGATTTCGTTCTTAAGACTCGTGGTCTTGGAAGGTGGGAAGAATTCATTCACAAACTTTTTGACAAGATCTTCCCAAGTCTCAATAGATCGTGGAGGTTCTTTTTCAAGCCAAATCCGGGCTTGTCCCTCCAAGGAGAATGGGAAGAGAAGAAGTTTTATTGCTTCACACGGGACATTTTTGTACTTGATGGTTGATGTGATTTTATTGAACCATCTAATGTGAGCATGAGGATCGTCCCTCTCAAAACCGTAAAATTGACTAGAGGTCACAAGATTGAGTAATCCGGTTTTGAGATCAAAATTATCAGCCACGATGGCTGGAACGACAATGGCATCTCCGTAACCCTCGAGGGGTGCTTGGAGAAGTTCACACATGGGACGGTCTTCCGCCATGGTGATAGTGGGTGTGGCAACAGTACGGATCTCAGATCCGACTGTTGGTGCTGAACGTCTACGAGGTCTTCTAGGTTTTCGTACAAGCTCTCGTAATGGGCTAGTAGACCTAGAAGAACGAGTGCGCATGCACTAGGAACAAAAATCAATCAAAACAAAGTCGAGACAAAACCACAGTGAACTTAAACCAATAATCACAGGTGAGTGGCTTCTTTAGAAAAGGTACACCACTCACAAGGATACAAAGGCAAGTTTTAATCTTTTTGGTTTGGGAACTTATTTGTTCACACCCCCAGTTGGAAGGTGTTCTGTCTTGGTTTTCGACGGTTTATTTTTATGTAGAATTATTATTCACAAGAAAGAGACGAATGTTTTTGTGTTTTGCGTATGGGTTTAAAAACTTTTGGAAAATATTTTTGGTATCGTTTCGTTTACCAAAATCGTTTCTCTTTAAGAATCACCTTAAAAGAAAACCGAATCAGAAAACGTTACGACCTGTTTTGTTGTTTTTAATTTTTTTGGTGTTTTAACACTTTAGGAAAAGTGTTAATGACTTTTTTTGTATTTTGATTATGAAAATATACACAAGTGGTGGTATTTGTATAGTGAGTGAGGTGAGATAACACTAATCTCAAATAACGCTATAGAAACGCGCACACTTCCCCGGCAGCGGCGCCAAAAATTGATTGATGCTAAACCACCTAACTTAGATTGACCAAATACTGGTCGACAAAGTCAAATAGCCTAGTTCAATGCTCCGGGTAATATAAGGTATCACCAGGTCGTTAAGTCCCGTTGAAGTGTGAATTGTAACTTTAGCGTATTAGTGATCGGGTAATTATTCACAGAAAATGGTTATGATCAAAATTATTTGGAAATTATTAACAAATATAGCTTAGGAAAGCTATGTGATTGATTACGGGAATTTGGATTACGAAGATTTGAGCTAAAACCTAAAAACGTACGTTTTAATTAAAAAACGTATACAGACGAACAAAAACAAAAAGTACAACTGATGGACCGGGATGGTTAAAAGTGTAAAATTGGTATTTTTACAATCCTATTAATTAAAGAAAATTTTAAGAAAATTAAAAACTATTTTTAAACTATTTAATTATTTATTATTAATTAATTACTAATTATCTATTTATCACTAATTGAATTAATTAGAATTACTAAAAATACTAAAAAGGCTTAGAAAATTAAGAAAAATTTTATAAATCTAATTAACCATCATAGGAATCCTAAAAAATTATAAAAAGTTTATTTTATGTATTTTTAAACTAATTCACTAATTATTAACCTAATTACTTATTAATTTCTAATTAAACTAATTATATTATAAAAAACAGAAAATGAACAGTAAAATTCTAGAAAAATTTATAAAAATGTTTTAACTAAAATAAAAGCTAGAAAAATTATAAAAACTATGTTATACGTTATAAAAACTAATTATGCTATTTAATTGATTAATATTAATTAAAACTAAATTAAACTAAAATTAATTAGAAATACCACTAAAAGACAAAATAAAAATCTGGAAAAATTTGTAAAATTATTTTAACCTAAAATATAATTTCTAAAAATATAAGAGTGATATATTACTTATAAATAAATTAAAAAGAAAAATAAATTGATAAATCCTATTAAATAGAAGCTATCACTAATTTTAAAGTTGGTTTTTTGGATTTTTTCTTTTTCTAAACTAATTATAAACTAAAAACAACTACTTTTAACAAATACACTTTTATTTTAACCCAAGGAATAAGCACTTGAAGTGCTTATTACACCCACAGTTGACTTTTGTTGACTGTGGAGTATTTTTAGCTCAAATGGTGAGGAGTGGGGTCCACAATGATTGATTTTGGTTTCTCTGAGTTTGTTACACTATAATAAGCAAGAATAAGCCAAACTTGTGGCTTCAATAAGCCAAAAAGCACAAATAAGCAATTTGCTCACTTGTTCCTGAATCAGATTTGGGACAAGGTTTTGGGGTCAAACAAAGTAGGGTCCACTGATCTTATGGTCAAATAAAGGGTCAACCCTTGATCCTGGGTAGGAGGGGGGTTGAATGATGCAAGGTGGGGGCTGTGGGACCCACTGGGTCAATCCCAAAATACCACCAAAGGTGGGGTGATGGAGATGGTCTGCTGATACAGGGCAAGTCCTTGCCCTGCAGTCCAATTCAAGGGACAATTTGGTCCCTTAGAAAAAATCACAAAAATGCAACAAAGATGGAAATCAAAAGTTCAACTGGTAGATATTACACACAACAATTTTCAAGTGCTCAATCCCAACACTAAAATCAAATAAATTCTCCCAAGTTTTGCAAAAATCTGAGTTTGGTACTTTTGACTTTTGGAGAAATTGCAAGTTTTGACTTTTGTGAACTTGTATGACTGATTTAATGATGAAATGTGTTGTGATGATCTATATGAAAACTATTTTAAGTGAAATCATCCATTTATGACAAGATTTGATGGGTTTGATCTTTAAAAAATTCACCACAGTTGACTGTGGTAATCACTTCTTAGTGATTTTGACTTTTGCTAAGTTTTGTACCAAGTGACTTGTTTCCCTGAGCTACTATATACTCATACAACTAAGTGAAACACAGAAATCCACAAATGACAAGGTAGAACAATGCAAACAACCTTAAACCAAACACCCCTTTAAGATTATTTATTGAAGAGATTTTAACTTAGACAAACATATAGCATGAACAAATGATTACTACTGATCTAAATGCTAATATTTAACTAAAATAAACTTAAACAAACAGTTAAAGCAACTTAATACTAAAGATGAAAGATTTTTAGCTTACAAAGCCTTCCAAGCCAACTGATAAAGAACCAAGGAACCAATTTAACCAATCCTATGCCCTCCCATGAGGTACCTAATCCACAGCCATCCTTGATTCACTGTGCTCCATGCTCATTCAGTATGTGATCAGCAATTTTTTTTTTATTTTTGATTTTTCTTAGTTTTTTAGTAAATATTTAAAACTGAGTTAAGAGTGGTTCACACAAGTTTGTCAAGGTATTAAAACCTTGTTTCTGAGTTTGTGATAGCTTGTGAGTAGATTAAACACACCTTAGATACCTTAATTAGAACTTGATAATTTGAAATGAAACTTTGAAAATAGAAAATGAGAATTATACTTTTAACTGAGCTTTCATTGGTAAAAACAATTACAATACATTGAAAATGGACTAAAACTACATACAAACTAAGAAAATTACACCTAAGCTTCTATGAGCCAAAACTATATATAACGAGCTATATTGAACCCTAAATCATCCCACGTGGCTCCAATTTGAAATCTGAGAGTCCCAATGTCTTTTTGTTGACCTTCTGACCAAATCCCAGCCATTGAATTGCTATGAGACCATTTCTAACCCTTGATCATGATTTTGGCGCCAAAATGGGTACGGGGTTAAGTGAGTGGTTTTGGTGGGTGTTGGTGAGGGCATTAATGGTGGTGGATATGTTAGGTGTAAGCATTGATTGTGGGGGCTGAGTTGGTGAAAAGGTTTGAGGGGGGGGGGGGAGACAATGGGGCCTGGTTTTGCGCTTCTTGGTTGGGGAAGAAAGGGGTCAAAGGGTCGTTTGACCCTCGTTGACCGTTTGACCGGGTATTAGCAAAAAGGACTGGGCCTAGGTTGGGCTTTTGGGTGGACTGGGTCGATGGGTGGGGTGGATAAGGGTTTGGTTTGGTTTTGGATTAAACAAAAAAGGGTCCGGTTGGTATTATTAGCCATAGGGACCAATTTTGTAAATTTGGAAAAAGTGAAGGGATGAAATGGTAATTCCTCCAAAGTAACCATAAGGATCAATATTGCCAATAACCATAATTCCAAGAATCATTTTTATAATTTTCCAATTTTCAAAATTCCAAAACTTCCCAGGGACCACTGATTGGTTCAGAACCGTCAGATTATTATTAACCAAGGTCAATAAGTCAAAGATAGCCTAGAACCAATGCTCCGTGGAAGTATAGGGTTTCCCCGGGTCGTTATGTCCCGACGAGGTGTGGATGGTATATAAAACGGTTTCGTGATCGGGTGAATTTGGATGAAAATGGATATAAATGAGTGGTGATGATTACACTACTGGAATATGAAAGAAAACAGCTTAAATACACTATATTAACAATACTGGAAAGTAAGGAAAATCAGAAACGTTTAAAACTTAAAACTCGTACGTTCACGTTTAAATAAAACGTAAGCGTACGAAATAAAAAGTAAAAACGGAAATCTGAAAACACCCAGGGGGTGAAAATGACTTTTTTACAAACTAAAAGGTAAAAGAAAATTTTTAGAAAATTAAAATAAATTTTAACCCTAATTAATTATTTAATATTAATTAAATACTAATTATAACTAATTATTAATAATTAAAACACTTAAATATAATTTAATACAAATTTAATACTAGAAAAATGAAAATAAAATTTCTAAAATTATAAAATAACTAAAAATAAGTTTTAAAAATAAAAATAAGTGTTTTTGTCTTTTTGTGAATCTTCTATTAATTAATTACTAATTAATTACTAATTAACTAATTAACTATTTTAAATTAAGAAAAATACTAAATGAACAGTAAAAATTCTAATAAAATTTCTAAAATTACTTTATAACATATAAAAGCTATAAAAAATATAAAAACAAGGTTTTGATTAATAAAAACTAATTATGCTATTTTAATCTAATTATTAATTAATTTCTAATATAACTAATATTAATTCTAATAAATACCAAATGGTAAAATAAAAATCTGAAAAATTTATTATAACTAATTTAACCTAAGATGAAATTATTAAAAATATAAAAACACAACTTACTTAATAAAAATGTAAAAATGGAAATTAAAATTAAATTTAATTAAATAGAAACTATCACTTAATTTTATATTTGTTTTTCTTGCTTTTTATTTTACAAACCTATATTATACATAAAAATAAACAACTTTTATAAAAATAAACTTTTTGGAAACTTGAAAATAAGCTGGAATAAGCCAAAATGTCAAGACAGTTGACTTTGGTCAATTGTGGGAGGAAATGAGCTCAAATTGGCTTGGGTGGGACCCACAACAGCTAAACCTGGTTCCAATAAGCTAATAAGACAATAATAAGCTGGAAAAGGTGCAAGGAGACCACAGAATAAGCTAAAAAGCTAAAATTAAGCACAATGAAACTTGCTAACACTCAGAAGCTGGGACAGATTTGGTGGCCTTATTTAGGTGGGACCCAGTGGTATTGAGGTCAAATCAAGGGTCAAAAGTTGAACTCTACCAGGAGGGGGGTTGCTAGGAACCAAGGTGGTGGCCTGGGGTCCACTGGGTTGCTCAGAAAACCACCACCAAGTGGTGGTGGTGGGCATGTATCTGTGCAGCAGGGCACACAGATGAGCCTGCAGCCTAGTTTAGGCCATGGTTTAAGCTCTAAATAAAAATCACAAAAATCATACAATGGCAGATTCCTAGAGACTAGCTGGGGGTGTTCAACTCCTAAAAGTTTTAGACCTTGAAACCAAACACAAAAATCAAAAGAATTCTTACCATTTTTGCATTTCTGACAAAGAGTGAGTTTTGACTTTTTCACTTTTTACACTAATTTGACTATTTTGAGATTCTATAACTCCTAATCCACTGAACATGTAATAATAAGCTGAAATGAGAATGAAATATGATGAAATAACAACTTATGAGCTACTATGACTGATATGGAACTCTAAATCCTAAACAGTGCACTCCTAAGGTGGAATTTAGAGTGACATTGACTTTTTTCACACTAAGACCTCTGAAGTTGATGCCTAATTTACACTATTTGAACCTAATGGAAGTTGTTTAAACCATGAGTCACCACTGGAATACAGGGAACAGTGGCCAAAACCACTTATCCAAACACTCCCTTAAATATCAAACTACACTAAAGCTTTTTAATTTAAAACTACAATTACCAATGTTAAGTTAAAAACAATTTAACTAAACTATATTAAGGCTGTTTAAACCAGAAATATGCCACAGAAACAATAATACTAAATTATGCAAAGATTGAGATTTGCTTACAATTATTGCCCAGGCTTGAAACAAAGAGAACCAAGGATCCAATCTACAACCTAATAGCTTCCCAACAAGCTTTTTAAACCAGCAATCCAACTTGAGCCCTGCTCCAATTCTTTTTCACCTTCTTTTCTGAATTTCTTTTTATTTTCTCACTATTTAAATTATTATTTTTGGTATTTTTTATTTATGATCTAAACAGAAAATTAAGGCTTTATGAAACTTATTTTAGCTTTGTCAGAGCTTATATAAGCTTATTAGATACCTCAATAACAATAAACAACAACAATTGAACTTTTTGATATTTTTGGAAATAAGGAAAATTTGCATAAACTAAATGTCACCAAGTAACCTGAAATTTATTGTTACAAGAGTTTAAGGATACACTGAAATAACTTACTTGATCACTAAGAAGCTTAAAATTACATTGAAAGATTAAAATTACAATAATCGACACTAAAACTACACTAAAACTAAAACTAATATCACTTCCATACTGCTTCTTTTCTCTATTTGTAGCATCCAAGCAAGTATGTGGGACCCACAGGTCAAATCCCACCACTCTAATCATCAAGTGGATGACCTTGCTTCTTGATTCTAATTTGGCGGGAAAAATGGCTTTTAAGCCAATTGGGACTGAGGCATGGCCCTAGGGGGGGTTGAGGTGATGGGTGTATTGGGAGGTGTGAGGGGAAGGATAAGGGTGCAAGTGGTGGAGAACAGTGGTGCAAGAGGGGGGGGGGGGGAAATGGTGGTTTTCTGGTTTGGGAAGGAAGACGGGGTGGTATGGTGGTTTGTGTTTGACTGGGGTCAAACAAGGGTGGAAGTGGACTGGGCTACTTTCTTTTGGGCTTGGGAGGGCTTAGGTTAGGGAGTGGGTAATGGTTGGACTTGGTTTATTTTTTTGTTTTGGGTTATAGTAATTTAGGATCCGGTTGGTTTTGGTTATTAAATCACAAGGACCAAATTTGTAATTAGGTGAAAGTTGAGGGTCTGAAATGGCAGGTTTCCAAAAGATAGTACAAGAACTAAACTTGCCATGTGTGATAAACCAAAGAACCTTAAATGTTATTTTTCTAATTTAAACCACCCGGGGACCTTTTCTGTCAATTCCCAAACTCCAGGGACCATTCTTGTAATTTTCTGAATCTTGAAGGGTTTAACCTGTAAATTCTCAAAAGATACCAGAAGGACCAATTATGTCATTAATGAATAGTACAAGGTTTGTTTTTAATATTTTTCAATTTTTAAAACCTGAGGACTAACTTTGACATTTTCAAAACTTGGGGGACCAAAGTTGTAATTTCACAATTTTAGACTTTAAAGGACTATTTATGACAACTTGTGAATCCCCAAGGACCTTTATGATATTTGAACAAGTTTTGATTTACCAGGGACTAGTTTTGCAAATTTATGAAACTTGAGGGACTGAAACTGCCAATTATGCAAACTTTGTACGTTTTTCATTTGTTTTTGCATATTTTGTGTTTGAAACATATAAAACACACCTCTAAGATATTTTAAGCATTTTGATACATATTTGGGTGTTTTTGTATGTTTTGGCAGTTCATATAAGACAAAAATGATGAGTATTTACACACTCATCAATCCCCCACACTAAACTATTGCTAGTCCCTAGCAATCTTATGAGAAAATTTAATGGATTTTAAACTCTTTACCAAAAGCCATCACTTCTGGAGTAGCCAGGTGTAAGAACTGTGGCACACCTGATAACCGTGTGATTTTGAGCAAACCACCAGCTGTCAACGGATTTGATTAGTCTTTACCAAAAGCCGTTTGCTTCTGGACTAGCCAACTCTTGATGGAATAGTCAACATCTTGGTGAGCTGATTACCAATTATGGTTTTTCCACGGCCTTTACCACAAGCGATAATCTTGCGGGCTAGCCAGCTCATTTGCTTATGAGGATGCGGGGGAGCTGAGGAACCATGCAATTTTGGGCAAATTGCAAGCCGTCAACGGATTTGAGATGTCTTTACCAAGAGCCGTTTGCTCCTGGACTAGCCAATCCCTTTTGTCGTTTAGACAAGGCGGATTGATTACCACAAAAAATTTTGAGCTCAAGTGAAAAATTTTTGAAAATTTCTGGTCAAAAACGGGGGTATAAGATAGTAAAATGTGATAAAATTCGCTAGAATAGCGAATACCCCCCCCCCACACTAATCATGAATATTGTCCTCAATATTCAAAATCCCGGCTATTATGCCGACATTGAGAACGTAAAAGGGCAACATTACAAGCTAAGCGTGGAAAACATCATTTTGTATTTTCACTTCTGTAATCATAGCATGGGGGACTCCCCCACACTTAGGGTGAAAACCCTATAAGCATGCTCAGTTTTTGTTTATCGAGTCACGAGCTTGACTCGACCCCGAATTCATTAGTCCATGGGGAAGCATGATGTGGAAGAAATAATCTCCATCGGACTTTCATTCAAGATGTTTGGATAAACATTTGAAGCACGTGAAAGTTCCACACCGATGAGACGTAATCCCGGCTCAAGATAATGGTAAATGAAAATGCCGGGATCAAAGATAATGTCTTCATTCCCGAAGGAGTGAAGAACAGGAGAAGTCACCCTGTAGGTGAAGAAAAGGAAGAAAACCATGATGAAAATCATGATAAGATCTTCTTCCTCGAAGGCAGGCTCATTAGCCTGATTTTGGATTTCAAAGGTTAAGCTCGTAAACATCCCGGGAGGGTGGGTGGGAATTTGCAAACTCTCATGATTGAGAGCATCTCCCCCCGGGATATCAAACTCCGAAGGAGTCATAACATGAGTGAGTTCACAGGAGAACTCATCAAATGTGAATGAATCATATTCTGGATTGATGTGCGTGAGTTCACAGGAGAACTCATCGAAGGTAAATGATTCATAATCGGGGAGAGAATTATGAGAATGAGAAGTGGTATTACCACTGATATTCTCTCCCAAAGGATCAAAAGTAAAGGCTTCAAATTCCGGTATAGGGTCATCGGAGAGAATGTCACTATCCTTTATGGGGATAGGAGATGAAATAGGTTTCTCTTTGAAAGCCTCGATTTTAGAAATGAGGAGATTGACTTTCAATAATGTAGCACGAAGTGCTTCATCCTTAATTTCAGTGTCAATCTCATCATTCTCTTCTTCTAAGCTAACTAGCTCAAAAGGCAAACCTTCCACATGACTGATGTCTCCAGAAGATAAAGAATTTTCATCAGCATGGGAAGTACTAAGCTCGATGTTGGGATTAGAGTTTAAAAGATTTTCAGTTTCTCCCACACCGGCTTCAGAATCAAGGAGACCATCATCATTTCCCAAAGGAAGTGGATTGATGTGAGTAAGTTCGTTTGTGACTTCCTCAATAAGAGGGTCAACATCCGAATGAGGAAATGGTGCCTCCTCATACTCAACTTCTCCATAAGATGTGTAATCATCATTAAAATCGGAGAAGGTCTCAAAATGATCTTTTGGATTTTCAGGGTGAGAAGGTAGATCACACACATGATCCAAAGTCCCCTGTGACTCTCCTGGGATTGGGACAAGGATCTCAACACTAGACTTTATGAATTCGTCCGATTCCTTTTGAGGAACAGTGTCAAGATGCTCATCCCCCATATTTGGAGAGTGAGTGTGAACTTCGGGTGTGATAGCAGTTGTTTGAGATGGAATCTCAACTGCTGGGATATCAACTGATGAACTTGATGAATCTTTTTGAATAATAACAATGTTATCTTCATCATCACTGTCATCATAGTCATCAAATAGAGGAGTATTGCGAATGTTAGCACGAAATTTAGCTGCTCGTTGCTCAGCCAATAATTCTTCCATGCTTTTTCCAGATTCTCGTTCTTCAGCAAGTAATTCTGCCATAGTTTTCCCACGAGAATTTGGAATGAAAGGAAATTATGGGGATGTGGATGTGTCAAAACCGTAAGGTTGACATTGAAAATCACTATGAGGACCCCCACAATAAGCACAAGAAGAACTTGGAGTTTGGCGGAGTGAAATATTAGCTAACTCCTCCTTAAGTTCTTTAACTTTCTCAAGAACTTCTAAAAAGTCTTGCTGGATTTGAGGAGTTGCTAGGATAGTTTGACACTGTGGAGGTTGGTCTGGATACGAAGAGTCATAATTGTTACAAGGAAATGGATTCCTCGTTTGACAATCAGAGCTAAAGTGTGGACCTCCACAGTAATCACAACAGTAAAACTGATGTGGTTGTGGGTTGTATGTGCTAGAGTTATAATTGTTATCAGGAAACTGCTCATAGACAAGCGTGTTTCCCGATTGGCAATCAGAACTGTAGTGTGAACCACCACAGTACTCACAACAGTAAAACTGCTGAGACTGATGGTGTGGTAACTGATGGAATGAATCAGTCGTGTCATGGTAGGAATAGGGATCTTGGTTATAGACAGACCCGTTTCCCGACTCTACCATGCCACAACTGGGGCAATCGCCACCATTATGAGGATTACCACACCATTGGCAAACCAGAAAGTGTGGATGAGACATAGAAAGAATCAAATGTGTATAGAGGATGAGGAAATGAGAATCAAATATGTGAGAGGGTGAAGGTGAATATTTTTGGGATTTTTGAAAAACATTTTATCAGAAAGAAAATCTTTTTGTGTTTTTTGTGTTTGTTGAAAACTAATTTTACAAAGTTTTCAGAAACAGTTTTGTTTTTAAAATAAGAAAATATGAACAAGGTATGGTAAATATACAATGGATGTATATCCAGGTTCACTAATACGCAAAACCGTGTAGAATACGCGCACAACCTCCCCGGCAGCGGCGCCGAATTTTGATTGGTTCAGAACCGTCAGATTATTATTAACCAAGGTCAATAAGTCAAAGATAGCCTAGAACCAATGCTCCGTGGAAGTATAGGGTTTCCCCGGGTCGTTATGTCCCGACGAGGTGTGGATGGTATATAAAACGGTTTCGTGATCGGGTGAATTTGGATGAAAATGGATATAAATGAGTGGTGATGATTACACTACTGGAATATGAAAGAAAACAGCTTAAATACACTATATTAACAATACTGGAAAGTAAGGAAAATCAGAAACGTTTAAAACTTAAAACTCGTACGTTCACGTTTAAATAAAACGTAAGCGTACGAAATAAAAAGTAAAAACGGAAATCTGAAAACACCCAGGGGGTGAAAATGACTTTTTTACAAACTAAAAGGTAAAAGAAAATTTTTAGAAAATTAAAATAAATTTTAACCCTAATTAATTATTTAATATTAATTAAATACTAATTATAACTAATTATTAATAATTAAAACACTTAAATATAATTTAATACAAATTTAATACTAGAAAAATGAAAATAAAATTTCTAAAATTATAAAATAACTAAAAATAAGTTTTAAAAATAAAAATAAGTGTTTTTGTCTTTTTGTGAATCTTCTATTAATTAATTACTAATTAATTACTAATTAACTAATTAACTATTTTAAATTAAGAAAAATACTAAATGAACAGTAAAAATTCTAATAAAATTTCTAAAATTACTTTATAACATATAAAAGCTATAAAAAATATAAAAACAAGGTTTTGATTAATAAAAACTAATTATGCTATTTTAATCTAATTATTAATTAATTTCTAATATAACTAATATTAATTCTAATAAATACCAAATGGTAAAATAAAAATCTGAAAAATTTATTATAACTAATTTAACCTAAGATGAAATTATTAAAAATATAAAAACACAACTTACTTAATAAAAATGTAAAAATGGAAATTAAAATTAAATTTAATTAAATAGAAACTATCACTTAATTTTATATTTGTTTTTCTTGCTTTTTATTTTACAAACCTATATTATACATAAAAATAAACAACTTTTATAAAAATAAACTTTTTGGAAACTTGAAAATAAGCTGGAATAAGCCAAAATGTCAAGACAGTTGACTTTGGTCAACTGTGGGAGGAAATGAGCTCAAATTGGCTTGGGTGGGACCCACAACAGCTAAACCTGGTTCCAATAAGCTAATAAGACAATAATAAGCTGGAAAAGGTGCAAGGAGACCACAGAATAAGCTAAAAAGCTAAAATTTAGCACAATGAAACTTGCTAACACTCAGAAGCTGGGACAGATTTGGTGGCCTTATTTAGGTGGGACCCAGTGGTATTGAGGTCAAATCAAGGGTCAAAAGTTGAACTCTACCAGGAGGGGGGTTGCTAGGAACCAAGGTGGTGGCCTGGGGTCCACTGGGTTGCTCAGAAAACCACCACCAAGTGGTGGTGGTGGGCATGTATCTGTGCAGCAGGGCACACAGATGAGCCTGCAGCCTAGTTTAGGCCATGGTTTAAGCTCTAAATAAAAATCACAAAAATCATACAATGGCAGATTCCTAGAGACTAGCTGGGGGTGTTCAACTCCTAAAAGTTTTAGACCTTGAAACCAAACACAAAAATCAAAAGAATTCTTACCATTTTTGCATTTCTGACAAAGAGTGAGTTTTGACTTTTTCACTTTTTACACTAATTTGACTATTTTGAGATTCTATAACTCCTAATCCACTGAACATGTAATAATAAGCTGAAATGAGAATGAAATATGATGAAATAACAACTTATGAGCTACTATGACTGATATGGAACTCTAAATCCTAAACAGTGCACTCCTAAGGTGGAATTTAGAGTGACATTGACTTTTTTCACACTAAGACCTCTGAAGTTGATGCCTAATTTACACTATTTGAACCTAATGGAAGTTGTTTAAACCATGAGTCACCACTGGAATACAGGGAACAGTGGCCAAAACCACTTATCCAAACACTCCCTTAAATATCAAACTACACTAAAGCTTTTTAATTTAAAACTACAATTACCAATGTTAAGTTAAAAACAGTTTAACTAAACTATATTAAGGCTGTTTAAACCAGAAATATGCCACAGAAACAATAATACTAAATTATGCAAAGATTGAGATTTGCTTACAATTATTGCCCAGGCTTGAAACAAAGAGAACCAAGGATCCAATCTACAACCTAATAGCTTCCCAACAAGCTTTTTAAACCAGCAATCCAACTTGAGCCCTGCTCCAATTCTTTTTCACCTTCTTTTCTGAATTTCTTTTTATTTTCTCACTATTTAAATTATTATTTTTGGTATTTTTTATTTATGATCTAAACAGAAAATTAAGGCTTTATGAAACTTATTTTAGCTTTGTCAGAGCTTATATAAGCTTATTAGATACCTCAATAACAATAAACAACAACAATTGAACTTTTTGATATTTTTGGAAATAAGGAAAATTTGCATAAACTAAATGTCACCAAGTAACCTGAAATTTATTGTTACAAGAGTTTAAGGATACACTGAAATAACTTACTTGATCACTAAGAAGCTTAAAATTACATTGAAAGATTAAAATTACAATAATCGACACTAAAACTACACTAAAACTAAAACTAATATCACTTCCATACTGCTTCTTTTCTCTATTTGTAGCATCCAAGCAAGTATGTGGGACCCACAGGTCAAATCCCACCACTCTAATCATCAAGTGGATGACCTTGCTTCTTGATTCTAATTTGGCGGGAAAAATGGCTTTTAAGCCAATTGGGACTGAGGCATGGCCCTAGGGGGGGTTGAGGTGATGGGTGTATTGGGAGGTGTGAGGGGAAGGATAAGGGTGCAAGTGGTGGAGAACAGTGGTGCAAGAGGGGGGGGGGGGGGGGAAATGGTGGTTTTCTGGTTTGGGAAGGAAGACGGGGTGGTATGGTGGTTTGTGTTTGACCGGGGTCAAACAAGGGTGGAAGTGGACTGGGCTACTTTCTTTTGGGCTTGGGAGGGCTTAGGTTAGGGAGTGGGTAATGGTTGGACTTGGTTTATTTTTTTGTTTTGGGTTATAGTAATTTAGGATCCGGTTGGTTTTGGTTATTAAATCACAAGGACCAAATTTGTAATTAGGTGAAAGTTGAGGGTCTGAAATGGCAGGTTTCCAAAAGATAGTACAAGAACTAAACTTGCCATGTGTGATAAACCAAAGAACCTTAAATGTTATTTTTCTAATTTAAACCACCCGGGGACCTTTTCTGTCAATTCCCAAACTCCAGGGACCATTCTTGTAATTTTCTGAATCTTGAAGGGTTTAACCTGTAAATTCTCAAAAGATACCACAAGGACCAATTATGTCATTAATGAATAGTACAAGGTTTGCTTTTAATATTTTTCAATTTTTAAAACCTGAGGACTAACTTTGACATTTTCAAAACTTGGGGGACCAAAGTTGTAATTTCACAATTTTAGACTTTAAAGGACTATTTATGACAACTTGTGAATCCCCAAGGACCTTTATGATATTTGAACAAGTTTTGATTTACCAGGGACTAGTTTTGCAAATTTATGAAACTTGAGGGACTGAAACTGCCAATTATGCAAACTTTGTACGTTTTTCATTTGTTTTTGCATATTTTGTGTTTGAAACATATAAAACACACCTCTAAGATATTTTAAGCATTTTGATACATATTTGGGTGTTTTTGTATGTTTTGGCAGTTCATATAAGACAAAAATGATGAGTATTTACACACTCATCAACCACTTTTGCCATTTTTAGATTTTTCAGGGACTAAATATGTAATTTTGGAAAACTTGCTACCCAAATGTAATATTTTGTGAAATTGACTTTCAAAACCTTGGGTTGACTTTTTCTTTCAAAATAAATGCTTAGGGACTAAATTTGACAAGTTTTGAAACTTGGGGGACTGAAACTGCCAATACTGCAAACTTTGTACGTTTTTTCTTTGTTTTTGCACATTTTGATTTTAAAACACATAAAACACAATCCCTGGGATAATTTAAGTATTTTGATATCTTTTTGATTGTTTTTGTGCATTTTGGCAGTTTTAATATATAAAAAACGATGAGTGTTTGAGCACCCATCAATACCCTTTCCCACTCAAGGGAAAGGGTTGGACCTTCATTTGCAATCTAACCTTTCACAAGTTTTTCACATACAAGGCTCCCACTTCTCTCATATCCTTCTCTCTCTAACATCTCACTAGATAATACATCACTAATCATCATAAATCACATTACTATCCATGTTCTTACATTAGAGTATATTACAATTGGTATCAGAGCCATGGTTCTATCCTAGGATTCATGGTTTGCTCGAATTCATTGTATGGTTTGTGGTTTGTAGGTGGTTTGACTTATTCTAGTGGTTTTCACTCGAATTTGATCTTGTGAGGTGTTTATCTCGACATTCTTCTTGTACTTTCTTGTTTATTAGTTGTGTAGACACCTTGTTGTAACCTTGGTTTAGTCAGTTCATCACTTTTGTGGACATTGGAGGCATTTTGAGTATTGTTTCTTGGTAGCGAGTTGGTATCTTCTGGTAGAGAGTTGGCTGGATTGTGTAGCGAGTTGATATTAGCGATTTGGCTCTTTACTATTTTTGGACATACGGACAAATCGCTACGAAAAGGACATTTTTGTCTCATTAATAGCGAGTTGTCAGATTTTGGAGTTTTGTGAATCTAGCGAGTTGTTCATTAGCGAGTTGTGCATTAGCGAGTTGACTTCTAGCGAGTTGATTTGTAGCGAGTTGATATTCAGCGTGTTGACTATTAGCGAGTTGCTTCGAACAGCGAGTTGAGTATAGCGAGTTGGGTTGATTGTGTAGTGTCAGACTAGCGAGTTGATCATCCAGCGAGTTAGTGTATTAGAGGGTTGATATTAGCGAGTTGATTTCAACATAGCGAGTTAGTGCTAGTTTGTGGCGAGTTAAGGTATTTCAGCGACTTGGTACTTGTAGCAAGTTGAAGTTGTAGCGAGTTGTGATTATCTTAGAGTGTTGACATTTGTGAATCTTTGTGAGCTGTAGCGGCTTAAGTTGTTACATATACTCCGTCAGTAACTTGACGGGTGTGAGACTATTCCTACAACTTGACTTGTTACTTGTATAGTAACTTGACGTTGTGAGTTTAATCTTACAATTTGACTTGTTTTCTGAGTAGTGATTGTAATTCGACTTGCTGCAACAAAGCACGAAATTCACTTGTGTTTAATAGGTTGAAACGTGCACCTACTAATCCCTCACAACATGGCTAGCACTGCATCAGATGACATTCAGGCAGCAGGGTCGGATACTCGTCCTCCTATGCTGGACAGGACCGACTATGAATCATGGGCACAAAGGATTCGTCTCTACTGCTTAGGAAAGGATAATGGAGTCAACATTCTGAAATCTATCCATGGAGGACCTTTTGTTATGGGAGTCACCAGAGACACGGTTGCTGCTACTGACGACCAACCTGCTGTGTTCGGCCCTAACAGACCTCGCATCTACGATGAGCTATCTGAGGAAGAAAAGAAACGGTATGATGCCGACATCAGAGCCTCAAACATTGTCATTCAAGGGCTTCCTAAAGATGTCTACAAACTCATCAACTACAACACAGATGCCAAAGCAGTTTGGGACAATGTGAAAATTCTCCTTGCAGGGTCTGAGTTAACCAAAGAAGATCGAGAGTCCCAGCTTTATGATGAGTTTGAGAACTTCAAAATGAATCCAGGTGAAAGCATCACAGACTATTATGTCAGATTTCACAAACTGGTAAATGATATGAGAATCATCAAGATGACAATGCCCAACATTCAGCTTAACTCAAAATTTGTGAACAACATGGCACCGGAATGGGACAGATTTGTCACTACTGTTAAACTCAACAAAGGTCTTAGGGACACCAACCATGAACAACTTTATTCCTATCTGCAACAACATGAGAAGCATGCTGCCTATGATCGGGTGATGCGTGAAAAACTAAACTCTCCAACTCCAAATGACTCTATGGCTTTTGTTTCAAATGTTCAACAACTCAATCAATCATCAAGTGAACCACCTCAACCACAACATCCTTCAACCAGATCCACCTTAAAAGCATCCAGTTCATCACCTTCAGCCCTACAAACCCATCTGGACTCTGGGTATTCCCACACTGATATGATGATTGATAATCTATCCAACCAAGTCTCTTTACTGGTTCAACAATTCAGAGCTAATCTTCCATCCACCAATAATCAACTTCGGTCTTCATCCAATCCTCGTAATCAGGCTGTCATAGAGGATGGCAGAGTTGTGGTGCAGAATGTACAAGGAAGACAGAATCTGAATCAAAGGAATGATGGATTTAGGAATGGGAATTATAGGGTTGGCAACGCACTTCAAGGACAAGCCAGGCAACCTAAATGTTACAACTGTGGAGGAATGGGTCACATTGCTAGGAACTGCACTCAACCAAAGCATCCACAAAACTCTGAATACTTCAAAGATAAAATGTTGTTGATGCAGGCACAAGAGAGTGGGACTATTTTGGATGAAGATGCCTTGATCTTTCTGGCGGGTGATGACGGGAACACATTTGATGCAGATGTAGATGATGAACCGGTTCAAGACCTAGCACTCAATGACCCGAATATCTTTCAGGTTGAAGACTGTGATGCATTTGATTCTGACGTTGATGACGATCCTACTGCTCAAACCATCTTCATGGCTAACCTCTCTGCAGCAGTGTCCTCTCCACATCAGTCTGAATCATCCATCACCCCTGCTATCTCTGAGGTACCAATTTCACCTAACCATGTTGACTCTGTCCATCCATAGAGGGCGTGTGATTCTGTACAACTCACAGACATTGACAACACAGATACCATTAATATGGGAAATACCAATACAGTCCCATATGAAAGGTATTTGAATGTCAATGGTCCGATAGTTGTGCCAAGTGACACACCTTCTGTTGATCCTAGTGTGCCTAAACTGCATGAACACACTGTATATATCCTTGATGATTCCCTGCCCACTAGATTCAATATTCATAAGGATCAAGTGTCTATATACGAACAGAGAGCTAAGTTTGAGTTAAATGAACGTGAGCAGAAAATGGAATGGCAAATGCGTGCTTACATAACTGAAAATAATTCCAAACAAGAAACATTAAAAAAAGGAGTTAATGTCTTTAAAGAAACAATTGGATCTTTCTATTAAACAAAAACAGGAGATTCAAAAGGGGTTAACCTTGCTCAAACACGATTATAAAGACAAAGAAACAAGTCTGTTAAATGATGTTTCCAACCTTAAAATGTTGAAAAACAAACTGGAAGAAAAATTATACACGCAAGGCCAAACCATCCAATCTGCTCAAATGATGGAGAATCATAGGAAATTAAGAGATAAGTTTAGTGAACAGGATACCTCTAAACCTAAGGTGTACTACCTTAGAAATGGGATTGGTGCTCAACCCGCGATTTATGATTCGAACGTTATGTTTGAACCTGACCATGCCCCTCTTGAGATGTGTTCATATGATGAGATAGATGAGATCGAAGATAGAAATAGGGAAAAACTTGCTGAAAAATTGAAAGATCCCTTGTGCACTGCTAAGAATCTCATATTTCACTATGATTACGAAAATGACAATCATCAGGCCATTTCTGTCCCTAAAAAGAAATTTCTCCCCAAAAAAACTTTTTGGAATATTGACATGGAGAAAATGCAAGCTGAAAGACTTGTGGGTAACACTCGAACTGTGTTTAGGATTGCTGATCCTACCTTGTATCCTCTGACCACGCCCATGCACCTTGTACCACTCACTCTTCCTACACAGTGTAATACTCTTATTGGTCTTTATGTTCTAGGTCAACTGTTTAATGACTTTGACAAAACTTGTAAAAAGAGAATTACACCAACTGGGATTACTGAAGGGGAAAGGGGTTTTGAACAAACAAAACGGTGTTATCTAACAGAAGTCATGCCATTTTTCAAACTTCTTAAAGAACACTTTGAAGGCCTTAAGAATACCATAAATGATGATGTCAACAACATGAAAAAGGTTTTCAAAGATGTCGAAAATGAGGGTAAACAATTGGCAATTGATCTCAAATATAGTGAAATTGACAGAAAAAACACTCGCATTATGAATGATAACTTGATTGCTAATTGCATTGCACAAGATGTGTTCTACACTGCCACCGACTCTGCCTTATTTGCTAAACAATTTCATGAAATGTAGGTCACGTTGAATGTATTTCAGAATCGTGTGATTGAGCTTGAGGGGGAGAATTTGAGATTAAATACAAAAATTCAAAACGACAACCATGATAACATGGTCAGGCATTTCTCAAAACTAGAAGTTGATAATCTTAATTTACAACTACAATATCAACATCTAGAAGAAAGCATAAAACTCTCAAATGCCAAGACATCTTCGGATGCTCCTGAATTTGATACATGTTTTGAATTATCAAAAAAAGATGATGTAATTCAAGCTCACTCAAACACGATTCGGAAATTGAGGGCACAAGTTGCACAATTAAAGTCTAACATGGGGAATATTGCTAATACCAGCCACCTAATGTCGCTAGATTCTCAAAATTTTCTGAAACAAAACATAATCAACGACGTACAACATGAAAATGAGTGGCTTCGTGCTGAGATGTCAAATGCTAAACAACGTTACAAAGAGCTATTTGAGTCTATTAAAATAACACATAACCAAAATAATGAAAGAGTCACTTCTTTGTTGAACGAAATTGAGAATCTAAAGACCATGGTGAAAGGAAAAATGCCTGTTGTTTCTTGTGACCTTGTTATTTCCAAGGATCATTCTTGTAAGAAATTGGAGAGCAATGCCTTGAATGTCTCTCTTCCCCTTAGGAACAATAAGCTAGTTCATAGCAACTATCTTAGGTATCTTAAGGAGTGTCTCATCATGCTTAGAGAAACCATTGAAGATGGTAGGATACCAAATAAACAGGATGATGTCATTTCGGATGCATGCTTCTTCACTAATAGAGCTCAGGAATTATTAGAATATGCCATAGGTACATGCCCCAAGAGTGACAACAAGGTGGATAAGTCACTTGCATCGTACTCTAACGTTGGCGACAGACAAGTTGCATTTAATTATCCCCATGCCATGACTCAATCCACCACCATGTTTACCGGTAAACAAGTAGAAACCAAGCATTCTAATGTTCCCATCATTGCTTCTACAGGAGTAAACGGTGCATCTAAAGCTAGTAAGTCAAAGCCTAGGTGCAATACAAAGAATGATAGGACTTTTCCGACTAAGAGTGCACTTATGAAGGAAGTAGAAGAATCATATAGGAACAATAAAGTTATGTCTGTCAAAAAGAATCGAGTTGAATCAAACATTTGTGTTAACAATGATGTAATTAATTCAAATTCTGGTGCTATTTGTAAGACATGTAACGAATGTTTATTTTTTGGTAATCATGATGCATGTGTTGTGTCCTTCTTAAAATCCTCAATGTGTTCTTCAGTTAAGAATGTTTTGTGCACTAAGCCGGTTAGGCAAATATGGACCAAAACTGGAAAGGTCTTTACCAATATTGGCTATCAATGGAGACCTACAGGAAGGAGATTCACACTAGGAGATAAGTGCCCTTTGACTAGGATCACTAATTCCAAAGTAGTGCTGACTAAGAAATGGAGACCTACTGGCAGAATACTCCCAATAGATGCAAGTAGTACTAATCCTAAGTCTAGTGCTACAAACTGTGATAATTCTTGTAGTATCTCTGTGACTTATCATAATCCAATGTTTGTGTGTGCTAACCAAACGGACCCTAACTGTTTGTGGGGCTCCAGCTTTTTCAGTTATCCACTATTGTCTGGTTTCAAATGCAAGTCGTACAAATCATCCTTTGGTATTTGGACTCAGGCTGCTCAAAACATATGACTGGAGATCGCTCGCGGCTCATGAATTTCGTGGAAAAGTTTACTGGTACGGTCAGATTCGGGAACGACCATTTTGGAGCAATAATGGGTTATGGTGACTATGTCTTTGGAGACAGTGTGATATCTAGGGTGTACAATGTGGAGGCACTTGGACATAATCTATTCTCTGTTGGCCAATTCTGTGACTCTGACCTTGAAGTGGCCTTTAGAAAACACACTTGCTTTGTTAGAGAATTAGATGGTGTAGATCTTCTCAAAGGAAGTAGGGGCACGAACCTTTACACCATATCAATTGAAGACATGTTGCGGTCCTCTCCAATTTTCTTGCTCTCAAAAGCCTCTAAGAACAAATCATGGCTGTGGCATCGTCGTTTAAACCATTTGAACTTCGGTACCATCAATGAACTCACTCGTAAAGCTCTTGTTCGAGGTTTGCCCAGATTGAAATATGATAAAGACCATCTTTGTTCTGCTTGTCAAATGGGCAAGAGCAAAAAGCACACCCATAAACCCAAAACTGTCAATTCCATCATGGAAGTCCTACATACTCTTCATATGGACCTCTGTGGACCAATGAGGGTTCAAAGTATCAATGCCAAGAAATATGTGTTGGTTGTTGTTGATGATTACTCTCGCTTCACATGGGTAAAATTTTTAAGATCAAAGGATGAAACCCCGGGGATCATCATCAAACTCATCAGGCAACCGCAAGTCCGACTCAACAAGACAGTTCGATTTATTCGCACCGACAATGGAACGGAGTTTGTGAACAAACAACTCACTCAATTTTATGAAGGCATCGGCATTAGTCATCAAAAGAGCATTCCACGTAGACCTCAACAAAATAGAGTCGTTGAAAGACGAAACCGCACCTTAGTTGAAGCTGCTAGGACTATGCTAATCTTTTCAAAAGCTCCAATGTTCCTTTGGGCCGAAGCCATTGCAACTGCTTGCTACACACAGAACCGATCTTTGATACACCCTCTCCACTGCAAGACTCCATATGAACTGGTTCATCTTAGAAAGACAGACCTTTCGTTTCTACGAGTATTTGGTGCATTGTGCTACCCAACCAATGACAGTGAAGATCTTGGGAAACTCAAGGCCAAGGCCGACATTGGTTTCTTCGTTGGGTATGCTCCTGAACGCAAGGGTTACCGAATCTACAACAAACATACCAGAGATATAATGGAAACTATTCACGTTACATTCGATGAGCTGACCGAGCAACCGGCTCCTGGACAAACCAGTTTCGGACCCGTACCCAATCCTTTGATTCCTGGACCTATAAGCTCCGGGCTTGTACAGTATCCCTCCCCTGCTACATCTTTTGTGCCTCCCACAAGTGATGATTGGAAGAAACTGTTTGACCCTATGTTTGATGAATACTTTGAACCTCATGCCGGGGCTGCCCCTGAAGCTCCTATCATTCCACAACGGGCTGATATAGTTGTTGCTCCACCGCCTATTGAAGGGCCTTCCACATCTCTTTCATGGGATCCAGAAGGCCCCACTACCAGTCATTCAGCAAACACATCTAATGTTCAATCTTCACCTGTGCCACGAGTAGCTGCTACTGATGATTCTTTTGAAGTTAATCCGTTTGCCCCACCTAATGAAGAGCCATTTGTAAATGTCTTTGCTCCTGAACCTTCTTATGATACATTCGTCTCAGATGAATCCAACACGGCTACATCAATCCACTATCCTCAACCTCATGAGCATCTCAGGAAATGGACCAATGATCATCCAATTGACAACATCATTGGAAATCCGTCTCGTCCTGTTTTAACTCGCAAAAAACTGGCAACGGATGCCTTATGGTGCTTCTTCAATTCTGTTCTCACCAAAGTTGAACCAAAAGACTTCAAGGATGCAATGTCTAAAGTCTCATGGTTCACTGCTATGGTTGACGAGATCCATGAGTTTGATCGTCTTGATGTATGGGAGTTGGTTCCTCCTCCTGAGTGTGCTATGATAATTGCTCTCAAATGGATATTTAAAGTTAAGCTTGATGAGCATGGTGCTGTGTTGAAGAACAAGGCAAGGCTTGTAGCTAAAGGATACCGTCAAGAAGAAGGAATTGACTTTGAAGAATCCTTCGCTCCCGTTGCCAGAATTGAAGCCATAAGAATATTTCTTGCTAATGCTGCCAACCAGAATATGTTGGTATATTAGATGGATGTTAAGACTGCCTTTTTAAATGGCGATCTGAAGGAGGTAGTGTATGTTAGTCAACCTGAAGGATTCGTATATCCTGAACGTTCTAACCATGTTTATCGGTTAAAGAAGGCGCTCTATGGACTTAAGCAAGCTCCACGAGCATGGTATGATACTTTGTCAAAATTTCTTCTCGCCAACCGATTTACCAAAGGTGTTGTGGATCCTACACTCTTTACCAGAAAAACTGGCAAAAACTACCTTCATGTACAAATCTATGTAGATGACATCATTTTTGCCTCCTCTGACCCTAAAGAGTGTGATCAGTTTTCCAGTGAGATGAGCTCTACGTTTCAGATGTTCATGATGGGACAAATGTCTTTCTTTTTGGACTTACAAGTATCTCAAAACCCAAGCGGCATATTCATTAATCAATCCAAATATGCAAATGAAATCTTGAAGAAATTTGGATTTGAATCGTGTGACTCTGTTGATACTCCCATGATTGAAAGATCAAAACTTGACAAAGACGATGTTGGGACTCCTGTCGACTAAACCTTGTATCGAAGCATGATTGGCTCTTTAATGTACCTCATTGCCAGCAGACCTGATCTTCTCTTTGTCGTCTGCATTTGTGCAAGATATCAATTCAAACCAACTAAGAAGCACTTTGAAGCAGTCAAGAGGGTCTTCCGATATCTTAAAGGTACAATCCATCTGGGCCTCTGGTATCCCAAGGACACCGCTATGGCACTCACTGCTTATTCCGATGCTGATCATCCGAGTTGTCAAGACACTCATCGAAGCACATCCGGGGGTGCGCAGTTTCTGGGTGATAAGTTGGTTAGTTGGTCCTCAAAGAAACAAATGAGCACATCAATCTCTTCTACTGAGGCTAAATACATTGCCATGTCCTTGTGTTGTGCTCAAATTCTATGGATGAGATCTCAACTCTAGGACTATGGTTTTGTATTCAACAAGATTCCCATGTACTGTGACAACAAAAGTGCAATCGCACTGTGCTGCCACAACGTCCAGCACTCAAGGACTAAGCACATTGATATTCGCCATCACTTCATCAGGGAACAAGTTGAGAAGGGAATTGTGGAACTCTACTTCGTAAGAACTGAGTTCCAGCTGGCTGACATCTTCACCAAAGCACTTCCTAGGGAAAGATTTCAATTCATCATCCCTCGCCTTTGCATGAAAAGTCTTACTCCTGAGGATCTCACGTGTCTTCAGGAAGATCAGGAGGAGTAACGGGTTGCTTCACATATCCTTGTATATAGTCTATTGCAAAAAGAAAATAGAAAAATATAAAATCTTAAAACCCAAAAATAGTCTTCTCTCGACATGTCTCATGTGTAATCAATAGTATGTACGATTCTAGAAATGTCATTCAATGATGACACAGAATCATACATATGCTTGAGCATGAGTTTTTCATACATTCAATAATGTTTTCTCTAAAAACATGTCGTCTCCAACTTCTTTTAATTATGGTTTGCTATTACTTCAGATAGCAACCCGGTCTTAGTATTGGGGAAAGTTTGTCGCCAAAAAGATGACTGTTCCTAACAAAGGCATGAATTACTTTATATTTGTGCCTTTCCGATCTGATGTACGCTTAAGTGCATCATTTCTGGCAAAAGAAGAGAAGTCTTCTTTACATCTCAAATACTTTTCCTTCAAAGATTCTTCGGGAAAGTATTTGCTCCAAACTTGGTGGTACCATGGTTTTTGAAGATCAAACAAACCTGAAAAGTTGTTTAAAATTTACCACTCAATCGATGCTATAAGAATTAATACCTTGTGCAAAATGTTTAATTTTAAAATGTGTCATCGATTGAGGGGGAGAATGATTTCAAAAACTATACATCATCAAAACAATGATCTTTATGCATAACTACAAGTGGATTAAGTGCAAGTGTTATGTGTTAGTATATGAATTTTTCATGAGTTTATCGCTAAACTCTAAATCATTTATAAACTCATCATCTCTAACACATAACATACTCCCTCAAAGTTTGAGGGGGAGATTAAATGTTGTCTCAAAATCAGTCACTCTTAAAATATGACACATCTTTCTCCCAAAAATCTCTAAACTTATTTAAATCACTTGGGATCTCAAATCTCAATTGGTTTGAAATTTTTGATCGGGGGAGAAGATGTGATTTAAATATGAAAAACTGATTAAAATGTGATGTTTTTGAACCTAAACCTAAATATATGCTCTTCCCTATGTGCTAAACTCTTTTGGTACATCAATGCACATATTAAGGGGGAGCAAATGATTTGTAAAAGGATCCTTGCATCTTACGAGATCGAGACTCAGATTTGACTCATGAATTGACGAAACACTAATGTCCTGATTCGAAAGGACTAGTCCTGGACGGGTAATAACTTCAAGCTGGTTTTAACCAGTGATGTAAGCGTGTCTCGAAGAGGACTAGTCTGAGTAGAATGTACCGTTTCGAGAAACCTTGGGTGAATCTGATCGGGCCAGGTAATAACTTCAAGCTAGGTTAACTAGTGATGTAAGCGTGTCTCGAATGCCCGGTCATGTTCACTTAAGGTAGATCAATTCAAAAAGTGCAACTCTTCCCGACATGTGCAAAATTTTGGAATCAATACATATGAGCACATGTTAAGGGGGAGCATTTGAAAATAACAAAACTCTCAATGTGTTAGCAAAATGAGTTTCTCAAATCATAAACACGTTGAGAGAATTTTCAATGATTTGGTGAATGGTAACATAGGATAGTCATGAAGTTATAAGGTGGCTAAGGTTAGGAAAACCGTCCTATGATCCGCCAGAACCGGAGGGATCTACCCATGGACGATACCGAATAGATAGTATTAGAAAGTCCGTAGGTATGATCATGAAAAAAAGGAGAAATGTGAGAATGGAGAAAGAAGGGGTTGAAGAATGAAAAAGAAATTAAATGAGAAAGGGTGAAAAGAAATAGCCCTCCTATTATTCAACCTTAGGGCAGAAACCGGGTTCAATCCATAATCTACTAATTGTTGCTAAGGCAACATTGGTATTGAAGACAAGACGTCATGGACCCAGTGACGCACTACACTAAACCTTCCTGCCACTCAAGTTCTCTTAAAAGAACTTGTTTCATTCTCACGGGGAACCGGTATAAACTATCAACTTATCTCTTAGAGATGGTTGATATTGAAGCAGGAGACCTCTCCCTAATCTCCGCATAGGAAAACCAAATGCACTAATTGAGTCTAGAGCCTCGAGATACATTAAAAGATCTCATAGGACCACGTGCTACTTCTACCATGGTTGTTCAACATTAAGGACACCAGTGGTAAACTTATGAGTCCTACGCAGATCTTAGCAATCTGCCTGAACATTTATGAGGGATGTTGCTTTGGTAACTCCCAGTGATTGAATGGAAATTCCTGCCAGGGTCAACATCAAGCAGTCCAGAAAGCAGGTCACTTCGGTAATTCCTTATAGATTACGCTTAGTGGTCGCGACGGTTACCAATGGTCTACAGTCGTGGAGTGAACTCCAGCGACTCACCCAGTCGTTGATTTACTTAGGTAGATCATGTAAGTCCTCTCGGGGGCTTGCCGATTGGGAACGGTCTTGGTGAGAATTAGAAGGAGTCTTCACACTATGCTGTTGACAATCTCTAATTCAAAACCTATAAGTACCGGATGATTTGTTGCTAACTGTCTACTTGCAGGAATTTCTAACGGTTGCGGGTGATTGCTGAAAAGATGCTGATCCATCAACGCATGCTCACACTTCAACTTCATAACTCAAAAGATATCATGATCATTGAATGGGCTTCAACCGTGCTTCCTCAACTCTGATGAAGAAGATCATGATCCAGAAAAGTGTGAGCATGCCAACACAAAGATGTTCATATCACATGGAGACATTACTACTCACTGATGACCCTCAGATACTCATATGGATGATGATGTCGAAGCAATCTCCAAAGATCAGCCAACACATTGAAGGTGTCATCAAGAGTCTACCACTCAATGCATAAAGATCTCAACTATGAAGAATCAAAAGGCCACGAGCTATGGAGATGTCATCTAAGATTTGATTGCTTTGATTCAATATTTATCTTCTGGGGTGACCTCCCTTAGGGGGAGATTGTTAGGAATACGAATATTCGTATGAAGATTCGGTCACCCCAAGTGTAACCTAGCATAGTATTGCTCGTGGTATCTATCTTAATTAGTTTAATGGTAGTTTAGATTTAGTTAGTATTTGTGGAGTCGAGTCGGGTCTTCATCCACTGTCAGCCCGCTCTACAGCCTTTTTTAGAAGGCGTATGTGTTGTAAGTATAAATACCCTTTCCCACCCAAGGGAAAGGGTTGGACCTTCATTTGCAATCTAACCTTTCACAAGTTTTTCACATACAAGGCTCCCACTTCTCTCATCTCCTTCTCTCTCTAACATCTCACTAGATAATACATCACTAATCATCCTAAATCACATTACCATCCATGTTCTTACATTATAGTATATTACATAAGCAGACCCTCGTGATTCATTGTACCTCCTTAAACAATTTTGACCAAGCTTCAACCAATCAATATTCACGGACCCATGTGAACAATACTTTTTACTAACTTTTAACATAATCAAACCTCGGCAACAGCAGCAATAAAATGACAATACCAATTAGCCCCATGTGATTACTCGTACCCCACAAACCTCGAACGGTAATAACCAATACCGACCACATGACTGCTGTAACCTCACAATTGAATATAATAATGTGTAGTAGCATCAAAACCCCACAACACGATTAATTTAATTATAACCTCAAATCTCCACACGCCTTTTACGAATATAATGGACCAAAAATCCACCGTCCCATTTAACAATCTCTACCGATTAAATAGTGAATCAACAAACAATAAACTCGTACCACATCTTTCATTATATCCAATGACAAACCAGCCCCACTTCAATCCATGGCACAATTAATACAAGTACGATACATTAAGTAATCGACCCATGATCATGCAATACGAGCCAATCAGCAAGAAATCAAAACTCGAATCTTGTATAGGATTATTAAGGTTAAAATAATGAAGAACCGACCCATGATATCGATAATCAAATTAGTACGAATAAAACCATAATCCAAATTTGAATATGATTGTTGTTTAATAAATAGGCCAAGTACCGATCCCAATAATTACAATAAACATAAATCGATATCGATTTGACACCACATCAGTATATGACATTCTTCTGACCCATATTAATTGATACGGGGTATATTAAATCCATATTCACTTCAACTTACAAATTTAGTACGAGGTGATGTGAATTAACTTAGCATCGATCCATTACTATCTAATTGCACCAATCAGAATCGAGAAAGAAGAATAATTAACGATTACCTCAACATCTCTTTTCACTGCTGCTTCTGTTCGACAACTTTTACCAGATCTGCTCCTTCTTCAAAACTACTCTTTATTGATAATGAAAACCTTGTAGATCCCTAGATATCAAGCTCCCTGTGCTCTGATGCCAATTGTAAAAGATCGTTTAAGCCCTATCTAGGATATAGTAACAATGATTTGCACAGCGGAATAAGAACTTAAGAATCAAAGTTACTTCAAGGTTTTCTTTATTGAGATATAAAATAAACTACTACAACTAAACTACTACTATGATACGCTCTATGCGTTTCTAGACTCTCATTGGAGAGACTAGCTATGAAAGGATGAAAAGATGCATGTAACCCTAGATGCCTACCCTCTTTATATAGTAGAGGGAGGTTACAAGAAACCCTAAACCTAGCTTACTAACAAAGCTAACTTACTATTACATAATAGTCCTTATTGTTTCTTCTTTCTTCATTTCTTGCTTGTAGGTTTTGTAATCATCAAATCTGCAATTCCCAACACTTTACCCACTAATGATACCCGAGTTGTTGTGAAATTCTTGAAAGCTCTTTTTGCCTGATTTGGAACTCCACGTGCTATTATTAGTGATCGTGGTACGCACTTCTGTAATGACAAATTCGACAAAGCCACGCAAAAGTATGGTGTAACTCACCGTCTTTCTACTGCGTTGATGAGTGCTCAAACACTCATCATTTTTGGTCAAATCTGAACTGCAAAACATACAAAAACACTCAGAAATGCATCAAAATACTGAAAATATTTCAAAATTATGTTTTATATGTTTTAGATGCAAAATGAGTAAGAAAAAAATGAAAAATGTACAAAGTTTGCAAAATTGGCAGTTTCAGTCCCCCAACATTCAAAAATTGGCAAAAATAGTCCCTGAGCACTTATTTGGAAAGAAAAGTCACCAAAGGTCATTTTGAAATCATAAATTGTCATATTTAGTCCTTTGGTGAAAAATTGGAAAGTTTTGGAAATTTACAGTTTGGTCCCTAGAGTTTCAGAAATTGGCAGATTTGGTCCCTGGTGGGATATTTTTGAAAGAAAAATCACTTTTGGTCCCTGGAAAGTCACAAAAGCCATTTTTAGTCTGTGGGTAAAATGTTTGGAGAAATTACAGTTTTGGTCCCTGTACTTTCAAATTTGACATAAAAGGTCCATGGGATTTCAATTTTTGGGAAATTACAAATTATGGTCCTTTGGTTATTGGTACTTGACAAGTATGACCCTTTTAATAACTTTGTGAAAATTACTTTTTCAGTCCCCAAGTTTCACTAAATTACAAAAATGGTCCTTGTGAATAAACAAACAAAACCAAACGGACCTATTTTATTATTACAACCCAAAATACAAAACCCACCCAAACCTGATCCATGAACCCCCCAAGCCCATTCCATTGGCCTAACCTCCTAAACTAATATAACCTTGGTCATTGACCAAGTCAAACACCCTCACCCCCACACTTACTGTTCATCGTCCCTAATACTTTCCCCTAATCCCAGGAATTTGTCCACCCCCTCCTCCCACTTTATCACCTAAACAAGAAACCATCATAAATGATATCACCTATACCCAACCAACCCCCCTCCTCATTAAATTCTCACCAAACACCACCTAATTCTGCCAAATCCTTTTTTCCCGCCAAAGAAGTTTTGAACGGCTGAGATCATTTCAAGCCATCAAAGGGCTCAGAGAGGTGTGGGAAAGAAAGAGAAACTCCCAGGGTCTATAAAAGTGAAATAGGAATGAAGATGAAGCATTAGTTAGAGTAGCATAGTTGTAATGTAGGTTTTTATGTCGAATTAGTTTAATTTTCTAGTTTTATTGTATTGTTTTGGTTTAAAATTCTTGTACTAAGCATTTCTAGTCTGTTTGGAACTCAAATTAGTCATCAATTTCAATCTTTCAGTTCATCAGTTAAATTTGTACTTTTCAAGTTAAATTTCAATTTCTTGTTCAATAGTTATAAGCTGTTGTTTCTCATTTATTTAAGCTCAGTTCAACTTATTTATAAGCTTATTCAAGTTCCCTAAGTGTTTATTTTAGTTTCAAAACTACTTCCAAAAATACCAAAGAAATTGGTTTGAAAATAAAAAAATCCCTGTGGAAGGTAATGGAAGCAAGGGAACTTGGCCAATTTGTAATATCAGGGTTGTGAAGTCTCATGGGAGACATCTAGGAGGTGATTTGGTTCCTGGCAACCCTGGTTTTAAGCCTGAGCAATTGTAAGATCCTTCATCAATTTTTTTGCTTAATCTGTGGTTGCAGTCATTGTGTTTGTTTGTCGCTTTTTATTGCTTATATTACTTTATTGTAGCTTATTAGAGGGTATCTGATTTATTGGGTAGATCTTATGATGAGGCGAAAAATGATCCGTTTTTAGGGGGTCATTTAAGCCCGAATCCGAATTTATTTGATCAAATATTGCCCTAAATCGTTCCTTTTGTGATTTTAGGTACTTGGAGAGTGAATTCTGGAAAAGAAGCCATTTTGGACGTTTTTGGAGCATAAAAGTGAAGAAAATGGCAAAGTCTCAATTTTCCATGCTGGAACAGTACATGAAGGCGTCAAGAGTTAACCCATGACGGCGTCAAACCCCAAGAATTAAAATCCGTAGCTCATGACACGCAGGCCGTTAGAAGTAGATCAAGGCCGTCCGAGGAAGTATTTGGCGGCGAGATGACGGCGTCACACCTTTGTTCTTGACGCTGTCACCCCGATTTTCCTATATATAGTTTTCTAGTTTTTCACATAAAAGGAGAGAAGTTTTGGAGAAACCCTAAAGACGATTTTGGTGCAACTTTTACAGGTTTTTCAAGGGTTCCAAACCCTTGATACCTTGCATTGTAATTGAGATAAGTGTTCTTCTAATTCAACCAATATGTCTATGCGTTGGTTGTCTATATCTTGTTCTTGTCTCAATTCCATTATGCTAGGCTAGATCTCCTTTGTGTTTGCTTAGATCTAATGAAACCTAGATATTGATTATGTGTTGATTACTTGTTTATTCTTGTCTTAGATGAATGATTTTATATGTTAGGCTTAAGAAAACTGGCAGATCTCCAAATGGTAACATGCTTGAACGTCTTAAGAAACATGAACCGAGGCGTACTAGGTTTTTATTGGTTGTATTTAATGCATGAGCCACTGTTTACAATCCCTATAGTTGTGCTGGGCATGGTGTAGGAGGAGATAAGAGCTCATAGAATTGAGGAGTTATGTATGCCACCCCATGAATGGTATTAAGGAATACAATCCGTCATCCATGCAATTATAACAAGTAATTAACGTGTAAAAGATATCTAGGGAGTAGTGAAATCTAAGTAAACACATTTTCTCCAATTACTGCTCACAACCTTAGTATAAATTAGTTTATTTACATTTTTAGTATTTTATTTTGATTGCATCTTAGTTTTGGGTTAGTTGAATAGCAACTAATTCCGCCCACTCTTTCAAAACCCCGAGATTTTACTTGCTTTCATAAAAATATAAAAATACAAAAATAATCATCCCTCACCTTTAGAACTAGTAATTAGGCTTTCTAATCCTAGCGACACTATTCCTAAGCTGAACGATCAATCCCCCGGTACTTGTCACTATACTATACTACAACGATCAGGTACACTGCCTGGTGGGGGTTGTAAGCTTCTCGAGATCCCTCGAGAGGTAAAGCCTGTTGCGATTCCCACGCATCAAGTTTTTGGCGCCGCTGCCGGGGAATAGTTATTGTCTAGGTTAGAATTTCTTTTTATTAGGTCTACTTGCTAGATTCCTTTCTAGTAAGAGTTTATTTTTATTTTTAGCTCTTCTTTAGTCTATCTTATTTCTTCGTGCTTTTGTTCGTGACTCTTCACCGTCCGCCATCATGGCAACCAATGAATTCTCCAGCCTTAGGATCACTAGGAGTCGTAGTACCACCAGAGACCTTGTCTTGCCTTATGCAGAACCCGAAAGAGAAATGTGTAGGTTAAGACAAACTCACTCAACTCCTGAACCATCCAGCATTGCTATCAATTTTGATGCACCTCTCTCTGAAGAAAATTCAGAAAACCATGTCTCAACCCCTAGCTCCCAACCCAACGACGACACTGGTACTCCCGCAACCCCCATTCCTAAGCGTCTCAAAGATTACTCCTCCCCAACCTCTCGTGGCTTCTCAAACGCCATTGTCTACCCAAACGAACACACCAACGAGGTCTTGCACGCAAACGATGTTTGGCTTGTCAAAAGTGTGTGTAAATTTCATGAACTAGATGAGGAAAATCCAATCCAACACATCAAGGACTTCCTTAAAATAGTGGACACCATCCATACGGATGGGGCTACTAGAGACACATCCCGATTGCGATTCTTTCCTTTCACCTTATATGAAAAAGCCCAAGAATGGTATGACAAACTCCCTTCTGAATCTATCTTCACATGGGAGCAACTCATATCCAAGTTCTATGAGAAGTTCTTTCCACCTGGAAAAACCTCAGCACTTAGAGATAGGATCCTCCATTTCCGGAAGGAGAAGGACGAACCCTTCTATAAATCATGGACTAGATTCAAAGATTCAATAAGACAAGTTCCCCATCATGGCATTGAGCTTTGGCTCTTGGTCCAAATCTTCTACGAAAATATCTCCTCTAATGACCGAAACGGAATTAACCAATCTAGGAAAGGAAGATTGGCCAATCTTAGTGCCGAGGAAGGATGGGATAGGATTGAAGAATATGCTCAAGACCAGGATGACACTTGGGATGAACCTGAGTCGACTATCAGCATTTCTGAGATCACCTCGGATCGGTTGAGCAAAGTTCACAAAAGAGTGGAATACCTAGCTGGATCGCAATTACCTAAACAGCTGTCGAATCCTTACTTGATCTGCGATTACTGTGGAGGCCCGCATGAGGTAGAAGAATGTGGAGGAGCAGCCACAACTGAACATGCATGCTTGTCAGGAGGGGACATTTATGCTGATCCCTCCCTTTTGCCTTTCTACCAAAATGACGATTACACCCTTTGGGGAAATCTGGTAAAGAGAAGAGAAGGGGAGGAAGGCCCTGAATTCAAAATCAGGAGCAATTTCGAAGATGACCTTGGTCACTTCACTCAAGAAAAAGACTTGCAAATGAAAGGGCTTAATGAGCTTTTCGACGAGCAGCAGGAGGGTATTGAAGAATTTTTCAACAAGCTTAACTCAACCCTAGATAACCTCCAAACGCCATTAGAAGGAAAAAACCACACGAGCTGGAATGACAACCAAGGACCCTCCTTACCCAAACTCGTCCCCCGTCACCCCTGATCCAGACAAACCTGAGGAGGAGGAGCAGGAGGTCGGCATTGGCACCCCAAACCAACCGCCCGTAACGATCCCTTCCCCATCGTCCTTGCCTAACCAACCTGTGAGAATCCCATTCCCGTCCCAATTAAGAAACCAGAAAACTGAGAATGATAACAAGAGGTTCTTGTCATACCTAAAAGACTCAGTTGTTACCATACCTCTCCTTGATGCTTGCTATCATATGCCAAAGTATAGCACGTACTTCAAAAAGCTACTCGCTAACAGGAAGAAACTCGAGGGTCTTGTGACCCTAGGGGAAGAATGCTCAGTGGTGACCCATCGAGGGCTACCAAAGAAGGTAGACGATCCGGGCAGTTTCACCTTGCCTTGCTCCATAGGACCTCTATCAATCAAGAATGCTCTTGCCGATTTGGGAGCAAGTATCAATCTCATGCCTCACTCTATGTTCCGTAAACTAGGATATTCTGGATTGCAGTCTACCCGTATGAACATCCAACTAGCTGATAGATCAGTCAAGTACCCCATAGGGATATGCGAGAATGTGCTAGTCAAAGTTGGGAAATTCAAATTCCCGGTCGACTTCGTAATCTTGGATATGGAGGAGGATGACTTGGTACCTATCATCTTAGGTAGACCATTTCTTGCTACCGCGCGTGTAGTCATTGATGTCTACGATGGCAAATTGACCTTACGAGTGGGAGACGATAGCACAACCTTCGACATTAAGGATTCTATGGACCTCTCCCTCGAAGCAGCCAACCGGCTCTACTTTATCGGGGAAGTAGATGAACTCACAGATGTCATTGATAGTTGCGTCGATGAACAAATTGATGAAGGCTGGATACGGGACGAGAGTTTTCTGCCTTTGCTAGAGGTGGAAAAGATGGAGGATGTTAATGCAGTCTCCTTCTACCCCAGACAAGAGGCAACGGAGCATCTCGAGCTCCGAAAGCCCGAAAACAAGCTCAAGCCTTCTATTATCGAACCTCCTAACGTTGATCTTAAAGAGCTTCCTAACCATTTGGAGTATGCCTTCCTTCAGGGGGAGGACCAACTCCCGGTAATCATAAACTCTTCCTTGGAACATGAACAAAAATTTAAACTCTTAGAGGTCCTCAAAAAATACAAGGGGGTACTCGCATGGAGTGTGGCCGACATTAAGGGGATTGAGTCAACTTTTTGCACACATAAGATTCTTATGGAGGAAGATTATAAACCTACTGTGCAACCCCAGAGGCGAGTGAACCCTAACATTAAGGAAGTAGTAAAGAAAGAAGTTATCAAGCTTTTGGATGCAGGACTGATTTACCCGATCTCGGATAGCCCATGGGTCAGTCCTGTGCAGGTTGTACCTAAAAAGGGTGGAATGACTGTAGTAAAGAATGACAAGGGTGAGATGGTGCCCCAGAGAACTGTCACTAGATGGCGGGTATGCATCGACTATCGAAAGCTCAATGATGCTACGAGGAAAGATCACTTTCCCTTACCATTCATTGATCAGATGTTAGAGAGATTATCTGGACACGAGTACTATTGCTTCTTGGATGGTTTCTCTGGATATTTTCAAATCCCCATAGCACCCGAGGACCAAGAAAAGACCACGTTTACTTGCCCTATGGAACATTTGCCTACAAAAGGATGCCTTTTGGGCTATGTAATGCCCCCGCTACTTTCCAACGTTGCATGACCGCAATCTTTCACGAACTCATGGAAGACAGCATGGAAGTGTTCATGGAAGACTTTTTAGTCTTCGGGAACTCCTTCGACCGCTGTCTTGCTAATCTAGAAAAGATGCTCAAACGTTGTGAGGAAACCAACTTGGTGTTAAACTGGGAAAATGTCATTTCATGGTAAAGGAAGGGATTGTGTTAGGGCATAAGATCTCAGGGAACGGAATAGAGGTGGACCAAGCTAAAGTTGAAGCTATATCTAAGTTACCATACCCCACGACGGTTAAGGCAATACGCAGCTTTTTGGGGCACGCCGGATTTTATCGGAGATTCATCAAAAGATTTCTCCAAAATCGCTCGGCCAATGACTCAATTACTTGTGAAGGATGCTCCGTTCGATTTTTCCCAAGAATGCAAGGATGCATTCGATCTCTTAAAAAGGGAACTCACTCAAGCTCCAATCATGATCACACCCAACTGAGAGTTACCATTCGAAATCATGTGCGACGCTAGCGACATCGCTGTCGGGGCTGTATTAGGTCAACGACGTGACAAGCTTTTCCAACCTATTTACTAGGCTAGCAAAACCATGAATCCCGCTCAAGAGAACTACTCCACCACCGAGAAAGAACTATTGGCCGTGGTTTTTGCATTCGACAAATTCCAACAATATCTTGTCCTTTCAAAAACAGTCATCTTCACTGATCACTCGGCTCTTAGATACCTCTTCGCGAAGCAGGATGCTAAGCCACGACTAATTCGGTGGATCTTGTTGTTACAAGAATTCGATGTTGAGATTCGCGAAAAGAGGGGGGGCAGAGAATCTAGCCACATATCATCTATCTCGTCTTGAAAACCCCTTGGATAAGCACGATAGAAGTGAGATTAGGGATTCGTTTCCTGACGAACAACTGATGTCAATGATTGATTCGGAGCCATGGTACGCCGACTTTGCTAATTACTTCGCAAGTAGATGTAGACTTGTTCCAGAACACCTGACTAAGTACGAGAGGAAGAGGTTCTTTTCCCAGCTAAAATACTACTTCTGGGATGAACCCTTTTTATTCCGAAGGTGTCCCGACCACATTATAAGGCGTTGTGTTTCGGAAAATGAGGCAGTTAAGATTATGAGGGAATGTCACTCTGGTCCTTCTGGCGGGCATCATGGGATAAACGTTACCGCCCGAAAGATTCTCGATGCAGGATTCTATTGGCCCACAATTTTCCGTGATGTGAAAGAAATGGTGCAGGCGTGCGATGCATGTCAACGAGCCGGAAATATATCACATAGGGATGAGGCACCTCAGAAATTTATACAAGTTTGTGAGGTATTCGATGTTTGGGGGATTGACTTCATGGGACCCTTTCCATCCTCAGGGGGAAACGAGTACATCTTAGTCGCCATTGACTATGTTTCAAAATGGGTTGAGGCACAAGCCCTTAGGACCAATGATGCAAGAGTAGTCATTCATTTCTTGAAAAAGCTTTTCGCAAGATTCGGGATTCCGAAAGCTCTCATCAGTGATAGGGGAACACATTTTTGCAATGCACAAATGGAAAAGGTCATGAAAAGGTATGGAGTACCCCATCGATTCTCCACCGCCTATCATCCACAGACCAATGGCCAAGTCAAAAACACCAATAGAGCTATTAAAAGAATACTTGAAAAAACGGTTAGTCAAAACAGAAAGGACTGGTCATTTAAACTCGACGAAGCTTTATGGGCATTCCGAACTGCCTACAAAACACCTATTGGAACGACCCCATTCCGCATGGTGTATGGTAAGGCATGTCACTTACCGGTAGAATTAGAACACAAGGCTTATTGGGCACTTAAGGCATGCAACTTAGATTACACAACTGCTGGAAATAACAGGTTTTTGCAATTGCACGAGCTTGATGAACTTAGACTAGAAGCCTACGAATCCTCCATCACATATAAAGAAAGAGCTAAAAGATGGCATGACCAGAGAATTAAGAAACCCAAAGATTTTTCAGAGGGAGACAAGGTCCTATTATACAATTCTCGGTTGAGATTATTTTTGGGAAAACTTAAGTCTAGATGGTATGGACCGTTCACGGTAAAGAATTCTTCTAAATTTGAAGCGGTAGTGTTAATTGATGATGAAGGTAGGGAATTCACGGTTAACATACAACGTGTGAAACACTACCAAGAAAATAACAATGAAATGATTAGTGAGGAGGATGTGACGTTCAATGATGAGATCACGTAGTAACCCATAGCCTTGAGTCTAGCTACAAGACTCGTAAATAAAGAAAAGCGCTTCTTAGGAGGCAACCCATATTTTGTGTGATTTTAATTGTTTGATTTTTATTTGCTTCTGTATGCATGCTTTATTTTTATTGTTGGTTGATCATGTTTCTCAATTAAAATGTGGAAATACTTTACTTTGTTGTTTAGCCTAGTCTTAACTCCACCTAGAAGTATTTTGGCAAAAGATAAGTGTAAGGGGAAACCTCAAATATGTTTTTAAGAAACAAACCGATCATGATTCTCCACAATATTAAATGAGCATGTATATTCGTATTTGTTAGAGTCAAATGCTTGTATTGAGTCATAATGAAGTTTTGCAGGATTTTCCAGGAAGTAGAACCAAGTTTTTCCAGAAATTTTCCGAAAACTTAACATAAGAATTTATGTAGGTCCATTCTGACGGCGTCAGGGGTTTACTCTTGACGGCGTCAGGAGTTAAAATCTGGAAATTTTACCGGTTTTGTTCTTCTAATGGAGTCTTATGGTTTTTGTGAATTATTAAGTTTTATAATCTCCAGGAAATCTGCAAACTTCATTCCACAAGCATTATATCTTACTTTGTTTTCTAGGATTTAGTAACTTATATAGGATGCCGCCGATTTTACGCGAGGTTGTCTTGTCTATTTTTGTCAGGATTTATAGGTTATGTTCGACAAGGAGATGATTTATATTCTGGAAGGGAAGCTTTGATTGTTCATTTTCTTGGAGGAAGATCTAATCTGGCCAACCTATAATCCATGCCGAGCGAATCAGGGGAGTATTTGATTTCATTCTTTTTACTTTTTAACTTTTACATTCTTTACTTGAACATTGGGGACAATGTTCATATTAAGTGTAAGGGGAGGGTAAAAAGATGATACCTTACATATGCACTTTCGCTTCAGTTTGTTTTGTTTAATAGTAGATGTGTAATAAAACTATGCGAAATACTTGTTAGTGCAATTTTAGCGCCAAATTTAAAATTTTTTACAACATTTAGGAGTGAAACTTTAGCCATAGCAAGCGTCTCATGGATAGGAGATTGTCTGACTAGCACATAACCGTATATTCAGAAAAATTTTCCACCCAAATATGTGAGGTTCGCCTTTAGATTTGATAGGAAAAGCATTTACTATTAGTGCTTATGAGTGTACCGGTAGCATTTAGATTCTAGAACTTGCGTTAGTGATGCATCCCGAGACCGCTAGTGAGACTACATTCGTGTGGTAGGATTTACTACATGATAAGAGGCATTAGGATCACCCTTGTGTTAAACCCGTATCATAATTACTTGACCATTTAAGTCATATTACTTGGCTAGTTAAGTCAACTAATTTTTCCCACACCCTTAGCGTTGTACTCATTTTTAGTACACGAAACCCCTAGTACACCCCTCCGAGCCTATCTTTTCGTTTCTAACTTTAAGCATTTTACTTAAAGGAAGAATTTGTTACACCCCACTTAAATGTACACCCAAATCGCCTTAGCCTTCCGTGTATGCGCTCATTTTTAGTGCATTATTGTTATTTGTTAAACCCTAAGTTAACTTTCTAATTGATTACATGGTTGCTAAGTCGAGTCATATCCTTGTTCATATTGTTTTGGGACGATTGGGACTCATGGGTAAGTACTTATTTTATGGAGTAATGGGGAAGAACATCATTTATTACCCCCATATGTACGTTAATCTTAAAAGTGCTCCAAGTGTTTTGATTTTCTTAATTCGAGTCATTAGATTAGTTTAATGTAAAGTATGTAAAGATTCAAGTGTAAGGGGAATTCTCATCCCCTATGATGTATTATTTTGGATGGTAGGGTAAGAGTCTATGCAAAAAAAAAAAAAATATATATATATATATATATATATATATATATATATATATATATATATATATATATATATATATATATATATATATATATATATAAAAGGAAAAGAGAAAAAACATACGGACTACCATCCCTTTTTATTCTATGTTCATTTTATGTTTTTGTTATTTTTCATTTATTAGCTTAAGTCGAGTCTAGTCTTGGCTTAGCAACGCCATATTGTACATGTAATTAACTAAGATTGTTAACTCGCCACCAGTAAAACTTCCTTTATCCAACAAAACCGTGTAATTCATATCCCTATACCTAACGTTACAACCCTTTAAAAGACCTCTTTGATAGTTTATCCTAGGTCCTTACGCCATGTGGTGGAGGTTTGATCCTTTCCCAAGCCTATGGTAATCTATTTTGCTATGACAGGTAGTGAGAGATATCTTCCATTTCCATAATGTTATATTACTTTATTACACCCGAGAGATGTGAATATCTAAACACTATTTGTGAGGTGCTAGTGTATGACCTCCGTGATTGTCTATTGGTCTTTAGTGGAACGATTATTTGTTGTAATTACTTTTATATTAGTGTTAAATGACCCCTAACTTGTCTTTTGAGTAGAATAAAAGCGCATTTTCTTGAGGACAAGCAAATCTCAAGTGTAAGGGTATATGATGAGGCGAAAAATGATCCGTTTTTAGGGGGTCATTTAAGCCCGAATCCGAATTTATTTGATCAAATATTGCCCTAAATCGTTCCTTTTGTGATTTTAGGTACTTGGAGAGTGAATTCTGGAAAAGAAGCCATTTTGGACGTTTTTGGAGCATAAAAGTGAAGAAAACGGCAAAGTCTCAATTTTCCATGCTGGAACAGTACATGAAGGCGTCAAGAGTTAACCCATGACGGCGTCAAACCCCAAGAATTAAAATCCGTAGCTCATGACGGCGTCACGCAGGCCGTCAGAAGTAGATTAAGGCCGTCCGAGGAAGTATTTGGCGGCGAGATGACGGCGTCACACCTTTGTTCTTGACGCCGTCACCCCGATTTTCCTATATATAGTTTTCTAGTTTTTCACATAAAAGGAGAGAAGTTTTGGAGAAACCCTAAAGACGATTTTGGTGCAACTTTTACAGGTTTTTCAAGGGTTCCAAACCCTTGATACCTTGCATTGTAATTGAGATAAGTGTTCTTCTAATTCAATCAATATGTCTATGTGTTGGTTGTCTATATCTTGTTCTTGTCTCAATTCCATTATGCTAGGCTAGATCTCCTTTGTGTTTGCTTAGATCTAATGAAACCTAGATATTGATTATGTGTTGATTACTTGTTTATTCTTGTCTTGGATGAATGATTTTATATGTTAGGCTTAAGAAAACTGGCATGGTGTAGGAGGAGATAAGAGCTAATAGAATTGGGGAGTTATGTATGCCACCTCATGAATGGTATTAAGGAATACAATCCGTCATCCATGCAATTATAACAAGTAATTAACGTGTAAAAGATATCTAGGGAGTAGTGAAATCTAAGTAAACACATTTTCTCCAATTACTGCTCACAACCTTAGTATAAATTAGTTTATTTACATTTTTAGTATTTTATTTTGATTGCATCTTAGTTTTGGGTTAGTTGAATAGCAACTAATTCCGCCCACTCTTTCAAAACCCCGAGATTTTACTTGCTTTCATAAAAATATAAAAATACAAAAATAATCATCCCTCACCTTTAGTACTAGAAATTAGGCTTTCTAATCCTAGCGACATTATTCCTAAGCTGAACGATCAATCCCTCGGTACTTGTCACTATACTATACTACAACGATCAGGTACACTGCCTGGTGGGGGTTGTAAGCTTCTCGAGATCCCTCGAGAGGTAAAGCCTGTTGCGATTCCCACGCATCATCTTAGTTCAAGTCTCACCCATTTTCAGTTATAAAACAGTTTTAAAGGAGTGTTTGGATTGCCCTGCAATCTTGTGTTCAGGTCTGTTGCAATAGCTATAATTGGTTCACCCAAGTTACTTTAGATCGTATTAGCTTAGTTTAGTCATAATACCTCAGTGTTGTTTGCATAAAAGTCAAAATCCATTTCAAAACCCTTAACAGTTAACTGTTAAGGATTTTAGCCCCACAAATCTCAATTTCAATGCATAGGTAGACAATTTAGTATAATTTAGGTCTCTTATAGCTTATTATAGCTTAATTAATCAGTAAAGTAGGATCAAAATCTAATAAAGTCAAAATATGTAGTTTTCCTAAAAAGTCAAAATCACTTGTGTGTAGAAAAACCAAGAAATGGCATGAATTGTTTTGATTTTAGTGTTTAGAGTTAGGCCTTGCTATTTTTACATGTTGTAACCCCCCAGCTAGTATTTAGGAATCCAATAAGCACTTATTTTTAGGATTTTATTTGAGCTTGTAATTGCTCACCAAAGTAGGCTGCAGGGCGATGTTATGCCCTGCTACACAGATACCCAGTCCACACCCCAAATTCCTAGGTCTATTCCAGGTTCAATAGTGGGCCCCACTCTTAGGTCTTTGGCTTATTGGGAAGCCAATGAGTCAGGATTTAAAGCTCATTGCTTATTTTGGGGTTCACAGCTTATTTGCTAGGGCTGCTTGCCCTTGCCTTTTTGCCCCATCACTGCGTTTACACTGAGAAGTCAGTGTTGAGTACCATTTTCATAAGCTCCTTGTGAGCTTGTTTGTGGGTATAAGCTTATGCTTATTGGTTCTTTGAGAAGCTATTGATCCCATATCAGGGATTCCAGGCTTATTTTGTCATTTCTAGCTTATTGGGTAAGCTGGAAAAGGCCTTAAAGTACCATGCAGGCCTGTTTGTAGAATCAGTCTTTGGAATTGCTTATTTTCATGCTTAAGCTTATTTAGTAGACTTTTCTTTTTGTTCTAGCTTAATTTCAGTTGATATCACTTGTGTGCATCTAAAACAACCCCTGGTCTCAGCTTAAAAGCTTATCTCAAAGCTTTTAGCTTTGACAGTTGACCAAAGTCAACTGTCAAGCTAATAAGCACTTGTAGTGCTTATTTCTGAGCTTCTTCCAAAGTCTCTTCATTAAAGTTTGTTATCTTAGTTTATAAATAGATTTGAAAAAGAAAAAACCAGAAAAAAACAAATTTTACAATAAGTGATAGCTTCTATTTAAGAAGCTTAAGCTTATTAGCTTATTTTTATGCTTTTTCCTTAAGCACTTTGTGAGTTTAGATTTTTCTTAGGTTCCTTATATCTTAAAATAATTTCTATAATTTTTTTTCTCTTTTCATTTAGTATTTTTAATAATTAATATTAGTTTTTATTAATTAATAATTAATAATAATTATTTAAATAGTCTTAAAAATATATTTTCTGTTTTAAAATTAGTTTTATATTATTTTAGAATTTTCTAAGTTTTAATTTAATTTTTCTTGGTTTATTTTACATTTTCTTATTATTTAGTGTATTTTTAAATAGTTATAAATAATAATTAATTAATAGTAATTATTTAAAAAGTAGTAAAAATATATTTTAAGTTTGAAAATTAGTTTTATAATATTTTAGATTTTTCCAAATTTATTTTTCATACTTTTAGTGTAATTCCATAATTAGTTATAATTTAGGTTATTTTAAATAATTAAAATTAAATAGGAAAATAGTATTTAATTAATAATAATTATATAAAAAGGATAAAAATTAATTTTAATTTTCCAAAAAGTTTATTTTATTATTAGGATTGTAAAAATGTGATTTTCATCTTTGTAAGTATTTTATTTTACCAAAACTCGCGTTTTATCTCGTACGTTCGCGTAAATTTAAATTGAACGTACGCGTTTCTAGCTTTTAAACGTTTCTGGTTTTTCCAACTTTCCAGTCTTGTTCATATAGCTTCTTTAAGTTATTCCGCTGTAGATTCCTTAGTTTAATCAATCTCACAAACCCTTTCTGTCCAAATTCACCCGATCACAAACCCGTTTAATAACCATCACACCTCGTCGGGACATAACGACCTGGTGATACCCTTTATTACCCGGAGATTGACTCTAGGCTGTTTGACCTTGTTGACCATTCCCTGGTCAATTTAGGTTGACTGTTCTGAGCAATCATGCGTACCATCCTCAAACGAGTGGACAAGTAGAAGTTTCCAATCGGGGCATTAAAAGAATTTTAGAAAGAACCGTAGGTGAAAATCGTGCATCGTGGTCGGATAAATTAGATGATGCACTTTGGGCTTTCCGTACGGCTTACAAAACACCCATTGGGTGTACGCCTTACAAACTTGTGTACGGGAAAGCGCGCCATCTTCTGATCGAGCTTGAGCACAAAGCCTATTGGGCCCTCAAGCATGCAAATTTTGACCTCAAAAATGCGGGTGATCATCGGAAAGTTCAACTGAATGAATTAAATGAACTTCGTTATCAAGCTTACGAGAACTCTTTGATCTAAAAAGAAAAGAAAAAGAAGATTCATGACTCAAAAATCAAGAACCGCGTTTTTAATGTTGGTGATCGAGTCCTTCTTTTCAACTCTAGACTCAAGATCTTCTCGGGAAAGCTTAAGACCAGATGGACTGGCCCATTCACTATCGCTAAGGTTTATCCTTATGGCACTGTCGAATTATCTCAAAATGACGGTCCAAATGTGAATGGACATCGTTTAAAGCATTACTTTGGAGAGGACATACCATCCATGGTTGTCCCGGATCTCCAAACTTTCCCCAAGGACAATTGAATTCGGGGATCGACTCAAGCTAGCGACTCGATGAACAAAAACAATAGCACAATACAGGTTTTCACCCGTATCTCTGATTTCTTTCTACTTTCTACCATCTAAGTGTGAGGGAATGGCCAACCCCCCGCTGTTTGAAAATGTATATATGTATATAAGTTTGAAAAAAAATGTGTGTTTGCATGTAAATATAAATAAAGTGAAAAATAGTATTTCCACAGTTAGCTTAGAATATTAGCTTTTTACGTTCAAAGTGTCGGCATAATAGCTGGGACTTTGAATATTGAGGACAATATTCAATTCAAAGTGTGGGGGGGGGGGGGGGAATTCTAGCGAATTTTATATCAATATATCTTCTAGTACCCCCATTTTGGCCCAAAATTTTCAAAAAAATATCTTTTTCACTTTATTGCAAAATTTTTGTGGTTATTAGTCCGCCATGTCTAAACGACAAAAGGATTGGCTAATCCAGGAGCAAACGACTCTTGGTAAAGATTACTCAAATCCGTTGACGGCTTGCAATTTGCCCAAAATTGTATGGTATCTCAACTCGCCATATCCTAAAAAGTGAATGAGTTGGCTAGCCCGCAAGATTATGGCTTGTGGTAAAGGCAGTGGAAAAACCATAATTGGTAATCAGCTCACCAAGATGTTGACTAGGTCCATCAAGAGTTGGCTAGTCCAGGAGCAAACGGCTCTTGGTAAAGACAAATCAAAACCATTGAAAGCTGGTGGTTTGCTAAAAATCATATGGTTATCAAGTGGACCATAGTTCTTACTTGAACCGAAACTTTTGGCTACTCCAGAAGTGATGGCTTTTGGTAAAGAGATTTCAAATCCATCAAGTTTTCTAAAAATATTGCTAGGGACTAGCAATAGTTTAGTGTGGGGGATTGATGAGTGCTCAAACACTCATCATTTTTGTCGTATTTAAACTGCCAAAACATACAAAAACAATCAAAAAGTTATCAAAATACTGAAATTATCCCAGGGATTGTGTTTTATATGTTTTAAATGAAATATGAGCAAAAACAAATGAAAAATGATCAAAGTTTGCAATATTGGCAGTTTCAGTCCCCCAAGTTTCAAAAATATTCCCTATGCATTTAGTTTGAAAGAAAAGTCAACCCAAGTCCTTCAAGAATCAAAAGTTATCAAAAATGGACTTTGGGTGAAAAGTTTTGAAAATCTACATGGTTGGTCCCTGGAGTTTGAAAATTTACAAAAATAGTCCCTGTGTATTAAAAATTGGAAAAATATAAAATTTTACCCTTGGATTATTGAACTTTGCATGTATGGTCCTTGTAATACACTTTGGGACATTGGCAACTTGGGTCCCTTATTTTCAGAATTTTACAAAATTGGTCCTTGTTCTCATTACAATACCAAACGGACCCTTGGCTGTTATTGATCCAATCCACAAGCCAAACCCCGTATACCCCAGGCCCACTTCACACCCTTGGCCCATCACCAACACCAGCCCACCCCCTAAATATATTAACTCCCCCGTTTCAAATAAACCACCCAGGATCAAACGTTGACCATCTTCCACCTCCCCCACTTGGTAACCTGCCACACTCAACCTCCCCCCTACTCCAACTCAGCAGCCCATTCCATATTCCCCCCAACTCCCTAATACTTACAAGAAGCATTAATTGTTCTTAAAACCCTCCAGGAAACTCCAACTGCCATTTTGACTATTTGGCGCCAAAACCCCTTTGAATGGCCAAGATTATTCCCACCCAATCCAATGGGTGGGATTCACTCAAGAAGGTGCAAGGAAGTCAAAGAAAGCAATATATAGAGAAGGGAGGCATTTGAGAAAGAAGTCTAGTGTATGTTAGCTTAATTTAGGTCGTATGTATAATTTTTAGCATTATTATTGTATTTTTAAGCTATCTAGTGTATTTGTAAGTCAATTCAGTGTATGTTGAACCTTTACAAGGTATAAATTCAAGTTTCTAAGTTTGATTTCAACTTTGTGAAATTTTCATTTAAAATATTAACTGTGGTTAATGCTAGTATTAGTGGTAACTGTGGACTAAAATAGGACACATAAGCTCCCATAAAGCTTGTAAAAGCTTTTAGTTACATTAAAACTCAATCTAGTTCAAAAAAATCAAAAATACAAAAATGGTCAACAAAAAGTCAACTATGAAGTAGAATTGATTTCTGGTGATTCAGAGGTGAATTGGAGCAAGGAAGCTGTGGATATTGGGTGTAGATCCTCAAGGGAGGAATTATGGGTCCTTTGGTTCCTTTGGTTCTTGGTTTTTGATGCTCACAGGCCTCCATTGCAAGCCACATATTCATTTTAAGCTCATTTTATATAAACATGGTTGTACTGCTTGATCCTGTGTTATTTGTGTTTATTTGAAGTTTCTTAGTGATAATATAACTTGAAATATCATAGTTGTTCATTAGATTTAATAGTTTCTTAGCATTTCCAAATTTTAGTCAATCTTAGCATATTGTTGATTTCTGAATTGTTGTTGTTATTAGAAAGATATTTGTGCTTAAATAAGTTTAGGTAATCATAATTTATGCTTCTGAGATTAGTAGTTTGGTTGTAATCCTTTGTATACTTTGAAAATCTTCACAACTGTCAAGTAAAGGGGTGTTTGGTTCTAGGGTAATCACTGTGTTCCCATAGGTTTTTGTTGTTGCTTTTGTTCAAAACATACTTACCTAGGTTAAATCAGGTAAATGTAACCAAGAAACTAAGTCCACATTAATCAATAAGTCAAAATCATACTCAACTCCCCCTCACAGTTAACTGTGAGGGAATTGAGGTTCACAAACCCTCCAAATTGGTTTATAATTAGTATCTTTAGCTTAAAATAACTTTAACTTTGCTTATTACATACTTCTTAACCAGTAATGATCAACCAAACCTCATAAAAGTCAACATTCAAGTTTTTCCATAAAAAGTCAAATTGCATGTTTTCAGTTTTTCCATTTCTTGCAAGATTTTTATAGAATTTTGTGAAGAGCTTTAGGATTTGATCTTTTCAAAACTTGAAGTCTACTAGCTGAACTTGAGTTTCCTGCAATTTTTATATTTTTGTGATTTTTTTGTTGTGGACTAAATTGCCCCACAAACTGACCTGCAAGGGAAGTAAATCCCCTGTGCACAGATTAGTCCTCCACCACCACCACTTTGGTGGTTGATTGTGGCCACCTCTGTGGGTCCCACTGACCCACTTTGGGTTCTTTCAACCCCCCCCCCCCCCTGGCCACCTTCAAGTTTTGGCCAAAGTTTTGAGCTTAGGCTCAGTGAACCCCACTTGAAATCACTCCAAAAGCTTGTCCCATTTCTGTCTCAGTTTCCAAATAAGCAAGTGCTTATTGTGATTTCCTGGCTTATTCCAATGGCTCAATTGTTTGAACTTAGCTTAAACTTGTCCAAATAACTTAAGTGAAGCAGAATCCACCAGTGTGGACCCCACATAAGCTCATTTGAGCTTAATCTCTCAACTGGTCAAAGAAAGTCAACTGCTTAGGCTAATAAGCACTCAAGTGCTTATTTTCTGAGTTCTAGTGAAAGTGTTTTGTAAAATTTTTTAGTTTTTAGTGTAAAATAGTTTGGAAAAAGAAAAAACACAAAAAAACCAATTTTAATTATAGTGATAGCTTCTATTTAATAGAAATTATCTTTTTAATTTTCATTTTAGCTTATTTATAAGCACTCTAGCATTTTTATATTTTTATTAATTCTCTTTTATATTAAAGTAATTTTAAAATTTTTTCCAGATTTATATTTTGTCATTTAGTAGTTTTTAGAATTAATTTCAGTTTAATTAATTATTAATTAATATTAAATAATTAAATAGCATAATTAGATTTTATTAAGTAACACCTAGTTTTTATAATTTTCCTAGCTTTTATATAAGTTAAAACATTTTTAGGAATTTTTCTAGAATTTCTACTGTTCATTTTCTATTTTTTAGAATATATTTAGTTTAATTGGTAATTAATTAATAATTATAATAATAATTAGTAAATTAGTTTAAAAATACATAAAACCAACTTTTTATAATTTTTTAGGATTCCTGTGATGGTTAATTAGATTTATAAAAATCTTCTTAATTATCTAAGTCTTTTTAGTAATTTTTAATAATTTAAATCAATATAATTAGTTAATAAATAAATAATTAGTAATTAATTAATAATAAATAATTAAATAATGTAAAAATAATTTTTTCTTTTTCTAAAAATTTTCTTTGTTCATTAGGATTGTAAAAATAAATATTTCACACTCGTAGCCTTTTTAGTTCATCAGTTGTACTTTCTGTTACGTTCGTCAGTGTACGTTTTTAATTAAAACGTACATTTTTAGGTTTTAAATCAATTCTTCTTAATCTTAATTCCAGTAATTAATCACATAGCTTTCCTAAGCTATTTCTGTTCATAATTTCCAAATAATTCTCATTACCACCCTTTTCTGTGAATAATCACCCGATCACAAGCACGCTAAAGCACAATGCACACCTCGTCGGGACATAACGATCTAGTGATACTCTATATTACCCGGAAGCATTAGTCTAGGTAGTTTGACTATATTGACCACATCTGTGGTTGACTTTAGTTGACTACTTCTGAGCCAGTCAATCTTACTCTAAAAATGAGAGTAACAAAGGGTTTATACGGGGGTTAACTAACCAGTGTAGTTAGTTAATATCACATAATATATAAAGGCCTTTTGGTGTAATCCTAGAATTTTACCAATTTAGACAAGTCATTCCAATTATAAAAATAATACTTATTATGGTGGTCTCGAATAGTATACAAGTCAAGTTCTAAAGTTTACAAGTCACCGGCACACTCATAGATTTGTGAATTTTGAAATCACAATTTTAGTAAATGAGTCTTGTGTGCAGCTATGCAACTTAGATTAAACAAAAACATGCTAAAAAATTCTAAATTTTGATATGTTAAGTGCAAATTAAAGCATATTCTTGAAAAATAGGGACAAGTAAGAGTTAAGTAAAAGTTCTAATTCACCAACCCCCCACTTAAGTTAAACAACGTTCCCGTTATTTATTAAATTAAAATAGGAAGTTAAAAAGAATTAGAACGAAAACCCCCCCTGATATTTGCTCGGTTTGATCCTCCATTATGCATTTGCGAGCAATAAATATAAATACCACCAATTATATACCTGAGTTTAAGAAGATCGATACTTGTACAAAATTCATTAGTGGTGAGAAAATAAAAATAAAACTTGTAAATCATCAGGTAAGTCGATGCGCCGCATCTTATTGAAGAAGACGCGCTGTATCGAGCCTGGAATTGATACGGGTCAAAAAGATTAGATGCATTGCATCCTTAACCAGGGATGCGCCGTATTAAATAAACTGATAGAAAGTTCATAGTTCAGAAAAATGCAGAAAAATAAAAACAGATATGACCTGTGCAGTAGATACGACGCATCTATCGATGAAGATGCGCCGCATCTGCTATAGGTCTGACAGACTCGACAGCAAAAAAAACAGTAAAGATAAATCCTGGTTGTCTCCCGGTAAGCACTTCTCTTTATTCCAGTCTTCAAGTTAGACTCACGTTCAACTCTTATTTTGTTCCAGGAGATCTACAATCTCCATCTTTTTCTTAATTCCATTGACAAGTGACCAAACATCTTTAACACTAATCCGTCTTTAGTAGTTATTCCATTAAGGTCGTGCCCTTTGGAACAAAACTCCTTTAATCACTTTCGACAATTGGTGCACTTCAATCGTCAATTCTCTAATCATATTGTTTTGTTCTTTTAGCAACAGTTCCTTGATGAAAGTTTCAACCTCAGGATGCTCCATATCACACTCGTGGGTGAACTTAGATACAATCTCATCGATTGTAAGTTTGATCCTTGGTCCTCTGAACCAGCTTGGGGAAATATCAATCATGATTCCTGAAATACAAAACAAATAGGCTTCGAAATAAAAATTTTCTAAGAGACAGGAAAGATTGATTAGAATTTTCTCCGTTCGGATAAATAAAAGTTGCCGATATCTGTAGACGATGCGCCGTATCCTAGATAAAGGATACGTCGTATCTTATTATGTTAAAATTTAGATCAGACTTTTATTCAAAAAATCAATGCATTGTATCTGCAAAAACAGATGCGATGTATCTCAGTTTAATAAATTTGAAAAATTGTGTTTAATAAATAAATAGATGTGTTGCAACTGTCGAAACAGATGCGTCGTATCTCGTTAGGGTTTTGAAGATTTTCTGATTAAAAACAGAATACGTCGTATCTAGGGAATAGATGCGCCGTACTTCGAATTTTTAAGTTTACTCTATATATAAAAATAAAAAAACGCAATGCTCGGTATCTGATAAATCAGATGCGCCGCATCGTTTAGATCAGCGAAATACAGCAGAGAGCAGTAATACAGAGAAATAAAAAGAAAATAATAATAATAAATAAAATTACATAAAATAAAATAAACAAAACAAACAAACAAGAAAATAAAATATGCAAAGTATACAATGAATGCAATCTAAACTATTATACAACAAAGTTAGTGGTTACAATCTGATTAAAATAATAATCAAATAAACAGATATTAACAATTCATTCCCCGGAAACGGTGCCAAAAACTTGATGCGTTGTGTATGTCAGTGTACCATAGGGTGTTTAAGCCTTTTCAAGTTTTAAATTTATATTTAATGGACTTATTACTAACACACACACTTAACAAGCAGTGTACCCGATCAATATGTATATGCTGGTAAGTAGAGTGTTGAACACTAAGAATGGAATGTAATATCTAGTTGATTTAATCAGTATTTTAATATCTAAGTTAGATTTACAATCCTAATATAATAAACAGAGGTTTAGCCTGAGAGACCAACACATATTTAATTAAACATAAAAGTAAAACTAATGAGAATGAATCAGTGACTAGCAATCACGTACACAGATAGATAATAGAAACACATAAGAAGACTTGTCCTTATAATTAAGTAGTTTGTCACTTGTTTTATTGCTAGTTTTATATGATGAGTATCGTAATCTAATCTGTCTCGTTGGATCCTAACTATCAAAGAGTAAACTCTTAATGATTACTTATGGTTATCCTACCTTCTAGACACTAGATAAGTAGGCGAGGAACAGGTATGGTAGCCCAGAAGACTCAACTAAACACAGAGGTTATCAATGCACAAATAAAAGTCACCAAAAACATCATCATATAAACTTTAATCGATGGGAAAGCAATTTTAAGGGGAGCAGTATGGTGGCCACAAGCCCATCAATACTGAGGATTAAAGCTTACTAATACAATAAACAAAACTACTTAATGAATTATACACATGCAGGACCTTCTTACGACTCTAAGATCTTCATTTAGGGTTTTTCTTCACACCAAACTCGTATCTGTCGTGGGGTATTTATAGTTTCTGTTTGAGGGATCGATGTGGCGCATGTTGATGGCAGATGCGGCGCATCTACTTAACTTCACGTGGGGTCCAAGATTATTATATTCTGGAATATTCGTACACCGCCTTTAGATGCGGCGTAACTTGTTTCTCTATGCGGCGCATGTTCTTAAACGTCTTGGATAGTATCTGGTGAAATCTTTAGCTGATACGCCGCATGTCGTAAATGAGATGCGGCGTATTTGGAGTCGAACAAGTTGATTATCTTACGTTGACCAAATTTTCATTTGCGGCGTATGTTATAATTAGATGTGGCGCATTCTTCAAAGTCAGGCAATGGTTATGAGGCGAAAAATGAACCACTTTTAGGGGGTCATTTAAGCCCGGAATTGAATATATTTGATCAAATATTGCCCTAAATCGTTCCTTTTGTGATTTTAGGTACTTTGGGAGAGAAATCTGGAAAAGGAAGCAATTCGGACATTTTTGGAGCATAAAAGTGAAGAAAACGCCAAAGTCTTAATTTTCCTTGCTGGGAACAGTAGGTGACGGCGTCAAGAAGGAATTTCTGACGGCGTCAAGAGTAATTTCCATGACGACCCAGTACAGAATTGAAGGCGTCACAAGGTAGAGCGTCAAGAGTAAAATACGTGACGGCCTGGAAAATGCTACAACGTGACGGCGTCAAAAGTAGATCAAGGCAGTCCGAGAAGTATTTTGGCGGCGAGATGACGGCGTCACCAATTTGGTCTTGACACCGTCAGCCTCAATTTCCTATATATAGTTTTCTAATTTTCATTCATAATAAAAGAGAGAAGTTTTGGAGAAACCCTAAGGCCGAACTTAGTACGAATTTTACAGGTTTTTCAAGGGTTCTCAGCCCTTGAACCCTTTCATGTGTAATTGAGATAAGTGTTATTTTAATTCAATCAATATGTCTATGTGTTGGTTGTCTATATCTTGTTCTTGTCTTAATTCCATCATGCTAGGCTAGATCTATCTTGTGTTTGCTTGGATCTAATGAAACCTAGATGTTAATTATGTGTTGATTACTTGTTTATGGTTGTATTGGATGAATGATTTCGATGTTAGGCTTAAGAAAACTGGCAGATCTCCAAATGGTAACATGCTTGAACGTCTTAGGAAACATGAACTGACATGCACTAGGTTTTATTGGTTGTATTTAATGCATGAGTAAATTCTAATGATCCCATGTTAGGAGCTTCTTAGCCGGCTCGGCATAGGAGTGAAGTAGGCACTCATAGGATTGGGGAATTAAGTGCGCCACCCCATGAATGGTATTAAGGAATACAATCCTTCATCCACGCAACTATAACAAGTAATTAACGTGTAAAAGATATCTAAGGAGTAGTGAAATCTAAGTAAACACAACTTCTCCACTTATTGCTCACAACCTTAGTTTAATTTACTTTATTTTCATTTCTAGTATTTTATTTTGATTGCATCTTTAGTATTGGGTTAGTTGACTAGCAACTAATTCCGCCCAAATCCTTCAAACCCGAGATTTTTACTTGCTTTCAAAAAAATATAAAAATACAAAAATAATCATCCCTCATCTTTAGAACTAGTATTTAGGTTTTCTAATCCTAGCGACACTATTCCTAGCTGAACGATCAATCCCCCGGTACGTGTCACTATACTATACTACAACGATCAAGTACACTGCCTGGTGGGGGTTGTAAGCTTCTCAAGATCCCTTGAGAGGTAAAGCCTGGTGTGATTCCCACGTATCAATGGTCTTCGAATTCATCTAAGTATGATGTTGCGGCGTATCTGTTGAGAGTGATATGGCGCATCTCTTGAATTTCAGGAGACTTTTCAAATCTTGATCATTTAGCTCCATAATTCGTCTAGTATCATTAACTTTCACCAATTGCTTGTTTTTACCTGAGAATCACTAAAATAAACATTAAAGCACCAATTATCATACAAAACAATATAAAACAAGTCAATTAAATAGGATAAATGATGCTAATAAAATGTACTTATTTGATCTCATCAGTCACCCAACTTTCTGAGGCTCAGGTCACAATGAGCAATGATGTCTCCTCCTTGAAGACCGAAACCTCAGGGATATAGGGTATGGTCTCCACCATTCTGACAATCCTTCAGTCTTCTCCAGCTCAGTCGGCTCCTAAATCAACAGATGCTTCCACTGAAGCTCCAACATCTGTTAAGGTGGTGAAAATTAATGATGGTTAGACACCTGATGCATCAGTGCCAGAACCAAATGCTGAAGTTATCACTGAAGTTGTGCCTCTTCAAAGCTTTATGCCAATAACTACAATAAACTCAGCAATGGTCATCTCATCAGTATCTCATGTTGATATAAGTACTCCAACTCCAATTCTTACTGAGAAAACATCAACAGCCACAGCGTTCCCTGAGTCATCCTCAACAACACCCCAACCCATTAATAAAGGGAAGGCAATTAAAGAAGGAGGAGACTCACCTCCCAGGCTCATGAAAGCATCCAGGGAGGTCAGACAAGACCCTGATGCACCAGTGCTCATTGAATACATCCTACATAATGGGAAAGTCTTCACAGGAACAAATGAAAAAGTGGCTGCAATTATGGAAAAAGAAGACAGGATTAAAGCAAAAATGCTCAGTAAGCATGTTATTGCTGAAGTAGCCAAGGAGACTGATCAGCCTATTAAGGTGAACAATATCTTATACTTCAAGCTGATATTGTAACACCCCAACCCGATAAGGGTAGAAGTATTACATTACAGTGACACATCAGAACAAACACAAGCATATGATTCATACATACAACGAAATTCAGGGTTACAAATGAAAATCTGAAACTACAAGGTTACAAAGAAAAATAAATACTATGTCTAATAAAGTGAAACTTCATCTAATCGTCTCTAGTCCAAAGCATAGTCTTCTAAGTCCAGTCACACTCTCTTCCCATAACCCAGCTTCCTACTAAAACCTGCCGCAGGAAAAAGGAAATGCGGCTGAGCTTAAAAAGCCCAGTGAACAGATACATATACAAAGCAATGATAATGAAACAGAACTGAAATATAGTGCATTGGGAAATAGAATAAGGAATAGATAAAAGAGTAATAGAATAGAAAGAAGAAAGGATAGTCATCTACCATGAGCCCAGAAACATATCATATCATATAAGCCGTCAATACCATAATTCTTCATAATCATATAGAGGGGAGTCCTCTCAGATAATCAGATAATATGAGGGGTGTCCTCATTCTTCAAATGGGTGGAGTAGCGAACTCCCAGAAATTGTGAAAGGCATGTATAGCACACAGTACCAGTCACCAGACATATATCATAATCATAATCATAGTTAAATCCACTAAACAGAACAGATCTAGGATGCATCCATACGCCCCCGCAGAAATCATAATGGCCATAACAAATCATATCATAGCGCGCATATCATATAACAGAAAGGGGACGGTGTAGCCAAATCACTAGGGCCACACACTAGTCATGCCAGTGGTGCATCACAGACACGCCTATGGTACCTCCATAGGTAGGGAAACAGAAATGGCTCGGGTATCACACTAAGAGTCAGGTCTCATATCATACAAAAGGTCATATAGCAAAGGTGTATCTCAGAATCATATCAAATGTTCATAATAGCAGTTCATAACAAAGGGTTCATATCAGAAATAGTATTCAAGGTCCAATCAGAGTTTATCAGGTCAAGGTTCATATTCAAAAATCAATTCATGGTTCAGTTCAAAAGTCCGTTTCAAAAGTTTCTATTAAAAGTCCAATTTAAATAATCTTTTAAATCAGTTTTCATAAAAATGGTCTTTCAAAATATAGTGTTCATGAAAGTTAAATAACCTTTCTTTTAAAAAGGAATTTAGCATCATTTATAAACATCTTTTCAAATCGGTTCTTCTCAAAACATTTCCATGGTATCATTAAGAAGGTTTTCATAGCATAGGTTCATAACGGAGGTCATATCAAGTGGGATCAACAGAGAAGGTTCAAGTAAAGGGGATCATAGCAATGGCATCAATTCGGGAACTAATGGATCAGAATATGAAAGAGATCATGAGAAACCTTTTGAGAAAGGTCAGAATATCTGTACCTCAATCGCCATCGAAATCATAACATACGTAAGCATATGGAAACACTCCTTCTTCAACGAATCTACACGAATTAATGATCGGCTTATTATTAATAACTTATTCAATTCAGATTTCTCATTTTAGTCGGCTTTCCAGTTTTAGTAACTTTCCATTTAAAGTGACTTTCCACTTTTAGCAGGTTTCCATAAATAGTAAGTTTCCACTTTTAGAAAGTTTCCATAATTAGAAAGTTGAATCATTATTAATGGAATCAAAGTATCTTTTAACATATTTACACATTTGGTCCTTAGGGTTTCATAACTTTACATTTTACACCCTTACATTCCAAAATTACACTTTAAACCTTTTTGTCTTCATAGTTACACATTAAACCCTTAACTTATCCATTTTACACCATGATCACTTATTTTATCATATAATACGAATGGATACTCAAGTATAATTTACACATTAAGTCCCTCAAGTTATCAAAGTTACATATTTAACCTTTTAACTTACAATTTCAACTTTTAATTATCTATAATTACATATTAAGCCATTAAATTACCAAATTAGCACAAAACCCCCTGAATATATTTTATTACTCAAATCAGTCCCAAGTTTCCAGAAATTACACTTTTAGTCCCTCTACTTTAATTAATTAAAAATCGCGCCAATTAAATACAATTAACTCATTTCTTGTAATATTTACACTTAGAACCCTCAAGTTATATTTTTCCCATATTCCTACTGATATATATGATCTTACAAAAATATCCCAGATGTTTCAAAGTTGGCAAAACACACCCTTGTACTTTATTTTCCAATCGGATTTATTTTAAAGTTACCAAAACCAAACCCTAATTTCATAAAATCATTATGCCATCATTATACAATCATTACTCAATCATTATTATGCATTAATTACCAGATCCAAACATAAAAACCCTAACCCTAATTCGATTTAGGGTTTCTTTTATTTTTTTCATTGTTTTCTTAATTAGCCGATTTATAAAATAAATCACAACACGAGATTTAAGCTTCTATAATTCAAACCCATATTTTTACGAGATCATAATTAATATATGAAGTTCATAAAAATTATCATTCATATCCAGAAAATTCATATACAATGATATAGAGTTTTGTTGCGTTTTTAGGGTTTAATTCACCAAAACGTTATAGAGCATGCATGGATCGATTAGAACATTTTATTTGAGACTTATATGATGTAAGAGACGTGAGAAAAATACCAGACCAGATCTGGAACAAATAGAATAGGCTGGACGAATTACACCTCTTGAATTGGATAATACGACACCAAAAATTCCCACGAGAACAAACGCGACCAACAAACCTTGTAATCATTTTTCGAATATCATATATGATGTAAGGAACTCAGGAAAAATAGAAAATGAATTTATAAGAGGTCGTATGAAACATAACGAATTTACCTTTGTTTTAGGGCTCGACACAAAGAAAACAATGCCACGATCGTGCAAGGCTTCCACAATTCAAAAGGGAATTTTTCTTGGCTTCTTAGGATGATGATAGATCACAGAAAATTGCTTAGGAATTATGTGGTGGTCGAATGGAGGCTATGAGAATTTCTTTGTGTTTTATTGAAATCGGCAATTAGGGTTTTAAAAGAAAAGATATGGTTTTTGGTTTTAAAAAGATATGCCATGTGATGAGGGGGGTTTATGGACCAGAAATTTCGTGATTATAGGTGGGAGAATATTGGGTGATAATTATCTTCCATATTTAGATAATATATATCTTTTAAAATCAATTTAAATCAAAATATAACACATATTAAGTCATTCGGCCCTATGAGGGGTATTTTGGTAATTTTGTAACTTTTATAAATGTTAAATGAAGTTGTTAAAATTACTTTGGATCATAACTTGTTCATTGTTAGAAGTTTGGAATCATTTGGATACTTTATAAGCTTTTAATTGATTTTTAAACTTGTAAGGGCATTTTGGTCATTTCACATGTTCTCAGATTTTAGGTGTTACAACTTCTTCCCCTCTAAAAAGAGAAATTTCGTCCTCGAAATTTGAAGTCGCCAAGTTAGACGAAGTCGTAGTAAACCGCAACAGGTCGTCACAAACATCCTCACGTCCGGGGAGGTTCTTCCAAAAGATATTCAGACCAACTGGTTTCTCATGACTCGTAATTATTGTCAAAAACAGTTCCAGATTTCTCAGAAGGGCATATCATACTGAATTTGAATCAAAAGGATAATGTATCAAACATAACGGATGATAATCGAATTCTCTAGGAGGAGGTATAAAATACATAGGATTTTCATCGAATTGATTAGGCGAATCAGATGAGAATACATTGAAGTTTAGCAAATATGGGGTGATTTAAGGTTTAACTCTTCAGCTTCTCAGATAGTCTCGACTTTTAGATAACCTTCCAAAGGTATTCTCATAAACAAATAGGTCTCATTTCCTCAAAGTCCACAATCACATATTTTACTCATGGCAGATCATAATGAACAACTTCAACGAATGTGAAACGTATACGGGCAGAAAGCATATCGTTAGATATCGTCAACGGCAGAAATTTCATAATGGAACCTAAGATCCTTATCAAAAGTTGCAAAGATCAGCAAAACACGTGTCGAGAGTCCAAACGTATCGAATCGTATAACAAGGACAGCATATCAAACGTATAGGTAGAATGAACCTAAAGTCTCACTATATCGCGGATAGTCGCCAACGGAAAGAAATCCAAGGCTTCTATAAGGCACTCCTCAAGATATCCTATGCCCACAACAAGTGCACTTTATATGACGTTAGTATTATCACGTTGATCAGGCGTCATAATACTAGCCTCACATAACATGCCCTCATGGTGGTCATCCTCTATCTCAAGTCGTGAGTCAAAACCACTTATCTTAATCCACCTAGTACTTCTACAGCCTCAAAGGTCACCAGAATCAAACAACATAACTAAGAGAACGAAATTACTCGAAGAGTAACAGAAATCCGGGAATGTCATTCAAAATTAAGGTACGTCATCAATAGCGTCAATCCTTTACAGTATCATCTCGTTTAAACACAATGTCCGCTACAGAATCCGTCCACTCAAATACGAATTTCAAAATTTCTTACAAGTTGGGGTAGTCTGTTTACTCTTGTCCATCTTACTTCATGATTAAAATAATTTAAAACTCGAGTCGGGTTCCTCCGGTCTTCAGCAGCTCCTCTTGGTAGTGTGGCATCGTAGCGGCAGTCTCTGACGCTATCACGGTGCATCCCTCCATCCGCAGGTCTGCTTCTGCTCTCAATTCATCTTAGTACAACTAGAATGAATAGAGAAACAAGACTGCGTGTCTTCGACAGGTCTTCTAACATAGCTCCAGGTTTTAGGGTACATGATGTTGTTGTCTACTCCAGGTTGTGTGTTGAATGGTTCGTCTTCTTTGGTCTGGTTGTTTTGGTGCCCAAACTGAAATCTTCACGTGTTGCGTGATGCATGATTGAGCACTATCCTAGTTCCTCACTTCTTCTTGTATGCTTCTTCCATGGAAATGCTTGTGTCAACCATCTTCTACTACTCTTCCACCCGGTTTCAAACTCCGATAACGGTCTTCAATCTTGGTCCCTCTTGTGAAAGCTCTGTCTTTACATTATACAGGGTAGGGTTGTCTACTATGCTTTCTGAACGTCAATCAAAATTTTCTTCCAGAACAAAGGGTCGTCTCACCAATTAATCTCTATGTTCTTCTTTCGTTTTAGAACACAACACAATGTCATACTATGACAAATTGTCCAAAACATGCGAAAAACATAATTATTCTAGCCAACACCATTGGCATCATTCAAACTCACAAATGTGGTAACGAGTGCAAAGGCAACTTCAGAAATCATCTCAGGGATTTTTTTTTTTTTTTTTTTTTTTTTTTTTTCACATCACCTTCTTTCCTCTTCAAGAACTGATATACTTCACAAAGGTTACTCTCGGTTAGTTAACCCCATTCTTAGAAGTGTTTGTGGTTGCTTCTTCAGTCCTTCAAATCTAAAATGATGCAATCAGACGCGGAATTTCAAAGGAAGACCAAATTAATTATTGATACGCGGAAACAGATAATGATTAGTGATAGTGGTACGTTTAAGTTCACGATAGTCGATACGTCATCGCATACTTCTCTCGTTCTTCTTTATAAACAAACAAGAGCATCTAAAGAGAATCACCAAGGTTAAAAATCATATTCCATCAGCTCCTTCAATCTCTCAACTTCTATGGAACATGGTTTCTTCAACTGAGATCAGTTCAAAGGAGTACCAAAAAGGTTCATCAGAGAATACCGGAAAATCTTCGTACAACAAAATATTTCCCAATAGCAGAACTTTATAAGGGTTGATAATAATGGTTTTCAGGACAACTTGGTAATCACATGAGTTTGGGGTAGGTGTTTCCATAGTGACAGAAATTTTAGCAGATGTAGAGAGTCATCATAATGGAATAGGGTGAAGCAGATTTTTAAGGTCACATTTCAGATACGGTAGTCTATGGTATCTTTACGAATAGCCATCCAGTCCAAAAGACCGTACAATCAGACATCTCAAAGTCAAAGGATTCATAGAGTGGATACAGTCGTCAATTTATACAGATAGTTCATATCTCAGAGTCAAGTACATGATTCAACAAAAATGTTGGGATGGATAAACGAACAGTTCAATGTGTGGGAATTTCGTTTAGCTTCTTAGCATAAGTAGCAGGTAGGATGTGTATCATTGGTAATACGAATATCGTCAATTGTGAGAGGTACAGAATCTCAGTTATCAGCATCATCATGCTTAGTTAACAAATCCATACAGAGATAGTATTTACATCATACCTTTCCAAAGGAAACGGTTGGCAGAACAAGGTTCATCATTCAAAGAGAGGAAACAAAACTTCTCATATTCGTGGTTCATAATTACCAAAATTCTCATAGGAGTAATAATGGATCATACAGAGTTAAGTAGTATCGGATGATACATTCATACCCAGCATAAGTAATGAATTTACAGAATGTGTCGAACATATTGTGGTTGAATGACCTACGATGTGGTCGAAAAGGTGTCAAACAGCTTATCAAACAACTCGGAGGCGGAGATCAAAATCTGAAGGTGAAACTTAAATGCGTAAGGTATCCAGGTAGCCTTCCGAGGTATTCCAAACTTACTTGGTTACTAAGCTTAAGTTGCAAAACTTCTAACTTCTGAAACAAAGGTCCTTATAAGGCTTATCTAAGAGCAAAGGCACGATCAGAGTGATAGGGAAGCAAATGATACTTACATAAATGTCTTAGTCTACCCATTCCTCACTGGTAATAACTTAGGTTCCTATGGGGAATCCTAGTGTAAAGTTCCAAAGATTGTCTTATGAGCGCCTACAGGGAAACTTAGGGGTCCAAACTTCACAGGTCTCGGGTAAATGTATTACGAATCGCAGCCTGGGCTCTGATACCATAATTGTAACACCCCAACCCGATAAGGGTAGAAGTATTACATTACAGTGACACATCAGAACAAACACAAGCATATGATTCATACATACAACGAAATTCAGGGTTACAAATGAAAATCTGAAACTACAAGGTTACAAAGAAAAATAAATACTATGTCAAATAAAGTGAAACTTCGTCTAATCGTCTCTAGTCCAAAGCATAGTCTTCTAAGTCCAGTCACACTCTCTTCCCATAACCCAACTTCCTACTAAAACCTGCCGCAGGAAAAAGGAAATGCGGCTGAGCTTAAAAAGCCCAGTGAACAGATACATATACAAAGCAATGATAATGAAACAGAACTGAAATATAGTGCATTGGGAAATAGAATAAGGAATAGATAAAAGAGTAATAGAATAGAAAGAAGAAAGGATAGTCATCTACCACGAGCCCAGAAACATATCATATCATATAAGCCGTCAATACCATAATTCTTCATAATCATATAGAGGGGAGTCCTCTCAGATAATCAGATAATATGAGGGGTGTCCTCATTCTTCAAATGGGTGGAGTAGCGAACTCCCAGAAATTGTGAAAGGCATGTATAGCACACAGTACCAGTCACCAGACATATATCATAATCATAATCATAGTTAAATCCACTAAACAGAACAGATCTAGGATGCATCCATACGCCCCCGCAGAAATCATAGTGGCCATAACAAATCATATCATAGCGCGCATATCATATAACAGAAAGGGGACGGTGTAGCCAAATCACTAGGGCCACACACTAGTCATGCCAGTGGTGCATCACAGACACGCCTATGGTACCTCCATAGGTAGGGAAACAGAAATGGCTCGGGTATCAAACTAAGAGTCAGGTCTCATATCATACAAAAGGTCATATAGCAAAGGTGTATCTCAGAATCATATCAAATGTTCATAATAGCAGTTCATAACAAAGGGTTCATATCAGAAATAGTATTCAAGGTCCAATCAGAGTTTATCAGGTCAAGGTTCATATTCAAAAATCAATTCATGGTTCAGTTCAAAAGTCCGTTTCAAAAGTTTCTATTAAAAGTCCAATTTAAATAATCTTTTAAATCAGTTTTCATAAAAATGGTCTTTCAAAATATAGTGTTCATGAAAGTTAAATAACCTTTCTTTTAAAAAGGAATTTAGCATCATTTATAAACATCTTTTCAAATCGGTTCTTCTCAAAACATTTCCATGGTATCATTAAGAAGGTTTTCATAGCATAGGTTCATAACGGAGGTCATATCAAGTGGGATCAACAGAGAAGGTTCAAGTAAAGGGGATCATAGCAATGGCATCAATTCGGGAACTAACGGATCAGAATACGAAAGAGATCATGAGAAACCTTTTGAGAAAGGTCAGAATATCTGTACCTCAATCGCCATCGAAATCATAACATACGTAAGCATATGGAAACACTCCTTCTTCAACGAATCTACACGAATTAATGATCGGCTTATTATTAATAACTTATTCAATTCAGATTTCTCATTTTAGTCGGCTTTCCAGTTTTAGTAACTTTCCATTTAAAGTGACTTTCCACTTTTAGCAGGTTTCCATAAATAGTAAGTTTCCACTTTTAGAAAGTTTCCATAATTAGAAAGTTGAATCATTATTAATGGAATCAAAGTATCATTTAACATATTTACACATTTGGTCCTTAGGGTTTCATAACTTTACATTTTACACCCTTACATTCCAAAATTACACTTTAAACCTTTTTGTCTTCATAGTTACACATTAAACCCTTAACTTATCCATTTTACACCATGATCACTTATTTTATCATATAATACGAATGGATACTCAAGTATAATTTACACATTAAGTCCCTCAAGTTATCAAAGTTACATATTTAACCTTTTAACTTACAATTTCAACTTTTAATTATCTATAATTACATATTACGCCATTAAATTACCAAATTAGCACAAAACCCCCTGAATATATTTTATTACTCAAATCAGTCCCAAGTTTCCAGAAATTACACTTTTAGTCCCTCTACTTTAATTAATTACAAATCGCACCAATTAAATACAATTAACTCATTTCTTGTAATATTTACACTTAGAACCCTCAAGTTATATTTTTCCCATATTCCTACTGATATATATGATCTTACAAAAATATCCCAGATGTTTCAAAGTTGGCAAAACACACCCTTGTACTTTATTTTCCAATCGGATTTATTTTAAAGTTACCAAAACCAAACCCTAATTTCATAAAATCATTATGCCATCATTATACAATCATTACTCAATCATTATTATGCATTAATTACCAGATCCAAACATAAAAACCCTAACCCTAATTCGATTTAGGGTTTCTTTTATTTTTTTCATTGTTTTCTTAATTAGCCGATTTATAAAATAAATCACAACACGAGATTTAAGCTTCTATAATTCAAACCCATATTTTTACGAGATCATAATTAATATATGAAGTTCATAAAAATTATCATTCATATCCAGAAAATTCATATACAATGATATAGAGTTTTGTTGCATTTTTAGGGTTTAATTCACCAAAACGTTATAGAGCATGCATGGATCGATTAGAACATTTTATTTGAGACTTATATGATGTAAGAGACGTGAGAAAAATACCAGACCAGATCTGGAACAAATAGAATAGGCTGGACGAATTACACCTCTTGAATTGGATAATACGACACCAAAAATTCCCACGAGAACAAACGCGACTAACAAACCTTGTAATCATTTTTCGAATATCATATATGATGTAAGGAACTCAGGAAAAATAGAAAATGAATTTATAAGAGGTCGTATGAAACATAACGAATTTACCTTTGTTTTAGGGCTCGACACAAAGAAAACAATGCCACGATCGTGCAAGGCTTCCAAAATTCAAAAGGGAATTTTTCTTGGCTTCTTAGGATGATTATAGATCACAGAAAATTGCTTAGGAATTATGTGGTGGTCGAATGGAGGCTATGAGAATTTCTTTGTGTTTTATTGAAATCGGCAATTAGGGTTTTAAAAGAAAAGATATGGTTTTTGGTTTTAAAAAGATATGCCATGTGATGAGGGGGGTTTATGGACCAGAAATTTCGTGATTATAGGTGGGAGAATATTGGGTGATAATTATCTTCCATATTTAGATAATATATATCTTTTAAAATCAATTTAAATCAAAATATAACACATATTAAGTCATTCGGCCCTATGAGGGGTATTTTGGTAATTTTTTAACTTTTATAAATGTTAAATGAAGTTGTTAAAATTACTTTGGATCATAACTTGTTCATTGTTAGAAGTTTGGAATCATTTGGATACTTTATAAGCTTTTAATTGATTTTTAAACTTGTAAGGGCATTTTGGTCATTTCACATGTTCTCAGATTTTAGGTGTTACAGATATGATCAAGAAACACAATGAAAATGTAAAACTGAACAGCAAGAGGAAAAGAAGAAACCATGAAAGGTATGTCTGGACCATGACCAAGAAAAGGGTGCAGGTCCTATCACTGATATGATCATCCATGATAACACCAACCCTCTTGCCATCATTGTCAAAAGTGGTGAAAGGGTATTTGAGAAGAATACCCATGTTAATAAAAATAATGTCAAAAACGTTATTTGCATTATTCGGTCTCTAAATTTTTTTAATAATCACAAAATGTAAAAAATGATAAGTAAAGTTATGGTTAACAAGTTTTTAATCGAGAAAACCCGTTTACTCAACATATGTTCTACAACGTCACTTCAGGTATGAACAAACATAATACCGACTTGAGTAAAGTGATCAAAGTATTTATTTTCTTCAAAACTTCACATTTTTATGTGACAAAACACTTTTACAAAAGTATTTTTGTAAAATTAAAAGAAATATTTTGTTAAGAAAATAAATTCAAATTTCATATGTGTAACAGCCATTTTTCCCGCCTAAACCCAACAAAACTTTTCACCAGATAAACCTTCACCACGTCAAGACAAAAAGAGGAGCCTTTGCCGGGACGGTCCCTTAGCAATAAAGGATCGTCCACCTTTAAGGGACCATCCCCAGCTTTTTTTTATGGCTAAAATACTGAATTGTTTCATTCAGAAAAACAATACTCTTGGCACAAAAACTTTATGTTCTTTCTTTCTCCCTTCTTTGTTCACTATAACATGTTGGTATGTGTTTATAAGTGATTTTCTTATCCTCTACATCAAAGTGCAAGAGAAGAACACTCGAAGTCGTCAAGAATTGATGTGTTAATTGAGTCCACACACAACCGTAACAAGTGTTACATTTCTGTTCTTCCTCCAACTCTTCTTATTTCTATACTTGTATATTCAACTTGTGTGTGAGTCGTTGACTAGGTGTGTTAGGATAAATGCGGACAATGTATAAGTCCGTGATGTGTTATATTTAGACTAGAATCTTGTATTTGTGTATGTGTTGATTTGTGAGTGTGTGAAGACTTGGACTTGTGGTAAGTTCTTGTAGTGAAGGCTAGGACTTAGTGTAGTTCTAGTGTGAAGATCAGGACTTAGTGAAGTCCATATGTGAAGACTTGAATCGGGTGAAGATTCAAGTGAATGGGAATGCTCGTTCGTGTGAAGAAGTGGACGGGGTGATCATCCGTGTGAAGACCTAGATTGTGTATCAATCTTGGAGCATAAGAGTGCTTGTTCGTGTGGCCACATGGGCCTTGGTGTAGATTGGTTCTAGCTAGGATTAGGACTCGACATTCCGCTTAGTGTCGTTAAACTTGGTGTAAGCTCGTGTACAGTTTGCTCCACCTGAAGGGAGTGTGTTGACACAGTGATTGCAATCATTCGAGTGTGGTACTCGGGGAGTGGAGTAGGACGAAGAGTGAGCTTCGTACCGAACCACTATTAATCTCGGCTCCTCTTTGGTTGTGTTCTTTCTTTACTCCTTTACCTTATTTTGTGCATTCATAGTTAGTTTGTAGATATTACATAACTAGAAAATCTAACGTTTTTTTAAAAAGAACATAAACGGACCAAAAAGTTTTAAAACATAATTATAAACGGTGAAACTATTCAACACCCCTTCTAGTTTCTACACCCATTCAAGTTCTCTGAGTTTGGCATCAAAGAATGAGACATGATGGGACCCATCTTGAGCAAGAAGAACAACAAATGCATCTCTGACTTATTGGAAGCCTTGACAAAGAAATATGAGGAACTAGAAAGAGTGGCCAAGAGTCTAGGAATTGATCATCAACAAGATCTTGCATCTCAGGGCCTCACTATTCCTGAACACACTCAGAGCATTGGAAAGAAAAGGAAGGCGGTACAGATAGAGCCTAAGAAATTTATTGCTGCATTTCACTGCCAAAGAGGACTTCCTGAAGGTGTCAAGTTTGTTCATAACAAGGTGATCAAGCACCCTGAGTTTAGGATCTTCTTTATTGATGAGTTTGGTCAAAAAGCATTCTAGAGAGTCAGTGACATACATTTGGTGGAGACCACAACATTAATGCCTTACAAACTAGTGGCTCTTCACTACAAAAGCCAAGAAAATGTTGAGTTCACTGAACTAATGGATAAGATGATGAATGAGAGACCTGATAAGGTTTTGTTGTCAACTAAAAAGTACAAGCTTGAGCGCATGGGAATTAAGGAAGTCTGAGTACTTAACCCTGAGCATTTTTGTACTAGATGATAGGACTGATGTAATTTGATGAATAAGATGATGGCCCATGTTTTCTAAATCAACGTTCTTTAAATTGCTTTATAACATCTTTAGTGTAAGAAGAAGCCCAAATGCTCACTTACACTGATCAAAACACATAGGCTATACTTATATCCAAATAGGGGGAGACTGTTGGGTCCATTTAGTACCCAAGTGCTCTTAAACAAGTATTTGAATACAAAATAACCTAAGTGTTAGAATACCTTAAACAATATTCAAGTCACTGAGTGAACAGTTGCTCAGTGAGTCACCTTTAGGATGTGTAGGACGAGTCTAAGAAGAAAGTCCCTCCATTCAGTGAGGTGGAACTCAGTGAGTGGCACCTAAGCCAACGAAGAAGGTGATGGGTTCAGTGAGTGATAACAATAACTCACTGAACCCCAGTCTCCTCAACAACTATGAAGACTGAAGACCAAAGACTGAAGAACTGAAAACTGAAAGAAAGGTGGGACAAGGCCAGAAACGTTTGAAGAGATAAGGAGAAGTCCTTATCAGGCTGAAGTCAAACTTTCCCTGAAAGGAAAAATGTCAGGACAGTGTCATCATTGTTCTTCAGAAAGCTTTATTATCCTATACCCAAAATAGGTTCTTGTAACCATGACAAAATACACCAGTATTTTGTCCTGATTAGCTTAGGCCATCTTTTTGTCTTGTACTTAACGGTTGCAAATTTACTTTTCTATAAATAGGTTCATAAGAGGGAGTAATAGTTGACAAGTTTGTGCAATAAATGCTTAGACATTCACAAATAACTTTTACTCCTCCAAAAAGCAACCTTGTCCCTAAGATAGCTCAATGGCTCCTTCTAGTTGCCACTTAAGCTTATCTTAAGTTTAGTGAGGTGGCAATACAATACATGTCATTTCAATCCCAAGTGTTATTCCGCAAACACTTGGGTATAGATTCTTTGATTTACTTCTAATAAGAATTTAAACGTTGAAAAACTCGTCTTTTATCTTTTACATTTTTTACTTATTATCAAGTTAATCAATACATTACTAAGCCATGGAACTTGGTTAGCTTAACTTTGTAGTTAACACTAACTGAGTAAAAGGGAACAACATTGTCCATAATACCACCAAAATTCCCAACCCTACTACGAATCATATTCTTCCATTTGGTCGTGATCGAGTCGTACACTCTTTGTGAACCAGTTTGGTGTTCAAAGTACTCTATCACCTCCTTCCAAACCCATTCCTATTGATAACGTTTCCTCTATCGGAATTTTCCGACACATGAACTCAAGCTCTACAAAGTGCAATCTCTTCCGCCTTTGTACATGGTTCATTATTTTTGGTTGGTTCGGCCTTTTTGCCTTTGTCCTTCGCCTTTATAGCATGTCTCAAAGGCTTCTTTGGTTTGATGGGTGACGTCTCTTCGACATCGTCATCGTTATTGTCTTCAGTATGCATGGAACTGTGGTACGAACTGTGTCCCGAACCTTGGCCCATCGATGCATCTTGACTCGGATAGTTTTGAGTCGAGTATTGTTGAGTCGGATAGTCTGCCATATAATCCTCTAATTCCATATCAAGATTAACACCGCGAAACGGGGAATACGTTTCATACGGTTGGGAAGGCTGCGAGAAATCCATGTTAGGATGATACGACGACCCACTTGGTTCTTGGTGAAAATCCATATTAGGACGATATGGATTGAATATGGACGATTAACATAAAACGGGTTTTGATTTTGATTCAGTTATGGTAGTCATGTTGGAAATTCAAAAGCGGGTGCATGCTAATACCCCGATTTTTTTGTGGTGGTGTTATGTCTGTTAATTCAAAATTTGAATCCGACGAGAAATTTAAATTCAAGGCATTTTGGTGTAGTCGGGATCGTCGGTTGTTTTGATGTGGGAGTTTTTTTTTTTCTTTTTTTTTTTTTACGAATATGGATGAGAAATTGTTTAAATTATGTGTTTTAGGTTGGTATTTATAAGGTTGTAAAGTAGTAAAGTTTAATTTTTTTTATTATTATTATTTTTATTATTTTTTTTTCAAACGGTAACATTTTTTGTCCATATGTGTTTGTGAAAATCGGTCGTTTTTCGACCCTTCTCTCCATTTACACGACGGACGACCGATCATGCCCTTCTTCCCACAGTGGCCTTGACCGATCAAGGAATTGATCGACCAATCTCCTTGACCGATCGAGTGTGCTCAGCCTAAAACAAAATGAAACGTGTGTTACTACATTATCTTTTGTATTACAACATATAGTGAAGTTTTTCAAGATCGGGATCCTACTTAGAATCGATATTGTCTTTACAAGATCGGGATCATAAGATCGGATCGGGATCTTAAGATCCTACTATAATATCATTTTTTAAGTATCATTTGTAATATTATACAAATTCATAAATTTTTATATACATAAACACAAAATTATATAAATGTTTCATAGAAATGTTGTCTTAAATTATGGTTATGAAATTATAAGAGGATTAACATGTTGTTTTTTCAATTTTACAAAACACAATTTATAAATTTGTAGTTTTTTTGTTTGCTAGTTTGAGAAAAGTAAGATCGGATTAGATCCTAAGATCCTATGATCCTATAAGATCTTAAGCTTTCAAAGATCCTATGTAAAATCTGAATCATTTTTCCTTTGCAGTATCGTAAAATCGTAAGATCCTAAAATCAGGATAACATATACATGTTCGTAAACATCTATATATCTAATAATAGAAGCTTTTTTTGAAACTTGCCATGTCATTTAATCCAAGATGGCAAATAAAAGCCATGTCATTTAAGCCACGTGTACAATCCCTCTTCTATAACCTACGCATGTATCACTCTTTTAGTCAATTTGAATTTCAACCCATACACGCTCCTCTTTAATAACAACCTAAAAAAAGGCAGAGCAACCCTCATTTACAGTACCCTTTCAACCCTCATTTACTCACCCACTTTAAATCACAAATTCGGTACCTTCCTGTTTGAATCTCAAATTCGGTACCTTCCTTATCTCAATCTTCTTCAAGAGGTATGCTTATTTCTTTATTGTTTCATGTCAATTAAATTGTTGTGATTTTATTTTTTATTTTTTTAATCAATCAATAGATGCTAACTTACAAATCTAAATAAGTTATGTTTTATGGTTTATGTTTTGGTTTATGATTTCGAATTCAATTCTTACAATACCCTTTTTATTCGATTGGAGGTGACCCAATTGTTTCCTGGTTTTACAATACCGGTTTTTATGATATAGAATTCACATTTCCTTCAATTGATTTTAAATCAATTGTTTCCTAATTTGTTTTGTGCGTAAATCAGTTATGGTTTTACTTAATTATAGCCTAATTGATTTTTATAACCTAATTGATTTTTCAAATAATTCTTTCTAAATACATGATTTGATCATATCAATACCCACTGTGTCGCCACCCTATAAATTCAGACATATGATGTATGACACATTCACAATACTCATTCAATCATTCACATCTCCTTTGTATTCTATCACTCCAAAATATCCGACATGGTTACGAAAACTAACATGCTCAAGGAGTTGACACCATTGAAAGATGAGTGGCGTATAAAAGTGAAGAATATACGGTTATGGAAATTGACTGTGTTTAAAAACCCATTGGAAACCTGGAAGATTGAGATGGTTCTGCAAGACGAGGAGGTAATATATAAGTTTTGTGTACTTTTTGTTGTATAATTAGGTTGTTATTTTTCAGTGTTGTAATTGTTTGACTGTGCATTTAAACTATAGGAAAACAAGATTGTTGCTACTGTGAAGCAGAGTTTATGTCCTAAGTTTGAAAAGTCTCTACAAGAAGGGAAATGCATCTATATTTCTACTTTTGGAGTTGGGGAGAGCCAAGGAAGCCCCTATATTGTTGACAATGCCTACAAAATTAACTTTTATAACTCAACCATAGTCACTCCATGTGAGACTTATAATGGACCAATTTATGGGTTCAGGTTTAAAAGTTTTGCCAGCCTTCTTCAAGAGGAAAAAGCATCTAATGTGTCTTATGGTTTAAAAATATCCACTTCAACTTTAAATATATATCACTGATATTAAAACCTTTCAATGGTCAGGCATGTTACTTTTGCTTATGTATGTATACAGATCTCGTAGGAGACCTAACCTCTTGTGGTAACATCGAGCATGCTACGGTTGATGGGGATAAACGCCCGTTCATCCTTTTGGAGTTGGAGGATGTATCGTAAGTCATTTTCTAATACTTGGCTCTTTTATTTATTTTTCCCATATTCTTTATTTAAAGACTCTCAATTTTCTGGTGCCAATTGTAATTTGTAGAGGGAACAAGCTTAGGAATATTACTTTGTGGAGTGACTATGCCCACCAACTGAACAACGCGTTAGGTGACCGACAGAACTTGGGACATGTTGTCATCATCCTATAGTTCATGAAACACAAGATCTATAAACGTGAGTGTTCTTTTCAAAGTAAATTCGTTTGATCATTTTTCACTCTTATCCATTTATGAAAACCATGTCAAAATTTAAATAACATTACATTTATCCCAAACAGGTCTACCTGCTATCTCAAGCATGTTTGGTGCTAAAAAGCTATTTGTAAATGACGACATTCCTGATATTCATAACTTTAAGAATCTGTGAGTTACAAACATAACACTTCTCTCATCGTAAATCTTTAAATGACTTTGTATACACCTCTTTTAAGTAACACTATTTCTTTTCACAGCTTGCTTGAAAACCGTGCTTTGGAGGGAGATGATCACCATGTTACTCATTTGACAACATTTTCAGGTTACTCTATTAAGCATAACTTTTTAAACAACTTGTAAAAAGTGACTATTAATGATCGTGACATAGGAAAGGTATACAATGCATTTTTTTGGTCAAACATCTAATTGTCTGTGTAAAACCCTAAAATTTGGACTTACATTTTCTACTTAATTCGGACCATAATCTAAAGTTTTGTAATAATTAAAAATAACCTAAAACTATATGCTATGTAATATTAACACATTTTAGTTAATAGCCTAAATAATTTACATAACTAAAAGTCAGTTATCTTAATATCATGCATCCGATTTCTCCTCCTCTTCTAGCCATGATTCTCGCCAATAAATTATAACAATATCAATCACAATTAATTTTCTTTATTTGTTTCCAATTTGAAACATACGCTCCACCTCTCATTCTTTCATTCACAAAATATGGCATCCTTTTAACTTTATTCATAACTTTCAATGCAAAGATCTGCCTAGTTATATCTCAAGATACACGCTTTTCTCCTATTACACATGTATAACGATAGGTTGTACGTATATGCTGCACACTCTTATATCTCATCACATGATCATCATTCCAAATATATATTTTTTTTTCAACCTAAAGAGAAAAATTAGGACACAGCCTATATCTCAGGCTACATTAAACCTTGTTCGAATTGGTATTGCTCATATATATTATGTACGAGAGTATTGTTAGAGGTTGCATGTTCATATCGAGATGGGCTCGGGTGGCGTCCACATCTAGATAATTTGGTTTCTGTTCATGGGTGGTTAACGTTGGGTTTAGGTTCAGGTTGTCACGTTGAAGCTTGGTATTCGAGTGGTCCATTTGATCTCATTCATCGGTGCGGTATAGCTCGTGGTGGGCTGATTCATTGGCTCATCTATTCGTGTACACGGGGATTCGAGTTTCGATCTCGACTCGTATATAGAATCACACGAATACATTTTTATTCACTGAAGGAGGAGTAACTTTCGATCCTTACGTTTTCTCATACGGTTTAATTTGCAGTTTGAGGTACAGATATTTTATTCTTTCTCAGTAAGGATTCGGATCTCGTGACTTTGATCCTTTGACTTTGATTCGTTTGCTATGATATAGTTCGTTCGATATTATCCTTTGCTATCCATTCTGTTATGATGATCTGATTACTATCTCACTTATATGAGATTCTGTTGATATATTCTGATTGATATGCTATGATTGCTTTGTTTATGGATAGCTCTATTCTGATATGTATGTTTGTATGACCGAGTTTTTATTCTACTCATGGAGGTACCATGGGCATGTCATCGAGGCACCGGTGGCATGACACTATCTGGGGCGGTGTGATTAGTCCCCGGCGTTCCCTTCAGTTATGATATGATTATATGATTATGTGTACACTTATGGCCATTCTGTTATATATATGCATAGTCTTGCACTTGTTTATGTATTCTGTTTCAGGGAGCGTATGGATGCATCCTAGGATTTGTATAATATGATGTGATTTGGCTTAGTGACTGGCTGTACGTGCCTTGTACCCCTTTCACTTCTGGTACAATGGAGTCTGCAGCTCCTTGTACAACTTATGATTTGACGGATATGTGATTATGTGATTTGAGACCTATTCGAGTATCTCGTTAGGTCAGCTCGTGGCTTTCCTATGTTTCGTGTGTCTATTCGAGTATCTCGTTAGACAAGCCTTTGTTGGTACGTGCTCTGTGATTCTGGTTACTATATGGTTCATATTATCACTTGACTCTTCCTACTCATTATTCAATTAACTTATGATATTTGTTCAGTTATCGTTGATCTCTTTTTCATTTGACAGATGATATTCTTTTCAACAGAAGCTTATGACTTCCTTTTCATATACTTATATACGTTTTGATTATTCGTTTGTTTTGCTATATATCTGTTCACTGGGCTTTTTAAGCTCAGTCGCATTTCTTTTCCTGCGGCAGGTTTTAGGTTGGAAGCTTGGTTTGGGTGAAGAGTGCATAAGAGCTTAGTGGACTACCCATGGACTAGAAGCCCATTACATCTGGACTAGTTTGGACTTGAATTAGATTAGACTTTGTTTAGTTTGTATTTTCCTTTCTTTTATAGTTTTATTATTTCTTTTGTACTTTTAGATTTTTCCCTTGTAACCTTTTATTTTAAGTCTTCCGCTTGCGTTGTATGCTTTGATATGTCACCATACTGTAGCGCTCCAGACCCATGTCGGGTTGGGGTGTTACAATTATGGTATCAGAGCTAAGGCCACGACCTATAGTACATATGTTATGGCCTGTGAGTTTTGGACCCTTAGGTTTGCACCTTAGAAGCTTTAGGAATAACTTTGGAAGGTTTTACCTTAAGTTTCTCCGCTTAAGAGCTTTATTATGACCGGTGAGGATTGGGTAGATATATGATTAGATGTTGGTTTCTTGCTTCCGTTTTACTCTAATTTATGCCTTTGCTTCTCATTAAGCTCATATAAGATCATTCGTTTTGGAAGATTTAGAAGACTTATCAGGGTTCGCGACATGTGTTTAGGATGCCTTTAGACTTCATAGTGTGCCTTATAGGTTTCTTCCTCTGGAGTTATCCTTTTCAACTTTGATTCTTGATTCTTTTGACATTCGTTTAGATGCCTTTCGTTCGTTTGGAGATTCGCGTATGTATGAATCCTACGTGTTTGACACATCCTATGACTTCTCTTTGCTTTTGATTCCTTCTTCATTGTTCTTACTTATTCTACCCTATGATCATTTTGTGACTTTTCATCGTGTATAGTCGATTTGTCCGATGCGTTCTGGAGATATTTGGAGACGATTTTGTTGTGCTAAACTGTTTACGTTGGATATGTATGACTCGATGTTATTCTGGATTTGGATTTGTTGCCCGAGTATTATGATGATGACGACTGTCATTTATGTTTGTCACCTTTGACGTTTTGTGAAGTTCATGATTCTTAACCTGATAATCGTTTATGACCACCTTTGTTTTGAAAACTCATGCATTAATTCCTTAAGGTTGTGTAGATACTACATTTAATGAGACTCGCCTCGAGAGTTATTATGATTACTTTGAATGTTCGCCGTGTATCCTTGGTGTGTTTTGTTGTATTCGGGAAGAAGAATGATGATGGCATGAAGGGGTGGATTGATTCTCTAAGCTGGATCATGTCATGTTTTGTGTGAAGAGCGAGATGTTCTTAGAAAATTCTTTTCGTATTCGTTTTGATCTTCTATGAGCGTCGTAATGCTAATTGTATTGACTACAACTACGACTATTCTTATGAATTTGATAAATTGTGTCTTTTATGAATATTTGAAAGAATTGTCATTGTATGACATTTTGATATGTTCGAAGACGAGAGAGAAACACGAGGATCACTTTCGTTTGTGGTGTTGAAACTCTACGTCAGGAAAGCTCTAGGTGTTGTTTTCGAAGAATAACTTTTGTGGGAGGTAGAACGAGAGGAGAAATTGGAAGAGCTGGAAAGAGAATTTTTTTCTACTTCAGAAGAAGATTAGCTATATTAGAATACGGAAGGAAGCAGCTTGAAGTGAAGCACACAATTCAATCAACTTTATTCATCTTAGTTGTACTAATATGTATAGAGTCTTGAAGCAGGAGCTGGACATGGTATGAAGACGGTGGTGACTACATTGGTGATTCCCGCGTACATGAGGAAGGACAACACGAGCAGAGTTGCAGTGGAGCATTGACTAAGACAACTTGCTTGGGAGATCAGCAAAGACTTCTTTTAGCAAAAGATTATTCAAGCTACATGGCGCACCAGCAATGATCATGACCGATAATTTCAATTTGGTTCACACTTTCAGAAGAGGTGCAGAAGAGTTAGACGTCTTGACATTTGAAGAAGTTTTGGTTCACGACTTGTTAGATCTTGGATTCGTTCTTATCTGTACGATTATTCTATCTCTTCGGTTATGCCTTGGATACGTTTTGATACTCCGGTTCGTGATTTGGAATGTCTATGTGATTATGTTACCATCTCTTGATGAGATTCTGGATACGTTTGATGATTTGATTTGTACTCCTTCAACTTTGGCAAGTCCCATTATTCATTCAGATTTCGGTAGGAGTTGATAAAGATTTACCGTTTAGTACTATCTCAGTGTTTGCCTCATAAGTATATGTGTCTCGTGTATCTCCTTGTGAGATTTTATCTATTATCTGTCATCTGTCATCTAATACGCATTATTTCGCATTCGTTAGATTCGTTTGTTATGATTGGAGAGCCTGTGGCTATCCAAGTGTGTCAAGATCGAGTCATGAGAAACTATTTCGTTGTGAAGATTTTTTTGGAAGAACCTCCCTGAGCGTGAGTATACTTTTGACAATATTTTGTGATTTGCTACGTCTCCGTTTTACTTGTACGACGCCAATTTCGCGGACGAAATTTTCTTTTAGAGGGAAAGAGTTGTAAAACCCTAAAATTTGGACTTACATTTTCTACTTAATTCGGACCATAATCTAAAGTTTTGTAATAATTAATAATAACCTAAAACTATATGTTATGTAATATTAACACATTTTAGTTAATAGCCTAAATAATTTACATAAATAAAAGTCAGATATCTTAATCTCATGCATCCGATTTCTCCTCCTCTTCTAACCATGATTCTCGCCAATAAATTATAACAATATCAACCACAATTAATTTTCTTTATTTGTTTCCAATTTGAAACATACGCTCCACCTCTCATTCTTTCATTCACAAAATATGGCATCCTTTTAACTTTATTCATAACTTTCAATGCAAAGATCTGCCTAGTTATATCTCAAGATACACGCTTTTCTCCTATTACACATGTATAACGACAGGTTGTACGTATATGCTGCACACTCTCATATCTCATCACATGATCATCATTCCAAATATATTTTTTTTCCAACCTAAAAGGAAAAATTAGGACACAGCCTGTATCTCATGCTACATTAAACCGTGTTCGAATTGGTATTGCTCATATATATTATGTACGAGAGTATTGTTAGAGGTTGCATGTTCATATCGAGATGGGCTCGGGTGGCGTCCACATCTAGATAATTTGGTTTTTGTTCATGGGTGGTTAACGTTGGGTTTAGGTTCAGGTTGTCGCGTTGAAGCTTGGTATTCGAGTGGTTCATTTGATCTCATTGGTCGGTGCGGTATAGCTCGTGGTGGGCTGATTAGTTGGCTCATCTATTTGTGTACACGGGGATTCGAGTTTCGATCTCGACTCGTATATAGGATCACACGAATACATTTTTATTCGCTGAAGGAGGAGTAACTTTCGATCCTTACGTTTTCTCATACGGTTTAATTTGCGGTTTGAGGTACAGATATTCTATCCTTTCTCAGTAAGGATTCCGATCTTGTGACTTTGATCCTTTGACTTTGATTCGTTTGCTATGATATAGTTCGTTTGATATTATCCTTTGCGATCCATTCTGTTATGATGATCTGATTACTATCTCACTTATATGAGATTCTGTTGATATATTCTGATTGATATGCTATGATTGCTTTGTTTATGGATAGCTCTATTCTGATATGTATGTTTGTATGCCCGAGTTTTTATTCTACTCATTGAGGTACCATGGGCATGTCATCGAGGCACCGGTGGCATGACACTATCTGGGGCGGTGTGATTAGTTCCCGGCGTTCCCTTCTATTAGGATATGATTATAGATTATGTGTACACTTATGGCCATTCTGTTATATATATGCATAGTCTTGCACTTGTATATGTATTCTGTTTCAGGGAGCGTATGGATGAATCCTAGGATTTGTATGATATGATGTGATTTGGCTTAGTGACTGGCTGTACGTGCCTTGTACCCCTTTCACTTCTGGTACAATGGAGTCTGCTGCTCCTTGTACAACTTATGATTTGACAGATATGTGATTATGTGATTCGAGACCTATTCGAGTATCTCGTTAGGTCAGCTCGTGGCTTTCCTATGTTTCGTGTGTCTATTCGAGTATCTCGTTAGACAAGCCTTTGTTAGTACGTGCTCTATGATTCTGGTTACTATATGGTTCATATTATCACTTGACTCTTCCTACTCATTATTCAATTGACTTATGATATTTGTTCAGTTATCGTTGATCTCTTATTCGTTTGACAGATGATATTCTTTTCAGCAGAAGCTTATGACTTCATTTTCATATACTTATATACGTTTTGATTATCTGTTTGTTTTGCTATATATCTGTTCACTGGGCTTTTTAAGCTCAGCCGCATTTCTTTTCCTGCGGCAGGTTTTAGGTTGAAAGCTGGGTTTGGGTGAAGAGTGCATAGGAGCTTAGTGGACTACCCCATGGACTAGAAGCCCATTACATCTGGACTAGTTTGGACTTGGATTAGATTAGACTTTGTTTAGTTTGTATTTTCCTTTCTTTTATAGTTTTATTATTTCTTTTGTACTTTTAGATTTTTCCCTTGTAACTTTTGTTTTAAGTCTTCCGCTTGCGTTGTATGCTTTGTATGCTTTGATATGTCACCATATTGTAGCGCTCCAGACCCATGTCGGGTTGGGGTGTTACAGTCTGACTTTCTTTTATTTGTTAGAGGGTATAAATCATTTACTGTATGTGGTTCCAGATTATGTCATGTGTCGTCGTAGCAACTGTAAAGAAGATTGAGCGTGAATCTGATTGGTGGTATCTTGCATGTGTAAAATGTAACCATTCTGCCAAACAAACGAGTGTTCCTGAAAAAGATGAGTATGGCGTGGTTGTTAAAAAGAGGTCTGTGTTCAAGTGTACCAACAAGGAGTGTAAAGATCAAGATACTGACGTTGAGTATAAGTAAGTTGTCAACTATATTTAAATTATGCATGTATATTAATAACCTTACTTACCCGTTTAACATTTTTTGGAAGGTACAAAATTTCATTGCGAGTGATGGACTCTGTTGAAAACTAGAAGGGGGGTTGAATAGTTTTACGTCTTTTTAATTTGTTACAAAAGATTGTTTGAAAGTTTTCTTTGTTTTCAAAAATTTAGATTCAATGTTATGTGATATCAATTCATAGACAATATGAACAACACTAAATATGTATGATAAAGCAATAATAATGTAAGTAAAGAAATAGATGAGAGTTGGAAAGATCGAACAACGAGAAAAGAGATTTATAGTGGTTCGGCTACAAGGTCACCTTCCTTGCCCTACTCCACTCCCCGAGCACCTAACTCGAGAGTTTTCTTCACTATGTCAACAAGCTCCCTTATGGCGGAAAAAACCTTACACACCAAAACTACGTCACAAATTATTCACACCTTCTACACAACTTCTTCACACCTAGTCACTACTTAATCACAACACTACTTCACACCTATCTACTTCACACCAATCTTCTTCACACCTATCTTCTTCACACCAATCTACTTACTACCTATATTCTTCACACCAATCTACTTCCTAACTCTTCTTCTTCACAACTAACTACTAACCAATCACACTATATGTATACCTAGCTAAACTATCTTCTATCAAGTATTCACAACTAATTTCACAAAGAGATATATACAATGATGATGCTCTAACAACTTAGATGTGGAGATCACAACAAGTTGTAATACTTCTTGTCTTGAGGAATAGAAGTATTCTTCTCTTGCACTTGAAAGAATAATGTTTGGATCACTTTGAAACAAAGATTAATGAATGTATGATCAAAGGATTAAGAGATTGTAAATGGAGATCTAGAACAGAAAGTTTAGGAGTGCAAAAGGTGAGAAAAATTCAAGATTTAAGGTGGTATTTATAGGCAACAAATTCTGACAACTGGAGCGTGCCGGTCCCCTTAAATCAAGGCCGGCCCCCTTAAAATTAAGGGGACCGCCCGTTATAATTAAGGGGGCCGCCCAGCTGTAATGGCCAAAATTTTTGTCTTTTAGTGGGGAAAGTTTATTTAGTGAAAAACTAACTGATTTTGGTTAAAAATTCGAATTCATATATTTAGTATGAATAAAACATTTTTCTTTATTACCAAAAGTGTTTTTCAAAAATATATAATATATTTATATAATTAAATAAACTTTGTAATACTTAATTATATTTCCCTTTGATCATAAATTGCACTAAACACTTTGTTTATTCATACCTTAAGTGATTTTTATGTAGAGAGAATGTTAATCACTTAAATACTTGTTTATGTCACAAGTTTTAGTTCTATGAGTTTATATTTTGTAATAATCAAAACATAGAGATATTGATAAAATGTTAATAATGTTTTTAGGCATTATTTATGTCAACAGACTCAACTGGATCAGTTTCACTCACTTTGTTCGACAGACAAGCACACCCGATACTTGATAAGAGTGCAGCTGAACTTGTGCAGGAAGCGAGGAAGGTATGAAATAAACCAAAAGTTATGAATTCCATGTTACATCTGTAATATTACTTTGTGGTTGTTATATTTATTTCACAACTTGAATTGCCAGAAGGGGGACATGGAAATTAAAGGACTTTAACAAACTCCTTGAAAATACTTATGCTTTCAAAGTTGATATCAAGGAATTCAACATTGAAAACAACAAGCATATTTACGGTATTTCCCAGTTGACTAATGATACTGACATAATAAAGGAGCTTATTAAGAAAGAATATGATGATCAAGTAACCTTTTTTACATGATTGTACTTAAGAAGCATACACTATTTTAGAAAGTCAACAAACTTTTGTATCAACAGTGTTAATACAAATATCGCCTAAAAACGTTATTTATATCTTACGATCTTTGCTAAGTTTTGTTAATGACAAAGTATGAACTTTTGTTTATAGTAAAAACATCACTTTAGTCTTAAGTCTTGTATAGCTACATTTTACATTTCTATTTTAACATAACATTGTTTTTATTTCTTAAATAAGTAAGTGTCACATCACATCAACATGCATTTATGGTAAGTTTGTGTGTTTGACTTACCATAAGCTCTTACACATCTTTGGAAACATTCTACTTTGATTCAATGTGTGTTTGACTAAAATTAAGTTGATGTGACATTTGTTGGTTTGGAAAGATTTATTGCAAAACCTACTGTGTGCCTGGCGGAACCCTGGAGGTACACGGGCGGAACCCATCTGAGGGTTCCGCCGTATCCGCCAGACCTGCTGAAGGATTTGCTATAAATACCAAGCCACTTGCTAGTTTTTACCCATCACTTTAGGACATATATTTCACATATTCTCTCATCTAACTCAGTAACATTTGACTTGTGTGATTTTCTTATGTAGCAAAGGAGTTCACAAGTTCTTCCAAGAAGTTACAAGTTTCAACTCAAAAGTTGCAAGACTTGTTAGCTTTGTTATGTATGAACTTTGGTAGTTTATACTTCATTTGTATCTTGTGTAGAAGTGATCGGTTAGTATTTTAGGCCTCAAAATACATAGTGTGACGGGAGTTGTTGTACCCTTGTAAAAGAACTATCGGGAGTTGTTGTACCCTTGTAAAAGAACTATCGGGAGTGGTTGTACCCTTGGTAAAGAACTCGACATCTAGATTAGTGTCAGAAATAGTGGATATGCGACGTTAGGATTGGTTCTACCTTGAACTAGGACCCGGTATCTAGCTTTATACCGGATAAAGTGTAAGAGACGATTGTAAAGGTGGCTCCACCCGTGAAAGGAGCTTGTTGACTAGTGCTTGAAATTCTCGAGTTGGAAACTCGGGGCGTGAATGTAGGGCAAGGAAAAAGAGTCCTTGTAGCCGAACCACGATAAACAATCGTGTTGTGGTTTGATCGTTTCTTTCTTTGTCCTTCCTTATTACATATTGTCTTTAGTTAGAATCGTTAAATACACGTAAAGCTTTTCAAAGATTAAACAAGTAATTTGAGCTTATATCTTTAAACAAACGTAAAGTTTTGAAAGATAACTAAGTGAAAAAGAGGTAAACTGTTCAACCCCCCTTCTAGTTTTCTACAATTGGCATCAGGAGCTACGTTACTCAAGATCTTTAAAATATATTGTATTTTAAAACTTGGATCAATCCATGGATTTTGAAAATCTCAAAGAAGGGCAACCTATTCAAAAGCCACCGCTATTTGAAAACGAAAATTTCCTTGAATGGAAAAGTAAATTTGAAAACTATGTGAAATCAATTGATTAAGATCTTTGGCATATTATTTATATTGGTGATTTCAAACCAACGAAAACAAGTTTTGAATATCAAGATGATTATCCTAAACTTGATAAAAACACTAAAGCTAAGATAATGATTTATAAAGCTTTATCAAGGACCGAATATGGAAGAGTGTATTTTTGTCAAACGCTAATGATATTTGGAAAAACATGTTAAACTTTCATCAAGTAATATGTCAAGTCAAAGATGATCAATTTAATCTCACATATGAATTAGAAGTCTTAGAAAAATTAATAGATAGGCATCTAGTTGAAATAAATACATGTGCTACTAGTTTAAATGTTTTAAATGAAGGTGTAAGTGAAGATGATTACTTATGTCGAGCGCAAAGTGGCCTTGCTTACGATTCATGGTATGACACGGATGAAGATGAAGCCAACTATCCGGTTTGTGATTCTCAACTAGATAAAACATCAATCAAGGTACAATTTGAAATCAAACACTTTTGCTTTGACACATTTATCCTAGAGTTTTCTAAACAAGAAAATGAGTCTAAACTTTTATCCAACATGGACCTAAAAACTATCTTTAACAATGAACATTCAAAATCTCTTGTGAACAATCTTGAAAAAGAGATAATGTTAGAAGATAAAATGTCTAGACTTGAAAGCAATGTTAAAATTGATCTATAATGCAAAATATGTCAAGATTACAAATATGAAATTCAAAGACAAAATGAAAAAGGAAAAATGCTTGCTAAATTTGAAGAAAGTTCAAAAGCTCTCAAAAGCTTATTAAAAAGTCAAAAGTCGTTTAGAGATAAAACCGGATTAGGATTTTACTCAAATGCACCATCAACAAGTAAAACAAAACAAGTTGTGTTTGTGAAACCTAGGAGAGAATTGTAGGAGTAATTCTATGTCTATTAGGAGCTCATGATAAAAGGTTAAAGATATCATGTTCAATACCTTTATATGTTTATCTAACCTTCTTGGATTCATAAGTATTTGAGTTTAGCTCTCTTATGAGTCAAGATAATTTTCTTTAAGATTATCTTCTTGGTGGTTCATCTATGGAGCTTAAAAGGTACACGTTTCTTCAACTTATCTTTCATTGCTTCTTGGTGATTGACATTAAGTTTTGTCGTGGGTGTTATTAATAGTTTTTACTCTAAAGTGTTTATGTGATGTAAGTAACAACAAGGATTAGATCCTTCGTAATTAAAGAATTTAGACACTACATCTAGCAGGAGATATAAGGTGTATTACCTCTTTAAACTTTCGGGAAAAGACACGAGAAACTCTTGAGTGAGTCTCACTTAATACTTGTCTACAAGTGAGCTAACTAAGAATCTCCAAAGTGATTAAACAACCAACACTTTTGTGACGCTTGCAAATCTAGCAAAACCACAACATTTCATAGATATTTGTGGTACAACATTTTTTGACATTATACCTTATATTTTCAATCGTGTCTTTAATTCAATCATTCTTTTGTTAAAGCTTCATATAAGACACACAAAGAAAAATAAATCATTTGAATACATTAGGATGATTGGGAGAAAATGATTTATAAACATCTAACATTTGCACATCTAATTCGACCCATAGTCTTATGATGTTGTATCTCTTGGACATTTACACTTATAGTGTTTTAAGTAAATAAACCTAAAGAGTCGATGAGTCATTGAATATAACATTCGATGAAAGACCACCTCCTTCTAAGATATTATCTTTGGTAGATGATGACTTAGTCGAAAGTCCAACATTGATAAGACAAGTAAGTTAAGATTGATAACAAGGAAGATGAACTATTAAAAATGAAAAACATCTTTTCGTCTTGTGTCAAACATTGAGTCAAGCAATATTGACATGGTCATAAAAACTTGAATCATGCGTCATAGTTGTAATTAAAACAAATTTGATAAAAATAGTTTTTGGACATTAGTGTAAAGCAACCATTAAAACAAAATAGATCTTACAAAATAGAAAATAATGTAAATCTATGAAAGACTTTTTAATAACCTAAGCAAGCCCCAAAAGCAAGGAATAATCACTCAAAGACATTCCTAGTTATTCACAAGTTCACAATGATTAAGTCTTTTATGACTTATCAAGAATGAGATTAGTGAATCCGTAGGTAAAACTAAACATAGAGAAATGTTTGGAAGTTTACTTATTCTCACAACAAATATATCCAACACTATGTTTAGTGCTTGTCTATGTGCTCGTTTTTAGAGAAGTTCCTAAAACAACTCTTTCGGAAGAGCTTGTTTGGATACATCAAAAGGCACTACACAACTAGGATTATGGTATCCGAAAAGAACGGGAATAGAAACCATAGTGTATGCCAAATAGAATTATGTCGGTAATAAGTTGATAAGAAAAGCACAAGTGGTACTTGCACTTTTATACTTACTTATCAAATGATTCTCCAAAACGCTTAAGGTTCTCAAATTAGTATCGGATGGAGAAGCACATCAACAAGCTCCACTACAACAAGCAAACCCGCGTCAACAAACGGAATTCCTCTTATCAACAATTTTATCCCTTCAACAAAGGAAGCATCGACTTCAGCGATGATCCAATCCATTATGTTCTTAATTGATATATTGTGATCCATCATCATTGCCTTGGTAAAAATTTTCATTGAGGAACATCTCAACCAAGAAAGTCTTACTCGATAACCATATTGTCGACGTTTTCACGAAACCTCTTGAATAAGAATCATCCATCCTCCCTAGGCTTAGTCAAAGACTCATGAGACCTAAAACCTTAGTTTTGAACATTAGGAAAAAACAACAAAAATCAAAATAAATCCTTTTTATTTTTTCCTCTATTGTACCCGCGGAACCCTGAGACCAAACGGGCGGAACCCTCCCTTTGGTTCCGCCTGGTCCGCCAAATCTGCAGCATGTTTTTATTGTTAAATTCAAAACCAAACACCTCTTAAGTCACAACTTCAACTTAAAAACACTTTACCACAAGAAAATTAGGGCTCTCACTCACATCTCTTCCAATCCAATCAACCTTATAAGTATTCTTATCATAATTTCATTTTCAATCAAATTTTATCACTTTCATCTACATACATTAACTAGAATCTTAGGGTTTATGTATAAACTTGTTGATTCATGAAAAACCTTGGTTGTAAACTAATCATAATTTCCATTAGTTAGGAATTGTATCCTTTTTGTTACTATCATGATTTACCAAACACACCAAGTTCATTGTCTTTCAAAAATCACTAGAACACCACCTTTCACCACATTGTTAAAACAAACGAAAAGCGTCATTAAAACATCACTTGCATAATGTCTCTTGAATGCTAAAGGGAATACATAACTAATATGTATTTTCGGGTACATTCAAACGAAGCTATATTGAACTAGGAGCGTTTGGGTTATCTTTTGTTTTATAACATAACTTGCATTACAAAAATGGTTCAAGCATCAAAATGAGTCAAGATAACCGCACCTCCACATTGTTTTCATATAGGCTTATACTAGAATATCCACATTATAAAAGTCATTAAATTAAACTTAAATTTTGTGTTTTCTAGGAATCAACATGCCTCCCGCAACATTCTCCGATCACAAGGAAACTCTTAAGTACTTACCCAAACACCATAGGACCAAAGACCTTACTAAAGATCAACTTGAAACTTTTAAGAGTCTAGAAAAACGCTACGTTCATGAAGGAAGAACCATTGATCCATCCTTCCTAAAAGGAACATCCATTCGCCAAAACTTTGCCGCAATCAACTTTGATTGCCTCCTAGACATCAATGAGCAAATTTTTCCTAGGTTCATCTTAGAATTCTATGCAACCATAAGCCTTTTCTTCGATGACGATGGTGAGTTCTCAGTAACCTTTACAACCAATCAAATACCAAACATCATACCCTTGAAAATTTTGCAACAATTCTTGGTTTCCCTAATGTTGGTACATGTCTCTACACGGATAAGTAGCATCTTTCAAGTCTTGATTCCATTGAGCGTTATCATCCATACGACACTCCTCTTGCTAATAAGGAAGAAATTCATGAGCATCTCTTTGTTAGGACCTCAACAACTAAGAAGAATTGTTCGGGAAATGAGGTAGATAAGGACCCTTTTGGCATGGAACTCAATGAGCTTAAACCACAATTTAAGAAATGGGAAGAAATTCTTAGAGCCAACGTTATAGGTTCCATAGGAAATAGAGATCATGTCAACATATGTCTTAGCTACATGCTCTATAGCATTTCCACCGGTCCACCTTTTAACTTAGCCTATTACCTAGCCAAAAGAATGGCCGACATATCCTTGGTAGGAATAACCACTCTTCCTTATGGAATGCTTCTCACCCGCATCTTTAGAGCAATCTCGCCCATTCCTCCTAATGATAAGGGAATGTGCCTTGACTATTCTCTATTTCCTCACATTTTCGTCCCTCTAAGTGATAAAAGAGTCTTCAAAGTTAAGGGCAAGCGTACTCGCTCTCCTTCACCATCATCTTCATCATCCGATAGGAGCGATGACGATAAACTTCCTAACTCCAAGCTACCCCCTTTAGACTACCTTCAAGAACTTCCCGTCATTAGCAATGCATCCGAAGAGTTTAAGCAAACCAAAGGAATTTTCAAGTGCTTTGGAAGGTACCTAAGAAAGCTCAATAAGAAGATAGACCGGTTGTGAGATGTGCGATTAAGGAGTGTTTGGCTTATGTAGGTTTTAGAACTTTGTATGTGTTAAACCATGTGATTTGTATTGTTTCTTACTTCCATGCTTTATTATTTATGTCGGATTATGTTTTGTATGAGCCTTTATGCATATTGACAATATTTGAGGTGTTTGTCAATTTTTCATGCTTATGGAAAATTTCACTAAGTATAGTGAAATTCGCTAGCCCCCGGTCAAAGTCCTATGATATGAATGTCTACATGTCCACTTTTTGCATTTCCTAATCAGACATATAACAAATTTTCATTTTTAAGAGTTTTCAAAAAATTTGAAAATCGTCTCGCGGGTCAAAAACGTGGACAGGCTTGTTTTTCAGGCCTGGCGGATCTGGCGGCACCCTAAAATGGGTTCCGCCAGTGTAAATTCTGGGCAACCCTGTTTTGGCCCAACGGACCAGACGGAACCCAAAATAGGGTTCCGCCTGTGTTATCTCAGGGTTCCGCCAGTCACCTGCGTCATTTTTCTAAATTTCAAAATTTGTAAAATGTCAAATCATTATCTTTAGTGAAAAACATCTTCCCTTACTTCCAATAAACATATTCGGATCACTCTCACTCACTAGAACTATTAGGAAGTCATTTCCCGCCAAAAATTCAAATTCAAACATAACTAACCCAAGGAACCCTTAAAAAGGATCCTTCAAAACCTTTAGAACATTTTCAACCAAATCACTTCCCATGATCACTTAGCATTGAGTGCATAAGTTAGTCTTTCACTCCACCCAATTCCATTGGATTGACATCCAATGATTTGACATGTTCTTGGAAATATTCTAAATCATTAGAAATCTCAACATTTGTATGGTAAAATATCGAATCCAAACACCCCTTCCAACATCTCTTCCACTCTATAAATTTGACAATTTTTACAACACTTCAAATCACACCATCACCATCAAAATTTCTTCTCTCAAAGCTTCAAAACCACACCTTTGAAATGACTAAATCCAACACCTCATCCGAATCATCAAAATCCCTTGCAAAAACTGCTAGGATTAGTGTAAAACCTTGTTGCTTCAACAAAACCATCAAATCAAGCTCATCATCATCAAGTGATGCATCACTTGACATCTCTTCACCTATCCAAGATTTCCTTAACCATACTACCTCAACACCATCCTCAACACCTTGCAACACCAATGTGATCACTATTCAAGATTTGCTTAATCTTGCTACTCCAACACCCTCTCCAATACATTGCAACACCAACTTAGCCACTATTCCGCCACCAACTAGACGTTCAACTGATTCAACATCACCTTTTCAACAAACTCAACCATCAAAAACTCCATCACCTCAATCACCAACACTTACACCAATGAAACTTTTCCATACACCACCAACATCACCACTACCCTATTTGGAAACTTTAGAAGACCTATCACCTAAATCATCAAGCCCTCCGTCATTGTCACTCTTTGACACCATTGCTCAAATGGAAACCCAACAACAATCAAGTGAGAAATTAGATGATGAACCTCATCAACCATCATTGGTTGAACGTTTAGCTTACCGTTATGCTAGACCAGCAATTTTTCCACGAGATCAAGGTCATACACACCTACAATCTTTTGTGTTTCACCCAATTTACAAAGACCTTCATGGTAATCCTTCCGGAGAACCAAGCTTCCGCCACTTTGTTCAACAACAAGAACAACCACAACAAGAACCACCACAATAAAAAGAACCACCACAACCAGTCCCGCAACAACAAGAACCACAACAACAACAACAACCACCACCACAAGAGCATTCCCAACACTTTGAATCTCTATTTCATTCGTATAAGAAAATAGAAGCATCCATATGGGAAAAATCTCCAAACCTTAATGATGAGATTGACACTCATTTAAACAACCTTCATGCCTTCAAATGTATGGTTGACTCTCAAATCAACCATATTATGGTTTTACAAACGACCTTACACTCATCTAGTGAAGGAACCAAAAACACCTCTCAACCATCCAAATTTGCTCCTTCAAGTTCAAACCATCCACCACCAACAAATCAAACCTCTCTTCCACCAAACTTTCCCCACCATGATTGCGGACATTGCGAAAGAACCGCTCACATTAGTGAAGGGTGTCGAACGGATATTCGCATGCTAACCGAAGAAATGAGGTTTATCCTAAACCACATTTTGGACCGTCTAGAGTCTTTGTCTCACCCACCTCAACTCTAGAGTCTCCAACAATAGGGACCCATTCATAATAACACCAAAAACACAAACCAACAAACCAAAAGTGTTTCACTTCCACAACATTCAAAATGAAACCCGCTACATCCTCCAACACACATTTTCATCCTTAAACAACCTTAGCCTTGTTTTTGAAAATGTTTCTCATTAAGGAAAATGATTGCTTTCTTTTATAGATGTAGGACTTTATGTTCTTAGTTTCTTTTTATTTTCCTTTTTATTTTTAGAAGTAGGATGTTAACTTTCTAATTTCTTGTCTTTGACTTTCTTAAAGTCAAATTTTACATGAAATGAATTTCATTCTTCTATAAGGTATGCATTGTTTGTTGACTATTTAGGCATTGCGAGTAAAACTTTGCCTTGCTATGGTAGCATATATATATCTTGTGTTTTAGAAACTATTTTTTTTTTGTAGGATCATTATCCATGTTTCCCTTCCTTGATACTCTATTTAGTGGAGTAATATTCAAGGGGGAGCATGAGAATTGCATTACTCCACTTCGCAACTCTTCACCTCATGACTTGCTCTATGCTCGTCCATTGCGACAACTAACATTTTTTGTAGGTTCAAAATCCATGTCTCCTATCTTGGCACTCCTTTTACGGGGAGTATCAACCAAGGGGGAGCACGTGCATAGTTCCGCTTCGCTACTCTTCTTTTTGTTTTCACAAAAAGGGGGAGAATTTATATTAAACCTGTTCTCATCTTTTCTCTTGCATATCACATCATCTTAGCAAAAACAAGTTTTAATACAAACTTTATAAGACTTAACACTAAAACTAATGGCTTACTTATAAATAAAGTTTATGTTTTGTCATCAACAAAAAGGGGGAGATTGTTAATACAAATATCGCCTAAAAATGTTATTTATATCTTACGATCTTTTCTATGTTTTGTTAATGACAAAGTATGAACTTTTGTTTATAGTAAAAACATCACTTTAGTTTTAAGTCTTGTATAGCTAGATTTTACATTTCTATTTTAACATAACATTGTTTTTATTTCTTAAATAAGTAAGTGTCACATCACATCAACATGCATTTATGGTAAGTTTGTGTGTTTGACTTACCATAAGCTCTTACACATCTTTGGAAACATTCTACTTTGATTCAATGTGTGTTTGACTAAAATTAAGTTGATGTGACATTTGTTGGTTTGGATAGATTTATTGCAAAACCTACTGTGTGCCTGGCGGAACCCTGGAGGTACACGGGCGGAACCCATCTGAGGGTTCCGCCGTATCCGCCAGACCTGCTGAAGGATTTGCTATAAATACCAAGCCACTTGCTAGTTTTTACCCATCACTTTAGGACATATATTTCACATATTCTCTCATCTAACTCAGTAACATTTGACTTGTGTGATTTTCTTATGTAGCAAAGGAGTTCACAAGTTCTTCCAAGAAGTTACAAGTTTCAACTCAAAAGTTGCAAGACTTGTTAGCTTTGTTATGTATGAACTTTGGTAGTTTATACTTCATTTGTATCTTGTGTAGAAGTGATCGGTTAGTATTTTAGGCCTCAAAATACATAGTGTGACGGGAGTTGTTGTACCCTTGTAAAAGAACTATCGGGAGTTGTTGTACCCTTGTAAAAGAACTATCGGGAGTGGTTGTACCCTTGGTAAAGAACTCGACATCTAGATTAGTGTCAGAAATAGTGGATATGCGACGTTAGGATTGGTTCTACCTTGAACTAGGACCCGGTATCTAGCTTTATACCGGATAAAGTGTAAGAGACGATTGTAAAGGTGGCTCCACCCGTGAAAGGAGCTTCTTGACTAGTGCTTGAAATTCTCGAGTTGGAAACTCGGGGCGTGAATGTAGGGCAAGGAAAAAGAGTCCTTGTAACCGAACCACGATAAACAATCGTGTTGTGGTTTGATCGTTTCTTTCTTTATCCTTGCTTATTACATATTGTATTTATTTAGAATCGTTAAATACACGTAAAGCTTTTCAAAGATTAAACAAGTAATTTGAGTATATCTTTAAACAAACGTAAAGTTTTGAAAAATAACTAAGTGAAAAAGCGGTAAACTATTCAACCCCCCCTTCTAGTTTTCCACAAACAAGAAATACAATCCAACTCTCAATCTACAGCTATTGAATTAGTTGCACAGCCTTTGAGCTCATTCATGTCCCCTCCTTCAGGAAACAATCATGCTAAGGTGCATATATCTTACACGAACAGCGCTATTCCACGTCAATTCATTTATATATATTTTTACTCAGTATGTTTTTTTAACAGGACGTTTTGTCTGTTACCAGTGATAATATCGCATCATGTGAAGATGAAAAGAGTACAGCCACCAGCCCTGGGAAATCAAAATTGCAAAACGTGATTGACGTCGACAATGAGCTTGACTTCTCTTCTACCAAGAAAAAACTGCTTAGTCCAAAGAAGGAAAAGAAAGAGGAGTGATGACATGCAGAAACTGCTAAATAAACCATCTTTATTTATCGTCTTATTTCGAGTCTTTTGGACCTTTGTTAGTGTTTATCATTGGATTTTCCTACTTTGTTTTGTTAATTGCATTATCATACGCAACTAGATACTCTGTGTTTGAATAATTTCATTTTGAACGTTGATGAACGTTTATTATTTGTTTTCAATACTTTCATTACGATGTCGGTTGTTTTAATTTTTGGTTTCTGCACAGTCAGTTTACGATCAAATACAGGTCCTTTTTACTTTCTTCAAAGTATTCAAATGAGTACTCTGTAACTATTCTAAGGTACGCATTTTAACATTAAGTTGTGCTCATGAATTGAACATCTTTACTTATGTTATTATTTTACATTTGTTTATAGGTGAGTCCAATGTCCATGATTCTGCTTTCTACATCCAAAGTTCCCCAAGACATCAGATACGCTTACACTGTTTTACGTTAATGTAACTTTAAAGAGGAGGCATTCAATCATAGTATTCATATGCTTGCTTTGAAGGATTATATAGAAAGATCAATAACTCAAAATTGGTGTTTTGGATTTCCCCCATTGTTTCTGTATACGATAGTTTCTGTATAGCATAGTTTCTGTATAGGATACTGGAACGTAACTAAAATCATATTTGTATTAAGAAAATTTGTACTATGTGTCCGCTATTTATAAAATACTTCATTTTTTAGTCCAAATTTATAATGCCACCATTACTTTCCTGTACTTAAAGAACAATGAATGATTCAATGTTTTTTTCACAATACCAATACATATTCTACTGAAAATATTATCAATTGTACATATTATAGTCATGGCATTCTTCGTGTATGTAGAGCAGGAGCCAAATTGTGTTTACTCATATGTTTGTGATTGATTTTTTTTAGTTATTGCAAATTATATTCCTTAATATACCTCCCTATAATCACGTTTTGTAACTTCCTAAAATTTTTGGAAAATAGTAAAGAATAATCAATTTCCCATTACGTGTACTTAATACTTGCCTGATATGAAATCTTATTAATGACATAAGATCATATCATTTTCAAATAAGATTATCTCTCACAGAGTTTAATACCAATTGTTATTGCAAGAAATGACACAGTTTCGCTTAATGGAACAACATGGTGTAACTGGTACACCACAAGACAAAGGCATTCAAAGTTTATCATCAAACATACCCGACACGTCATTGGTTTGTAGACGTAGAGGGAGACCAATTAAAGAGATACCAAAAGGTATGATACATGGCTATTTTTTTAAAGTGTTTGCTGAAGACAATGCAATGATGAGTATCCTATTGTTCTTATGATCATGACTATCCCATGGTTGTTTATTTATTTGCATAACACAAATAACATTGTTCTTTTATGATATGCAATGTCAGGACATTATGCTACTACTTATTCAAGAGATTCTCTGCTTGCAAACACCAATTTGCCTATGGTCATTACAAATCCCACTGTAGGAAATACCAATATTCTTCTGATACACAGGGGCAGCACCCCTGTTAATTGCATTACTAATGGTATGAAACCAATTTAGTTAAATATAATTTGTGTATATTGTTTTCTAAATAATTATAAGTTTTTATATCTTTCCGGTTACTCTTTCAAACTTACTAATGACATGCTTTTTTTTTTTTTTTTTACAGCCAAATGGTAAGCAACTACATCCTAAATCAATATGTTTTAAACTATGCGATCTAGTCTAATTTCATTTTTTGTTGGTGATTTCAACAAATATATATATATATATATATATATATATATATATATATATATATATATATATATATATATATATATATATATGTATGTATGTAATTTCTAACATACCTTCAACATGGTTGCAGTTAAATTATCAAATGTATCTCAGTTTAATAATGAAAATATTGCGACTCCTATCTCCGCTAAAACAAATGCACCATTTGTTGTTCAAGGTATTTCTAAATACCCATATAATTACTAGAATATGTTTCCATTATGGCTCGGAAATGTTTCCATTGCCAAACTTAGTCATTCTCGATGCTCTGGTCAAACTTAATCAACAACAAACTCCTGCTTTTTAGCGACAGATTTGCTCCCTAGACGCAGAGGCAGGCCACCATTAAGTGACATCTCCAATGGTAAGCAATTGTATCATAAATCAATATCTTGGCACGTATATTATCATATGGAAATTCAATACTGTATTCGTGTTATCCACGGATATAGATACTTGCGTTCTAACAAATCTGCTCCTATGCTTGCAGCTAAATTATCAACTGTATCTCCGATATCTAACGAAAACACAAACGAAAATATTGTCACTCCTACCTCTTCTAAAACAAACACACCTTTGGCGTCCAAGGTATATTTTATATAATTACTATAATATGTGAACATTGTGGTTAACTAACCCAACTATTTGTGACAGATCTTCTATACAGATACATTCCCTCGACTTGGGGGAAGGCCGCCTATGAATGACTGTTCAAATGGTATAATGGTTATATGTATACTTTTATATATTTTATATATTATTGTATGTTTTACTATTGATGCCCATTATTAATTTACACGTCATGTCTGATGTATATGTTAGAATTTAAATAACATGATAATCATATAAATAGATAAACACATATGCGGAAGCGTAGGAACATCTATAACATATAAAAGATTAACATAAATTAAATAGGAACGTACCTTTAGTGATTCTAGCAAAACAAGAATCAATAATTAATCTTGAACATGTGATGAACCCTAATTAGGGTTTATATAGATCAATGATTAACCCCTTACCGTTTTGTTAATCGATCCCTTGATAATTACTATAGTGAGTAATTACCTCATTCTTGTACACACGTACTATAACCAAATTAATGTTAATGCTATTTAATGAAAACACAAGATTTTTTTTATGGAAAAACAAACCAATCGACCCTAGGAGAGGGTATACGATCGGCCAAGAAAACAAAGAAAAGAAAACAAGTTTAGGGTTATAGCTTGTGCACAAAAGGTACCAAAGAATGACCCCTAAGCCTTGTTTATATACTAAGTGAAACTTGGAGGAAAAGTTGTGTCACAACTCACAATTTCAGGTCATTTCCCAAAATTCGACAATTTACTATTCATAAATCACTATTCATCAAAACGCTATTCATCATTTTTTAGGTCAATTTGATATTCTGAGAAACATTCAAAAAATTTACTATTCACCAAGTAATATTCATTTCCAGAACGAAAATACTATTCACGTGCATTGCTCATTTCATCGTAAATTTAGTTTACGAGTACCTAAATTCGCGTAACCGTATTGGTTCAGGTGCGAATTCATGCATTATCAGTAGGGACATTTCATACGGACTAGAAATAGTCTACATATCATCATAATATCATTTGCATACTATACCACTCGTAGAATATCCATATTATTATTTTTGGTATGTTTAACGTTTTACGTATAATTATTTTAGTTAAACGTTAACCCGCGATAAATAAATATAACCAACATATCTAATGATGCGTGGGAATCGCAACAGGCTTTACCTCTCGAGGGATCTCGAGAAGCTTACAACCCCCACCAGGCAGTGTACCTCTCGAGGGATCTCGAGAAAGCCTAATTACTAGTTCTAAAGATGAGGGATGATTATTTTTGTGTTTTTATATTTTTTAGAAAGCAATTAAAATATCGGTTTTTGGAAGAGTGGGCGGAATTAGTTGCTATTCAACTAACCCAAAACTAACATGCAATCAAAATAAAATACTGAAAATGAAAATAAACTAATTAAACTAAGGTTGTGAGCAGTAATTGGAGAAAATGTGTTTACTTAGATTTCACTACTCCCTAGATATCTTTTACACGTTAATTACTTGTTATAATTGCATGGATGACGGATTGTATTCCTTAATACCATTCATGGGGTGGCATACATAACTCCCCAATTCTATGAGCTCTTATCTCCTCCTACACCATGCCCAGCAGAACTATAGGGATTGTAAACAGTGGCTCATGCATTAAATACAACCAATAAAGACCTAGTACGCCTCGGTTCATATTTCTTAAGACGTTCAAGCATGTTACCATTTGGAGATCTGCCAGTTTTCTTAAGCCTAACATATAAAATCATTCATCCAAGACAAGAATAAACAAGTAATCAACACATAATCAATATCTAGGTTTCATTAGATCTAAGCAAACACAAAGGAGATCTAGCCTAGCATAATGGAATTGAGACAAGAACAAGATATAGACAACCACCACATAGACATATTGATTGAATTAGAAGAACACTTATCTCAATTACAATACAAGGTATCAAGGGTTTGGAACCCTTGAAAAACCTGTAAAAGTTGCACCAAAATCGTCTTTAGGGTTTCTCCAAAATTTCTCTTCTTTAATGTGAAAAACTAGAAAACTATATATAGGAAAATCGGGGTGACGGCGTCAAGAACAAAGGTGTGACGCCGTCATCTCGCCGCCAAATACTTCCTCGGATGGTCTTGATCTACTTCTGACGCCCTGTGTGACGCCGTCATGAGCTACGGATTTTTATTATTGAGGTTTGACGCCGTCATGGCTTTACTCTTGACGCCTTCATCAACTACGGATTTTTATTATTGAGGTTTAACGCCGTCAGGACTTTACTCTTGACGCCTTCATGTACTGTTCCCAGCATGGAAAATTGAGACTTTGCCATTTTCTTCACTTTTATGCTCCAAAAACGTCCAAAATGGCTTCTTTTCCAGAATTCACTCTCCAAGTACCTAAAATCACAAAAGGAACGATTTAGGGCAATATTTGATCAAATAAATTCGGATTCGGGCTTAAATGACCCCCTAAAAACGGACCATTTTTCGCCTCATCATATACCCTTACACTTGAGATTTGCTTGTCCTCAAGCAAATGCGCTTTTATTCTACTCAAAAGACAAGTTAGGGGTCATTTAACACTAATATAAAAGTAATTACAACAAACAATCGTTCCACTAAAGACCAATAGACAAGCACGGAGGTCATACACTAGCACCTCACAAATAGTGTTTAGATACTCACATCTCTCGGGTGTAATAAAGTAATATAACATTATGGAAATGGAAGATATCTCTCACTACCTGTCATAGCAAAATAGATTACCATAGGCTTGGGAAAGGATCAAACCTCCACCACATGGCGTAAGCACCTAGGATAAACTATCAAAGAGGTCTTTTAAAGGGTTGTAACGTTAGGTATAGGGATATGAATTACACGGTTTTGTTGGATAAAGGAAGTTTTACTGGTGGCGAGTTAACAATCTTGGTTAATTACATGTACAATATGGCGTTGCTAAGCCAAGACTAGACTCGACTTAAGCTAATAAATGAAAAATAACAAAAACATAAAATGAACATAGAATAAAAAGGGATGGTTGTCCGTATGTTTTTTTCTCTTTTCCTTTTTTCAATTTTTTTTTTCTTTTTTTTTTTTTTTTTTTGATTTTTCGATTTTTTTTTTTTGCATACACTCTTACCCTACCATCCAAAATAATACATCATAGGGAATGAACATTTCCCTTACACTTGAATCTTTACATACTTTAAAATAAACTAATCTAATGACTCGTATTAAGAAAATCAAAACACTTGGAGCACTTTTAAGATTAACGTACATATGGGGGTAATAAATGATGTTCTTCCCCATTACTCCATAAAATAAGTACTTTCCCATGAGTCCCAATCGTCCCAAAACAATATGTACAAGGATATGACTCGACTTAGCAACCATGTAATCAATTAGAAAGTTAACTTAGGGTTTAACAAATAACAATAATGCACTAAAAATGAGCGCATACACGGAAGGCTAAGGCGATTTGGGTGTACATTTAAGTGGGGTGTAACAAATTCTTCCTTTAAGTAAAATGCTTAAAGTTAGAAACGAAAAGATAGGCTCGGAGGGGTGTACTAGGGGTTTCGTGTACTAAAAATGAGTACAACGCTAAGGGTGTGGGAAAAATTAGTTGACTTAACTAGCCAAGTAATATGACTTAAATGGTCAAGTAATTATGATACGGGTTTAACACAAGGGTGATCCTAATGCCTCTTATCATGTAGTAAATCCTACCACACGAATGTAGTCTCACTAGCGGTCTCGGGATACATCACTAACGCAAGTTCTAGAATCTAAATGCTACCGGTACACTCATAAGCACTAATAGTAAATGCTTTTCCTATCAAATCTAAAGGCGAACCTCACAATTTTGGGTGGAAATTTTTTCTGAATATATGGTTATGTGCTAGTCATACAATCTCCTATCCATGAGACGCTTGCTATGGCTAAAGTTTCACTCCTAAATGTTGTAAAAAATTTTAAATTTGGCACTAAAATTACACTAACAAGTATTTCTCATAGTTTTATTACACATCTACTATCAAACAAGACAAACTCAAGCGAAAGTGCATATGTAAGGTATCATCTTTTTACCCTCCCCTTACACTTAAGATGAACATTGTCCCCAATGTTCAAGTAAAGAATGTAAAAGTGAAAAAGTAAAGAGAATGAAATCAAATACTCCCCTGATTCGCTCGGTATGGATTATAGGTTGCCCAGGTTAAATCTTCCTCCAAGAAAATGAACAATCAAAGCTTCCCTTTCAGAATATAAATCATCTCCTTGTCATACATAACCTGTAAATCCTGACAAAAATAGACAAGACAACCTCGCGTAAAATCGGCGGCATCCTATATAAGTTACTAAATCCTAGTAAACAAAGTAAGATATAATGCTTGTGGAATGAAGTTTGTAGATTTCCTGGAGATTATAAAACTTAATAATTCACAAAAACCATAAGACTCCGTTAGAAAAACAAAACCGGTAAAATTTCCAGATTTTAACTCCTGACGCCGTCAAGAGTAAAACTCTGACGCCGTCAGAATGGACCTGCAGAAATTCTTATGTTAAGTTTCCGGAAAATTTCTGGAAAAACTTGGTCCTACATCCTGGAAAATCCTGCAAAAACTTCCTTATGACTCAATACAAGCATTTGACTCTAACAAATACAAATATACATGCTCATTTAATATTGTGGAGAATCATGATCGTGTGTTTCTTAAAAACATATTTGGGGTTTCCCCTTACACTTATCTTTTGCAAAAATACTTTTAGGTGGAGTTAAGACTAGGCCAAAACAACAAAGTAAAGTATTTCCACTATTTAGTTTAGAAACATGATCTACCAACAATAAAAACTAAGCATGCATACGGAAGCAAATAACAAACAAACGAATAAAATCACACAAAACATGGGTTGCCTCCCAAGAAGCGCTTATTTTTGTTCGAGTCACGAGCCCGACTCTACCCTTATTTAACGGAAATGGGGGAGGTTTTTCCTACACTTAGGATTAAGTGCGGGTGGAAGTAGCGATATACACCCTTAGGGTGGAAATATGCCTCATGAGGAAAGAGTGGTGGATGAATTATATGCTCAAAGGGGTGTGCTCCTATCATCATAACCTTACCTAATTCAATCGGGTTAATAGGTGAATTAAGATTTTCTCCTAGAAAGGGATCATTTTCTATCAACTTCAAGAGATTACTAGTTGGGGATCCATCTTGACCTAATAAACCCGGTTTAAACCCATAATGTTTCTTGTGATCAATCATAAATGGGTGATGTAAGCATGTAAGGCCATTTTCCACTCCTATATTGGCTTCCTCTCTACAAGGCTTAGAGTCCATTACCTTTATCCTAAGACTACCCGGAATACATGGGTTGATGGGTGGGTCGGCTCCTCTTTTGTCTCCTAGATGTATATCTAAGGATGGAAAGTTGTGTGAAGATTGAGGTTCCGGTTCATCAACACTAGGTAATTCCTTAGAACTAAGAGTAAGGTTATCACTATAAGTATTCAAACCTATATCCTCTAGTGGTGTTTGGTACAAGGGTTCTACCTCTATTGGGGCTCCTATAGTCTCTTCTACTTCTTCCGGGTAAGTCACGGGTGGTTTGTATTCCTCAAGTGATGGTGGGAGTTGTGGGGTACTTTGTAGGTTTGTGTTATTTACCTCATCCTTCATTTTCTCAACATCACCTATATGCTCATCACGTGTTTTAGTAGAATCTAACCTAAACATGTTGCTAAGTATCTCAAATCCTTCTCTAGCCATTTCAAGTTCTAAGTCTGATTCATAAGAACCTTCCTAAATAACTTGATTACAATGTTCAATTTGCCTAAAGGATTCATCTTTTTGCTCAATATGATCATGTTCGGTTAAATCCTCCTTAATTGTTTCCTCAAGTTGTGATGCATACAAACCCATCAATTCATTGAACTCATGGTTCACGGTTAGGAGGCTTTCCTCAAAAATTTTCCAAAGGGTCTTACTAAAAGGAATTGATCCTAACAATGATTGTTTAATATAGGCCACACATGCGCATAACTCATCAAACCTATGAAACTTTACACTCATCTCTTCTTGTATATATCTAAGATCACTTAAAAATTCATTGGAACAACAGGAACCAAATCTATCCGAGTAAACTAATTGTTCCTCTATTGTTAATGATCTAAATGGAATCTCATCCGCCATGAAGACAAATGAAAATGGTTTTACAAACAAAGGGCACAAAGAAAAACATAGACTAAAGGAACCTAAAAATAAAAATAAAATCTTACTAGAAAGGAATCTAGCAAGTAGACCTAATAAAAAGAAATTCTAACCTAGACAAAAACTATTCCCCGGGCTGCGGCGCCAAAAACTTGATGCGTGGGAATCGCAACAGGCTTTACCTCTCGAGGGATCTCGAGAAGCTTACAACCCCCACCAGGCAGTTTACCTGATCGTTGTAGTATAGTATAGGGACAAGTACCGGGGGATTGATCGTTCAGCTTAGGAATAGTATCGCTAGGATTAGAAAGCCTAATTACTAGTTCTAAAGATGAGGGATGATTATTTTTGCGTTTTTATATTTTTTAGAAAGCAATTAAAATATCGGTTTTTGGAAGAGTGGGCAGAATTAGTTGCTATTCAACTAACCCAAAACTAAGATGCAATCAAAATAAAATACTGAAAATGAAAATAAACTAATTAAACTAAGGTTGTGAGCAGTAATTGGAGAAAATGTGTTTACTTAGATTTCACTACTCCCTAGATATCTTTTACACGTTAATTACTTGTTATAATTGCATGGATGACGGATTGTATTCCTTAATACCATTCATGGGGTGGCATACATAACTCCCCAATTCTATGAGCTCTTATCTCCTCCTACACCATGCCCAGCAGAACTATAGGGATTGTAAACAGTGGCTCATGCATTAAATACAACCAATAAAGACCTAGTACGCCTCGGTTCATGTTTCTTAAGACATTCAAGCATGTTACCATTTGGAGATCTGCCAGTTTTCTTAAGCCTAACATATAAAATCATTCATCCAAGACAAGAATAAACAAGTAATCAACACATAATCAATATCTAGGTTTCATTAGATCTAAGCAAACACAAAGGAGATCTAGCCTAGCATAATGGAATTGAGACAAGAACAAGATATAGACAACCAACACATAGACATATTGATTGAATTAGAAGAACACTTATCTCAATTACAATACAAGGTATCAAGGGTTTGGAACCCTTGAAAAACCTGTAAAAGTTGCACCAAAATCGTCTTTAGGGTTTCTCCAAAATTTCTCTTCTTTAATGTGAAAAACTAGAAAACTATATATAGGAAAATCGGGGTGACGGCGTCAAGAACAAAGGTGTGACGCCGTCATCTCGCTGCCAAATACTTCCTCGGACGGCCTTGATCTACTTCTGACGCCCTGTGTGACGCCGTCATGAGCTACGGATTTTTATTATTGAGGTTTGACGCCGTCATGACTTTACTCTTGACACCTTCATCAACTACGGATTTTTATTGAGGTTTGACGCCGTCATGACTTTACTCTTGACGCCTTCATGTACTGTTCCCAGCATGAAAAATTGAGACTTTGCCGTTTTCTTCAATTTTATGCTCCAAAAACGTCCAAAATGGCTTCTTTTCCAGAATTCACTCTCCAAGTACCTAAAATCACAAAAGGAACGATTTAGGGCAATATTTGATCAAATAAATTCGGATTCGGGCTTAAATGACCCCCTAAAAACGGACCATTTTTCGCCTCATCATCTAATAATCCCCACGATGGTTCCGATATATTTTTAAACTCCTTACAATGTCATAAAAATTATAAAATTCATTTACCCGGTATTTTGGGAATTTATTAAATTTATAACGTAAGTTTAATATAATTACGACGGTTTTCGTGAAAACTAAATAATAATTATCCAAACGCTCAATTTTTATACCCAACATATTTTTAACATTTTTATGACTTTATTAAGTCCCGGCTAACTTGTTAAAATTTATTTCTCGCAAACCCGGTACCCGATTATAACTAAACTACAACTAAAACTATAACTAAAACCTATACTTATACTACAAATCCTCCACTAACACTTCTAATTAAATCAAAACTTTTTTCTTCTCTTTTTCTTCCTTTGAAAAACTGGCCAACCCCCCCCCCCCCCTTTTTAACCTTATGCATTAATCATTTTTAACTTCTCCAAAAATCACTAGAAATATCACAAACCTAAAACCACTTCACACTTATATTTCTTAAAATCAAAACTTGCACTTTTTCTCTCTTTTTCTCTCCAAAACCCACGGCCAAACACCAACATCACCAAGATCCATCAATTTTTCCAAGATCAAGCTCAAATCAAGTCCATATTGTTATCCTTGTTAGGGTTTTGTAATACAAACTCAAGGATACTTAGGTTTTAATCATACAAGCTTCATAATCATTCAAGTAAGTTGCAAAATTTATTTTCTTCATTTCTTCAAGTATTTACTATAATCATATGGTTTTCATACAATATTTCATGCATATGTTAGCTTGTACCACTCATAATATACACTTATGTCTTTAAAACCCTAGAAATGGAAACCCTTGTTAGATCCACTAGATTAATGATGTTTAAGAACCCATGACACCTTAAGAAGGTGTATGGTAGGATTAGACTAGATTTGTGGTGATTGGAAATGATTTGGGTGGATTAGAAACTAGTTTAGAACACTAGAAATGGATTTGGAACCTATTTATAAACCTACTATCCCAAATTTGAAATCCTGGAAAACTCAGTAAATCAGGGGAACTTTTCAACCAAAGATTTCGAAAATAATTTCAAAAACGAAGCCGTAGGCGAAAGAACGGATTAAAACGAGTTTATAACGAAGGAGATATGGTTTTTGCAAGTTTATTGACGAAAACTATTTTTCTGAAAATTGTTTGCTGTTGGACGATTTTTGGTGGACAAACCGAGGCGTTAGACGTAACCTAGAGAAGCCGAGTTATCAAAAATATATTAGTACATACTAAGACGAATCCGGGGATATAAAGAACGAAGAAAATGAACTTAAAACGACCAAGTTATTCACGTTTCAATATCGGCAAAAACTCTATATAATTGACAGCTTTTACTAGAAATAATAATAATACTACTTCTACGTACTAAATCCTAGATTTTCTAGAAATACTACTAAATTGCCAAATTCATAACTAATGAAGTACTTATGCTTACGAGTTTATTTTTACGACTATTAGACGTTACTTCAAGGTTTTCAAGGCGAAGTTTATAACACTAACTTTCTATATACGATATACTACGACAAGTTTTTACAAGTCTAGTTAAGACTTATTTTTCTTAAGTATGGAATATATTTTACTATGACTATAACTAGTATTATCAAGTTATGAGTGGTATAGGTATCATGTGCATGCATATTCTCTACATCATTTCATGATCTAAATTAGATCATATTCATTCATCATAGGTCGCGGTTGATATTCGTTCCTTGTTGTCCTTATCATTCCATCTCATTGTATCATCACTTCGAGGCGAGTTTTCATAGCCCCGTTTTTAATACAATATTTTGATTTCAAATCCCACGGGGGAGAATACATTGCATCAATTACTTTTTGTACATGCCTAAGTATTAAATTCCTTACATTGCTTAAGTTGCCTTATTACCACGTCTTGACAAGTCCCCTTTGTTATCATGGACCGTTAATTAAAGTACGAGCGAGAGTGAGTGAATAGATCTATTGAGGGTGACTCCTCCATCCGTGTTTGGGTTGCTCAAACGGAATTACGGATGCATTTCATGTCTAATATATTAGAGTGTCTGGTAAACACTCATTTGGGGCCAAGTAACTATGTCTAGCTTCGGGGTGATGATCTTAAGAGTCAATGTAGCTTTCTTTTGACATTTTTGTCACTTTACTTTACTTATGGCTAATGTACATCCGATTTAACTTATAAACCTATGATTTCTCACCAACTTTATGTTGACCGTTTTAGCAATGTATTTTCAGGTAACTAAGATATATCTCATGGCATGCATGGAGTCATTTTAGTGAGTAGCAAGGATGACGCGTGTGACATTTCAAAAATTTCATGTCACTAATTTTAATATTCTTATTATTTAACAATTTTTTTTTAATAATTAATTTCGTCGGAAGTTATCCGTGTACGTCAAAACACATTCAATTAATTCAACCGCGACTAGACTACGTCCATTCTACACTTTTTATGCATCATTGTTTTCTTACAATCCTATTTTAAAAGTCACTTTTCAATTTTTTCATTTTTACGCAAACCTTGCACCTTTACGTGTTACCCGATTTAAATTTACGTTTTAAGGTTTTAACAAAGTGAACCAACCTCTTATTTTATTACTAATTTTTATGGAATTCATTATTTTTGTTTCTAGTCGTTTTATCAAAAATTGTCATTTTTAACTAATTCCGCGTTGTGCCTTGGATATTTATTTGTTGAAGCATTTAAGAAATCAACAATTTCATATTTTAGCTTCTAGAGCTTAATTATTTTTATTTTTGTGTTTCCCGACTTTTCCCGTGTAATTGCTGAAATCGTGTCAAAAACTTTATTTTTATAAGATTAACACCTTAAATTAGTGTTTGGGCCTAAATAATACCATAAGTAATAAGAAAATAAAATTTATTGTAAAATCCCACCCATAAAATTATTGTGTCGACTGATTTAAACCAAACAAAATCCTTTTAATTTTTTTTTACAACTAAATAAATATGGGATTACTTCCTTTTTATAACACATAGTAACCATAAAATCAATAAAAAGGAGAATCCACTTCTTCCCCTTTTTCCCTCTCTGGTCATCAACTCCAACAGCCAACACCATCAAACTATCATCAAACTTCTTATAATCACTCTTAATGACTCCAATACTAAACCCCATTAATCCCTAACCAAGAAACCACCATGCATGATTAATTTTCAAGATTCTTGATTTACTTGATTTTTTTTTATTCTAAGGGTTTTTTATCTAATTGAAGATAATCGGTGTTACAAGGATGTGTAAACAAGGGTTTTTGCAAATTTTTGGGTAATGGAAACTAGAGTTTGATCAAGTAAAGGGGGTGTTTGATTTCGGCAGCCCTAAGGGTAAATGAGAAGGGTTTTTGTTGATCTATGTCTTCTTTGATTTAGTGTTTGTAAGTCTCTTGATCCTTTTATATTGATATAATTTTTTATTTGAATGCATGTTCTTGAGTTTGTTTGATTTTGATTTGATCACGAACATCAAGTATTTTTGTGTATGAGATATGTTATAAGAGGTTTAGATGGCATTGCATGGTATTGGATAGTGTTAGAATTGATGTTTGGATGGATTTTGAGGTTGATTATAGGAACTGTTTTAGACCAGCAGATAAAACGAATTGGTGTGCAATATTTTTGACTTATGGCCTGCTGGGAAATTACATTTTTAGATAGATATATGTCTTAGCTTCAAGTGGCGTATTGGAGGGTTTATCAACTCCTCCGAATGAATGAGTTATGCCGTTTTGCTAAAATTGATCAGTTTTGAACTACTGTTGTAAAAAAGAGTTTAACTCCAGGTTTTTACACTAAAAGTGTTGGAATAAAAGTTGAGACCTATAGTAGACATCTTAGGCTAACATTTCCAAGTGGAATCACTTTAATAGCTATCATGGTTTGGGAAATACGTTAAAATTTGTGTTTCATAGGAAAAGTTGGGACTGCTGCAGACCAGCAGCATATATGGGTTAATTGCAGAAAACCTTTGGCCTAAGAAGGTCTATATTATTTAATGGGATTATGGAAATAAGTTTAAGGTATATGTGTCGAATTGAATAGGGTGATATCTCCTCCGGATGAGTGAGATACAGCCGTTTTATGGAAACATGTCAATTCTGGAGCTGCTGTTGGAAAACATGTTTTTTCTCCAGATTTTTGTACATTAAGCTTAGGTTTTAAAACATGGTTCAACACTAGACATTATAATATTTCACCTCCAATTGGTTTCAACTTAATAGCTATTATAGAACATTATTTATGACCAAAACCGTAAGCGTTAGAATTTCAGCGAACTTTCTGGTTGGAGTTATAGTTAGTAAAAACTCACTTCCCGTTGATTGGTAAATGATTTGATTGAATGGCCTAATGTTTTGGAAACTAAACTTAAGTATATTTCCAGGGGTGAAAGCCCCATCCTTGTATCTTTTATAGGTTAAAAGATACGATGGTATGGAGTTGACTAAAATTCAGCAACATGGTTTTTACGTCTTGTCTTGAAATCTAAAACGTGTAAATACACATAGGTGAAACAAGAATTGAGGAATGAAACTTAGTAGGTGTTTTATTACCTATAAGATCAGGTCACAAACCATATTGGGAGTAAAAATACCTTGGGTTAAGTCTTAGTGCAATGCCATGCTTATCTTGGAAACATATCTCGTGATCATTTGAATTACTTTTTCATATCGCTCTTCTTTATCATTCTAAGTCACGTCACATCTTTTTGGTTGTGCTTAGACACTTCGCACTCGTTCGAAGACCCATTTTACTTATGATCACGTTACTCTTAAGGTGAGTTCATAGCCCCACCTTTTACTTCAATTGTTTTACAAACTCCGTGGGGGAGATGCATGCTACTTATTTTTATTATGATCACAACTGATTTGAAAACTGTATTGTAACTTGAAAACTGTATTCTAAACTGAATGTATTATTGACACTAAGTACTACTATTGCCATGAAGTCCCCACATCATGAATCGTTAATCACTATGAGTAGTGAGCGCGAATATTGTGAATAGATCTTTTGGGATTGAACTCCCCCGTCCAGAGAGGATGCACTATATTTGAAGTCTCTAGGTGCTTGGCAAGGCACCTACCAGGGCAAATTTACATACATATTTCTTAAGGCGTCGATGTCATGAGCTTAGTGTAATAATACGTTTTATGGGCGTATAACAACGTAGCCCATCGTTTTCTTAAATTGAATTATATTGTGATCAACTTCTTATTATATAAACTCTATGGATTCACTCAACCTTTGTGTTGACTTTTTAGCATGTATTTTCTCAGGTATTATTTGGCTAGCTGAGCATTGGGAGCAATCGGAGTCGCGTGGATATCAAACATTGAAGGACTTGTTTTCTTCACATTCGATAATTATTTTCTTTAAATATGCAAATGAGTCATTTTTGAACTCTTGTAACTTAAGTTTTAAATATAAATTGTTGGGACCTTTGTACTCTGATTTATCAAATCGAATGTGACATTTTATTAAACATCTCTTTTGAGGTCGTTTTTGTGTAACTTGTGTGTATGAACTATGAAATGACACCCAAATTGGTATTCCGTTGCGTTGTAAATTTTAGGGGTGTCACAGAATGGCATCAAAGCATTAGTTATAGCGAATTAGGACGTTTTCAAAACCTAAACTATAACTGATTTTCAAAATTTTTTTTAGTCTTTCACCATTGTTTGATATCCGTGTACGCTTGCTCCCAGGTAACTTAAATGCTCTCTTTTGCATCCTTACTTCTATTATATGAATGATGAGTATATCCCTTAGTCATGATTCACTCTTTCACGTCTATCTTATGACGTCATATTATTTGCTTTATATCGGCCAGTTATATATACGCTGACCACTCTGATTTATCGCGTACTTCGTGTTTTCTTATTTTCTCCCTCGAACGTTGATACTAATATTTTATAAGAATACCCGTACATATATGTGTTACTCTCTTCTCAAATTCTTATGTATGTGTATAATACTATGATATGTCTTAATGAGTTCGTTTACTTTAACCTTTTAAGAACGATGCTGTGATCTCTAAAACATTTTCACTACTTTACTTAATTTCCTTTTGATGATATTGACATTCGGTGTACTTTGTCAATTCCACTAGTAATTTTATTGTTCAACTCCGAGCGTGAACATTCTTCTTATGCTTTTGAATCACATATGTTGTTTTCATTATCCATTGTTTTGAAATCTTCCAATTGACGTGTCATCCTTTGGCACTTACCTTTGCGAATGCGATTGACTAATGTCATATTATTATTCTCGTTACTTCTTCTTATGATTTTGATGAATCATGTCATTAATTAGGCATCCTCTTATTTATTGTAACACTTGATCTTATTGTGTATTTTGTTTTGTGATGGACATACTTAAGTAGGATGATTTATAATCGTTTTATTGAAATGAATTGGGACGCTTCTTCATTTGAATAAAGAAATTATAAACCGCCGACCCATAAATTCATAAATCTTCATTTACATGGATTGGGACGCCTCTTTATGTAAGTGACGAGTTATGAATGAGTGGGCTTATGTGTATCCACCATAGCGTGTGTACGAATAATTTTTTTTGGGCTATGAACTCTTCTCGACTCGTAATTTGTTATGTGGATTTTTCCGATTTTATATCAACCGCCGCAAGCTTGATAAGCTAATAGTAATGTACTATTATCCGCTTCCATGAATTGACGACTTGATAAATTCCTTGTCTCCTATTGTCTTATCGCCAACACTTTTATTCTATCATTTCCTTTAAGGACCCTCATGACATCCTATTCGTTCCCTCATACCATTGCTTACACATTAGGTGATTTCTATCACTTGTTCTATCTTCGTTGCTATCTTGTTACTTTGTCAAAATCCCGAGCACAAAATGCATTAAGCACCTCCATGGGCTTCTATAAAAATTTTATGCGTCTTTATGAAATTTTTACAAATATTTCACAAGTGTTTAAATTACCAAAATGACCTTTTTAAGTTAAAGAGTCGGTTCTAACCACCCTCTTTTGTAAAAAATCATAACCAATATTTATAATGACACCATGCCCTATATTTCAAATTACACTTTTTATACATCATATTTTAATCACGTCTTGAGGATATGACAGATTTAAACTTCGTTTTAACTAATGATTCCTAAAAAAAATTGAAAATAGACATTCTACAATCACAACCATAAACCCGAGTTTCAACATGGTTTTTATACATGCTTCCATCCCAAAAATCTTTAAAACAACCAAAAATGATTAAGAAGAATTGAGCGCCGGGACGTCGCTCTCTTAAAGGGTACATGCTGTGACATTTCAAAAATTTCATGTCACTAATTTTAATATTCTTATTATTTAACAATTTTTTTTTAATAATTAATTTCGTCGGAAGTTATCCGTGTACGTCAAAACACATTCAATTAATTCAACCGCGACTAGACTACGTCCATTCTACACTTTTTATGCATCATTGTTTCCTTTCAATCCTATTTTAAAAGTCACTTTTCAATTTTTTCATTTTTACGCAAACCTTGCACCTTTACGTTTTATCCGATTTAAATTTACGTTTTAATGTTTTAATAAAGTGAGCCAACCTCTTATTTTATTACTAATTTTTATGGAATTCATTATTTTTGTTTCTAGTCGTTTTATCAAAAATTGTCATTTTTAACTAATTCCGCGTTGTGCCTTGGATATTTATTTGTTAAAGCATTTAAGAAATCAACAAGTTCATATTTTAGCTTCTAGAGCTTAATTATTTTTATTTTTGTGTTTCCCGACTTTTCCCGTGTAATTGCTGAAATCGTGTCAAAAACTTTATTTTTATAAGATTAACACCTTAAATTAGTGTTTGGGCCTAAATAATACCATAAGTAATAAGAAAATAAAATTTATTGTAAAAGCCCACCCATTTTATTATTGTGTCGACTGATTTAAACCAAACAAGATCCTTTTAATTTTTTTTACAACTAAATAAATATGGGATTACTTCCTTTTTATAACACATAGTAACCATAAAATCATAAAATCATGGATTTTGAGGTTGTTTATAGGAACTGTTTTAGACCAGCAGATAAAATGAATTGGTGTGCAATATTTTTGACTTATGGCCTGATGGGAAATTACATTTTTAGATAGATATATGTCTTAGCTTCAAGTGGCAAATTGGAGGGTTTATCAATGATGCGTGGGAATCGCAACAGGCTTTACCTCTCGAGGGATCTCGAGAAGCTTACAACCCCCACCAGGCAGTGTACCTGATCGTTGTAGTATAGTATAGTGACAAGTACCGGGGGATTGATCGTTCAGCTTAGGAATAGTGTCGCTAGGATTAGAAAACCTAATTACTAGTTTTAGAGGTGAGGGATGATTATTTTTCTGTTTTTATATTTTTTAGAAAGCAAGTAAAATCTCGGGTTTTGAAGGAGTGGGCGGAATTAGTTGCTATTCAACTAACCCAAAACTAAGATGCAATCAAAATAAAATAATAAAAATGAAAATAAACTAATTACTTGTTATAATTGCATGGATGACGGATCGTATTCCTTAATACCATTCATGGGGTGGCATACATAACTCCCCAATTCTATGAGCTCTTATCTCCTCCTAAACCATGACCCAGCACAACTATAGGGATTGTAAACAGTGGCTCATGCATTAAATACAACCAATAAAGACCTAGTACGCCTCGGTTCATGTTTCTTAAGACGTTCAAGCATGTTACCATTTGGAGATCTGCCAGTTTTCTTAAGCCTAACATATAAAATCATTCATCCAAGAACAAGAATAAACAAGTAATCAACACATAATCAATATCTAGGTTTCATTAGATCTAAGCAAACACAAAGGAGATCTAGCCTAGCATAATGGAATTGAGACAAGAACAAGATATAGACAACCAACACATAGACATATTGATTGAATTAGAAGAACACTTATCTCAATTACAATGCAAGGTATCAAGGGTTTGGAACCCTTTAAAAACCTGTAAAAGTTGCACCAAATTCGTCTTTAGGGTTTCTCCAAAAACTTCTCTCCTTCTAATGTAAAAACTAGAAAACTATATATAGGAAAACTGGGCTGACGGCGTCAAGACAACATTGTCACGCCGTCACCTCGCCGCCAAATACTTCCTCGGACGGCCTTGATCTACTTATGACGGCCTGTGTGACGCCGTCACCAACCACGGTATTTTATTCTTGATGTCTGACGCCGTCAGGGTATAACTCTTGACGCCGTCACCTAGTGTTTCCAGCATGGAAAATTGATACTTTGCCGTTTTCTTCACTTTTATGCTCCAAAAACGTCCAAAATGGCTTCTTTTCCAGAATTCACTCTCCAAGTACCTAAAATCACAAAAGGAACGATTTAGGGCAATATTTGATCAAATAAAGTCGGATTCGGGCTTAAATGACCCCCTAAAAACGGATCATTTTTCGCCTCATCATATACCCTTACACTTGAGATTTGCTTGTCCTCAAGCAAATGAGCTTTTATTCTACTCAAAAGACAAGTTAGGGGTCATTTAACACTAATATAAAAGTAATTACAACAAATAATCGTTCCACTAAAGACCAATAGACAAGCACGGAGGTCATACACTAGCACCTCACAAATAGTGTTTAGATACTCACATCTCTCGGGTGTAATAAAGTAATATAACATTATGGAAATGGAAGATATCTCTCATTACTTGTCATAGCAAAATAGATTACCATAGGCTTGGGAAAGGATCAAACCTCCACCACATGGCGTAAGCACCTAGGATAAACTATCAAAAAGGTCTTTTAAAGGGTTGTAACGTTAGGTATAGGGATATGAATTACACGGTTTTGTTGGATAAAGGAAGTTTTACAGGTGGCGAGTTAACAATCTTAGTTAATTACATGTACAATATGGCGTTGCTAAGCCAAGACTAGACTCGACTTAAGCTAATAAATGAAAAATAACAAAAACATAAAATGAACATAGAATGAAACGGGATGGTAGTCCGTATGTTTTTTCTCTTTTTCTTTTTTCTATTTTTTTTTTCTTTTTTTCTTTTTCTTGTTTTTTCGATTTTTTTTTTTTTTTTTTTTTTTTTTTTTTGCCCTACCATCCGAAATAATACATCATAGGGGATGAGAATTCCCCTTACACTTGAATCTTTACATACTTTACATTAAACTATTCTAATGACTCGAATTAAGAAAATCAAAACACTTCAAGCACTTTTAAGATTAACGTACATATGGGGGTAATAATATTATGTTCTTCCCCATTACTCCATAAAATAAATACTTACCCATGAGTCCCAATCGTCCCAAAACAATATGTACAAAGATATGACTCGACTTAGCAACCATGTAATCAATTAGAGAGTTAACTTAGGGTTTAACAAATAACAATAATGCACTAAAAATGAGCGCATACACGGAAGGCTAAGGCGATTTGGGTGTACATTTAAGTGGGGTGTAACAAATTCTTCCTTTAAGTAAAATGCTTAAAGTTAGAAACGAAAAGATAGGCTCGGAGGGGTGTACTAGGGGTTTCGTGTACTAAAAATGAGTACAACGCTAAGGGTGTGGAAAAATTAGTTGACTTAACTAGCCAAGTAATATGACTTAAATGGTCAAGTAATTATGATACGGGTTTAACACAAGGGTGATCCTAATGCCTCTTATCATGTAGTAAATCCTACCACACGAATGTAGTCTCACTAGCGGTCTCGGGATGCATCACTAACGCAAGTTCTAGAATCTAAATGCTACCGGTACACTCATAAGCACTAATAATGAATGCTTTTCCTATCAAATCTAAAGGCGAACCTCACATTTTTGGGTGGAAAATTTTTCTGAATATACGGTTATGTGCTAGTCATACAATCTCCTATCCATGAGACGCTTGCTATGGCTAAAGTTTCACTCCTAAATGTTGAAAAAAAATTTAAATTTGGCGCTAAAATTACACTAACAAGTATTTCTCATAGTTTTATTGCACATCTACTATCAAACAAAACAAACTCAAGCGAAAGTGCATATGTAGGGTATCATCTTTTTACCCTCCCCTTACACTTAAGATGAACATTGTCCCCAATGTTCAAGTAAAGAATGTAAAAGTGAAAAAGTAAAGAGAATGAAATCAAATACTCCCCTGATTCGCTCGGTATGGATTATAAGTTGGCCAGGTTAGATCTTCCTCCAAGAAAATGAACAATCAAAGCTTCCCTTCCAGAATATAAATCATCTCCTTGTCGAACATAACCTGTAAATCCTGACAACAATAGACAAGACAACCTCGCGTAAAATCGGCGGCATCCTATATAAGTTACTAAATCCTAGAAAACAAAGTAAGATATAATGCTTGTGGAATGGAGTTTGCAGATTTCCTGGAGATTATAAAACTTAATAATTCACAAAAACCATAAGACTCCGTTAGAAAAACAAAACCGGTAAAATTTCCTGATTTTAACTCCTGACGCCGTCAAGAGTAATCCTCTGACGCCGCCAGAAGTGACCTCCAGAAATTCTTATGTTAAGTTTCCGGAAAATTTCTGGAAAAACTTCGTCCTACTTCCTGGAAAATCCTGCAAAACATCATTACGACTCGATACAAGCATTTGACTCTAACAAGTACTAATACACATGTCCATTTAATATTGTTGTGGTTCATGCTCAATTTCGTTCTTATAAACAAATTTGGATCTCCCTTACACTTATGTTTTTCAAAATACCTTTATATGCAATTAAGACGAAGTTAAAAACAAAATAAAGCATTTTCACAATTTACTTTGAAACATGAGCCACAAACAATAAAAATAAAACATGCATACGGAAACAAAAAAAATCAAACAAACAAACAAACAAACAAATAAAAACACACAAAACATGGGTTGCCTCCCAAGAAGCGCTTGTTTTTGTTCGAGTCACGAGCCTGACTCTACCCTTATTTAATGAAAATAGGGGAGGTTCTCCCTACACTTAGGATCAAGTGTGGGTGAAAGTAACGATACACACCCTTAGGGTGTGAATATGCCACGTGAGGTGAAGGGGGTGAGTGAATGGCTTCCTTCATCCTAAAACTACCCGGATAATATAGGTTGATGGGTGGGTCGGTTCCTCTTTTGTCTCCTAGAAATAAATCTAAGGATAGGAAGTTGTGTAAAGGTTGAGGTTCCGGTTCATCAACACTAGGAAATTCCCTAGAACTAGGAGTAGGGTTATCGCTACAAGTGTTCAAACCTATATCCTCTAGTGGTACTTGGTCCAAGGGTTCTTCCTCAATTGGGGTTCCTATAGTCTCATCTACTTCTTCCGGGTAAGTCACGGGCGGTGTATGTGCCTCAAATGATGGTAGGACTTGTGGGGTACTTTGTGGGCTTGGATTATCCACCTCATCCTCCATTGTACCTAGATTACCTATATGTTTGTTTTGTACTATGATATTAGGTGCCATCCAACTAGGTATCTCAACATGAGTATATTCATCCCCAGACAAACTTCCTGTTTGCTCCTTCAAACTTGTTTTTGATTGATTTGTGATGTTGTTTGTTGGATTGTCTACTCTATAATAATATTGGGCACAGTCTTCTATGGTATCCCATGCTTCTTCAGCACTTAATTCCCTAGGGCCCCCATTGGCAAAATCATCGATGCACATTTGGTCACATCGGCTGACACGATAGTAAAATGTTTGGGTTAGGGATGCTAAAGAGAAACTATGATGAGGGAATTTTCGAAGTAAAATTTTAAAACGAGTCCATGCATCATATATGGGTTCATCTCGATATTGTTTGAAATTCGAGAAGTCAATAGGGTAGAATGGCCTTTGTGGTTGGTGGTATGGTGGATTCGCGTACTCCATAATGGTGAACGGAAGAGTCAATGGAAATTACGAACAAATACACAAAGAAAAAGATAGACTAAAGAAGACCTAAAAATAAAAATAAAATCTTACTAGAAAGGAATCTAGCAAGTAGACCTAATAAAAAGAAATCCTAACCTAGACAATAACTATCCCCCGGGCTGCGGCGCCAAAAACTTGATGCGTGGGAATCGCAACAGGCTTTACCTCTCGAGGGATCTCGAGAAGCTTACAACCCCCACCAGGCAGTGTACCTAATTGTTGTAGTATAGTATAGTGACAAGTACCGGGGGATTGATCGTTCAGCTTAGGAATAGTGTCGCTAGGATTAGAAAACCTAATTACTAGTTCTAGAGGTGAGGGATGATTATTTTTCTGTTTAAATATTTTTTAGAAAGCAAGTAAAATCTCGGGTTTTGAAGGAGTGGGCGGAATTAGTTGCTATTCAACTAACCCAAAACTAAGATGCAATCAAAATAAAATAATAAAAATGAAAATAAACTAATTATACTAAGGTTGTGAGCAGTGATTGGAGAAAATGTGTTTACTTAGACTTCATTACTCCCTAGATATCTTTTACACGTTAATTACTTGTTATAATTGCATGGATGACGGATCGTATTCCTTAATACCATTCATGGGGTGGCATACATAACTCCCCAATTCTATGAGCTCTTATCTTCTCCTACACCATGACCCAGCACAACTATAGGGATTGTAAACAGTGGCTCATGCATTAAATACAACCAATAAAGACCTAGTATGCCTCGGTTCATGTTTCTTAAGACGTTCAAGCATGTTACCATTTGGAGATCTGCCAGTTTTCTTAAGCCTAACATATAAAATCATTCATCCAAGAACAAGAATAAACAAGTAATCAACACATAATCAATATCTAGGTTTCATTAGATCTAAACAAACACAAAGGAGATCTAGCCTAGCATAATGAAATTGAGACAAGAACAAGATATAGACAACCAACACATAGACATATTGATTGAATTAGAAGAACACTTATCTCAATTACAATGCAAGGTATCAAGGGTTTGGAACCCTTGAAAAACCTGTAAAAGTTGCACCAAATTCGTCTTTAGGGTTTCTCCAAAAACTTCTCTCCTTCTAATGTAAAAACTAGAAAACTATATATAGGAAAATTGGGCTGACGGCGTCAAGACAACATTGTGACGCCGTTACCTTGCCGCCAAATACTTCCTCGGACGGCCTTGATCTACTTATGACGGCCTGTGTGACGCCGTCACCAACCACGGTATTTTATTCTTGGCACTTTGACGCCGTCAGGATGACTTTTGACGCCGTCATCAACTACGGTATTTTATTCTTGATGTCTGACGCCGTTAGGGTATAACTCTTGACGCCGTCACCTATTGTTTCCAGCATGGAAAATTGATACTTTGCTGTTTTCTTCACTTTTATGCTCCAAAAACGTCCAAAATGGCTTCTTTTCCAGAATTCACTCTCCAAGTACCTAAAATCACAAAAGGAACGATTTAGGGCAATATTTGATCAAATAAAGTCGGATTCGGGCTTAAATGACCCCCTAAAAACGGATCATTTTTCGCCTCATCAATCAACTCCTCCGAATGAATGAGTTATGCCGTTTTGCTAAAATTGATCAGTTCTAAACTACTGTTGTAAAAAAGAGTTTAACTCCAGGTTTTTACACTAAAAGTGTTGGAATAAAAGTTGAGACCTGTAGTAGACATCTTAGGCTAACATTTCCAAGTGGAATCACTTTAATAGCTATCATGGTTTGGGAAATACATTAAAATTAGTGTTTCATAGGAAAAGTTGGGACTGCTGCAGACCAGCAGCATATATGGGTTAATTGCAGAAAACTTTTGGCCTAAGAAGGTCTATATTATTTTATGGGATTATGGAAATAAGTTTAAGGTACATGTGTCGAATTGGATAGGGTGATATCTCCTCCGGATGAGTGAGATACGGCCGTTTTATGGAAACATGTCAATTCTGGAGCTGCTGTTGGAAAACATGTTTTTGCTCCAGATTTTTGTACATTAAGCTTAGGTTTTAAAACATGGTTCAACACTAGACATTATAAGATTTCACCTCCAATTGGTTTCAACTTAATAGCTATTATAGAACATTATTTATGACCAAAACCGTAAGCGTTAGAATTTCAGCGACCTTTCTGGTTGGAGTTATAGTTAGTAAAAACTCACTTCCCGTTGATTGGTAAATGATTTGATTGAATGGCCTAATGTTTTGGAAACTAAACTTAAGTATATTTCCAGGGGTGAAATCCCCATCCTTGTATCTTTTATAGGTTAAAAGATACGATGGTGTGGAGTTGACTAAAATTCAGCAACATGGTTTTTACGTCTTGTCTTGAAATCTAAAACGTGTAAATACACATAGGTGAAACAAGAATTGAGGAATGAAACTTAGTAGGTGTTTTATTACCTATAATATCAGGTCACAAATCATATTGGGAGTAAAAATACCTTGGGTTAAGTCTTAGTGCAATGCCATGCTTATCTTGGAAACATATCTCGTGATCATTTGAATTACTTTTTCATATCGCTCTTCTTTATCATTCTAAGTCGCGTCACATCTTTTAGGTTGTGCTTAGATGCTTCGCACTTGTTCGAAGACCCATTTTACTTATGATCTCGTTACTCTTAAGGTGAGTTCATAGCCCCACCTTTTACTTCAATTGTTTTACAAACTCCGTGGGGGAGATGCATGCTACTTATTTTTATTATGATCACAACTGATTTGAAAACTGTATTGTAACTTGAAAACTGTATTCTAAACTGAATGTATTATTGACACTAAGTACTACTATTGCCATGAAGTCCCCACATCATGAATCGTTAATCACTATGAGTAGTGAGCGCGAATATTCTGAATAGATCTATTGGGATTGAACTCCCCCGTCCGGAGAGGATGTACTATATTTGAGGTCTCTAGGTGCTTGGCAAGGCACCTACCGGGGCAAATTTTCATACATATTTCTTAAGGCGTCGATGTCATGAGCTTAGTGTAATAATACGTTTTATGGGCGTATAACAACGTAGCCCATCGTTTTCTTAAATTGAATTATATTGTGATCAACTTCTTATTATATAAACTCTATGGATTCACTCAACCTTTGTGTTGACTTTTTAGCATGTATTTTCTCAGGTATTATTTGGCTAGCTGAGCATTGGGAGCAATCGGAGTCGCGTGGATATCAAACATTGAAGGACTTGTTTTCTTCACATTCGGTAATTATTTTCTTTAAATATGCAAATGAGTCATTTTTGAACTCTTGTAACTTAAGTTTTAAATATAAATTGTTGGGACCTTTGTAATCTGATTTATCAAATCGAATGTGACATTTTATTAAGCATCTCTTTTGAGGTCGTTTTTGTGTAACTTATGTGTATGAACTATGAAATGACACCCAAATTGGTATTCCGCTGCGTTGTAAATTTTGGGGGTGTCACAGAATGGCATCAGAGCATTAGTTATAGCGAATTAGGACGTTTTCAAAACCTAAACTATAACTGATTTTCGAAATTTTTTTTAGTCTTTCATCATTGTTTGATATCCGTGTACGCTTGCTCCCAGGTAACTTAAATGCTCTCTTTTGCATCCTTACTTCTATTATATGAATGATGAGTATATCCCTTAGTCATGATTCACTCTTTCACGTCTATCTTATGACGTCATATTATTTGCTTTATATCGGCCAGTTATATATACGCTGACCACTCTGATTTATCGCGTACTTCGTGTTTTCTTATTTTCTCCCTCGAACGTTGATACTAATATTTTATAAGAATACCCGTACATATATGTGTTACTCTCTTCTCAAATTCTTACGTATGTGTATAATACTATGATATGTCTTAATGAGTTCGTTTACTTTAACCTTTTATGAACAATGCTGTGATCTCTAAAACATTTTCACTACTTTACTTTATTTCCTTTTGATGATATTGACATTCGGTGTACTTTGTCAATTCCACTAGTAATTTTATTGTTCAACTCCGAGCGTGAACATTCTTCTTATGCTTTTGAATCACGTATGTTGTTTTCATTATCCATTGTTTTGAAATCTTCCAATTGACGTGTCATCCTTTGGAACTTACCTTTGCGAATGCGATTGACTAATGTTATATTATTATTCTCGTTACTTCTTCTTATGATTTTGATGAATCATGTCATTAATTAGGCATCCTCTTATTTATTGTAACACTTGATCTTATTGTGTATTTTGTTTTGTGATGGACATACTTAAGTAGGATGATTTATAATCGTTTTATTGAAATGAATTGGGACGCTTCTTCATTTGAATAAAGAAATTATAAACCGCCAAATCATAAATTCATAAATCTTCATTTACATGGATTGGGACGCCTCTTTATGTAAGTGATGAGTTATGAATGAGTGGGCTTATGTGTATCCACCATAGCGTGTGTACGAATAATTTCTTTTGGGCTATGAACTCTTCTCGACTCGTAATTTGTTATGTGGATTTTCCGATTTTGTATCAACCGCCGCAAGCTTGATAAGCTAATAGTAATGTACTATTATCCGCTTCCATGAATTGACGACTTGATAAATTCCTTGTCTCCTATTGTCTTATCGCCAACACTTTTATTCTATCCTTTCCTTTAAGGACCCTCATGACATCCTAATCGTTCCCTCATACCATTGCTTACACATTAGGTGATTTCTATCACTTGTTCTATCTTCGTTGCTATCTTGTTACTTTGTCAAAATCCCGAGCACAAAATGCATTAAGCACCTCCATGGGCTTCTATAAAATTTGTATGCGTCTTTATGAAAATTTTACAAATATTTCACAAGTGTTTAAATTACCAAAATGACCTTCTTAAGTTAAAGAGTCGGTTCTAACCACCCTCTTTTGTAAAAAATTATAACCAATATTTATAATGACACCATGCCCTATATTTCAAATTACACTTTTTATACATCATATTTTAATCACGTCTTGAGGATATGACAGATTTAAACTTCGTTTTAACTAATGATTCCTAAAAAAAATTGAAAATAGACATTCTACAATCACAACCATAAACCCGAGTTTCAACATGGTTTTTATACATGCTTCCATCCCAAAAATCTTTAAAAAAACCAAAAATGATTAAGAAGAATTGAGCGCCGGGACGTCGCTCTCTTAAGGGGTACGTGCTGTGACATTTCAAAAATTTCATGTCACTAATTTTAATATTCTTATTATTTAACAATTTTTTTTTTAATAATTAATTTCGTCGGAAGTTATCCGTGTACGTCAAAACACATTCAATTAATTCAACCGCGACTAGACTACGTCCATTCTAAACTTTTTATGCATCATTGTTTCCTTACAATCCTATTTTAAAAGTCACTTTTCAATTTTTTCATTTTTACGCAAACCTTGCACCTTTACGTTTTACCCGATTTAAATTTACGTTTTAAGGTTTTAACAAAGTGAACCAACCTCTTACTTTATTACTAATTTTTATGGAATTCATTATTTTTGTTTCTAGTCGTTTTATCAAAAATTGTCATTTTTAACTAATTCCGCGTTGTGCCTTGGATATTTATTTGTTAAAGCATTTAAGAAATCAACAATTTCATATTTTAGCTTCTAGAGCTTAATTATTTTTATTTTTTTGTTTCCCGACTTTTCCTGTGTAGTTGCTGAAATCGTGTCAAAAACTTTATTTTTACAAGATTAACACCTTAAATTAGTGTTTGGGCCTAAATAATACCATAAGTAATAAGAAAATAAAATTTATTGTAAAAGCCCACCCGTTTTATTATTGTGTCGACTGATTTAAACCAAACAAGATCCTTTTAATTTTTTTTTACAACTAAATAAATATGGGATTACTTCCTTTTTATAACACATAGTAACCATAAAATCAATAAAATGGAGAATCGACTTCTGCTTCCCCTTTTTCCCTCTCTGGTCATCAACTCCAACAGCCAACACTATCAAACTATCATCAAACTTCTTACAATCACTCTTAATGACTCCAATACTAAACCCCATTAATCCCTAACCAAGAAACCACCATGCATGATTAATTTTCAAGATTCTTGATTTATTTGATTTTTTTTTATTCTAAGGGATTTTTATCTAATTGAAGATAATTGGTGTTACAAGGATGTGTAAACAAGGGTTTTTGCAAATTTTTGGGTAATGGAAAATAGAGTTTGATCAAGTAAAGGGGGTGTTTGATTTCAGCAGCCCTAAGGGTAAATGAGAAGGGTTTTTGTTGATCTATGTCTTCTTTGATTTAGTGTTTGTAAGTCTCTTGATCCTTTTGTATTGATATAATTTTTTATTTGAATGCATGTTCTTGAGTTTATTTGATTTTGATTTGATCATGAACATCAAGTATTTTTGTGTATGAGATATGTTATAAGAGGTTTAGATGGCATTGCATGGTATTGGATAGTGTTAGAATTGATGTTTGGATGGATTTTGAGGTTGATTATAGGAACTGTTTTAGACCAGCAGATAAAACGAATTGGTGTGCAATATTTTTGACTTATGGCCTGCTGGGAAATTAAATTTTTAGATAGATATATGTCTTAGCTTCAAGTGGCGCATTGGAGGGTTTATCAACTCCTCCGAATGAATGAGTTATGGCCGTTTTGCTAAAATTGATCAGTTCTGAACTACTGTTGTAAAAAAGAGTTTAACTCCAGGTTTTTACACTAAAAGTGTTGGAATAAAAGTTGAGACCTGTAGTAGACATCTTAGGCTAACATTTCCTAGTGGAATCACTTTAATAGCTATCATGGTTCGGGAAATACGTTAAAATTAGTGTTTCATAGGAAAAGTTGGGACTGCTGCAGACCAGAAGCATATATGGGTTAATTGCAGAAAACGTTTGGCCTAAGAAGGTCTATATTATTTGATGGGATTATGGAAATAAGTTTAAGGTACATGTGTCGAATTGGATAGGGTGATATCTCCTCCGGATGAATGAGATACAGCCGTTTTATGGAAACATGTCAATTCTGGAGCTGCTGTTGGAAAACATGTTTTTGCTCTAGATTTTTGTACATTAAGCTTAGGTTTTAAAACATGGTTCAACACTAGACATTATAAGATTTCACCTCCAATAGGTTTCAACTTAATAGCTGTTATAGAACATTATTTATGACCAAAACCGTAAGCGTTAGATTTTCCGCGAACTTTCTGGTTGGAGTTATAGTTAGTAAAAACTCACTTCCCGTTGATTGGTAAATGATTTGATTGAATGGCCTAATGTTTTGGAAACTAAAGTTAAGTATATTTCCAGGGGTGAAAGCCCCATCCTTGTATCTTTTATAGGTTAAAAGATACGATGGTGTGGAGTTGACTAAAATTCATCAACATGGTTTTTACGTCTTGTCTTGAAATCTAAAACGTGTAAATACACATAGGTGAAACAAGAATTGAGGAATGAAACTTAGTAGGTGTTTTATTACCTATAAGATCAGGTCACAAACCATATTGGGAGTAAAAATACCTTGGGTTAAGTCTTAGTGCAATGCCATGCTTATCTTGGAAACATATCTCGTGATCATTTGAATTACTTTTTCATATCGCTCTTCTTTATCATTCTAAGTCGCGTCACATCTTTTAAGTTGTGCTTAGATGCTTCGCACTCATTTGAAGACCCATTTTACTTATGATCTCGTTACTCTTAAGGTGAGTTCATAGCCCCACCTTTTACTTCAATTGTTTTACAAACTACGTGGGGGAGATGCATGCTACTTATTTTTATTATGATCACAACTGATTTGAAAACTGTATTGTAACTTGAAAACTGTATTCTAAACTGAACGTATTATTGACACTAAGTACTACTATTGCCATGAAGTCCCCACATCATGAATCATTAATCACTATGAGTAGTGAGCGCGAATATTGTGAATAGATCCATTGGGATTGAACTCCCCCGTCCGGAGAGGATGCACTATATTTGAGGTCTCTAGGTGCTTGGCAAGGCACCTACTGGGGCAAATTTACATACATATTTCTTAAGGCGTCGATGTCATGAGCTTAGTGTAATAATACGTTTTATGGGCGTATAACAACGTAGCCCATCGTTTTCTTAAATTGAATTATATTGTGATCAACTTCTTATTATATAAACTCTATGGATTCACTCAACCTTTGTGTTGACTTTTTAGCATGTATTTTTGATGAGGCGAAAAATGATCCATTTTTAGGGGGTCATTTAAGCCCGAATTCGAATTTATTTGATCAAATATTGCCCTAAATCGTTCCTTTTGTGATTTTAGGTACTTTGGGAGAGAAATCTGGAAAAGGAAGCAATTCGGACGTTTTTGGAGCATAAAAGTGAAGAAAACGCCAAAGTCTTAATTTTCCATGCTGGGAACAGTAGGTGACGGCGTCAAGAGCAATTCTTTGACGGCGTCAAGAGCAGAAGTCCATGACGACCCAGTACAGATTTGACGGCGTCACGAAGGAAGGGCGTCAAGAGTAAAAGAGTCATGACGGCGTCAAATGTAGATCAAGGCAGTCCGAGAAGAGTTTTGGCGGGGAGGTGACGGCGTCACAAGATTTGTCTTAACGCCGTCAGACCTATTTTTCTATATATAGTTTTCTAATTTTCACACATTAAAGAGAGAAGTTTTGGGAGAAACCCTAAGTACGATTTTGGTGTAACTTTACAGGTTTTTCAAGGGTTCCAAACCCTTGATACCTTGCATGTGTAATCAAGATAAGTGTTCTTTTAATTCAATCAATATGTCTATGTGTTGGTTGTCTATATCTTGTTCTTGTCTCAATTCCATTATGCTAGGCTAGATCTATCTTGTGTTTGCTTAGATCTAATGAAACCTAGATGTTAATTATATGTTGATTACTTGTTTATTCTTGTCCTGGATGAATGATTTATATGTTAGGCTTAAGAAAACTGGCAGATCTCCACTTGGTAACATGCTTGAACATCTTAAGAAACATGAACTGAGGCGCACTAGGTCTTTATTGGTTGTATTTAATGAATGAGCCATTGTTTACAATCCCTATAGTTGTGCTGGGCATGGTGTAGCAGGAGATAAGAGCTCATAGAATTGGGGAGTTATGTGTGCCACCCCATGAATGGTATTAAGGAATACGATCCGTCATCCATGCAATTATAACAAGTAATTAACGTGTAAAAGATGTCTAGGGAGTAGTGAAATCTAAGTAAACACATTTTCTCCAATTACTGCTCACAATTTTAGTATAATTTAGTTTATTTTCATTTCTAGTATTTTATTTTGATTGCATCTTAGTATTGGGTTAGTTGATTAGCAAATAATTCCGCCCAAATCCTTCAAACCCGAGATATTTACTTGCTTTCTAAAAAATATAAAAATACAAAAATAATCATCCCTCATCTTTAGCACTAGTAATTAGGCTTTCTAATCCTAGCGACACTATTCCTAAGCTGAACGATCAATCCCCCGATACTTGTCACTATACTATACTACAACGATCAGGTACACTGCCTGGTGGGGGTTGTAAGCTTCTCGAGATCCCTCGAGAGGTAAAGCCTGTTGCGATTCCCATGCATCAAGTTTTTGGCGCCGCAGCCCGGGGAATAGTTATTGTCTAGGTTAGAATTTCTTTTTATTAGGTCTACTTGCTTGATTCCTTTCTAGTAAGATTTTATTTTTATTTTTAGTTTTTCTTTAGTCTATCTCATTTCTTTGTGCCTTTGTTCGTAACCACCCGACACCATGGACAACGGGAACATCTTTGAACCCGTCATCCCACCACAACAAAACCCACCATTAGAACCCCTTAGGCCCCGAACCTTAGGAGAGTATTCCCGACCTAGCCACCAAGGCTACCGAAACACCATTGAGCTCACCGGAGCCAATGTGACCCCCTGGCGATCCGACACCATCCGGTTGGTGCAAAGCGGATGTGCATTCCATGGACTTCGTTCCGAAGATCCAAACCAACATCTTAAGGACTTCCTCAAAATCGTAGATTCCATAGACCTAGATGTTGCAACTAGAGAGACAACCCGATTACGCCTATTCCAATTCTCTCTACGGGATCAAGCTAGTCAATGGCTTGAGCGTTTACCCGCGGGATCCATCACCACATGGGATGATCTCACCACTCGTTTCCTTGCTCAATTTTTCCCACCGGGGAGAACTACTAAGCTTAGAAATGACATCTAGATGTTCCAACAACGTCAAAATGAATCTCTTTATGAAGCATGGACTCGTTTCAAGGACTTACTCCAAAAAGTCCCTCATCATGGCATAGATCTTTGGCTCCAAGTCCAAATTTTTTATGACCATATCGACATCTTCACGAGGCGAGCCATTGACCAATTGGCCGGTGGGAAGCTACGTGATCTAAGTGCGGAACAATCATGGGAACTCATAGAAGATCTTGCTCTCTATGACAACGAAAGTTGGAATGATCCCCGTGACTTGAACAAAACGGTCAAGGCAATATCTTTGCCTTCGAACAACTCTAGCACTCCCGACCGTAGGATCATGGAACTTGAGGACCAAGTCAAGTTTCTCATGAAATCTTACGAAGCTCCTAAGCCTTCAAGACAAGTGAACAAAATCACTTCTTCATGCGAATTATGTAGTGGTCCCCACGACACTCGTGATTGTGTGGAACTCCCCGGAACAGCTTTTGCGGACTACGCATCCACGCGTACCGACGAAGCGGGAGAAAAGTGGTACACTTTCAAGCCCGAGCCAAACACATACGGTGATTCATACAACCCCTCATGGAAAAATCACCCAAACCTTAGGTGGAAACAAAATCAACCTAATTCTTCCAATCGCCTAATCGTTACCAACCAAACGGTCCACCATCCAACCGTACTTTCAACAACAATCCTTTTAACAACTATGGTAGTACCAACAATCTTGAAGGATTGATGTCAAAGTTTATGGCATCTCAAGAGGCTCGCATAGCTAGGTTTGAAACCGAATTCAACCAACAACAAACGGAGATGACCAACAAGATTGACAAATTGTTGAAAGCACTCAACAACCAAGCATTAGTCACACCTAGGAAGGACACTAGGGACACCAATAACGGAAACCAAATTAAGGATCCCTCATCATCTAAACAGGTCCACTTTGTTAATGTTGTCACTATTAAGCCGATAGATAAGGAGATAGAAGAGAGTGACAAGGATGAAGTTAGGATAGAAGCCGAGACTAAGGATGAGAATAGGGAAGTTGAGGTTGATAGTAGAGAGGAATTAGAGGAGGTAGAGCCTATAGAAGAATACTTTGATAAGTTGCCAACCAAGGAAGAACGGGAATACCATAAGGATTTATTCGATAGTCCAGAGAGAACATATATCTTTGGCGACCCCCTTATCAAAATGGGAGACCCCTCTAACATTAACATCCCATGCAATATCGGGCACATGCATATATGGAAAGCTTACATTGACCCTAGATCCCCCGTGAACATCATGACTAGGACTTACTACAATTTGGTGATGAAGAAGCAACTTGATTTTAGGATGATGCCTAATAAGAATCTGATAAGTAATTTTGCGGGAAGAGTGAAAGGATTGCATGTGATTATAGGGAATCTCACCTATGAGATCGATTTTATGATAGTTGAGGACACTCGTCCGGTGATAGATGCTTGCCTAAGCCAAATGATATTTGGGAAACCATTTGTTGAGGCCACTAAGATGAGTTATGATCCGACTTTAGGGATAGTTAGATTTAAGGAAGAGAATGATGAGGTTGCTTATCAAATGCCCTACAAGATTGAGCAATACCGCATTCTCTCTAATTTTGAAAAGGAACACAAGCAAGCGGCTTATTATAGGAATGAGGAGGATAGACGTAGAGGAGTAGAGTATGTGAGAAATAGGATGCTTGGTTTCTACAAAGAGTGCTTGCAACTAGGTCCGGAATACAAAACTGGTTTAGAAGACGACCTAGGGAATGGAACCAATGATGAAATCACGTAGTAACCCATGGCCTTGAGTCTAGCTACAAGACTCGTAAATAAAGAAAAGCGCTTCTTGGGAGGCAACCCATGTTTTGTGTGATTTTATTTGTTTGTTTGTTATTTGCTTTCGTATGCATGCTTAATTTTTATTGTTGGTTGATCATGTTTCTAAACTAAATAGTGGAAATACTTTACTTTGTTGTTTTGGCCTAGTCTTAACTCCACCTAAAAGTATTTTTGCAAAAGATAAGTGTAAGGGGAAACCCCAAATATGTTTTTAAGAAACAAACCGATCATGATTCTCCACAATATTAAATGAACATGTGTATTCGTATTTGTTAGAGTCAAATGCTTGTATTGAGTCATAATGAAGTTTTGCAGGATTTTCCAGGAAGTAGGACCAAGTTTTTCCAGAAATTTTCCGGAAACTTAACATAAGAATTTCTGCAGGTCAATTCTGACGGCGTCAGGAGTTTACTCTTGACGGCGTCAGGTGTAAAAATCTGGAAATTTTACCGGTTTTGTTTTTCTAACGGAGTCTTATGGTTTTTGTGAATTATTAAGTTTTATAATCTCCAGGAGATCTGCAAACTTCATTCCACAAGCATTATATCTTATCTTGTTTTCTAGGATTTAGTAACTTATATAGAATGCCGCCGATTTTACGCGAGGTTGTCTTGTCTATTTTATCAGGTTTTACAGGTTATGTATGACAAGAAGATGATTTACATTCTGGAAGGGAAGCTTTGATTGTTCATTTTCTTGGAGGAAGATTTAACCTGGCCACCCTATTATCCATACCGAGCGAATCAGGGGAGTATTTGATTTCATTCTCTTTACTTTTTCACTTTTACATTCTTTACTTGAACATTGGGGACAATGTTCATCTTAAGTGTAAGGGGAGGGTAAAAAGATGATACCTTACATATGCACTTTCGCTTGAATTTGTTTTGTTTGATGGTAGATGTGTAATAAACCTATGAGAAACACTTGTTAGTGCAATTTTAGCGCCAAATTTAAATTTTTTTACAACATTTAGGAGTGAAACTTTAGCCATAGCAAGCGTCTCATGGATAGGAGATTGTATGACTAGCACATAACCGTATATTCAGAAAAATTTTCCACCCAAATATGTGAGGTTCGCCTTTAGATTTGATAGGAAAAGCATTTATTATTAGTGCTTATGAGTGTACCGGTAGCATTTAGATTCTAGAACTTGCGTTAGTGATGCATCCCGAGACCGCTAGTGAGACTACATTCGTGTAGTAGGATTTACTACATGATAAGAGGCATTAGGATCACCCTTGTGTTATACCCGTATCATAATTACTTGACCATTTAAGTCATATTACTTGGCTAGTTAAGTCAACTAATTTTTCCCACACCCTTAGCGTTGTACTCATTTTTAGTACACGAAACCCCTAGTACACCCCTCCGAGCCTATCTTTTTGTTTCTAACTTTAAGCATTTTACTTAAAGGAAGGATTTGTTACACCCCACTTAAATGTACACCCAAATCGCCTTAGCCTTCCGTGTATGCGCTCATTTTTAGTGCATTATTGTTATTTGTTAAACCCTAAGTTAACTATCTAATTGATTACATGGTTGCTAAGTCGAGTCATATCCTTGTACATATTGTTTTGGGACGATTGGGACTCATGGGTAAGTACTTATTTTATGGAGTAATGGGGAAGAACATCATTTATTACCCTCATATGTGCGTTAATCTTAAAAGTACTCCAAGTGTTTTGATTCTCTTAATTCGAGTCAATAGATTAGTTTATTGTAAAGTATGTAAAAATTCAAGTGTAAGGGAAAAGTTCATTCCCTATGATGTATTATTTTCGATGGTAGGGTAAAAGTGTATGCACAAAAAAAAAAAAAAAAAAAAAAAAAAAAAAAAAGAAAAAAAAAATCGAAAAATCAAGAAAAAAGCAAAAAAAAAAGAAAAAAGAGAAAGAAAAAAAAAAAACATACGGACTACCATCCCATTTCATTCTATGTTCATTTTATGTTTTTGTTATTTTTCATTTATTAGCTTAAGTCAAGTCTAGTCTTGGCTTAGCAACGCCATCTTGTACATGTAATTAACCAAGATTGTTAACTCGCCACCAGTAAAACTTCCTTTATCCAAAAAAAACCGTGTATTTCATATCCCTATACCTAACGTTACAACCCTTTAAAAGACCTCTTTGATAGTTTATCTTAGGTGCTTACGCCATGTGGTGGAGGTTTGATCCTTTCCCAAGCCTATGGTAATCTATTTTGCTATGACAGGTAGTGAGAGATATCTTCCGTTTCCATATTGTAATTTACACTTTATTACACCCGAGAGATGTGAGTATCTAAACACTATTTGTGAGGTGCTAGTATATGACCTCCGTGCTTGTCTATTGGACTTTAGTGGAACGATTATTTGTTGTAATTACTTTTATATTAGTGTTAAATGACCCCTAACTTGTCTTTTGAGTAGAATAAAAGCGCATTTGCTTGAGGACAAGCAAATCTCAAGTGTAAGGGTATGTGATGAGGCGAAAAATGATCCGTTTTTAGGGGGTCATTTAAGCCCGAATTCGAATTTATTTGATCAAATATTGCCCTAAATCGTTCCTTTTGTGATTTTAGGTACTTTGGGAGAGAAATCTGAAAAAGGAAGCAATTCGGACGTTTTTGGAGCATAAAAGTGAAGAAAACGCCAAAGTCTTAATTTTCCATGCTGGGAACAGTAGGTGACGACGTCAAGAGCAATTCTTTGACGGCGTCAAGAGTAGAAGTCCATGATGACCCAGTACAGATTTGACGGCGTCACGAAGGAAGGGCGTCAATAGTAAAAGATTCATGACGGCCTGGAATTGTTTAAGTCTTGACGGCGTCAAATGTAGATCAAGGCAGTCCGAGAAGAGTTTTGGCGGCGAGGTGACGGCGTCACAAGATTTGTCTTGACGCCGTCAGACCTATTTTTCTATATATAGTTTTCTAATTTTCACACATTAAAGAGAGAAGTTTTGGGAGAAACCCTAAGTGCGATTTTGGTGTAACTTTACAGGTTTTTCAAGGGTTCCAAACCCTTGATACCTTGCATGTGTAATCAAGATAAGTATTCTTTTAATTCAATCAATATGTCTATGTGTTGGTTGTCTATATCTTGTTCTTGTCTCAATTCCATTATGCTAGGCTAGATCTATCTTGTGTTTGCTTAGATCTAATGAAACCTAGATGTTAATTATGTGTTGATTACTTGTTTATTCTTGTCCTGGATGAATGATTTATATGTTAGGCTTAAGAAAACTGGCAGATCTCCACTTGGTAACATGCTTGAACATCTTAAGAAACATGAACCGAGGCGCACTAGGTCTTTATTGGTTGTATTTAATGAATGAGCCACTGTTTACAATCCCTATAGTTGTGCTGGGCATGGTGTAGCAGGAGATAAGAGCTCATAGAATTGGGGAGTTATGTGTGCCACCCCATGAATGGTATTAAGGAATATGATCCGTCATCCATGCAATTATAACAAGTAATTAACGTGTAAAAGATGTCTAGGGAGTAGTGAAATCTAAGTAAACACATTTTCTCCAATTACTGCTCACAATTTTAGTATAATTTAGTTTATTTTCATTTCTAGTATTTTATTTTGATTGCATCTTAGTATTGGGTTAGTTGATTAGCAAATAATTCCGCCCAAATCCTTCAAACCCGAGATATTTACTTGCTTTCTAAAAAATATAAAAATACAAAAATAATCATCCCTCATCTTTAGCACTAGTAATTAGGCTTTCTAATCCTAGTGACACTATTCCTAAGCTGAACGATCAATCCCCCGGTACTTGTCACTATACTATACTACAACGATCAGGTACACTGCCTGGTGGGGGTTGTAAGCTTCTCGAGATCCCTCGAGAGGTAAAGCCTGTTGCGATTCCCACGCATCAATTTTCTCAGGTATTATTTGGCTAGCTGAGCATTGAGAGCAATCGGAGTCGCGTGGATATCAAACATTGAAGGACTTGTTTTCTTCACATTCGATAATTATTTTCTTTATATATGCAAATGAGTCATTTTTGAACTCTTGTAACTTAAGTTTTAAATATAAATTGTTGGGACCTTTGTACTCTAATTTATCAAATCGAATGTGACATTTTATTAAACGTCTCTTTTGAGGTCGTTTTTGTGTAACTTGTGTGTATGAACTATGAAGTGACACCCAAATTGGTATTCCGCTGCGTTGTAAATTTTGGGGGTGTCACAACGCGTCTCATTTTGGATTTTCATGCACTTATATATTATCGTTTGATTGTACCAAACTTGTTTCCTTTAACTTTTAAATACTTTGGGACCTATGTTTTGTAACTCTGAACCTTTTTAAATAAATCAAACGATGTATTTTCCAAACGACACTTTAGGTCGTTCAATATAACTGTAACTGTGGTGCTATGACCGTCACCCCCAGGTATTCCATTCCGCTGCCATTCAGGTATTTTAGGGGTGTGACAGATTGGCATCAGAGCTAAGGTTATAGCGAACTAGGATGCATCATAGACCCTATACTATAACCACATTATCATAGCATCTCATCATTACATTATAATTGCATATTCATTGTTTTAGGTGATTCCATTATACGAGTTATTTATTTTCATTTCACCTTGATTATCACAGAGTTATGTCTTCAGACCCGAACATTGTCATACTTTACTCTGTCTCAAACTCTGATGTTGAGGGCTCTATGTCTTCCACCGCTGTTTCACCACCCATTCCTCCAGTACCTGTATTGCCACTTTCAGCATCAGGTGAAGATACCGAGCCTTTTGAGGAGAAAGAGATTGCTCCTACTCCTCATGTCTCTCCTATTGCACCACTTGATGTTACCCGTGTACCCACTGACATATCATCTCCCACTACTTCCATTTCTTCAGAACCAAAACTTATGTTCCCTCGTAGTAAAACAACCATAGGTGCTAGGAAGAGCGTACGCACTAGTACCTCTACCTTTAGGATCCCTGCTGTTCCTACCTTACCTACACCACCAGCTATGCCCGCTACTACTTCTATATCTACTTCACTTTTGCCGCTCAGGAAGCGTGCAAGGTTTACTACCCCAGCTTCACCTACTACAGAGACTTCTGACCTTCCACCACCACCAGTATACCATATAGATGAGAGTTCGAGAGCAGCTGCTGCTAGAGAGCCTACAGCTTTTACTGTAGATGATCAGTTAGGGGCTCAACAGGAGCAGGTTGATAGTTTGGGTTATAGGGTAGATGAGATTATCACTACTCGACTTGAGGAGGTCGAGGAGCAGGTTGAGGGATTGATCTTAGGCAGGGTTAGCATTGACGTGTCTTATCATGGACTTGAGGCACGGCAGGAGGGACACCAGGAGCTGATTGATCAGCTTAGGGATGAGCTACCGGAGATACGGGATAGATCTCAGATGACATAGGAGGCTCAGGGAGAGCAGGCACACCAGTTGGCAGTAGCTCAGGAGAGGATGACAGCTGCAGAGACCAGGGAGGCTGCCCTCCAGCTTCGATTTGAGCACTTGGAGGAGATTGTTGTTGCGATGGATCATGAGATTCACCACCTTAGGGGAGGACCTGGAGGATCTGGAGCACCTGGAGGTTCTAGAGCACCCGGAGGAGCCTAGACATAGATTGGTATTGTATTAGCTTTTACTATTTTCCTAGTCCCGAGGTGTGGGACATAGTTCAAGAACTTGTAGTCTTTTGGTTGTTGTACAAACAATATATCAAGTGTGACTCTACTATGCTGGAATGGTTATGCTATATATATATATATATATATATATATATATATATATATATATATATATATATATATATATATATATCGGTCCATGTAGGCCGAAATTTTCATGTATTATATTCATGTGTTGTGATTATATTTATGATGTTTCGTGGTTGCTCTTTATTGTTATCGTATTTATACAGGTTGTGGTTGAAATCGTACATGTCATGGTTGTATTTATACTTGTTGTGGTTGTATATGTATACATGTTGTGGGTGTATACTTTTGGTACGATGACTATTTCTATTATGACTTTCTCATGGTTGTTGTCCATTATGATTTATCAGAAGTATGGCGCCAAGGAAAGGAAAGGCTGCACCAGAAACACCCGCTATGACTCAAGCCGCTATTCGCAAATTGGTCAGGGATAGTATAGCAGAAGCTCTGGAGACTGAGAGAGCTGAGGTTGCTGCTAGGGTTGCTGAGGTTGCACCTAATACTGGGGCGGTTGAACCACCCACTACTAGGCGTGAATGTACTTGGAAGGATTTCAATATTAGTGATCCCGTCAAGTTTAAGGGCACTGAGGGAGCGGTTGCTTTGATCCGCTGGTTTGAAAAGACTGATAATGTATTCCTCATGTATAGTTGTCCTAATGTCAGCAATGTAAAATTTGCTACAGGTATGCTTTTGGATGAAGCTATGTCATGGTGGAATTCTCATGCTCAGCCTATTGGTATGGAGAATGCCTACAAGCTCACTTGGGATCAATTCAAGAAGCTGATGACTAAGAAGTTTTGCCCTCGTACTGAGGTGAATAAATTGGAGACGGAATTCTATGACCTGGTAACAAAAGGTCATGACATCGAGACCTATATCAGGAGGTTTCAGGAGTTGGCTGCACTATGTCTAACTATGGTTCCTGACGATGAGAAAATGATGGAGAACTTCACTGGTGGACTACCTGAAAGCATCCGAGGGGATGTGATGTCTTTCGATCCACAATCAATGGAAGAGGCTATTCGTATAACTCAGAAACTTATGGTTCAGTTGATAAAAGAAAAATCTGCTGTCAACAACAACAATAATCGTTCAAACAACACCAACTACAACAACACTCGAAACAACAACAACTATAACAACAATCGAAACCACAACTATAACAACAATCGAAACCACAACTATCCCAATAACCGAAACAACAACAACAACAACAACAACAACAACAACAACAACAACAACAAGAGGAGGTTTGACTACAACCAAGGTGGAAATGCTATTCAGCCAGCACCTAAGAGACAGGAAGTGGCAAAGGCCTATGCTGCAGGGCCGACTGAAGGGAAAGGATATGCGGGTAATCTACCCAAGTGTGATAAGTGTCAGAAGCATCATAATCCAGGACGTTGCCCAGATTTATGTGGCAACTGCAAGAAGGTTGGTTACCACGCCAAAGATTGCAGGTTTCCAATTTTGGGTGACAATCAGAAACCACCAGTAACATATTTTGGCTGCGGAGAAATTGGACACTATAAGAGTGAGTGCCCAAAGAAGAAGAATCAAGGAACTGGAAACCAAGGTGGAGTGGCTCGAGGAAGAGCTTATGTTATGGGAGGAGAAGATGCCCGAGAGGACCCGAATGTTGTTGCGGGTACGTTCCTCATTAGTAATCGTTATGCATCCATTTTATTTGATTCAGGAGCGGATAGAAGTTTTGTTTCTATTGCATTTGCACCTTTACTTAACATAGAATCAACCACCTTAGACATTCCCTATATTGTTGAATTAGCCGATGGGTCTTTAGTTAACACCAACCCCGTTGTCCGTGGTTGCACAATCAATTTCCTAAACCATCCATTCAATATAGACCTTATGCCCGTAGAACTTGGAAGTTTCGACGTTGTTATCGGTATGGATTGGTTGTCTCGACATCGTGCAAGAATTATTTGTGATGAGAAAGTGGTTCATCTTCCTTATAGTGATGAAACTTTAGTTGTTTGCGGAGAGCGAAGTAGAACTAGACTCAGTATTATATCGTGCATTAAAACCGAGAAGTACATAAAGAAGGGTTGTTATGCATTCTTGGCTCACATCATGGATGAGAAACGAGTTGAAGATGTGCCAATTGTTAAGGAATTCCTAGAAGTTTTTCCAGAAGAATTGCCAGGACTTCCGCCTACACGCCAAGTTGAGTTTCAAATCGAATTAGTGCCAGGAGCTGCACCAATTGCGCGAGCACCGTATCGACTTGCACCTTCTGAGATGCAAGAATTGTCGAACCAATTACAAGAACTTTTGTACAAAGGATTCATTAGACCGAGTTCCTCGCCTTGGGGAGCACCGGTTTTGTATGTGAAGAAGAAGGACGGATCTTTCAGAATGTGCATCGACTATCGTGAGCTGAACAAGTTAACGGTGAAGAATCGTTATCCACTACCTAGGATCGACGACTTGTTTGATCAGCTACAAGGTTCCTGTTTTTATTCCAAGGTTGATTTAAGATCCGGTTACCATCAACTTAGAGTTCGGGAAGAGGATATCCCGAAGACGGCATTTAGAACACGTTATGGTCATTTTGAGTTTCAAGTAATGCCTTTCGGATTAACCAACGCACCTGCGGTATTCATGGACCTCATGAATAGAGTGTGCAAACCGTATCTTGATAAGTTTGTGATCGTATTCATTGACGATATCTTGATTTATTCCAAGAGTAAGGAAGAGCACGAAGAACACCTCAGAACAATTCTGGAACTACTCAAGAAGGAGCAATTGTATGCCAAGTTTTCAAAGTGTGATTTTTGGATACGAAGAGTTCAATTTCTTGGCCATGTCATCGATAGCCAAGGATTACAAGTCGACCCAGCAAAGATCGAGGCAGTAAAGGATTGGGCTACGCCCAAGTCTCCTACAAAAATTCGTCAATTCCTTGGACTTGCAGGATATTACAGAAGGTTTATTGAAGGGTTTTCCAAGATAGCGAAGTCACTGACTAAGTTGACACAAAAGAATCAAAAGTACGAGTGGAGAGAGAAGCAAGAATCTGCATTTCAGTTATTGAAGCAGAAGCTTTGTAGTGCACCGATTTTGTCACTACCAGAAGGTATTGAGAACTTTGTGGTATATTGTGATGCTTCGCATAAAGGACTTAGAGCTGTGCTAATGCAAAACGAGAAGGTGATAGCTTATGCATCTAGACAGCTTAAGACACACGAGAAGAATTACACTACACACGACTTGGAGTTGGGTGCTGTAGTTTTTGCACTCAAGATGTGGAGACACCAAATGTGTAGTTTTTACCGACCACAAGAGCTTACAACATATACTTGATCAGAAGGGACTTAATATGAGACAACGTCGTTGGCTAGAATTGTTAAGTGATTACGATTGTCAAATCCGATATCACCCAGGAAAGGCAAATGTTGTAGCAGATGCACTTAGCTGAAAAGAACAACTCAAACCTTTGAGGGTTAGATCATTGGGAATGACTATCATTTCACCATTACCATCAAAGATTCTAGAAGTTCAGATTGAAGCTCTCAAGGAAAAAAATCGACCACAGGAGAAACTTTATGGTATGCCAGAGAACAAAAATGGCTTTGTGAAGAGAGCAGATGGAGTGTTATGCTTCAAGGACCGAAGTTGGATACCACTCTATGGTGGAGTACGAGAATTGATTATGCATGAATCACACAAGTCGAAGTACTCCGTTCACCCAAGTTCTGAGAAGATGTATCAAGATCTCAAAAAGCTTTATTGATGGCCAAACATGAAAGCAGAAATAGCTACGTATGTCAGCAAATGCCTTACTTGTGCTATAGTGAAAGCCGAGTACCAGAACCCGTCAGGATTACTTCAACAACCAGAAATTCCACAATGGAAGTGAGAGCTTATTACAATGGACTTTGTCACAAAACTTCCCAAGACGTCAGGAGGTTACGATGCTATTTGGGTGATTGTTGATCGTCATACCAAGTCAGCCCATTTCATACCCATTAGAGAGACTTATTCCATGGAACAACTTGCCAGACTTTATGTCAAGGAAATAGTCTCAAGACATGGAGCACCAATCTCCATTATTTCTGACAGAGATAGCCGCTTTACTTCAAACTTTTGGAAGTCATTACAAGATTCTTTTGGATCCAAGTTAGACATGAGCACTGCTTACCATCCTCAGACCGATGGTCAGAGCGAGAGAACTATTCAGACACTTGAGGACATGCTGCGAGCATGTGTGATTGACTTTGGAAATGGTTGGGCTAACCATTTGCCGTTGATCGAGTTTTCATATAACAACAGCTACCATTCAAGCATAAAAGCAGCACCATTCGAGGCACTTTATGGTCATAAGTGTCGATTTCCAGTTTGTTGGGCCGAAGTCGGTGATGTACAATGTACTGGCCCGGAGATGGTTCGAGAAACAACAAAAAAGATAATCCAGATACGAGAAAGACTTGAAACAGCTAGAAGTAGACAGAAAAGCTACGCAGATGTTCGACGCAAACCATTGGAATTCCAGGTTGGAGACAAAGTCATGTTGAAGGTCTCGCCTTGGAAGGGCGTGATACGATTCGGGAAACGCGGGAAGTTGAACCCGAGATACATTGGTCCATTTAAGATACTGGAAAGGATTGGTCCGGTAGCTTACAAGCTTGAACTTCCATCGGAACTCAGCAACGTACATAACACGTTTCATGTCTCAAACCTCAAGAAATGCCTTTCGGACGAGTCTTCCGTTATACCATTAGAAGAAATTCAACTAGATGACAAGCTTAACTTTGTGGAAGAACCAGTTGAAATCATGGATCGAGAGGTCAAGCAGTTGAAGCAGAGTCGAATTCCGATCGTGAAGGTTCGCTGGAATTCTCGAAGAGGACCTGAGTTTACTTGGGAACGAGAAGACCAAATGCAACGCAAGTATCCACATCTTTTCACCAAACCTATTACCGAGACCAACACTAGCTGAATTCAGTGACTGAATTCCTTTTTGGGTGGGCGACTATCACAACTCACAATTTCAGGTCATTTCTCAAACTTCGACAATTTACTACTCATAAATCACTATTCATCAAAACGCTATTCATCATTTTACTATTCATCATTTTTTAGGTCAATTTGATATTCTGAGAAACATTCAAAAATTTTACTATTCACCAAGTACTATTCATTTCCGGAAAGAAAATACTATTCACGTGCATTGCTCATTTCATCGTAAATTTAGTTTACGAGTACTTAAATTCGCGTAACCGTATTGGTTCAGGTGCGAATTCATGCATTATCAGTAGGAACATTTCATACGGACTAGAAATAGTCTACATATCATCATAATATCATTTGCATACTATACCACTCGTAGAATATCCATATTATTATTTTTGGTATGTTTAACGCTTTACGTATAATTATAATTAAACGTTAAACCACGATAAATAAATATAACCAACATATCTAATAATCCCCACGATGGTTCCGATATATTTTTAAACTCCTTACAACGTCATAAAAATTATAAAATTCATTTACCCGGTATTTTGGGAATTTATTAAATTTATAACGTAAGTTTAATATAATTACGACGGTTTTCGTGAAAACTAAATAATAATTATCCAAACGCTCAATTTTTATACCCAACATATTTTTAACATTTTTATGACTTTATTAAGTCCCGGCTAACTTGTTAAAATTTATTTCTCGCAAACCCGGTACCCGATTATAACTAAACTACAACTAAAACTATAACTAAAACCTATACTTATACTACAAATCCTCCACTAACACTTCTAATTAAATCAAAACTTTTTTCTTCTCTTTTTCTTCCTTTGAAAAACCGGCCAACCCCCCCCCCCCCCCCCCCTTTTTAACCTTATGCATTAATCATTTTTAACTTCTCCAAAAATCACTAGAAATATCACAAACCTAAAACCACTTCACACTTATATTTCTTAAAATCAAAACTTGCACTTTTTCTCTCTTTTTCTCTCCAAAACCCACGGCCAAACACCAACATCACCAAGATCCATCAATTTTTCCAAGATCAAGCTCAAATCAAGTCCATATTGTTATCCTTGTTAGGGTTTTGTAATACAAACTCAAGGATACTTTGGTTTTAATCATACAAGCTTCATAATCATTCAAGTTGTTGGGATTCTAGATTTGATGTGACAAAATAAATAAAAGAATGAAACAAGAAAGGCTAAAGATGACAAAGAGAGAAAGCTACAAAGAATAAAGATACAGCAAATATTCTATTATGAAGAAACGATTTTGATAATATTCTGTATTTAGTTTTATTCTTATCTCTTTGTAAACCCTAATATCTCTCTATATAAAAAGACATAGGGTACATGTTTTCATATGTCTTCTACAATGTAAATATTAGAAAGGTGTGTGTGTGTTCTAGGGCGTGTAAACTATAAACGCATAGAACTAGTTAGTGTTAGTTCGAATCCTCTAAGGTCTGAGATGTCTTAGATCCTTGTTACATTTAGGTAACACGTTGTTATTCTGATCAAATAATAATTGGAGGTGATTGGGAAAAACCTTGTGTCAATAACTTTGATTTGTTTTTATTCCGCTGCATGTTATTATCATTGTTATTGTTAAACCCAAGTGCTCAAAAAGGTCCAAGGAGTCTATCAAACTCCACAAGTGGTATCAGAGCTTGGGGAGCTCGTTACCTAGGGATTCACAAGGTTTTTAGTTGAAGAATGAAGAAGAAAATCGAATTCGGTTTCAATTTTCGTAACTTTCTGCAGGTCAGTTTCAAACGGAGATATCTCCTTCATTAACCGTTGGATCGGGCTGAAATTTTTACTAGAACTTCTCTACATATCAAGGAAGATTTCCACCAGAGGGATCTTCAATCTGAGCTTTTATGTGAAAGTTCTGGTGTGTCGAAAACTGCTGCAGATAAAGGTTTTGTAAATCGAATTTTAGGGTTTTCTTTATATCAACTTTTTTGATTTCGGTTTCTATTGAATAAATTCATCATAGAAGTTGGTTATACATTGTTTGGTATTGAAACTTCATGAAAGAAAGCAGTTGTGGACGTGTATGAGCGATTTTTGGTGATTTTAGGGTTTTCGCGACACTTTAAAAGTGTTGTCTTTATACTTTATAAAAGTCGCGTTATTCACTAAACCCTAATCGCTATTAGTAGTATGTTATTCTCGTAAACTTTCTACAGCTAGCATTATTAGAAACTACTGCTCGTTGTAAGATTCTGCTGCTCATTATATTATACTGCTGCTACGTAGATTTTTACTCTGCTGCTACTTCTATGAATGTTTCTGCTGCTCCGCTTAAAAGTTAGAATCATTTTGCTGCTACACGTTTGAAACTGCTGCTAGCTTTGTGATTCTGCTGCTGCATACTACTGCTACTTTCGAGACTCTACTGCTGGTTATTTGATTCTGCTGCTCTAAAGATTTATTCTGCTGTTGCATTTTAAGATTGGTTTAAAGATGGTTTTACACACACAGATTGGTTCACACACAGGAAGATTTTGGTTTTTGTTCTTAAAGATTTAAAAAGGCTCGTATTTGGTTTATTTAATTAATTGATTACGAAGAAGGTTGATTATCACTTAGTTGATGTTGTAGTTGAGTTTCACAGGTTTGTGTTCTTATCATACCTTATAGCAGGAGGTAACTTGTTTGTTTTATACGGTGGTGACAACAGCTTGATGAATCTAGCAATGTGTGATTTTTCTTATGATGCTCTATGCACACGTTGGCTATCACTTAAAGGAGTTACATTGTAGTACTCAGTGTCTCATTGAAGATGAGGATTTATCAAGGGATCGCGGTCTACTTATATATTTGGTCTTGGGTATAAGTTTGGAGTCACATGATTAGTACAAGACATAAGACACAAGTTTGGGTTATTCTACTTCTTCATCAAATTTGTTATATTTGGTTTTCTTCATCAGTGATCATTACATAAGAGCCTACAGATTTGAAGAATCATGAAGATGGTTAACACATTGATTTCAGGGGAAGCATATTATGATGTGTTTATTCAATTGATCTACATGCACCACTCGAGGGGAAGTTTATATTGCTTACATTCCCTAATTGTTGATAACAAAAAGGGGGAGAGATTTTGGAGTGGTATGGCATGGATTAAGGGGAAGACAATACTTGTTTCATTCAAGGAGATGCATACATCTCAACCTCTCTACTTCGTATAGGGAAGTTCGTACACGACTTTGTTTTGTCATCATCAAATAGGGGAAGATTGTTGGGATTCTAGATTTGATGTGACAAAATAAATAAAAGAATGAAACAAGAAAGGCTAAAGATGACAAAAAGAGAAAGCTACAAAGAATAAAGATACAGCAAATATTCTATTATGAAGAAACGATTTTGATAATATTCTGTATTTAGTTTTATTCTTATCTCTTTGTAAACCCTAATATCTCTCTATATAAAGAGACATAGGGTACATGTTTTCATATGTCTTTTACAATGTAAATATTAGAAAGGTGTGTGTGTGTTCTAGGGCGTGTAAACTATAAACGCCTAGAACTAGTTAGTGTTAGTTCGAATCCTCTAAGGTTTGAGATGTCTTAGATCCTTGTTACATTTAGGTAACACGTTGTTATTCTGATCAAATAATAATTGGAGGTGATTGGGAAAAACCTTGTGTCAATAACTTTGATTTTTTTTTATTCCGCTGCATGTTATTATCATTGGTTAGCTCGTTATCTAGGGATTCTATAAGGTTTTTATTGATGAAGAAAAGTGATTTGAAGGATGTACGGATAAAGCAGCTTTGAGGTAATTGTTATTATTTTTAAGGGTTTCGTATTTTAGGCTGCTGTTATGATAACAAAAAATCGTATTGGTGCAACCGCTTGTCGTTTCTAGTGCAAGGTAACCACTCCAAAAGCTTAACCTCGTACCTATAATTATAAGTTGGTAATTAATTGAAGATTTGCATCATGGGACGGTGGCAATTACAAGTCTGTGATTGGTACTGTAGAGTAAATTTAATACTTTATGCCATTCTAACATGGGTCATTCATATTGTCGCTAGTTCATTAATAAATTATGGGAGTGTTGCAATTAAATTAACCTCGTACTATAAGATCATGTGGTGTTCAATCGTTGGAGCATTATTCTTCATCATGGGTTTGAGATTTTATAATTGAATTAAATTGATTGTGAATGAAGTCTCATAGGTCGGTGTACTTCGTAATTGTTAATTGTCGATTCTAAGATTCAATTTATTCTTGTCAATGGCGACGTGGTGATGATAATGTGGATATTTAATGGGAACTAAAGAATTCTTTATACTTAGTTGTGTGGGGATGGATTACTTGTCGTGTACTGCATATGATATTAAGTGATTGGTGGCTATATTATTTGTTTATTCGAGATGCAATGGTCTTTTGTGGGACTAAGGATATTTGATTAAAAGAGCTGTTCGTTCCAACATGATACTACAGCTGCACAATAATTTCTACTACTGACGCTTGATTTTTGTACTGCTACGCTATTGCTTGGATAAAAAGTAATTAATGATGCTACGTATTGAATTTGGCTGCTGGTTTGTGTGGAGTATATAAGCAGATAAGGGGGTTACGAGTAATAAGGATATTGGCTTATTTAGTTTATGCTGCTGCCTTTGCGATTTACATGTTTCAATACTGGTGCTGTATTCAAATATTCCTACTGCTATATTTGGAGTTCGGATGGTTTTACACACACATTTGGATTATTGGTTCACACACACAAGGAGATTGATTTTAGTTTTTGTTCTTAAAGTTTTAAAAAGGCTCGGTATTTAGTTCATATTGGATTAATTGATTACGAAGAAGATTGATTATCATTTATTTGATGTTTTAGTTGAGTTTCACAGGTTTGTGTTCTTATCATATCTCAAAGTGGGTGTTACACTTTGAAGATAACTTGTTTGTTTTATACGGTGGTGACGAAGACTTGTCAAATCTAGTTTTCATAGGTCAAGGGGAGGATGGACGAAGACCTAGTTAACTATCACTTGAAGGAGTTACGTTATTGTACTCAGTGTCTCATTGAAGATGAGGATTTTGTCAAGAGATTGCGGTCTACTTATATATTCGGTTTTGGGTATAAGTTCAAAGTCACGTGGATAGTACAAGACATAAGACACAAGTTTGGGTTATTCTACTTCTTCATCAAGTTCGTTATATTTGGTTTTCTTCACATGTGATCATTACATAGAGCCTACAGAATTGAAGATTCAAGAGATGGTAAACATATTGGTTTCAGGGGAAGCTTATTGATTAAATGTTTAACCATCTACATGCACCACTCAAGGGGAAGATTATATTGCATATGTTCCCTATTTGTTGATAACAAAAAGGGGAAGAGATTTTGGAGTGGCATAGCATGGATTAAGGGAAGACACGATTTGTTTCATTCAGGGAGATGATTACATCTCAACTTTTCTACTTCGTCTAGGGAAGTTCGTACAAGACCGTGTTTGTTTTGGCATCATCAAATAGGGGAAGATTGTTGGGTTTATTAATTTGATGAGACAAGACAACAAGGAATGAAACAATAGGGACTTAATATGACAAGAAGGAATTCTACAAAAGATGAGGAAGGACTTGCTTGCAAAAGAAGATTTATATTTTAGTCCTTCGTAGTATTCTTGTAACCCTAATTCTGTATTATATAAACAAAATACAGGGAATAGGTTTTATTAAGTCTTCCATAATGTAGTCAAAGAAAAGTGTGTGTGTGTGTGTGTGTTTAGGCGTGTGTTTATAAACGCCTAAACGAAGTGTTTCGTAGCCTCAAGAATCTCTTGATTCCTGTTACAGATTAGGTGTAACTGTATTATTATCAAATAATAATTGGGGCTTGGATGTGAAAAACCTTGTTGTCAATAATTTTGATTTGTTTCAATTCTGCTGCGTATCATGTTTATTGTCATTGTTATTGTTTAACCCTAGTGCTCAAAACGATCCATGGAGTCTAACAAACTCCACACAAGTAAGTTAAAAAATTTATTTTCTTCATTTCTTCAAGTATTTACTATAATCATATAGTTTTCATACAATATTTCATGCATATGTTAGCTTATACCACTCATAATATACACTTATGTCTTTGAAACCCTAGAAATGGAAACCCTTGTTAGATCCACTAGATTAATGATGTTTAAGAACCCATGACACCTTAAGAAGGTGTATGGTAGGATTAAACTAGATTTGTGGTGATTGGAAGTGATTTGGGTGGATTAGAAACTAGTTTAGAACACTAGAAATGGATTTGGAACCTATTTATAAACCTACTCTCCCAAATTTGAAATCCTGGAAAACTCAGTAACTCAGGGGAACTTTTCAACCAAATATTTAGAAAATACTTTCAAAAACGAATCCATAGGCGAAAGAACGGATTAAAACGAATTTATAACGAAGGAGATATGATTTTTGCAAGTTTATTGACGAAAACTATTTTTCTGAAAATTGTTTGCTGTTGGACGATTTTTGGTGGACAAACCGAGGCGTTAGACGTAACCTAGAGAAGCCGAGTTATCAAAAATATATTAGTACATACTAAGACAAATCCGGGGATATAAAGAACGAAGAAAATGAACTTAAAACGACCAAGTTATTTACGTTTCAATATCGGCAAAAACTCTATATAATTGACAGCTTTTACTAGAAATAATAATAATACTACTTCTACGTACTAAATCCTAGATTTTCTAGAAATACTACTAAATTGCCAAATTCATAGCTAATGAAGTACTTATGCTTACGAGTTTATTTTTACGACTATTAGACGTTACTTCAAGGCTTTCAAGGCGAAGTTTATAACACTAACTTTCTATATACGATATACTACGACAAGTTTTTACAAGTCTAGTTAAGACTTATTTTTCTTAAGTATGGAATATATTTTACTATGACTATAACTAGTATTTTCAAGTTATGAGTGGTATAGGTATCATGTGCATGCATATTCTCTACATCATTTCATGATCTAAATTAGATCATATTCATTCATCATAGGTCGCGGTTGATATTCGTTCCTTGTTGTCCTTATCATTCCATCTCATTGTATCATCACTTCGAGGTGAGTTTTCATAGCCCCGTTTTTAATACAATATTTTGATTTCAAATCCCACGGGGGAGAATAAATTGCATCAATTACTTTTTGTACATGCCTAAGTATTAAATTCCTTACATTGCTTAAGTTGCCTTATTACCACGTCTTGACAAGTCCCCTTTATTATCATGGACCGTTAATTAAAGTACGAGCGAGAGTGAGTGAATAGATCTAATGAGGGTGACTCCTCCATCCGTGTTTGGGTTGCTCCAACGGAATTACGGATGCATTTCATGTCTAATATATTAGAGTGTCTGGTAAACACTCATTTGGGGCCAAGTAACTATGTCTAGCTTCAGGGTCATGAGCTTAAGAGTCAATGTAGCTTTCTTTTGACATTTTTGTCACTTTACTTTACTTATGGCTAATGTACATCCGATTTAACTTATAAACCTATGATTTCTCACCAACTTTATGTTTACCGTTTTAGCAATGTATTTTCAGGTAACTAAGATATAACTCATGGCATGCATGGAGTCATTTTAGTGAGTAGCAAGGATGACACGTCTCATTTTGGATTTTCATGCACTTATATATTATCGTTTGATTGTACCAAACTTGTTTCCTTTAACTTTTAAATACTTTGGGACCTATGTTTTGTAACTCTGAACCTTTTTAAATAAATCAAACGATGTATTTTCCAAACGACAATTTAGGTCGTTCAATATAACTGTAACTGTGGTGCTATGACCGTCACCCCCAGGTATTCCATTCCGCTGCCATTCAGGTATTTTGGGGTGTGACAAGTTGGTTTAGGATTGGGCTTACCCAATCCCATTCGACCGGCCACAATATCCCATAAGGGATTCCGGATCTTTCTTGCATCCAATTTACACTCTAGTCCTTTTCTTTAATACTTAACGATAGTTAGTCCATACGGTTAATCACTAACAACCATTAGTCCTTATTTTGTGTTTTAAATAATTAAATATACATAACAGTTTATATATTAATTATCTTTCATTAATTCCTTCATACGTAATGTGTGCAATCCCGGGGTCTCGAGTTCGATCCTAGACATTTAACTTATTAATATTTATCCAATATTCCAACAGCTCCCACTTGGATATCTATTAATAGTAAAATGACATTGGTAAGCGTCTAGCAACACGCCAATGCCCCTAGCTCAACTTGAGGTAGATTTCCTGGAAAACCCTTTAATGATTCATCATTATTATTATATTATCCTTTTGTTTCTAATACCACGTTAATAAAGATATGGATCATAGTCATTCTTTAATTAACAATTCTGTTTCTCGTTGTTCATGATTGACCAAGATTACTAAAACATCTGAACGTATTCCAGATAGACTTTGGGCTTGCGCACGCAAACATCTTGTCAACCCTACGAGGGGCCCAGCAGTATTAAACTTCAGAACAAATTTGAAGGAACAAATTCTTTCTTGACTACAAGAATAACCCATGGATTTTGCAACACTTCTGAAAACAACCCTTATAACTCCCTGTTACGGTGAGCGGTAGATTGCTTTACAAAAATGCACTACATCCATGACTCTTATCTGGTATCTCAAGTCTGAGGATAACTATTTTCATGATTTCCTTAATGACAAGATCCATAAAGTAAAATCATGTAGTTGGGATAAGTCCTATATTCAATTCATTGAATATCATGTGAAATAGGTATGACAACGCATCAATATACTTTCAAGTATATTCTAACCAATACTCAGATTTGTCTTAGTTTAATGATATTGACAACGGACAATTTAGAATAACATAAGTTATCCACGGATTTAAACATGCAAATATAGGACATAACTTATTATTAATGTTAACAAACGTACTAAGTACTTTAATTTATTATAAATAATAATTGTTTAATGTCCTTTATCCAAATACTAAATAGATCAATGCATGATAATTCTAGTTAATGAATTTTGTCTCAAGTAATGACTTGTTGACAATTATGCCTCAAGTAATGACAATTATACATGTTGACAAAGCATTATTCAACTAACTTTGATATATCATAATTTTGAGAATACTTATTTCAAGAATTCAATAATCAAAATTCTTGTATGTGTATATCCAACTACTTTGATATAGTTACACAATATTTCATAACTGTGTGATATCCTCAATCACCATCTTATGACAATCAAACTTTCAAACATCTTAAAGTTTAAAGTATTCTAATTCTTTAATGTATAATGCAACTATGCTTTTATTTGAGCACAACTAGTTCACATGGCTATTAATAAGGATGAAATCCTTTCATGACTAGTTATTGAGTGTCATCTCAATCAAACCAGCATCATTGTATATAAAACACAATATGCTCTTTAAAATTTCCGTAAACTTAATATCCATTGTGTAATGTTTAGGAGTTATTCCAGGTTGAGGATCATTATTCTAAGTTCAAACATATTTCATTAGAATATCTCTTACACAAGTTATATAATAACTTTAAATTGGATATCAAACATTGTCAAATCATTAAATACTTAAGCATGATATAACAATAATATGATACACATGAAAATCCTTCAGTCAAACTTAGATTTTATTCATGTTCTATCTTTACAAATATGTATATCCATTTAGTCTTTCAAAATGATATATCATATTCCATTAGATTTATTTACTGCACATGATTATTAAATAATAAACTATAGTTCCAAGGTCATATGTTTTATTTTCTAAACCTTTTAAAGTAAATTTTCATTCCAAACTAAGTCTAATCTTTTACTTATTTGGAATGTTACTCTACAGCATATATGATTTAGTAAATCAAACATAATACTCCCACTAGCTTTCAGGAATACTTAGAAATTATCTTATTTCAATTATAAATCAATACATGAATATAATAATTAAACATAAGATTAATCTCCTAGATGCACGCATTTATCCATTCATGGGTTATTGCAGTTTGTATACTTCCAAAGATTTGCATGAATTCATAAACTCCTTTTGATTACTTATCGTCCTCGCTCAAGTAATCATTCAAGAAAGAGTTTTTGATATTCATTGTCAAATTTCATATTCACTCTCGCTTGTAAATTAATTAACGGTCCATGATAATAAAGGGGACTTGTCATGACGTGGTAATAAGGCAACTTAAGCAATGTAAGGAATTTAATACTTTGGCATGTACAGAAAAATAAGTAATGCAATGTATTCTCCCCGTGGGATTTGAAATCAAATATGTAATTGAAAACGGGGCTATGAAAACTCACCTTAAGTGATAGTACGATGAGATGAAATGATCGGGACAACAAGGCACGTACACTAGCCGCAACCTAAATGAATGAATATGATCTACTTTAGATCATGAAATGTTGTAATGAATATTCATGCACATGATACCTATAACACTCGTAACTTGAAAATACTTGTAATCGTCAAAGTAGGTAATTTCCATACTTAGGAAAAATAAGTCCAATTAGAAGTATAGAAACTTATCGTAATATATCGTATATAAAATGCTAGTGTTATATTCCTCGTTTTGAAAACCTTAAAATAACGTTTAGTAGTCGCATAAATAAACCATGGGTCGTACGTACTTCGTTAGTTAAAAATAAAATCCTTGAATAAGAAATCTAGAAAATATATCATTTAGTACGTAGTTATATTATTTCTAGTAGTGACTAAATATATATATAGTTTTGACGATTTTAAAACGTGTATAACTTGGTCGTTTTAAGTTCATTTTCCTCGTTCCTTACATCCACGGGTTCGTCTTAGTATGCACTAATATATTTTTGATAGCTCGGCTCCTCTAGGTTACATCTAACGCCTCTATTTGTCCGTTGAAAATCGTCAAACAGCATGCAGTTTTTCAGAAAAATAGTTTTCGCCAATTAACTTGCAAAAATCATAACCCCTTCGTTATAAGCTCGTTTTAATCCGTTCTTTCGCCCACGGCTTCGTTTTTGAAAGTATTTTATAAATCTTTGGTCAAAAATTACCCATCACCTACTGAGTTTCCCATGTTTTAAAAATATTGACAGTAGGTATATGTAATGTTTCAAAAACCATTTCTAGGGTTTCAATCTTGTTCCAACTTCAACCAAACCACTTTCAATCACCACAAAACTAGTCTAATCCTACCATACACTTTCTTAGGGTGTCATGAGTTCCTAAACATTATAAATCAAGTGGATCTAACAAGGATCTAACTATAATCTATTTCTATGGCTCAAAAATTAGATATGTATAAAATGTAGTGGTATAAATAGCATATGCATGTAGATCTAGTATATATATCATATGAATCTTGTAAAAACTTGGTAAAATCATAAGGATGAGTTTCATACACTTACTTGAAAGACTAAGGAGATTTTGAGGATGAAAACCTAAGTAAACCTTGAGTTTATATTTCAAAACCCTAAAAGGAGTACAAACTACACTATATATTATACTTGATCTTGAAAATTTATGGTTCTTGCTTGTTTTTGTGTTGAGGCCGAACACCAAAAGGAAGAGAGAAAAAGAAATGAGTCTTGCTTTCTGATTTGGTGAAATGAAGGAAAAATGTAGTTTTATGTTTTATATATTATATATATTGAACTCAATAATGCATCCATAAATGCTTAAGTAAAATTTTCAAGTTATGTAAGAAAAGGGGGATGGGGGGGCGGCATCTAGTTGAAAAAGAGAGAAAATATGATGTTTTGTGTAAGAGTTAGTAGAAATTTGGTAGTATTATATATATATATATATATATATATATATATATATATATATATATATATTAATAGTTTTAGGGAATACCGGGTACCGAGTTAATTAAAAATAAATTTTAACGGAGTTAACCGGGACATAATAAAGTTGTAAAAATTGTCAAAATATGTCGGGTATAAATATTCAGTGTTTAGATAATTATTATTTAGTTTCTACGAAAACCGTCGTAATTTTAGTAAACTTACGATAATAATAAAATAAATTTCCAAAATACCGGGTAAATTAATATTATAATTTTTATATTATTAAAATGAATATAAAAATATATTGGGATCATAGTCGGGAGTGTCGGACGTGTTAGTCACATTATTGATCGCGTGTTAACGTTTATTTAGAAATAATTAAACGTAAAAGTTAATTATACCAAAAGTACTAATTTAAATATCCTACTAGTGGAATAGTATGCAAGTGCTATAATGATGATATGCAGACTATTTCTAGTCCGTATAAAATATCCCAATGATAATGCATGAATTCGCTCCTGAACCAATATGGTTACGCGAATTTTGAATACCCGTAAACTAAATTTACGATGAAATGAGTAATGCACATGAATAGTGGTTTTCTCTCGGAAATGAACAGTGTCATGTGAATAGTGAAATTTTTGAATGTTTCTCGGAATATGAAACTGACATAAAAAATGATGAATAGTGGTCAATGAATAGTAATTGGTGAATAGTAAGATGTTGAGGTTTGGAAAAATGACCTGAAATCGTGGGGTGTGATAGTCGCCCACCCAAAAAGGAATTCAGTCCCTGAATTCAGCTAGTGTTGGTCTCGAAAATTAGCTTGGTGAAAAGTTGTGGATACTTTAGTCGCATTTGGTCTTCTTGTTCCCAAGTAAACTCGGGTCCTCTTCGAGAATTCCAGCGAACTTTCACGATCGGAATTCGACTCTGCTTCAACTGTTTGACCTCGCGGTCCATAATTTCAACTGGTTCTTCCACAAAGTTAAGCTTGTCATCGAGTTGTATTTCTTCTAATGGTATAATGGCAGACTCGTCCGAAAGACATTTCTTGAGGTTCGAGACATGAAACGTGTTGTGTACGTTGCTGAGTTCTGACGGAAGTTCAAGTTTGTAAGCTACCGGACAAATCCTTTCCAGTATCTTATATGGACCAATGTATCTCGGGTTCAACTTCTCGAGTTTTCCAAATCGTATCACGCCCTTCCAAGGCGAGACTTTCAACATGACTGTCTCCGACCTGAAATTCCAATGGTTTGCGTCGAACATCTGCGTAGCTTTTCTGTCGACTTCTAGCAGTTTCGAGTCTCTCTCGAATCTGAATTATCTTTTCTGTTGTTTCTTGAACCATCTCCGGGCCAGTACATTGTACATCACCGACCTCGGCCCAACAAACTGGAGATCGAAACTTACGACCATAAAGTGCCTCGAATGGTGCTGCTTTAATACTCAAATGGTAATTGTTGTTATAAGAAAACTCGATCAATGGCAAATGGTTAGCCCAACCATTTCCAAAGTCAATCACACATGCCCTAAGCATGTCCTCAAGTGTCTGAATAGTTCTCTCGCTCTGACCATCGGTCTAAGGATGGTAAGCAGTGCTCATGTCTAACTTGGATCCAAAAGAATCTTGTAATGACCGCCAAAAGTTTGAAGTAAAATGACTATCTTTGTCGGAAATGATGGAAAATGGTGCACCGTGTCTTGAGACTATTTCCTTGACGTAAAGTCTAGCAAGTTGTTCCATGGAATAAGTCTCTCTAATGGGTATGAAATGAGCTGATTTGGTAAGACGATCAACAATTACCCAAATAGCATCGTAACCTCCTAACGTCTTGGGAAGTTTAGTGACAAAGTCCATTGTAATATGTTCCCACTTCCATTGTGGAATCGCTGGTTGTTGAAGTAATCCTGACAGTTTCTGGTACTCGGCTTTCACTTTAGCACAAGTAAGGCATTTGCTGACGTACTTAGCTATTTTCGCTTTCATGTTCGGCCACCAATAAAGCTTTTTGAGATCCTGATACATCTTATTAGAACCTGGATGGATAGAGTACTTCGACTTGTGTGATTCATGCATAATCAATTCTCGTATCCCACCATAGAGTGGTATCCGACTTCGGTCCTTGAAGCATAACACTCCATCTGATCTCTTTACAAAGCCATTTTTGTTTTCTGGCATACCATAAAGTTTCTCATGTGGTCAATTTTCTTCTTTGAGAGCCTCAATCTGAGCTTCTAAAATTTTTGATGGTAATGGCGAAATGATTGTCATTCCCAATGACCTAACTCTCAAAGTTTTGAGTCGTTCTTTTCGGCTAAGTGCATCTGCTACAACATTCGCTTTTCCCGGGTGATATCGGATTTCACAATCGTAATCACTCAACAATTCTAGCCAACGACGTTGTCTCATATTGAGTTCCTTATGATCAAGTATATGCTGTAAGCTCTTGTGGTCAGTAAAAATTACACACTTGGTACCATAAAGGTAGTGCTCCAAATCTTGAGTGCAAAAACTACCGCACCCAACTCCAAGTCATGTGTAGTGTAATTCTTCTCGTGTGTCTTAAGCTGTATAGATGCATAAGCTATCACCTTCTCGTTTTGCATTAGCACAGCTCCAAGTCCTTGATGCGAAGCATCGCAATATACCACAAAGTTCTCAATACCTTCGGGTAGTGACAAAATCGGTGCGCTACAAAGCTTCTGTTTCAATAACTGAAATGCGGACTCTTGTTTCTCTCCCCACTCGTACTTTTGATTCTTTTGTGTCAGCTTAGTCAACGACTTCGCTGTCTTAGAAAACCCTTCAATAAACCTTCTGTAATATCCGGCAAGTCCTAGGAATTGATGAATTTCCGTAGGAGACTTGGGCGTAGCCCAATCCTTAACTGCTTCGATTTTTGCTGGGTCGACTTGTAATCCTTGGCTATCAATGACATGGCCAAGAAATTGAACTTTTCGTATCCAAAAATCACAGTTTGAAAATTTGGCATACAATTGCTCCTTCTTGAGTAGTTCCAGGATTGTCCTGAGATGTTCTTCGTGTTCTTCCTTACTCTTGGAATAAATCAAGATACCGTCAATGAATACGATCACAAACTTATCAAGATACGGTTTGCACACCCTATTCATGAGATCCATAAATACCGCAGGTGCGTTGGTTAATCCGAAAGGCATTACTTGAAACTCATAATGACCATAACGTGTTCTAAATGCCGTCTTCGGGATATCCTCTTCCCGAACTCTAAGTTGATGGTAACCGGATCTTAAATCAATCTTGGAATAAAAACTGGAACCTTGTAACTGGTCGAACAAGTCGTCGATTCTGGGGAGTGGATAACGGTTCTTCACCGTTAACTTGTTCAGCTCACGATAGTCGATGCACATTCTGAAAGTTCCATCCTTCTTCTTCACAAACAAAACCGGTGCTCCCCAAGGTGAGGAACTCGGTCTAATGAATCCTTTGTCCAAAAGTTCTTGTAATTGATTTGACAATTCCTGCATTTCCGAAGGTGTAAGTCTATACGATGATCGCGCAATTGGTGCAGCTCCTGGCACTAATTCAATTTGAAACTCAACTTGGCGTGTAGGCGGAAGTCCTGGCAATTCTTCCGGAAAAACTTCTGGAAATTCCTTAACAATTGGTACATCTTCAAGTCGTTTCTCATCCGACTTCTTCTCCGTGATGTGAGCCAAGAATGCATAACAACCCTTCTTTATGTACTTCTCGGTTTTAATGCATGATATAATACTGAGTCTAGTTCCACTTCGCTCTCCGCGAACAACCAAAGTTTCACCGTTATAAGGAAGGTGAACAACTTTCTCATCACAAATAATTCTCGCTCGATGTCGGGATAACCAATCCATACTGATAACAACGTCGAAACTTCCAAGTTCTACGGGCATAAGGTCTATATTGAACGGATGGTTTAGGAAATTTATAGTGCAACCACGGACAATGGTGTTGGTGTTAACTAAAGACCCATCGGCTAGTTCAACGATATAGGAAATGTCTAATGGGGTTGGTTCTATGTTAAGTAAAGGTGCAAATGCAATAGAAACAAAACTTCTATCCGCTCCTGAATCAAATAAAATGGATGCATAACGATTATTAACGAAGAACGTACCCGCAACAACATTCGGGTCCTCTTTGACATCTTCTCCTCCCATAACATAAGCTCTTCCTCGAGCCATTCCACCTTGGTTTCTAGCTCCTTGATTCTTCTTCTGTGGGCACTCATTCCTGAAGTGTCCAATTTCTCCACAACCAAAACATGTTATTGGTGGTTTCTGATTGTCACCCAATTTTGGAAGTTTGCAATCTTTGGTGTGGTGACCTATCTTCTTGCAGTTGCCACATAAATCTGGGCAACGTCCTGGGTTATGATGTTTTTGACACTTTTCAGACTTGGGTAGATTACCCTCATATCCTTTCCTTTCGGTTGGCCCTGCAGCATAGGCCCTTGCCACTTCTTGCCTCTTAGGTGGTGGCTGAATAGCATTTCCACCTTGGTTGTGGTCAAACCTCCTCTTGTTGTTGTTGTTATTGTTTGGATTGTTGTTTCGGTTATTGGGATAGTTGCGGTTTTGATTGTTGTTATAGTTGTTGTTGTTTCGTGTGTTGTTGTAGTTGGTGTTATTTGAACGGTTATTGTTGTTGACAGCAGATTTTCCTTTTACCACTTAGACCATGAGTTTCTGAGTTATTCGGATAGCCTCTTCCATTGTTTGAGGATCAAAAGAAATCACATCCCCTCGAATACTTTCAGGCAGTCCACCAATGAAGTTTTCCATCTTTTTCTCATCGTCGGGAACCATAGTTGGACATAGTACAGCCAACTCTTGAAACCTCCTGATGTAGGTCTCGATGTCATCGCCTTTAGTTACCAGCTCATAGAATTCCGTTTCCAACTTTTGCACCTCAGTACGAGGGCAAAACTTCTTTGTCATCAATTTCTTGAATTGATCCCAAGTAAGCTTGTGGGCATTTTCCATACCAATCAGCTGAGCATAAGAATTCCACCAAGACATAGCTTCATCAAGAAGCATACCTGTAGCAAATTTACCTTGCTGACGTCCAGACAACCGCACATGAGAAATACATTCTCAGTCTTTTCAAACCAGCGGATCAAAGCAACCGCTTCTTCAATGCCCTTAAACTTGATAGGATCACTAATCTTGAAATCCTTCCATGTACATTCACGCCTATTGTTGGGTGGTTCAACCGTCCCTGTATTAGAAGCAGTTTCAGCAGCCCTTGCAGCAACCTCAGCTCTCTCAACTTCTAGAGCTTCTGCAATACTATCCCTGACCAACTTGCGGATAGCGGCTTGAGTCATAGCGGGTATTTCCGGTGCGGTCTTACCTTTCCTTGGTGCCATACTTCTGATAAATCACAATGGAAACAACCATGAGAAAAATCATAATAGAAATAGTCATCGTACCAAAGGTATACACCCACAACATGTATATATATACAACCACAACGAGTATAAACACAACCAGGACATGTACGAGTACAACCACAACCTGTATAAATACAACCACGACATGTATAAATACAACCACAACCTGTATAAATACAACCACAACATGTATAAATATAACCACAACCTGTATAAATACAACTACGACATGTATAAATACAACCACAACCTGTATAAATACGATAACAATAAAGAGCAACCACGAAACATCATAAATATAATCACAACACATGAATATAATACATGAAAATTTCGGCCTACATGGACCGATATAATATATAGCACAACATTTCCAACATAGTAGAGTCACACTTGATATATTTGTTTGTACAACAACCAAAAGACTACAAGTTCTTGAACTATGTCCCACATCTCGGGACTAGGAAAATAGTAAAAGCTAATACAATACAAGTCTATGTCTAGGCTCCTCCAGGTGCTCTAGATGGTCCAGGTGCTCCAGGTGCACTCCTAAGACGACGGATCTCCCTGTCCATCATGACGACAATCTCCTCTAGATGTTGAACTCGGAGCTGAAGAGCAGCATCCCTGCCCATCATAGTCAACCTCTCCTGAGCTAATGCCAACTGGTGTGCCTGCTCACCCTGAGTATCCTATGTCATCTGGGCTCTATCCCGTATCTTAGGTAGCTCATCTCTAAGCTGATCAATCAGCTCCTGGTGCATCTCCTGTCGTGCCTCAAGTCCATGGTAAGACACGTCTATGCTAACCCTGCCTAAGATCAACCCCTCAACCTGCTCCTCGACCTCCTCAAGTCGAGTAGTGGTAATCCAATCTACCCTATAACTCAACCTATCAACCTGCTCCTGTTGAGCATCCAAAGTACGTGATGTAGGACCTCTAGCAGCAACTGCTCTCGAACTCTCACCTATATGGTATACTGGTGGTGGTGGAAGGTCAGAAGTCTCAGTAGTAGGTGAAGTTGGGGTAGTAAACCTTGCACGCTTCCTGAGCGGCAAGAGTGAAGTAGATATAGAAGTAGTAGTGGGTATGGCTGGTGGTGTAGGTAATGTAGGAATAGCAGGGATCCTAAAAGTAGATGTAGCAGGGCGAACACTCTTCCTAGCAACTAGAGTTGTCTTCATACGGGGAAACATAAGTCTTGGTTCGGAGGGAATAGAAGTAGCAGGGGAGGATATGTCAGTAGGTACACGGGTAACCTCAGGTGATGCAATGGGAGAGACATGAGGAGTAGGAGCAGTCTCTTCCTCCTCAAAAGGCTCGGTATCCTCACCTGATGCCAAAAGTGGCAACACAGGTACTGGAGGAATGGGTGGTGGTGAAAAAGTAGTGGAAGACAAAGAGCCCTCAACATCAGAGTCTGAGACAGAGTAAAGTACGACAATGTTCGGGTCTGAAGACATATCTCTGTGATAATCAAGGTGAAATAAAAATAAATAACTCATATAATGGAATCGCCTAAAAATAAATAAATATGCACTTATGATGAAATGATGAGATGCTATGATGATGTGGTTATAGTCTAGGGTCCATGATGCATCCTAGTTCGCTATAACCTTAGCTCTGATATCAATCTGTCACACCCCCAAAATACCTGAATGGCAGCGGAATGGAATACCTGGGGGTGACTATCATAGCACCACAGTTACAGTTATATTGAACGACCTAAAGTGTCGTTTTGAAAATACATCGTTTGATTCATTCAAAATATTCAGAGTTATAAAACATAGATCCCAAAAGAGTTGGAAATTTTAAGTAAATAAGTTTAGTACAATCAAATGATAGTTCACAAGTGCATGAAAATCCAAAATGAGACGCGTCATCCTTGCTACTCAATGAAATGACTCCATGCATGTCATGAAGCATATGTCTTAGTTACCTGAAAATACATTGCGAAAACGGTCAACAATAATGTTGGTGAATAATCATAGGTTTGTAAGTTAAATCGTATGTACATAAGCCAAAAGTATAAAGTAAACCGACAAAAATGTCAAAATGCTACATTGGCTCTTAAGCTCATGACCCCGAAGCTAGACGTTACTTGGCCCCAAATGAGTGTTTACCAGACACTCTAATATATTAGACATGAAATGCATTCGTACCCGTTGGAGCAACCCAAACATGAATGGAGGAGTCACCCTCAATAGATCTATTCACTCACTCTCGCTTGTAGATTAATTGACGGTCCATGATAATAAAGGGGACTTGTCATGACGTGGTAATAAGGCAACTTAAGCAATGTAAGGAATTTAATACTTTGGCATGTACAGAAAAATAAGTAATGCAATGTATTCTCCCCCGTGGGATTTGAAATCAAATATGTAATTGAAAACGGGGCTACGAAAACTCACCTTAAGTGATAGTACGATGAGATGAAATGATCGGGACAACAAGGCACGTATACTAGCCGCAACCTAAATTAATGAATATGATCTACTTTAGATCATGAAATGTTGTAATGAATATTCATGCACATGATACCTATACCACTCGTAACTTGAAAATACTTGTAATCGTCAAAGTAGGTAATTTCCATACTTAGAAAAAATAAGTCCAATTAGAAGTATAGAAACTTATCGTAATATATCGTATATAAAATGTTAGTGTTATATTCCTCGTTTTGAAAACCTTAAAATAACGTCTAGTAGTCGCATAAATAAACCATGGGTCGTACGTACTTCGTTAGTTAAAAATAAAATCCTTGAATAAGAAATCTAGAAAATATATCATTTAGTACGTAGTTATATTATTTCTAGTAGTGACTAAATATATATATATATATATATATATATATATATATATATATATATATATATATATATATATATATATATATATAGTTTTGATGATTTTAAAACGTGTATAACTTGGTCGTTTTAAGTTCATTTTCCTCGTTCCTTATATCCACGGATTCGTCTTCGTATGTACTAATATATTTTTAATAGTTTGGCTCTTCTAGGTTATGTCTAATGCCTCTATTTGTCCATTGAAAATCGTCAAACAGCATGCAGTTTTTCAGAAAAATAGTTTTCGTCAATTAACTTGCAAAAATCATAACTCCTTCATTATAAGCTCGTTTTAATCCGTTCTTTCGCCCACGGCTTCGTTTTTAAAAGTATTTTCTAAATCTTTGATCAAAAATTACCCCATCACCTACTGAGTTTCCCACGTTTTAAAAATATTGACAGTAGGTATATGTAATGTTTCAAAAACCATTTCCAGGGTTCCAATCTTGTTCCAACTTCAACCAAACCACTTTCAATCACCACAAAACTAGTCTAATCCTACCATACATCTTCTTAGGGTGTCATGAGTTCCTAAAAATCATAAATCAAGTGGATCTAACAAGGATCTAACTATAATCTATTTCTATGGCTCAAAAATTAGATATGTATAAAATAGAGTGGTATAAATAGCATATGCATGTAGATCTAGTATATATATCATATGAATCTTGTAAAAACTTGGTAAAATCATAAGGATGAGTTTCATACACTTACTTGAAAGATTAAGGAGATTTTGAGGATGAAAACCTATGTAAACCTTGAGTTTATATTTCAAAACCCTAAAAGGAGTATAAACTACACTATATATTATACTTGATCTTGAAAATTTATGGTTCTTGCTTGTTTTTGTGTTGAGGCCGAGCACCACAAGGAAGAGAGAAAAAGAAATGAGTCTTGCTTTTTGATTTGGTGAAATGAAGGAAAAATGTAGTTTTATGTTTTATATATTATATATATTGAACTCAATAATGCATACGTAAATGCTTAAGTAAAATTTTCAAGTTATGTAAGAAAAGGGGGATGGGGGGGGCGGCATCTAGTGGAAAAAGAGAGAAAATATGATGTTTTGTGTAAGAGTTATTAGAAATTTGGTAGTATTATATATATATATATATATATATATATATATATATATATATATATATATATATATATATATAGTTTTAGGAAATACCAGGTACCGAGTTAATTAAAAATAAATTTTAACGGAGTTAACCGGGACATAATAAAGTCGTAAAAATTGTAAAAATATGTCGGGTATAAATATTGAACATTTAGATAATTATTATTTAGTTTCTACGAAAACTGTCATAATTTTAGTAAACTTACGATAATAATAAAATAAATTTACAAAATACCGGGTAAATTAATATTATAATTTTTATATTATTAAAATGAATATAAAAATATATTGGGATCATAGTCGGGAGTGTCGGACGTATTAGTCACATTATTGATCGCGTGTTAACGTTTATTTAGAAATAATTAAACGTAAAAGTTAATTATACCAAAAGTACTAATTTAAATATCCTATGAGTGGAATAGTATGCAAGTGCCATAATGATGATATGCAGACTATTTCTAGTCCGTATAAAATATCCCAATGATAATGCATGAATTCGCTCCTGAACCAATACGGTGACGCGAATTTTGAATACCCGTAAACTAAATTTACGATGAAATGAGTAATGCACATGAATAGTGGTTTTCTCTCGGAAATGAATAGTGTCATGTGAATAGTGAAATTTTTGAATGTTTCTCGGAATATCAAACTAACCTCAAAAATGATGAATAGTGATCGATGAATAGTAATTGGTGAATAGTAAGATGTTGAGGTTTGGAAAAATGACCTGAAATCGTGGGGTGTGATATCACTTCATGTTCATGTCTCATCAAAACCTGAACATATCGTAAGTTTACTAAAATTATGACAGTTTTCGTAGAAACTAAATAATAATTATCTAAATGTTCAATATTTATACCCGACATATTTTTACAATTTTTACGACTTTATTATGTCCCGGTTAACTCCGTTAAAATTTATTTTTAATTAACTCGGTACCTGGTATTTCCTAAAACTATATATATATAAATATATATATATATATATATATATATATATATATATATATATATATATATATATATATATATATATATATATATATATATATATATATATATATATATATATATATATAATACTACCAAATTTCTAATAACTCTTACACAAAACATCATATTTTCTCTCTTTTTCCACTAGATGCCGCCCCCCCCCCCATCCCCCTTTTCTTACATAACTTGAAAATTTTACTTAAGCATTTGATAATGCATGAATTCGCTCCTGAACCAATACGGTGACGCGAATTTTGAATACCCGTAAACTAAATTTACGATGAAATGAGTAATGCACATGAATAGTGGTTTTCTCTCGGAAATGAATAGTGTCATGTGAATAGTGAAATTTTTGAATGTTTCTCGGAATATCAAACTAACCTCAAAAATGATGAATAGTGATCGATGAATAGTAATTGGTGAATAGTAAGATGTTGAGGTTTGGAAAAATGACCTGAAATCGTGGGGTGTGATATCACTTCATGTTCATGTCTCATCAAAACCTGAACATGTTATAATCCCACTATACGTTATTAATCATTGATCATCTTAATGACTTCTTGTATATGTCTTAATTAAAAGACCATAACATGCTAACGTCTTACTTTATTATAAGTCTTGTAATACTTAAAAGACTTCATGTTTATAACTATACAATAAAGTATAAACATGTATAATTAAAGTAATCATGAACACCATCATTTGGTTTCAATAATATTTTCAAGTTAACACATTACTTCATTTATTTGTGTCATTCTAAGAATACATAATTATTGAAGTAGTATTATATTACTTCATGCATTTATGTCATTCCAATAATACATAAATATTAAAGTTGAAGTAGTATTGTTATTGACACGTGTTCTAATAGATGTCTAATTTAGAAACTGTAAATTATCCATGTTGGTCTCACGCATACATGGAAATTCACCTTGTTGTTAATATTTAGCCTGCGTCTCACGTTTACTAAATTTCAACACCAAGTGTTTCTTAGATTAGATTTATATTAATCATATTAGAACTATAGTCTCTTACTTTGCAGTTAAGAGAATCCGTTAAATCATATTCTTATGTGTTGTACCTTGCACACAATGTAGATTTCTCCCACTTGTGCATGGAACAACATCATGTACCACATAAACAACACGCACGCGTTTGCTAATATGAACAATATGATTTGTGTCATTAGCATAACTAGTAGATACAGAGTTTACTCAATTAATCAAGGAAACGCACATGACTATCCTTGAAAATATTAGTGTCTATATTTGGAAAGTAATTAGCTTGAGACATTCAAAAGATAATCTGAGTTACAATTAAGACAATAAGTCTTATAACTCCCACTGAATTAGAGAACATTACAATAATCCCTTATTCAGCCATAAGAACACAATACTCCCACTGAATTTGACAACATTGTAAATGTTTCATTAATCAGTGAAAGGAAATAGTGTACTGTTTACTTTCCAACATCTTTTAAGAAAACCTATTCCAACAATTATATATAGGTTCTAAAAGAATGTATTCTACTACATAAATGTGATTCATCACATTCCAAACTATTAACTTGAAAAAAAACTGGGCATGCAATTTCTTCCTGTATAGATCTACCATTCCAACAATTGTATGTAGTATCTTTAAATGGTCAAATCAAAACAACTAGATAAAATAATCTAATTCGTCTTTTACTATTTTGCAGTAATCAGTCTAGCTTCTAATTTAGTAACTCATAAAGTGCAAATAATCTTACTATTAAATTTTGCTATGAGTTATGTATTTAGAATTTAGACAATTCTAATCATCCTATTATACCTTTCTCATTCATGAAAAGGATTAGGATTAAGTCTCACACTTCTCTTATGGAAAGAAGACTTGGTTTATTCTTTTAGTAAAATTGACTCTAACCAAAAACCCATATGGGTGTAGATCAATTTACTTGATAAAAGAATAACTTATGTTTACGGTTTTAATGTTGCATTAATACATTTAAAGAATTTACAAAATTCAATTTTTAGTATTTTCGATAATTTATATTTCCAAGAAAATATAATACCCAAGGATATATTCATATAACCAACATAATTTTTTGAAAATCTAGGATCCAACTTTACATATGTTCCACCACATCAATTGATCTGCTAGTGGTGAAAGTATATGATAACGCTCAAAACTAACATGTTTTTAGTCGCGTTATTGATTGTTTTATGTGTGAAAATTGGTCATATTTGTATATATTTGTTACTTAATCGTGGAAAAGTGTTTATGCATGCAAATCAGTGTTCTAAAAGGCGCGACAAGGCGCCGCCAAGGCGTCGCCAAGGCGCGAGGCGTGGCCTCGGCGCCACGAAATGGACCAAGGCGTGAAGTCTAGGCGTCGTGTGAAAAGGCGTGGAACAAGGCGCGAAAAGGCGTGCCAAGGCGCGCCTTATCGTATGGCGTGGCGCCATTTTTAGAAGGGGATGACGTGGGCTTAAATTTTGGGCCTAGTAATTTCTAAACATAGTTCAAATTTTCACTTTATTTCTTATGCATATCACTTTTTGTAAGCTCACCTTTTGTAAACTCACCTTTTGTAAACTCGATATGCATATAAAATATGATATTATAACATAAATGATAAATATATAAATATTTTTTCGCCGCCTTAGTCACGCCGCAAAAAACGCCATGGCTTCGCCATGGCGCGTAAGGCTTGAGGCGTGGCCTTGCCGCCACGCCACGCCTCACGCCATTTATAACATTGATGCAAATATAGCCAAAAGCAGGTAAAAATGATTAAAAGATGTAGAAATGAAGTGGACATGTATTTTTGGAGAATTTCAAAAAAGATCAAGGAAGAAAGAAACGTCGCATGGACAAAAGGATTTGATAAAGACAAGTTTTCTACACGAAATTATAAAAGAAATATCAAGTTCTAATGGACAAAGTCATGCCACGAAGAAAAATAATGCATGCAATGTAAAACGACAAAGAAAAGACAAAGAAAGAATGTTCAGACAATCTCCAACCGATCGGATGCAAATCGTATCTGATTCGGCTGGAAACGTGCCAAAAGATTGACCATCCGATCGGATGGTGAGAAACCGATCGGATGGGGTTGACTGAAGTTACAAGTTTTGTATTTATGGACGTATTTACTCCCCATAATCATGTGTGGCTGATCATTTCTGCTTATTAACTATTGAGGGACGTTTTTACTTGAAGAATAAGTGTCATTATGCTATATAATGACTACTTAGGATGTAGAATTACTTGTACCACCAATATCTAACTTAGTATTACACCAAATCTTGTTAGTTTATCTTATATTGCCCGAAAGTTTACTAAGTGTTGTAAAAACATCCAGAACGTGTTGAGTTAGAGTCTCAAGCATTGGTTCGAGTGTGGAGTTGTTTACTTACGTTAGTGAGCAATTGGAGGAGTGTGGTTGCTAAAGTTCCACAAGTTTATTGTAATTCTCAAGACTAGGTACACCTTGATACTTATAATGAACAATTGTTACTTTGAATTTTATGAAAGTTTTCTTATTTACTTGTGTTTTAATATAATTGCTATGGAGTAATTTGTGATATACTTGTGTATATGATGTGATTGGTTAATGGAGTATTCCTTTATGAAAAAGGTGATGCATGAAAACATATCTATTTTATGAGTTTGTTGAAATAACATTTTTTCTTGCTTAATTTGTTGGTAAAAACAATCTCTTGAAAAATAGGTCCGAAAGGAATTTCAACTTGTTTTTATTCCAAAATATTAATGCACCAAATTAGTATGGAATAGGATGCTTGACAACCATCTTATTTACTTGTTAAAATGGATTTGAGACGATTTCATCACGAAAAAGGACCGAAAGGATTCGTAGGAATTCATAAGAAAAGAATTGATTTTCAAAACAACCATGTGATTATAGCATTGTCATACTAATTTGATATGTTCGAAAGGAGTCATTTAGGTGATAGAATTCTTAGTGGTAGTGAAAACATGACATACATCATACATTGTATAATTACTCATTTTTAGTTGCGCATCATAACAAGTTTTACACCAAACTTTGTACTCAAATTGTCATAATACTCCTAATGACCAATCAAGGAATTATACATAAGTATATGTTTTGTTTTTACTTGAGTTTCTTTTAAATCTATATTTTACATAAATTTGGATTGACAACCCTTATTTAACAAACGTTTTTCTTATTACTAAAACAACCAAATCCCTTGGGACGATCTCGACTTACCCACCTTTATTACACCGGACGAGTATACTTGCTCGTATGTGCTAAATAATAATCGGATAATTCGTGTTTATAAATTTTAAAACTTGTACTAATAAAACGCACATCAGTATAAAAGATGGTAATCTGTCGAACAATAATTGGCAAACACTTTTCCAATTCCTAGATCATTATGGGATTTACATCAAACTGATTCATCAATTTGTCATGTAAGCATGTTTCATCCCATCTCATGCCTTAAGTTCTAGGTCTCACGTATCAACTTAATTAAGTCGTCTAACTTAGAAACTGCAAATTCTCCATGTGTGGTCTCACGCACACTCAGAAATTTACCTTGTCATTAAAATTTAGTCTGCGTCTCAAGTTTACTAAATAATAACTTCAAGTGTTTCTTATAGTTAGATGGCATGTAACTTAAATTTTAAGGGTATAAAAATTTTTGATGTGAAAATCAAAACATGTATAAAGATGCATGCACTCATCTTTATAACATAAGTTTTCAAAAACCTTTTTACTACCAATTCTTAAGAATTAATACAAAAAGTTTTACTTGAGGTAAAATACCTTAAGATGATTTTATACAAGAATGAGACGTATCCGTAAATGTGATAACCAAGGCAGACTCTAAGGCTCTTTCCAAGCCTTCTTATCACAACTATGAATTTGCCTTAAAGGAGTTACTTTTAAAAGCATATTGTACAAAACATCAATCAAGCCAAAGTTTTCGGATTAAATCTTAAAACATGTAACAAAGTATTAATCTTGCTAGTCTCGCCTTGGAGCAAATTACCGTGCGAAGCGAACCGTTGTTGGTACATAAGACACCGCAAGAATCATTCTTTATCACTTAAAATTTCACCATTATTAGTCCAATTAATTTTCTTTATAAAAAATTACCCTTTTATTGCTTACAACGTGTCCAACAAAATAAAACAATAAACAAGTAATTTAAAGACAAATCTTGCAACTAATAAACATAACAATTATAAGGTGAAACAATTAGCCACATGCATTCTAGATTAGAAAAGATCCTAATAAAATCAATTCTAGGTTTCAATATGCATATAATTAACTAAGGCCTTCCCTTCTAAAGGAAGTGAGCCACATACATTTACGAATCAATTGCGTAGGCCAAAGTGAATCACATACCACATAACATTTAAATTGATTTTAATAATTATGGGGTCTTCCCCAATTAGGATCTATCTAAACATGTGACATAGCTTAACAATTAATAAACAATTAATAACTCATGACTAACATGCATGTTTCATCACGGATCAAAGCATAACAATTACCAATTTGGTCAAGGATACGCCCAATTAACACATAAACATGTAGGCTACCTAGGGTTTCTAATCCAATTAATATTAAAAAACACAAACCCTAATTTGGATAAAGAGGTAATCGACCCCCCCCCCCCAATTTTTTTAGGGTTTAGGAAATTTAAAGAACCCTAGATCTATAAAAACAACCTAACATGTATCTAAAACAATCAAAATTCGTTTTTTATGTGTTTTATGTAATCAATTACATGTTATAGCAAGCTCGTGATACCACTGTTAGAATTTAAATAACATGACAATCATATAAATAGGTAAACACATATGCGGAAGCGTAGGAACATCTATAACATATAAAAGATTAACATAAATTAAATAGGAACATACCTTTAATGATTCTAGCAAAACAAGAATCAATAATTAATCTTGAACATGTGATGAACCCTAGTTAAGGTTTATATAGATCAATGATTAACCCTTTACCGTTTTGTTAATTGATCCCTTGATAATTACTATAGTGAGTAATTACCTCGTTCTTGTACACACGTACTATAACTAAATTAATGTTAATGCTAGTTAATGAAAACACAAGATTTGTTTTTATGGAAAAACAAACCAATCGACCCTAGGAGATGGTATACGATCGGCCAAGAAAACAAAGAAAAGAAAACAAGTTTAGGGTTTTAGCTTGTGCACAAAAGGTACCAAAGAATGACCCTAAGCCTTGTTTATATACTAAGTGAAACTTGGAGGACAAGTTGGTTTAGGATTGGGCTTACCCAATTCCATTCGACTGGCCACAATATCCCATAAGGGATTCCGGATCTTTCTTGCGTCCAATTTACACTCTAGTCCTTTTCTTTAATACTTAACGATAGTTAGTCCATACGGTTGATCACAAACAACCATTAGTCCTTATTTTGTGTTTTAAATAATTAAATATACATAAAATTTTATATATTAATTATCTTTCATTAATTCCTTCATACGTAATGTGTGCAATCCCGAGGTCTCGAGTTTGATCCTATACATTTAACTTATTAATATTTATCCAATAGTCCAACAGTATAAGCAGTTCTTCAGAAAGGCAAAAGAAGTCACCCGGATCAAACGCCCCAAGTTGATAATTATGACTCCACAACCGGTCGACAGTGGGATTATACAACACCAGGTTAACGTTTTTTTTAATGCAAAGTTACAAGATTCAAATTTATAAATAGCTTATTTAGTGAGTAACATTTAAATTTCTTCGTTAATGGTTTTACCTATATGGGATTGTAGGTTCCAGCAATGTCAGTCAAGGTTTACATCATTCTACAGCAAATTCAAATGAACCACAAACCGACATTGCGAGTACATCTAGAAAACATCCCTGCAAGAGACAAAGGAAAGTAATATACGAGATTCCTAGAATAAACTTTGATATTGACGAGGATGAAGATGTTTTAGGTTCAAATGGCCAAGACAAGTTTTATGGAATCTGCCCAGGTGATAATAACTTCAACCACAAACTTATTAACATAACAAACTTGACACATGGACAAACCTTATTTTATTTTTCACAACCATTTGTTTGGGTTGCAGAATATGTTGACCATGGAGATCCAACCAATATATGTGGTGCATGTAATGCTCTATTGTGGGATTTCGAGGCGAGGCTGAAAAGGCGTTTTCGTAATGGGTGGAGTTACTCTACATGTTGCCTTTATGGAAAAATAAAGGTTGCAAAACTAAAAGAGGCCCCAAAACATTTGTTGGACCTGTTTCGCAATGATGATGCGACATCCAAAAATTTTCAAAAAAATATTCGTACGTACAACATGATGTTTTCCTTCACCTCAATGGGCAGAAAAATTTGATCATTCCGTCAACAAGGGTAAGGGCCCTTATTGTTTCAGGCTTCATGGTCAAAACTATCATAGACATGGTACTCTTTTACCAAAGGAAGGGTCCAGCGCAAAGTTCTCGCAACTGTACATATACGACACGGAAAATGAGGTAAAGAACAGGATTGACGCACTCCGGTATGAAACACTTTTAACTTCTTTCTTTTGACATATTTACATATATATTATGTGTAACACCCCCTAATTTGAAATGCGGCAGCGGAATAGAAATTAGGGTGTTACGGTGAGGATCGAAGTCATAATGATAGAAAACGGCTCGAAGAGACGTTTTAAAACATAATTTCATAAATATTTGAAATACAATAGGTCCTTATCAGAGTATTATAAAAACTTGATGTTTTAAACTAAATCAAAACATCATTTATTTTACATCATATTTGAAATAAAGTAAACATATTTTGAAGATTTTTGCCGCCCGTTCCATGCTTGCTTCCCCTGTTAAATACCTGAGATACATGCTTAAAAGTCAACAAAATTCTTGAGTGAAATCATAGAGTTTGAATTTAATAATCATTTTGATACACAAGCAAGATTGTATTGGAAAATACAATCAGTTTGAAAACATTGATATTGCAGTTCATATATTGCACTAAGTCTCATGACACGCAAACGTTAACAAATACCGTAAACGGCGGGTGTTTATCAAATCAATGATAAATTTGCCCTCGTGTAATAGGTGATTTGCCAGTTCCTATTTTTACTCAAACATAATTATCACGACTAATACGACTAACCACATGCATAATGGCATTCCGTCAAGCATTAGTGGGACAGGCTGTCAAACCTTAAATAGATCTATTCATTATATTCGCGTTCACCGCAATGATTAATGGCTCATGAATAAGGGTCTTTTGGCAATAGCTAACTTAGGCATATATCAGTCAGGAAAGCATACAGAAAAATACTTGCGATCTATTTATAACATGTATCCCCCTCACGGAGTTTTAAAAATAATTAAATGTGAGGCTATGACTCACCTTGATTGATACTGAAAATGAAGAAAATAAAGTTGGACGAATTTATGAAAACGGCTTCGAAACACAACCTGATAAATAAATTTATCTAAGAACTTGACCAAAAACTATTCGGTAATTATGAAGAAAATAACGAATATTCGATATTCGTTATGACGATTAAGTGATGTGCAGTGAAAATATTGTGATATGCATGATATGACAAAATATGATTTTTAAAATTATCCATCGAAGTTTTTCCTTTTTAATCGTAATTAAAATCTTAACCTTTTAAAATATCGTTATATATTATTAACGTTAAGTTAATAATATATATATATATATATATATATATATATATATATATATATATATATATATATATATATATATATATATATATATATATATATATATATATATATAAAAAAATAAAGCTTAAACATGTTATGAATTAAATTGACGAAAATAGAAAATAAATAAGAATGATAAATAAGTTATGTTTAGTCTTTGTCTCCTTTTCCAATTTTACCATTTTTACACTAACGATACTTGCGTTACACCGTTAGTCCTTTTTATATATTTTTCAACTATAGTCCTCTACTTTGTCCAATAATCAATACAAACCTTCTAATATTAATTTTTATCACATTTTAACCTTAGATTTCTGTATTTACAGGTTTAGTCCTTGATTTTCAATATTCACACATTTAGTCCTTCTAGGTGTCGTCGCGTTACATTTTTAGTCCAATTTTACAAAAATGATTATGGAACTTTTCTAAAAATTTCCGTAGCTTATTTATTAAGTATAAAGCTTATTTTAACTGCTTATTCATTTAAAAGCTTATTTTTATAGCTTATGGGCCTGGAACGATTTAACTTAAGGCCCGTTAAGATTTTTAGAGGCGAGGGCATAGAAAAAGTTTTGGGCTTGGCTTTGGACCATTTTTATGATTCTAAAAACATTTCTTATAGGCCCAGTGGGCTTACGGATTTCAAATGCTTAGTGGGCTTTAGTTAAGCCCACTCGACAAATAGAAAGATTTTGTATGAATTTTTGTTTTAAAAATCTGGTTTGAGTCATTTCAAAATGGTTCGATTGTGGTGTCAAGATGTGATTATTTTTACAAGTTGTTTATACGAAAATGTTAGTTTTCTAGGTGGCCTATGACGTCGTGATAAAATATGGTACTATCGTTAAATGATATTTTAAGTTATACGTTGGTTTTGTGACATGTTTGGATCGGATATATAACTTGAAAACTTGCAAAATTTTACTAAGTGTTATACTAAATTTCATACGATGGATACAAGTTAAAATGAATGCATGAAATGATTATAACGTTACAACTAAAGTGAATGGTGTGTGCTACGTGATTCCTAGGCCTTCCAAGATAGAGGCTAATCACGTCTCGTGTACTAAAAATAAATATATACGTGAAATAAACGTGCAAAGTGTAGACGTTCGAATCAAAAATCACAAAGTGCATGAACATATAAATACGTATGAAATGGATTAGAATTGAGTGTAAGAAACTTACAAACACCTTAGAGGTGATCAAGAGTCGAGATAGGTATAAAAGAACACAAGAAATCACGTCAAAGCTATATAACCCAAACGTTATATATTATTTCAAACCCGATATCCTTTCTTTGCTTCCAATATAATACCACTCGACTTGTAAGCTTTATGAGAAGGATTTGAAGGTCAAATAATTGCAGTGGAAGAATGAGAGAATGAATAAGAGTAGGATGCATGCAATGTACGTACATATATTACAAATATATATATCGTTAGTAGAGAAATTCAAAGTAACTTCTTCATACACTATTGCATGTCAGTACTAGACTCTTTAGGTGATGCTTTATATTGTTTTAGGATGGTTTGTGAGTGCTTAAAATGAGGAGTGTGTTGGGTGATTAATGTTATATGTCGACCATGCAATTTCCCTTATATACGATTTACAAAATCATACACAACTTATTTATACATGATCATCATTAACATTTGAGCTTAGAATCATCTTAGGAATAATATTAGGAACGTTTAGAAACAAACTAGATTCAAAACGGTTAAGTTTTGAATATAGTCTAAATTGATTTGGATTTACTAGAGTCGAATACTTTGCCTCTTAAAAACGTATCAAAACTCAACGTAGAAACGTGAGACTTGACACACTAATTGTTGGCTAGTAGGTTAACGAGATGAGAAAATAAAATATATAGGTCGTGTGTAAGATTTAGGAATAGACGATGTGAATTGGAGATGGTTTACCTATGTCGATCGGATGAAAACTAATTACTTTTGGAAGTTGGGCCTTGATTTAGTGGGCTTAGGAATAGTGAAGGTGGATTGGGCCGAAGATAATTAAGGGTCCGGTTTGATTTAATTAGGTAATTAGGAATTTTTAATTATATTTAATAAATATAATTAGGATTAGGATTTAGGTTTAGGATTAAATGAAAAGTTTAAGTTTCGTGTAACGTGTCGAGGATTAATTCCGTCATTTCGTGAATTATATTATTTTGTGAAAATCGCCAAAATAATATAATAAGAAAAATTTTAAATTTTTCCGAGAAAATGGGAATTAGAAACGATAACGAAAGATTATATATTTATTAATGATTTAATTACAAGAAATTTTTACAGGGTTCTACAGTACCCACTTGTCATTCTGAATTTTGTCCCGAAATTCGATTTTAAGAAATCTAACAAGTGTGTTCTATGAAAATAAGTGCGGATATTTCTCACGGAATCTATCTTCTCTTTCCCATGTCTAAGTCGGTCCTCGCTTAGAGTCCCATCTTACTTTCACAATGGGGATACGATTCTGTTTGAGTTGTTTAACTTCTCTATCCATTATTTCCACAGGCTCTTCTGTGAACACTAGTTTGTCGTCCAATCTAATCTCTTTTAGTGGAATGACGAGAGTTTCGTCTGACAAACAATTCTTGAGTTGGGATACGTGAAACGTAGGGTGTACCCTACTGAGTTCATCCGGAAGTTCTAACTTATAAGCAACTGAACCAATTCTCTCCAGAATTTTGAAAGGTCCAATATACCTCGGATTTAACTTTCCACGTTTTCCAAAGCGAATCATTCCTTTCCATGGCGAAACCTTCAACATGACTTTGTCTCCTACTTGAAATTCCATAGGCTTTCTCCTGACATCAGCATAACTTTTCTGTCTGTCACGAGCAGCTTGCAAGCGTTGCTTGATTTGGAATATCTTCTCAGTAGTATCATGTATTAGCTCTGGTCCGGTAAGTTGCATATCACCAACTTCTGTCCAACAGATTGGTGATCTGCACTTTCTTCCGTACAGTGCCTCAAAAGGTGCAGCCTTTATGCTGGCATGGAAGCTATTATTGTACGAGAATTCAACTAATGGCAAGTGTCTATCCCAACCTTTTCCGAAATCAATCACACATGCTCGGAGCATGTCTTCCAAGGTTTGGATTGTTCTCTCACTTTGTCCATCGGTTTGCGGATGATAAGCAGTACTCATATCTAACCTAGTACCAAGAGATTTCTGTAGCGATTCTCAAAATCTTGAGGTGAATCGGCTATCTCTATCAGAAATAATAGATATTGGTACCCCATGTCTAATCACAATTTCCTTAAAGTACAACTGAGCGAGTGTTTCCATCTCGTCAGTTTCCTTGATTGGTAGGAAATGTGCAGACTTGGTCAATCGATCGATGATAACCCAGATTGTGTCTAATCCAGTCGAAGTCTTTGGTAATTTGGTAATAAAATCCATTGTGATTCGTTCCCATTTCCAAACCGGAATTTCTGGTTGCACGAGTAATCCTGATGGTTTCTGAGTCTCTGCTTTTACTCTAGAGCAGGTTAAACATTTACCAACGTACTCGGCGATATCAGCTTTCATATTTGGCCACCAATAATTCTTCTTAATATCTTGGTACATTTTATTGGAACCGGGATGAATAGAATATTTGGATTTATGAGATTCATGCATGATAAGGTCTCGAATACCTCCAAAGAGAGGAATCCAATATCTTTCCTTAAAACATAACATTCCATCATTTCTTCTCACAAATTCTTTTTCATTATTTGGCATTCTGTCAACCTGATCTTCCAGGTTTGACCTCCTGTCAATTTTCTCATATTGCCGGTTTTCTTCTTGTAGAGCTTCCATTTGAGCTTTGATGATTTGAGCAGGAAGTGGCGAATGAATTGTCATTCCTAGAGATCGAACTCTAAGAGGTTTAATTCTATCTTTTCTACTCAACACATCGGCTACTACATTCACTTTACCAGGATGGTAACGAATTTCACAGTCGTAGTCATTGAGTAATTCTAACCATCTCCTTTGCCTCATGTTTAGCTCCTTTTGATCTAAGATATGCTGTAGACTCTTGTGATCGGTGAAAACCGTACACTTTGTACCATATAGGTAATGTCTCCATATCTTAAGAGCAAAAACTACTGCTCCTAATTCTAGATCATGAGTGGTGTAATTTTCTTCATTCTTCTTTAGCTGTCGTGAAGCATAGGCTATAACTTTGTCTCTTTGCATTAGTACCGCACCTAAACCATGATGAGATGCGTCACAATACACTACAAAGTCCTCATTGCCTTCCGGTAATGCTAATATTGGTGCTTCACAAAGCTTCTGTTTCAGCAGTTGAAATGCTTACTCTTGCTTCTCCTCCCAGTTATACTTCTTGTTCTTCTGGGTTAGTTCCGTCAATGGTTTTGCAATCTTTGAAAAACCTTCTATAAATCTCCGGTAATAACCAGCGAGACCTAAGAATTGACGAATCTCGGTTGGGGAGGTGGGTGACGTCCAACCTTTAACTGCTTCTATCTTTGCGGGATCTACGTGGATACCTTTGTTGTTGATGATATGGCCTAAAAATTGAACGGTAGAAATCCAAAAATCACATTTGGAAAACTTGGCGTACAACTTTTCTTTCTTAAGTAACTCCAAAATAGTCCTTAAGTGTTCAGCATGCTCTTCTTTATTGCGCGAATAGATTAAAATATCATCAATGAACACAATAACGAATTTATCCAAGTATGGTTTGCATACTCGGTTGATTAAATCCATGAATACAGCTGGTGCATTGGTAAGACCAAATGGCATCACTTGAAATTCATAATGTCCGTATCGTGTTCGAAAAGCTGTCTTGGGAATGTCCTCTTCCCTAACTCTTAATTGATGATATCCTGATCTTAGATCGAGTTTTGAGTAAACACTTGATCCTTGTAATTGGTCAAATAGATCGTTGATCCTTGGTAATTGATATCGATTCTTCACCGTGAGTTTGTTCAACTCCCTGTAATCGATACACATTCGGAACGTTCCATCTTTCTTTTTGACAAATAGGATTGGTGCTCCTCAAGGGGATGAACTTGGTTGAATGAAACCTTTATCTGATAGTTCTTTTAACTGTTCAGATAATTCTTTCATTTCGGAGGGTGCTAATCGATATGGTGCTTTTGCAACGGGTGCTGCTCCAGGCACTAACTCGATTCGGAATTCTACTTGACGAGTTGGTGGGATTCCAGGTAAGTCTTCGGGAAATACATCAGAAAATTCTCTTACAACTAGCACTTCATCAAGTTGTTTCTTCTTTTCTTTTGTTTCTCCTCCCGTTACTTGGATTTGAAATACATGGCATCCTTTGCTTATGTATTTCATCGTCTTGGCGTACGAAATGATATTGAAAGAAGTTTTAGGTTTATCACCTTGGATGATTAAGGTTTCACCGTCGAAAGGAATTTGGATGATTTTCTCGTCACAAATTATTCTGGCACGGTGTTTAGATAACCAATCCATACCAATGATGACATCAAAACTTCCCAATTGGATGGGCATAAGATTGATAGGGAAAGATTTATTTAGAAGGGTTAAGGTGCAGTTTTCTATTAGGGTATAGGTACTTAAAATATTTCCATCTGCTAATTCTATTTCATAGATAGTATCTAATTCTACAGGAGTAATATTTAGAATTGCGGCAAACGAATTAGACACAAAACTTTTATCCGCTCCTGAATCAAATAATATCTTAGCATCTTGTTGAATTAATAGGAACGTACCAGTAACAACATCAGAGTTCTGTGTTGTGTTCCCATCACCAAGTACATAAGCTCTTCCTCTGGCAACATTATTGGTAAATTTCGGACATTGAGGTCTGTAATGTCCAACTTCTCCACAACCATGGCACTTTACTGCTATCGGTTGTGTGTTGGCTCCAGTCGCTCAACAGTCCCTTGTCATATGACCAATTCTTTTACAGTTGCCACAAACAGCCCTACATGCTCCAGTATGATGCATGTTGCACTTGTTACATGGGGGTAGAGTTCCAGAATAACCTTTACTTTCTGCAGGCACTGCTGCATAAGCTCGGGTAGCTTCTTGTCGACGATTTTGTTGCTGATGATGATTACTACGGTTCTGCTGTTGATCTCTGTTGCGATTTCTGCTTTGATTGTTGTTGTTGTTGTTGTAGCTACGGTTACCACTGTAACTGTTGTTATAGTTACGGTTGTTGCTATTGTTACTCCCACGGTTATCAGCACTTCTCTTATGCTCATTGATCACAGAAGTAGAACCTCTTTTGATCACCCGGGTTAACAATCTCTGTGCAAGCTCCATAGCTTCTTCTACTGTCTTTGGATTCGATGAGATAACATCTCCTTCAATGGATGGTGGTAGTCCCTCCACGTATTTCTCCAATGCTTGTTCAACATCGGGTACTATAGTTGGACACAGCACCGACAACTCCAGAAACTTTCTGTCATATGTCTTCAAGTCATTGTACCTTACAACTAGCTGATGAAATTCATCCTCCAGTTTTCAAATCTCTGTCCTTGGACAATACTTCTTCAACATTTTATTCTTCAACTCATTCCATGAAAGTCTGAAAGCTTCATCTGGACCCATAGCATTCGCAGTAGTATTCCACCACGATAATGCCTCTCCTTGAAGAGTTCCTGTAGCAAAGGTAACTTTGCTATTCTCAGGACAACCACTCCTCTTGAAGACTGTCTCAGTATGCTCAAACAAATGTGCCATTTCAGTCACTCCTTCAATTCCTTTGAAGTTTGTTGGCTTGCAAGTCATGAAATCCTTGTAAGTACAATTACGTGGAGTAATTGTATTAGCTTCACGATTTGCACCATTGGTATTATTCAAACGATCCGCTTCACGAGATGCAGATATTCCCTCAGCAATCATTCTCTGGACCTCAGTGGGGGTCATGATCACTTCCGGGTTAGATTTTTCGCTACTTGCATGCTCCATTTTTCTATTAATAATACAAAAATATAGCATTTAGAATTTTAAACAACCACTTGTTTAAAGGTTCTTGTGAAGTAGGGAAAATAAATAATTATGAGTCTTAATAATAATTGGGCATCATATGTAGTTTTTCTTTCGATACAACAGTCATAATCATTCCGATATGTTAGAGGCAATTATAATACACATGAACAACCATAAGCATAAGTTAACATTTGTATATAGTAATATCAAAACCAACAGCATAACATTAATAACTTAATCAGTTGAGTTGTTATAACAAAACGATACAAGCTTATTAAATGCCACATGCGACAGGCTTGAATGCCTTATTACTAGTACAAATACTAACTGTCTCTAATGATTAGGTATGTCCACATGTCCTCCCATCTCTAAGATCTGAGTTCGGAGTTCTTGCATCTCGGTATGATGTTGCATCTTCATATCTCCTACAATGTTTTCCAATGTATCTGCTCTTCGATGTGCAAGCTGGGCTTCCCAAGTACGGTTATGTCCCTCTCTTCGCAATGATATCGCGAAAGAACGTGTCTCAGAGATATCTGAATGTATCTGAGCTAACCCCTGCTGCAACTCTATCCTATTGGCTATAAGGTTATGTAAGGTGTTGTGGGTAGTATCTGAATGATCGAATGATGAATAATCAATCATCTGAAGAAGTGAGTCTATCTGATCTTCGTGATGCTCCAATCACGTCACTACTACAGAAGGTGAAAGGGTAGAGGGAATTTCCATCCTAGCACTCTCGCCAGTTTCATCAATATGAGCTGGGGGAGTAAAACCAGGCGGATAGGGTAATGATGGTGAAAATGGAGAAATATAATCAGAAATACGAAGGCGGCTGGATGTAGGTATATCTTCCTCAGAGATGGGTTCTCTTTGGTGAAAAATATATGGGTAAGTTTGGCTAAAAAGATTGAGTAGGTGATCAGGTGCATATGAATCAAAATCATGACGTGGTAATGGTGTCGATAAAACAAAAGCATCGGGATTTTCAGGCGTTGTAGCAATTTCGTCTTGCTCGAAGGGTTCTGTTTCTTGGGAAACAGCGTCAGGTACAAAAGTAGAACGATAAACAGGCGAAGTAATGGACGCGACGGAAATATCAGAGTCGGAGTCGAACATACTCATATTGAAACAATACTGTAACAATTCATAAATAGCGCAGAATAAGAATTTATTATCATAAAATTTTAACATATCATAATCAAAATATCATAGCTTAATGATTAACTTACGGAGTGCTGTAGCAAGCAGGTACGGCGGGCAAAAATTTATATGATGAAAATTTAATTTATTTGAAAGTGTGGTTATAGTTCAATGTTTGAAAACATTTGGTTCTCTATAACTATGGCTCTGATGCCAATCTGTAACACCCCCTAATTTGAAATGCGGGAGCGGAATAGAAATTAGGGTGTTACGGTGAGGATCGAAGTCATAATGATAGAAAACGGCTCGAAGAGATGTTTTAAAACATAATTTCATAAATATTTGAAATACAATAGGTCCTTATCAGAGTATTATAAAAACTTGATGTTTTAAACTAAATCAAAACATCATTTATTTTACATCATATTTGAAATAAAGTAAACATATTTTGAAGATTTTTGCCGCCCGTTCCATGCTTGCTTCCCCTGTTAAATACCTGAGATACATGCTTAAAAGTCAACAAAATTGTTGAGTGAAATCATAGAGTTTGAATTTAATAATCATTTTGATACACAAGCAAGATTGTATTGGAAAATACAATCAGTTTGAAAACATTGATATTGCAGTTCATATATTGCACTAAGTCTCATGACACGCAAACGTTAACAAATACCGTAAACGGCGGGTGTTTATCAAATCAATGATAAATTTGCCCTCGTGTAATAGGTGATTTACCAGTTCCTATTTTTACTCAAATATAATTATCACGACTAATACGACTAACCACATGCATAATGGCATTCCGTCAAGCATTAGTGGGACAGGCTGTCAAACCTTAAATAGATCTATTCATTATATTCGCGTTCACCGCAATGATTAATGGCTCATGAATAAGGGTCTTTTGGCAATAGCTAACTTAGGCTTATATCAGTCAGGAAAGCATACAGAAAAATACTTGCGATCTATTTATAACATGTATCCCCCTCACGGAGTTTTGAAAATAATTAAATGTGAGGCTATGACTCACCTTGATTGATACTGAAAATGAAGAAAATAAAGTTGGACGAATTTATGAAAACGGCTTCGAAACACAACCTGATAAATAAATTTATCTAAGAACTTGACCAAAAACTATTCGGTAATTATGAAGAAAATAACGAATATTCGATATTCGTTATGACGATTAAGTGATGTGCAGTGAAAATATTGTGATATGCATGATATGACAAAATATGATTTTTAAAATTATCCATCGAAGTTTTTCCTTTTTAATCGTAATTAAAATCTTAACCTTTTAAAATATCGTTATATATTATTAACGTTATGTTAATAATATATATATATATATATATATATATATATATATATATATATATATATATATATATATATATAAAATAAAACTTAAACATGTTATGAATTAAATTGACGAAAATAGAAAATAAATAAGAATGATAAATAAGTTATGTTTAGTCTTTGTCTCCTTTTCCAATTTTACCATTTTTACACTAACGATACTTGCGTTACACCGTTAGTCCTTTTTATATATTTTTCAACTATAGTCCTCTACTTTGTCCAATAATCAATACAAACCTTCTAATATTAATTTTTATCACATTTTAACCTTAGATTTCTGTATTTACAGGTTTAGTCCTTGATTTTCAATATTCACACATTTAGTCCTTCTAGGTGTCGTCGCGTTACATTTTTAGTCCAAGTTTACAAAAATGATTATGGAACTTTTCTAAAAATTTCCGTAGCTTATTTATTAAGTATAAAGCTTATTTTAACTGTTTATTCATTTAAAAGCTTATTTTTATAGCTTATGAGCCTGGAACGATTTAACTTAAGGCCCGTTAAGATTTTTAGAGGCGAGGGCATAGAAAAAGTTTTGGGCTTGGCTTTGGACCATATTTATGATTCTAAAAACATTTCTTATAGGCCCAGTGGGCTTACGGATTTCAAATGCTTAGTGGGCTTTAGTTAAGCCCACTCGACAAATAGAAAGATTTTGTATGAATTTTTGTTTTAAAAATCCGGTTTGAGTCATTTCAAAATGGTTCGATTGTGGTGTCAAGATGTGATTATTTTTACAAGTTGTTTATACGAAAATGTTAGTTTTCTAGGTGGCCTATGACGTCGTGATAAAATATGGTACTATCGTTAAATGATATTTTAAGTTATACGTTGGTTTTGTGACATGTTTGGATCGGATATATAACTTGAAAACTTGCAAAATTTTACTAAGTGTTATACTAAATTTCATACGATGGATACAAGTTAAAATGAATGCATGAAATGATTATAACGTTACAACTAAAGTGAATGGTGTGTGTTACGTGATTCCTAGGCCTTCCAAGATAGAGGCTAATCACGTCTCGTGTACTAAAAATAAATATATACGTGAAATAAACGTGCAAAGTGTAGACATTCGAATCAAAAATCACAAAGTGCATGAACATATAAATACGTATGAAATGGATTAGAATTGAGTGTAAGAAACTTACAAACACCTTAGAGGTGATCAAGAGTCGAGATAGGTATAAAAGAACACAAGAAATCACGTCAAAGCTATATAACCCAAACGTTATATATTATTTCAAACCCGATATCCTTTCTTTGCTTCCAATATAATACCACTCGACTTGTAAGCTTTATGAGAAGGATTTGAAGGTCAAATAATTGCAGTGAAAGAATGAGAGAATGAATAAGAGTAGGATGCATGCAATGTACGTACATATATTACAAATATATATATCGTTAGTAGAGAAATTCAAAGTAACTTCTTCATACACTATTGCATGTCAGTACTAGACTCTTTCGGTGATGTTTTATATTGTTTTAGGATGGTTTGTGAGTGCATAAAATGAGGAGTGTGTTGGGTGATTCATGCTATATGTCGACCATGCAATTTCCCTTATATACGATTTACAAAATCATACACAACTTATTTATACATGATCATCATTAACATTTGAGCTTAGAATCATCTTAGGAATAATATTAGGAACGTTTAGAAACAAACTAGATTCAAAACGGTTAAGTTTTGAATATAGTCTAAATTGATTTGGATTTACTAGAGTTGAATACTTTGCCTCTTAAAAACGTATCAAAACTCAACGTAGAAACGTGAGACTTGACACACTAATTGTTGGCTAGTAGGTTAACGAGATGAGAAAATAAAATATATAGGTCGTGTGTAAGATTTAGGAATAGACGATGTGAATTGGAGATGGTTTAGCTATGTCGATCGGATGAAAACTAATTACTTTTAGAAGTTGGGCCTTGATTTGGTGGGCTTAGGAATAGTGAAGGTGGATTGGGCCGAAGATAATTAAGGGTCCGGTTTGATTTAATTAGGTAATTAGGAATTTTTAATTATATTTAATAAATATAATTAGGATTAGGATTTAGGTTTAGGATTAAATGAAAAGTTTAAGTTTCGTGTAACGTGTCGAGGATTAATTCCGTCATTTCGTGAATTATATTATTTTGTGAAAATCGCCAAAATAATATAATAAGAAAAATTTTAAATTTTTCCGAGAAAATGGGAATTAGAAACGATAACGAAAGATTATATATTTATTAATGATTTAATTACAAGAAATTTTTACAGGGTTCTACATTATGTACTAAAATTTTATAACTATTCTGTCCTTCAAAATGAAGATTCCTCATGTATTATAGATCTAATTTGGAAGTGTTTGATGTTGCATTTTTAGAGATATATGTATAATCCTAACTTATCCTATTAATTACTATGTTGTTATTGCAGATCTGGATCAAAAAATGAAACGAAATCATCAAACTCACTTGATCCACAAATAATTGAAGGTTTAAGGAAGACTTAAGATGAGGAAAATGAATTGGTCAAGTCATATAGAATGGTCAGAGATCGATACAAAGCTAATGAACTTGACAACGTACGGTTGAGATTACTTTGTAACAGGGAATCTGACGGAAGGACTTACAATATCCCTACCGCCTCAGAGGTAGCTGCTTTAATTGTGGGAGAAATCCAAGATTCTCTTGATAAAAGAGATATTGTGATTGAAACGCGAACTGGTGAACTTAAACATATTAGTGTTTTGCACCCTTCAATTCTATCACTACAATATCCTCTTTTGTTTCCATATGGTGAAGATGGATATAGAACCAATATTCTTCATAGAGGCGTTATTAAACCAGACCAAAAAAAACGTGAAAGTTTAACAATGAGAGAATATTTTGCTTACATCATTCAAGAAATGAAAGACAGATTCTCACTCCATCATAACTCTAGAAGACTTTTTCAACAATTTTTGGTTGATGCTTTCACCATGGTCGAAATAGAAAGGTTATATTTTCATCGCACTAATCAAAAAATCCTACGTGTTGAATCATATCAACAGCTATCGAATCATGCTGATAAGGGAAACACAGATGCATCTACCACCTGCAAGCGTATATGCAATGTCATTGTGCAAAGTATATGGCCATCCAGATTTTTTCATCACATTCACATGTAATCCTAAATGGCCCGAGATTACAAGGTTCTTGAATGGAACTGGTCTTAGTCCCGAAGATAGGCCAGATATTATATGCAAGACCTTCAAGATGAAGCTTGATCATTTAATCAAGAATTTGAGGGAGTCAAAGATTTTTGGACGTGTCAATGCAGGTAAATGTTTAAAATGTTTAGTAAACTTCCTGTAGTTTATTGATATGTTGCTACCTGATTGTCACTGTTCTTTTATATATTGCAGTTGTAAACTTGGTGTAGTTTTTTATATACCTGATCGTCATTGTTCTTTTATACCTGATTGTCATTGTTCTTTATATAATGCAGTTAAATGTTTAGTAAACTTGCTGTAGTTTTTTGATATATTGCTACATGATTGTCATTGTTCTTTTATATATTGCAGTTGTATACACGGTCGAGTTTCAGAAGAGAGGACTTCCGCACGCCCACATATGTATTTTTTTGCACCCGGATGATAAGTTGGTTAATCATGAAAAGATCGATGATTCCATTTCTGCTGAGATACCAGACAAAAATAGTGACCCGCAAATTTATCGCCTTGTGAGTGAACATATGATGCATGGCCCTTGTGGAGCTAATAATCCAAGTTGCCCCTGTACCACTAAAGGGAAATGCACAAAAAAATTTCTAAAGAAATTTTCAGCTCGCACTATGACAGACTCTGATGGCTTCCCAGTCTAAAGGCCTGATAATGGAAGGTTTATTAAAAAAAGCGGGGTTGAGCTACACAATGGTTTTGTTGTAAGTTATAATAAATTTATGTTAAAAACTTACCAGGCGCACATAAATGTAGAGTGGTGCAATCAGGCTGGTTCTATCAAATATTTGTTCAAATACATAAACAAAGGACCAGATAGTGATACTGCTACCGTTTCTATTGACAAAAATGATAATCAAGAAACCACCAATGCAGAAGTGAAGGATTAAATCAAAGAATTTTATGATTGTAGGTATCTTTCAGCGTGTGAAGCTACTTGGAAAATTCTAGGGTACGAAGTCCACTACCGTTACCCCCCTGTTGAGAGGTTTCCATTTCATTTACTTGGACAACAACAGGTCGTGTATGGGGCTGATGACGATATTAACGATGTCCTAAACAAACCTTCAGTCACCTCTTCCAAATTTTTTGCATGGATGGAATGTAACAAAATCGATGCTCTCGCCAGAACTTTGACGTATGCTGAATTCCCGACTAAGTTTGTTTGGAAGCCTGATAAAAGGATATGGGAGCGTAGGAAACAGGGATTTACCGTAGGAAGGATTCATTATGTTCCTCCTTCAATTGGTGATGCATACTATCTGAGGGTTCTTTTGAATAAGGTTAAAGGACCGACGAGGTGGGAAGATATTCGCACGGTTAGTGATAGATTCTATGATTATCAGGGTAAAGATGAAGATGTATGATTCATATAGGGACACATGCTTTGCACTCGGATTGTTAGACGATGACAAAGAGTACATCGAGGCTATTAAAGAAGGACATCGTATTTCGTTCGCTGATTATGTTCGTCGTTTATTCGTGATGTTGCTTACATCAAATAGTATTGTTAGACCCGATCATGTATGGAACGAAACATGGGAATATATGTCTGATGATATTGAACATGAGCAACGGACTTTTTAATAATCCAGGTAACATTGTTTCCACTCCATTAAACTTAAATTAACTATTTTAGCACTTAAATTTTGTTCAGTTATTCATTTACATATTCCATTTCTCTTTGCATATTTGGAGATCCGTGAACGTCATCATAAAAATCTATGTCTAAAATATATAGACAATCTTCTTCGTAAGAATGGAAGTAGCTTAAGTTCTATAAACGAAATGCCTTTACCAGATTTGGAGTTCCTGGAAAACCACACAAACTCTTTGATTCATGACGAAATTTGCTATGACACCGACTTACTGAAAGCAGAACATGACACGCTCTTTCCAAGTCTAACAGCTGAACAAAAGATAGTATATCAAAGAGTTATCTCAGCTGTTGAAAATAAAAAAGGCAGTGTTTTCTTCCTTTACGGATATGGTGGTACAGGAAAGACATATATATGGAAAACATTATCTGCTGCTATACGCTCTAAAGGAGATATTGTTTTAAATGTGGCATCGAGTGGGATTGCTTCTTTGCTTCTAACAGGTTTGTACCTATCTGATCTAATGTAACAATAAAATTTTATTGGTGAGATAACTAATATAGATATTCGATGTATAACATACCTTCAATATTGCTTCTTTGCTTCTGACAGGTGGTCGTACGACCCATTCTCGCTTTGGTATACCTATTAATCTTAACGAGGACTCCTTTTGTTCAATAACCGCTGGTACAGATCTTGCTGCTTTATTGATCAAGACAAGTTTGATAATATGGGACGAGGCTCCAATGATGCACAAACATTGTTTTGAAGCTTTAGATCGATCTTTCAGAGATGTTATTGGGACCACTAGCCCAAATGCAAAAGATATGCCGTTTGGTGGTAAGGTTATCGTCTTTGGAGGAGATTTTAGGCAAATTTTGCCAGTTATACTAGGTGGAACAAGACAAGACATTGTACATGCATCTCTTAATTCGTCTTATATATGGGATGATTGTACAGTACTTGAGTTAACGACAAACATGAGATTGAGAGAAGGTTCTGATAACTGTAATATTCAAGAAATCAAGGATTTTGGAGATTGGATATTAAAGATGGGAGATGGTCGTTTAGGTGTTGCTAACGATGGTGAGGCAACAGTTGATATTCCAGATGATTTACTCATAACTGATAATGTTAATCCTATTCCCTCACTGGTGGAATTTGTTTATCCATCGTTTCTCAACAACTTACATGATTCTTCTTTTTTTCAAGAGAGGGCAATTCTTGCTCCCACCCATGAAGTTGTTGAAGTTATAAACGACCATTTGCTATCTCAAATTCCAGGTGACGAGGTTGTTTACTATAGTTCAGATAGTATATGTGAATCCGAAGGTCTTGACAATGATTACACCGAATCTTTGTACTCTCCTGAAGTGTTGAATGGTCTAAAGTTGTCTGGAATACCCAACCACAAATTAGCTCTCAAAGTTGGTGCACCAGTCATGCTTCTTCGAAACATTGATCAAAGTGCTGGGTTATGCAATGGGACAAGACTAAGGATTCTAAAACTTGGTGAACACGTTATCGAGGCACAAATCTTAACGGGAACAAATGTCGGCCACACTACTATCATCCCACGGTTGAAACTCAGTCCTTCAGACAAGAGGCTTCCGTTGAAGATTAATCGACGCCAATTTCCATTAACTGTATGTTTCGCAATGACCATCAACAAAAGTCAAGGCCAGTCTTTATCAAAAGTTGGAATTTTTTTGCCTAAGCCCGTCTTTACACATGGTCAGCTTTACGTCGCTGTGTCTAGAGTAAAAAGTCGGAAAGGATTGAATGTTTTGGTATATGACAAGGATGGTAAAGTTTCAAAGAGTACTTTGAATGTTGTTTACCATGAAGTGCTACAAAAGATTTGATCCGCCATTAGTTAAAATGATTTATTCTTCTTTGTTACTTTTACCTATCTTATATCTACTCAGGTTTAACTAGGGATGGCAAAAGCACCCGAAACCGACGGGGAAAACCGAAACCCGAACCGGTTGGGTCGGGTTCGGGGGCGGGTTGGCGGGTTTGGATGCGGGTTTGAGTATTGATATAATTTTTTAGCCGGGTACGGGTTCGGGTACGGTTTCTGGTAATACCCGCCCGATTACCCGTACCCGTACCCGTACCCGTATCCGTTTACCCGAATCTATACCCGCTTTATTGATATTGTAATTAACTACTACCTCCGTCCCATTTAAAGTGTCCACTTTCATAATGCACAAAGTTTTAGGAGATTCCACTAACTAAACTCTCCACCAATCAAATATTATTTTTACCCACTAAACTCTTATCTTATTGGTTGGAAGGTACAAGTGGACACTTTAAATGGGACATGCAAAGATTCCATTGTGGACACTTTAAATGGGACGGAGGGAGTAGAATATATACGTATTATATATAATTTCTTCCATTATATTTTTTTATATACGTATCTCTATTACATAACATATTTTATTTTGTACATGAATTATTCAAAAGCATTAAATCGTTTGATACTATATTCATTTTCTTTAACTTTAAAAATAATAATTATATCAGGGTGTTTTCCTTTGTTTTTCGGTGGATTTTAGTGTCACTTAATGTTAATACCGTTATTTTGTCTATATATTATTCAATTATATATTATTCAATTGGGGATAACCGAAACCTGCGGGGAAACCCGAAAAACCGATGAATAATATTAATCGGGTACCCGACGGGTTTGGGTATGGATATTATAAACGGGTACGGGTACGGGTTCACTAAAACCCGACCCAAACCCGACCCGTTGCCATCCCTAGGTTTAACATTATTTGTCTTTTGGAAATTCTTGGTTTATGCTTCTTTGTTATTTTAAAAAAAATTCAATGTTCTTTTTACTTTTTCATTTTTATTATGGAAACGAATTATTTGAGACTTAATTCAGTCGTTTTTTTTTTTTTTTTTTTTTTTTTTTTTTTTTTTTTTTTAACTTTTATAAGTTGCCCGTGGTTTATGACGGGTTTATAGGTTAGTAAAAGAGAAAGGAAAAGAAAAAAAAATAACAAGTGAGAGGAGGAAGTGAGTCAGATAGATCGAATCGAAGTTGTAAACATTTGCTCCTCCTATATTTCGGCACCTACCAAACATTCCGGCCAGTATCACTATCCCTCATCGTAACTAGGGTTTGAAACTCATTTTTAGGGGTTTATAAGATCGTTATATCGTGTGATTATGATAACGCGATCAAAACTAGTAGAACAATTGAGAGATAGTCAGATCAGATCTCAACACAAGTGGTCCCCTCTCCTCTTCTTCTCCCCTAAACCTATTCTCTCCACCTGGTATTATTCATTTTTTTTTTAATTCTGTTTATATACATTACTTGCCTTGTTAGTGCTTTTGATCTACTTGCTGTTGATATTGTTTCAAATTTTAAAGAAAACATCAATTACTTAGTTAATGGTAAAGCTGTCATTATGTAAAATGTAATAAAGTAGAAAGGATTATTAGGCTTATATTAATATATATATATATATATATTTTTTGCCTGGTGACAATTTTTTTTGGACGGACTTTCAAATTCTGCTCCGATATCATATTTGTTGCTGACGAGTTAGGTGAATTTTGGTAATTTTAAAGTTGTTGCCACGTCAAGAATAAGTATGATGTTAGGAACATAATTTCAAAGTTTAATGGAACATGAAGGAAAGTACGTTGCTATTCTAGAGGCTATTACATTACATTTAATTGGTGACTTTTTTGGGTAAAGGGTTTATACCCGGTGAAGTATATTAAAAAATAAAATATGAGTTTCGTACAAACAAGAGTGGTGATGAGCCACTCTTAAGGAAATAAAGCCAACACAACAACCAAAACGAAACTAGAGCACACACATAGATAACTAATGAACTACAATGACTCTAGACAACCTCGACATGATTACTCATGCAATGGCAGCTTCCAAATTCTCTTCATGTTTTCCACACGAGCTTTTTTCTTGAATCTGATGGACGCTAGCTTAGACCTCACCATGTCAACAATAATGCTCATTACCTCTTCAGCCTTCCTTGCTTTCTTCCCATGGAGCCTCTGATTACGTCTTGCAATAGATTATAAGCTGTCACAGCCACTATAAGTCTACCTACAATGCTCGTAACATTGTTCTTTTTTGCCATGGGTATTATCCAATCCATTATATCACTCCACACCGGGGGTACATCAGGCAGTTCAGCCACTTGAAGCACACCTTTCCACACATTAGAGGCACAATAGCATTCGAAAAATAAATGCTCATGGGCGCCGGGTTGAAGCTTACATAACGGGCACCGAAGCAGGTTTAAGTCGACATCACTGCCAACATCCCATTGCCTCAGGCGATTGTGAGTCTTTAAGCGTTTCCTCATAATAAGCCATACGTGAATAGAATGCCTTGGAATTCCATAAGTCGACCAAACAAATGAATGCCATGCCACTTCAGTATCACAATCATGAATAGCATGCTACATATCTCACACAGTAAAGTCTTTAAACAAGCCATCATGGGACTTCAAGTATAGCACATCCTCTTGATTATCATGCAATATAGGAACTTGAACAGTAGATAGAGTAGGAAACGAACTAACCATGTATTAGGCCACCTCCATGCATTATCATGCACAATATCAACCACTTTATCTGGAATGAAAAAACCTCCTGTGTTGATAGCTTTATAGGTAATATGAGATATTAGCGGCCCGATCTCAGCCCATTGATCAAACCATGCGGAAGCTTTCGACCATCACCAATTTTATGCCAAAAAAATGGTCTAATAATAGATCGAATACTCAATGGTTCCCGCCATCCCCAACTGATGTTTGATCCCATACTGACATTCCAAAAAATTCTATTTTTGACCTTGTACGCATGTATCCAACGGACCCACAACGTTTCTTTATTAGTTAAAATGTCATTAGAGCCACATATAATTGGTGACTTGTTAGTATGTGTTAAACTTAGCAGTAAAGAATATTGATTAAGATAGGAAATTAGTCTAAACATTGTGATGAATAACTCTTGAAATTGTTGCGATAATCAGTTTAGATGTACATTCAAACACTCGCTATACTTTAATACCCTTTCCCTTTGACAGAGTTAAAAGCTTCTAAGTAAACTGTATCGCTTTTGGTAATATTAGTCATTAAGAGGTTAGTTTGATTAAATGATGAGTTGCGGGACATACAATGTGGTTACTGATTATTAGATTAGCAACAAGTTAATCATTTTCTTAAAGTATGTGGATGTTATTATCCTTATATTAGTGGAGAGTCGACGTATCAGAATTGGGCTGGTTAAAAGTGCGTCGTGCATGTGAATCTGAGGTTAGGTTAAATAGTTGGGATAATTGAGACATTTTCGTCTAATTTTATAATGGAGGTAGCTTGATCAAATAATGGTTTTATATTGTTTTACTAAGTGAATATGTTTTATCTACAAAGTATAATGGGAATGGGTGTTATGATTTTATTTATCCAAACATCTGGCTCATGGTCACGAAGGTAATTCAAGGGACGATTCGTGATCTTTTATGTTAGATGGAATGTTAATGTACATGTTACACGTGCTAGCTTTGTATTGCATTTGTAGCAGCCTATCGGGGTCTTAGTTTCATATAATTTTATAAGACTCTGTAGCATTGTGATACATACTCGATCAAATTGGGAAACTCATCTATTACATCTTTCTACTTTTGGTTTACGGGAACTTAGTTTTGTGGAGACTTAGAGTAGCAGGAAAAGAAACTTGATTCCTCCATTGCTTCGAAGTTGCATGCAGCCTGGTTCAACTTGACAAGAACCAAACATGTTAAGGTTACGAAATTTTGTGTAACGAGTAAAGGTGGACAAAAGCTAAGGGAACTTGAAAAACCAAATAAACAAATTGGTAGTGAACTGAACTGGATTGAACTATACTCTGCCCAGCTCTAGGTTCAAGATTATTTTTCAACACCAAAGTGGTTTGTATTTCTAGGTAAAAAGTTTTTGATCTGTATTCCTAAGTAAAATAGACACAAGTTTGTATTTGGTACGCAGTTGAAGTGATTCGAGTCTGTTTCTTTTGGAATTGTGAGTTTGTGTTCGTCTTGTCTATACAAGTATACCCAAAGAACAGTTATAATAAGAAGAGTGAAACAAGAGCTGTTTGTATGCCATATCTTTTGACGTCGTAGCATGTACTGAATTGTAGATATAGGTTAAAGGGATCAGCTATAGACTGGACATTTAGTTTCTCCGTGACTAGTTGGACATGATAGCCGTCTAGGCAGCAAGTTGAAGGGGAATGCCAGTAATTAGGATAGTTTTTACTTTCATTTAAAGATGATTATATGGTATCTCTGTTCGAATTAGGCGATACATGGATGATCAAACTATGTTATTTAGTGATAGTTTCTCGGTTATGCTATCGTCAGTAGGCCTTAAAGTTGCAACTAAATGGATTGTTATCCAACTTATTTAGTTAGATGGGCCACGATTTTTAGTTGGCGATACCAAAATTCTGCATTCTGTAAAAAAAGTGTTGTTTTTCAGTTTTGAATATCTATATTTTTTAACTCATCCTGGACACAGAACCCCCAAGTTTTTTTTCTATAGCTTTTAGTATCAGAAACTAAAGAAAGTAAAATTGGGTAAGGTGAGTCAGGCTGCGTTGTCGGGGGAGTGTAAAGACCTAACTAGTTACTATAAAACCAATGAAAACACAGTAGTTTTTTATTTTATTTTTTGATCCAGTGGATCATATAAATGGCTCGCATCTGGGTCAAGATCTAATCCGGTGAAAGGCATACTATCGTATATACCTCGGTGTTTTTAACCAAATAAGAAGAATTACAATATGTTTCTGTTAATCTTATATTACATACGACTTCATATTTTCTTCTACTGCTGTGCTTATGGCTCGATAAATCATGGAGTATGGGATATCACTTTGCCTAGCTGGTTTACATGTTTGAGTCGAAACTTTGCTTCACAGAAGCATAGTGGATGCTAACTGTGCGCCTCACAGAAGAATGTTTAGTAATCTCTATGATATGTCCAAGGACTCCTGTTTCCATATGGTCTTAAATGCTCTTGGTTTTTCATGTAGTAAAGAAAGTTCCAAATGAGTGACATGTTTAACATGGAGCGTTGAAGATATAGGAACTTTATGTCATTTGTTCTGTATATACCTCTAGCATTCTCAGCATGGTTCTCATATTCTGCCAGTGGTCCACTCTGTGTCTTATCTGTAGCCTGATTGATTGAACATGTTAAGCTTGATTGGCACTACATATGATATTACTAATTGCGATTGGCTTTACTACTGTCAACATATTGCTAGTTTTATTGGGACATCTACTAGGTAACTTTTTTTTTTTTTTTTTTTTTTTTTGAGTTGGTGGCGCAATGTGGTACAAGTTGTTATTTCAGGAGTCATGAATTAGTATTTCTGCACTTGCACATGTATAAAAGTAATAAAACTATACTGATAAGTTATGGTTTTGTCTGGTAAATGCCTGCAACAACAGTCTGGATTATGTTAGGACTAGCTGACTAGGATATATATCTTACAATGACCTGTATAGCTTCTCAAATATGTATATGTATATGTATATGTATATGTATATGTATATGTATATGTAATGTAGCTTAGGGGGTGTTTTTTTGGCTAATATAGTGGGCTTATGGCTTATTTGGTTTTCGGCTTATGTTTCATAAACTCACTTTTTGTGGCTTATTTTGAAACTTTTCGGCTTATATAAGCCTATTATGTCATAATAAGCTTATATAAGCTGAAAAGTTTCAAAATAAGCCACAAAAAGTGAGCTTGTGAAACATAAGCCGAAAACCAAATAAGCCATAAGCCCGCTATATAAGCCGAAACAAACACCCCTTAACTAGCCCCTTTGTGAATGCTTTACAGTCCACTAAAAAGATGCGTCCCTTTCTGGTGCTTTGTGAAATGATCACTGTTTGATTGAACAATGCAGGGTTGATGTTGCTGTGGCAGTCCTCTGGGCCACACTGTTAGTTGTACTTGTAATATCTTCATACATGACCCTATACTTCAGGCATTTCTGGCTTTCCTTTGCCATCATTTGCCTTGGTATCATTATTCCTATACGCTTGAGGATTTCTAGGCAGACAATTGTGAGGAAAAAGGATAGAAGGTTACTTTTGCCCTTATCCATGTGAGCATCGGCAATCGGTGATACAATCAAACTCAGTTATTTAATCAACTGGATTATACGAGGACAAGTTCTGCAGGAACTTTTAGAAACTCAAAGAGATGCTAGAATAGATGCTATTGTTCTTTTCCGTCTTCCATCTATATGTACAAAACATACTGTTGTTACTTTCAAATGTAAATTTGACTAGTTCATCTCAGTTTCTTGTCATTGGATATTATGGCTAGTAGATTTTTAGCTCATTATCTCTTCAGAATCTTACTGTAAGAAACATCTGATCTTTACATCACTGATTTGTTCTGGATTCTGCTTTGTGTAAAAGTACTTTGGAGATAATTTTCTTTTGAAATTCATCCGAAATTTTCCATGCATTTGCAATAGCACTACCATTTCTGATTGTCATCCTACTATATATATATATATATATATATATATATATATATATATATATATATATATATATATATATATATATATTTTTTTTATTTTTATTTATTTATTTATTTTTTTTTTTAACAATACCAAAACTTTATCTGGTTATTCATGGTGAAGAAACTTTAAATCCCTTGATTAATAAGAGCAAGATGTTATTTCGTGCTCAAAGGTAGATCTATGGGGCCATGCATCTGAAGAGAGCTCACAGAGTATACTTTGACGGAGTTAATTATATTGAGAAGGCAAGAGCTTTAATTTAAATTGTGTGACCCTTCTTAGTATAGCTGGTGGATCTGCTGTTTCAGTTAACTATCCAGTCTAGCATATAGATCTTATTCCCATATTATGTCTATATATTTAAAGCTCAACTGCTTTCTGTCCACGCCCCCTCCCCCCCTTTTTATATTTTTACAGTTGTTAACTCCTGTGCTGTCATGGTCCCTTGCTCGTCTGTCTTCATCCAACCAATAATACGAAGACCCGTCTAGAAAATGTTTGACTTCAATGGATTATGAATGGCATATAAGCTCATCAATGCTGATAGTCATTGGATGGGATCAGCCATAGCACATGCCTCAAAAGGTACGACAGGCGCCTCTTTTACTCTTTAACAAGCTACAGATTGTTGAAAAATGCTGATATTATTTTAACTGCTTGTTTGTTTGCCTTTATTTCTATATTGGAATTCTTTATCATAGTTTTAACATTAGGGATATCATAATTAATGCAGTCTAGTTAGTCTACGTCTAGCAAATAGTTTATACAATAAGTATATAAAACTTGGTCCCTTTTGAACAAGATTATGTGACGATTTTTTACCAGTTTTATTATGTAATTTTTTTAATATCTGCTTGCTTTTGCATGACATTCTGTAAGGGAGCATCCTCAAAGAGAACAGGATTCCCATATTAGGAGCTTCAAAGGGTCCCACATTCAAATTTATGAATAATTATAGCTTCCACCAAGAAAGTTGATTTGGGAAAAAAGCTTAAAGATCCACTGTTGTACTTACATGTGATACATGAGTGTGTCAGTGTGTGTATGTATTGGTTAAAATGCTTGACTTTAGTTAGTGATTAATCATGTAAGTTTAAAGAATGTAGACAACCCTATAGATAATAGCTGCAAGTTGCCCCCACATTCAACAAAAAGGATGGAGGACAAAGTAAAACGAAAAAAAAGGTATTACACGTTTTGAAAAGTATCCACTTCTGAAAGGTTGATCATGGTTCAAGTCTCAGATGTGTTGCGCGCCACCGTGTGTGCCTTTTTTAAGACCCACACTACAAAACATAATTAAGGTTTTGACATCAATTAGTGTGTCTAATCAACAGCAAACAAACATAGACAGTAACGTAAACATTAATCTTGCTATGAAAAGCATGGGTAAAACATTATTCTATATGTAGGTTTTAATGATATTTAGAGTGTTACGTGTAAATTCCGGCCATCAATATTTATGTTCTGTGGGATAAAGTGAAGATATTCTGTGAAGAGGTAATGGAGGGATTAGATGTTCTCTTAAGTAGCATCAATTTAGGCATATCATAGCAAAGGAACATTGTTATAATAAATTATTGTAGAGAATGGAATTTGTTTAGCTAAAGATATCCTTGCGATCTTGTAGTTGTAGGCTAAGTAGGGACTAGGGGAGGATTTATAGTGTTCGGTTAGACATTCTGTTGCTCACATGGTTAACACTTGATATTTTTATTACAAGCCGCTACTTTTTAAAGTTCACCAACTGATATATATATATATATATATATATATATATATATATATATATATATATATATATATATATATATATATATATATATATTTCCGTCCCTAATACCAACCATGTCTAGCTATGCTTACAGGATCTATCCCAATACAGTAGGATTTGAGAGCTAAATTTATATAGCTATTCATATGAGGTACTGGGTTTATTCATATGAGCTAAATTTGAAGTTATAAGTTATTATTTACTTTCTGATTGGTTCCCAGCTTTTCATTTGTCTTCATACAAAACATTCACTTAGATGTTTGTGATCCCTTTCTTGTGCTGAAGCTCAGTTTTGAACTTGATAAAATGTGTATTGTATGTTTGTTTTGGAGAGATTATACATAAAGAAAACTTTTTTAAAAGTGAGTGGCGCAGACATAACACATTGGATACTACCAGTAGATTATCCTTTTTAATAGTACATTTATTCTCAAATTGATATTTTAGACCCTACCGGTTATCATGTAGCAGTTCTTCGGTTTATCATGGCAATGGGTGCTACTAATTAGGGGTGTCAAAAAAGCCAACATGACCTGAACCCTTTTAAGACTATTAGGTTCGGTTTAATCGGGTTAGTAATTTTATTCGGATCGACCCGATTAACCTGAATGCTAAATAGGGTCGGGCGTCGGGTTAAATACGTTTGGCTGATTCGGATTCGGGTCAAACCGATTAACCCGGATAAAGTTTCTGTCTGTATTTTCTTATATAACTTATCCATGTAAACGTATAGCATTAGCCAATTTTTTTATTTATTTGTTTTTTTTTTGTAACATGGGTTTCCGACTCGACATTGCGAGCCGACTAATCCCACGGCGACTACCCTTTTGGATAGCCCGGAGTCGGCGCAGGTGAACCTCCGTGGCCACAAGGGGATTAATTTTCTCCCCATTGGATTCGAACCCCTGACCTCCTCTTTAGAAGGCTGGTATTCTTACCGTTGGGTCACCCTTTGTGGTTAACATTAGCCAAATTTGTTAGTTATATTACTCATATCCAATTGACCTGAACACTAATGGACCTGAACCCGAGTAATCCTGAAGCTTAATCATGTCGGGTTTGGGTTTGGGTTTGTTTACCTGAACTGAATGAATACAAACCCGACCCTATTAACGCTCCTACTACTTGACAGACTTGGAGTGAATTTGGCATGAAATAAAACTTCATGGGCATAGTTGACTAAGACTAAGTGTGGATTTTCTTATGTGCTGTAAAGAAAAAGACCAACTCAAATTAATTTAGGGCGATAGTTAGGGGTCTTCACGGGGCGGCTTAGTTGCAAATTTCAACTATCCGTCGCGGGGCGGGTGGTTCATTTTACTATCCAAACCGAACTATACTTGCGGGTAATCGGACATGCGGATACCCGAAATGAGCGGTTAGACCGAACAATACTAGGCGGCCAGGTCACCATACTAGTTCAAAGATGCACTGATTAGTATGATTGGTGGATGACTATTTCAATTATCATTTCCAATAGCATGAAGGGCATGGGTTCTTTGTGGTGCCAAAAGTTGTTCTTAGGGGAAAGGTGTCACAAACACACACCGACTAATGATTTCTTAGCACATGTGCACCAGTAGATGGTCTCATGTCTATTCTTTAATTTTCAGTCAAACAACTGTGCATTGTCACTCTTTTAGCTCATGCAAAAGCTCATAGATAGTTATGCAACCCTTTCATATTATTGAATTTCTTTCCTTTAAAATATTTAAGAATGATCAGATAAATAATGGCACATATAACCTTTATATATGTCGTGTTCCAAGTCACCAAAGATTTTATGAAAATTAACGGTAACCCAAAGTTGTGAAAAGGAAACAAGAACACACCTGGCCACCTTTCTAGTAACAACTAAACCTTAGCAAGAAGTTCAATATTACGGTCAGTAAGTTACTTAGCGTAATAGTCTTGAACACTATAAAGGTAAAAAGGCACTCAGTATTATCTCCATCTTCATTTTCACCTACCAAAAGGTTGTACCTCTTAATTTGACAAATGGGAGGATATGGTGGTTAGACATCATTTAGCGTACAACTTTAGTAAATCTATTGTTCGCAGCATATGGAGTATGTTGTGATAGAAGGGATCAATTTAAAGTTTACCTCAACAAAATGATTCCTAGTGGTCCAAAAATGTTAGCGCTTTATGGATTTAGGCCTAACTTAATGCAATTGTGGTCTTAAGCTGGTCCCCTAGTGTTTAATCTAAGGTTAAATTTTTGTTTATAGATGGAAATCATTTGGTTTAGTTATCACAGAATGAATACCCAGTTGTCCCTTTTTTTAAAAGTTTTGATTAGACTGATAAACCCAGGTTAAGCCCCGATAATCTCGGCCAATTACTTGTGCACTAACTATGAAGTTTTTATTTCGATATTACTTTCAATCATTATGGTATATCTTTATTTCAAACGAAGTGATGGCTATTTAGGTTGTGGATTAATGATTTTTATTTATTTATTTATTTTTTCCCTTAAAGAATGCAGAGCTTTACTTAGTCTTTCTAATAATGTAGTAAAACTGGTTGTAAATATCTGAATCATCACTAAAAAGGAAGACACTATACCAAAGTATGTTAATGCATGCTTAGCAATAAAATGTGTAGTGTTTGGTATGCATAACAGGAAATAATTTAAGTACAGTCAACCTTAACCTTGGTTGTAATTAGTGTTCACATCTAACATCTTGTTGGTCGCGGGAATTAACCGCGGGAATAATTGTGTTTAATTGCATGATAATGGTTTTGGTATGTGTAAAAGCCAAAGACTTGGGGTCTTCTATGTATACTGAACAAACATAGATAAGTTTGTAGAACCGGGCATAGGGCATGAAAATGTAATTTTTTTTTTTTTTTTTTTTTAATCTTAGAAGACACTTGGTTCAAATCAAAGAATGATAATGGCAAAAATAATAAAAATACTAAGGAATACAATGCCATAACCCCATTTTGTTGAGTAATTGTTGATTACCCTGTTTTAGGTAATGCTCCATTCCATTATATTAAATCAAGCATAGTTAATGATTATGTTTCTCATTCTTCACCCTTTAATATCACCAACCAAGCATGCCCTTAATCTATTGTATACATTATATTTTTGAATTCCTTCTATTGTGTGTATCTTATGACCAGTTTGCCCATACAAGTTAGTAGGAGTGTTGACAAATGAGAAGGGTAAAATTGTCACGAAATACATACAATAGACAGAATTCAAAAGTATGATGTATACAATAAAATAAAAATAAAAATGACTTTTGCCTTTTGCCTAAAAGGCTAAAACTATATAACAAACTAATGTTTCTTGTTTACTTACTCAAAGCAAAAAGTTACTTATGTGAATCATCGCAAACCTTAATTCGTGATATTGGGCAACACGGGCATAATACATTGATTGTTGCTTTAAGAAACTGAGAAAGTGAAAGTATTACGTGTTTTGCGGAGATATCATCACAAACCAAACAGTCCTGCATTATCCATAATTATTCAAACTTTCCCAATGTAAATTAAGGTTTTGAGATTCAAACTTTCTGGCATTATCCTAAACATGCAACATCACCTTGAGTGCTTGATTAATAAGCTAAATGATATCTATATCTATCTTTCTTACATATAAGAAGAAAATGGTCAGACTTTCGTCTTGCTTAAAAATTTAAAGACATACAAAATGAGTAATTTTGTTTAACTAAAATATATTTACTTATAAAAAACAATATAGTCTATTAATTATTTAAAAATTTAATTACAATTTTATTCAAAAACTTTCTTAATTCTCACTTACACACTCATATATACAAAGAAATAAGATAAAAACACACAAACAAATTGAACTATACAATATCGTCACTATGCGCGAATAATTGTCTATTATTACTAAATATAAACAAGCATCATCACGTCAATCGATACGGTTGTGATAATCACCTTGAATCAGTACGGTTACGATCATCCATGCAACAACACATTGATCAAACGTGTCTATGGAAAGCGGCTTGGATTATCATAAATGTTTGTTATATTTTCTAATCATCCATTTGTGATCATCCAAAACATACGTGATTTGTAAGCTTTATGGCACTTGATTAGCCAAACATTGAATGTGTTTAATGACGGAGCTAGAAAAAAAACTTGGAAGGGCCGAGACAATTTCTTTTACCGGAAAAACATTAGATATGAGGGCTGAGATGGAGGAGGAAAAAGTAACACATTAAATCGCAAAACAAAACAAAAAAAAAATAATAAAAAAAATAAAAAATAAAAAATCTCCGCCTTTGAATGTGTTGGCCGTTTTTTAAACCTTTGCATTATGATACTAGTTATAATGTCCGCGCACGCGTGGGTTTTTTTAAAAATTTTTTGAAATAATTATTTAAAAATTTTAATCCTATTATTAATTGCATCTTATCTATATTTTTTGTATTTATCTTCTACTTGTGTTGTGGATAAATATAAAATAAATAATTTTTTTAAATGTCTAATCTATATTTTTTGTATTTATCTTCTACTTATGGATAAATATAAAATATTACGTAATAGGAAAATAATATTTTTTTAAAATAAAATTATTACTAAATCAGGTATGAATTGATTTTTTGAAATGCAAAATTCCCAATAGAGGTTTTATTTTATTATATAAAAAAGATTTTAAAAATAAAACTGATAACCAAGGATGTCTCTTTGTTTAAAACTTATCTAATAACTGAAAATATGAGATTAAAAAGGAATGTGGACATGTGTCATTTTTAAGGAAATACTTATAGGGGATATTTTCTCTCTAAGCCTATTCCAAAAACCTTCAATTATATAAGGTTGTGATATGGAGCTACTTTATAACATTTCCTTTTGCACAAAAGATTATACATATCTTAAATTAACATTCAACAAATTGAATATCGACAAGGGCAAATTATGAGATTGATAAGGGGATGATTGACAAAAGCTAAACAACATCCCCATTTTAATGCAAATGGTCTCAAATATGAATACAAACCTACTTTATTCAAATGCAGGGGCATGTATGTGCATAATTAGAACCTTGACTCAAGCCATAAGGTTCAGACGAGTTTTCTTGGTGTATTTGCTATTAAAATATTAATATAATTATCTTTAAATGGTAGTACAAGGTATCTTTTCAGAAAGTTAAGCTTTTTGAAGTTGAAAGCTAGAGCTTAAATTTTCAAAAATCTCTCAAGATCAATCAAACAAACTAGTTTCCTAACGGGAGGTTTCTTATAGTAGAAAAATAAAGTTAAACCCGTATGAGATGCATTGATTAACATCTTTTTTTCATTTAAAAAAATCAATTCATACCTTATTTAGTAATAATTGTATTTAAAAAAAAAGATTATTTTTTTATTAAGTAACATTTTATATTTATCCATAACACTAGTAGAAGATAAAAATAAAAAATATAGATAAGATACAATTAACACAAGATAAATATAAAAAATATAGATAAGATACAATTAATAACAGGGTTAAAATTTTTAAATAATTATCTTTAATAATAAAAAACTATAATTAAATATCATAAATCAAACAAAACAAAAATAAAATTATTTGTTTTTTAATAAATAAAAATATAGGATTCAAAAAATTTTAAAAAAACCTGCACGTGCATTGGCATTATAACTAATACATCTAAAAAGAATTTCACAATTACCCTGAGGAGGATAGTGTATAAATAACACTTTTCGGTAATGAATTTGTCGTTATTTATTTCAAATTAACGGACGAAGCAATGGACAATTTCTATCCCAGTAACTATCAATCTCACATCACAACATTGTCCTCTATAAGAAAAACCACAAGTTTGTATCTACTACCTCCACGGTGGTTGGAAATATTAGTTACGACAAATATATTTGAAAAGGCAAATTTGATGTTTAATCTGTTTCTTTGACATATTTTTCTTTTGTTTTGTCCTACTAGTAGATAATTATAGTCTCTATTATTTTTTCGCAACTGGTCACCTTGCCCCCACCACAACTGCCACCTATCACCAATCGTCTGATCACTATTTAGACTATCCACAGTAAGGATGGGTCGATTGATCGATCAATCGATCGGTGTCGATCGTCCTTGCTGTGGTTGATCGATTACTTTTTTTTGGGTGAAGGTCGCATACACGATCGATTGTCCACTTTTTTTTTTTTTTTTTTTTTTTTTTTTTTTCAATTCAATGCACAAGTCTCACACTTCTTTCAATTTAAAATGTCTAAGAAAACCTTACAACCAAAAGACCGAAAATTCCAATTGCCACAAAACGTTCTGCAATTAACATCTAGATTATTAAGTTTTTAATAAAGTATGGTAATGTTTTAATTTTATTTGAATTATTATATAAGGTTTTAATTATTAATGAAATTTAAGTTTGTGCTAAAAATGTTATTGAATAAATAAATAAATAAATAAATAATGATAGAAGGTCGTTTATGCTATGACACCCAATCGCCTGAAAGTCGTTGTAAAAAGAAAGCTGACGTTGCAGAGAAAATATGAGGGATTGACCCTTCTTAGTGTGTGCATCCTTAACACCGCTTCATTCTAAGTATAGTCGGTTTTTGACAAAAATAGTTTTTGTTCCTCCTATTTCCTCTTGAAAACACTGCTTCTACATATTTTTTTACTACTTATTTATATCTTTATGAAAATAGAAAATAGTTTTTGTTCCTCGTATTCCCTCCTCGATCCATCTTTTTTATCGATGTATCACTACGATCCAACTCTAGCCTTTGAGTTGTTTGTACATGGGTGGACAGGTGGTGATGAATTGTGGGAATAAAAAACAAAGACGACTTGTGAGTATCATGGAATTTAAATAGCTTTTTTCTTCTGGTTGCTATCAGTGTCTAGTTATTGTCAAATCTTCCTTTTAAATCACTTCAACTTGCACGGGTAGCCCATCACTAGTGTACTCTATTGTTGATTTAACACGAATATAGCAAAACTGATGGAAAACTACTGATAGCAAAAAAAAAAAAAAAAAAAAAAAAAAACACCCCGTTATATATATACTTGCTTAATTTCAGATTGGTACTAAAACCTTAGCAAAGTTTTGCTCATTGAACATCCATCTTGATTAAATGAAATGATTAAATGTTTAGCTCCTTGTATGTGCTGTATTATGCCATTATCACATGGTTAATCAAATAGTTGGAGACGACGTACATTTTCCACCTGAACATTGAATAAACGACATAGATACAATGTGAAAACTTCAAGATGAACATTGAATCAACAACATATATACAATGTGAAAACTTCAAGAAAATTATGTTATCACTCATCATTCACCTTCTCTCTACATATTTTCTTTCTAGTTTTCGTGTATTATACATCTTATGTGTGTGTATGATCTTGATACTATTGGGTTTCTACCAATGTTATAAATGAATTAATATATAAATTTTATGATTTAATTATTATTTCACAATAAACGTCTAATGATCGTTAAGATTTAATGGTGTTTGGTCTAAAGGTTGTTAAATGTAAAAGACAAGGACTAAAGAGAAAATAAGTCAAGAAGGATCTAGAATCCCTTTTGGGCTTGTATGGTCGGTCATATAGGGTCCAACGAAGAGTCCCGCTCAAACTTGGACTCCAAGATATCAACCTATATATTCAATGCCTTGCATACATTGTTGAGTACTTTTGAAAAACCCTAACTAGCTAATTCTTATTCTCTTTTCTCATCTTTTGTGTACACAAGTCGCACTACAATTCCCCATTGTGTTGAACGAAATTTAAGTAATTTGGCTAGTTATTGTGATCCTTGAACTAGCATTCGCATTTAATCGTTAACAATACGCGTGTACAAGACCATAGAAAAATCCCAATTGGATTTTAGCATAAACCTTAATCGAATTTTAATTAGGGTCGATTTACTAAACCCTAATTTTTAGGGTTTGTGATTCTTGATTTGTTTGTTTTGCATGGAAGCTTGCAAGGTACGTTTACAATTTAATTTAAGGTTAATTAGTTACATGTATTTAATCTATGACTTCCGCTGCGTGCTTTGTGATTTATTATTTATATGATAGTCACGATATCTAAATTCAAACAGTCTCATCACGAGCCGCTAATATGGTGTAACTAATTAACTAAACGCATAAAAATCGAGTCTTTTGAGATTGTTTATATGTTTACTAGTTTGTTTGTTTTTTTTTTTTTTTTTTTTTTTTTTTTTTTTTTTTTTTTTGGAAACCCTAATATTTTTTAGGTCATAAGACCTTGATTAATTAAAAAAAAAAATAGGTTATTGAAAATTGTAGAAACCCTAAGTTGCATGCAATTTTTTATGTGTTGTGCTAATGAATAATAAGATTTATGTCATTAATTAAACGATGTTGTAATCTTTATTATATAATGATACGTGTTTATGTAGGATCCATGATGAAAAATGCATGTTTTATCATGAATCTATGAATTGATATTGATATATGATATGTGATATGTTATGCATTAATTGTTGAGTGTGTTTGTTTGCACGCATATATATATTTAATTAATTAGTGTTATTAGTAATTAATTGTATGACACTTAAGTTACTACTAGTAATAGTTAATTATATATATATATATATATATATATATATATATACACTAAAGGATAAAAGGTTACTGTAGTAAACACTGTAGACGCTACAGTTGTTTCTACAGTAAACATGTTTTTTTGACACTTAGCCCCTGACGTTATAGATCAATTGCAAAGTTAGTCCTTAACGGTCGTTACCTAACAGTTATGGATTAAATTTGCAACGACCCAACATAGTGCTATCTACAGTACAGACTTCCTTACCAAATTTAAAAAATAGTCCCTGTATTAGCGATAAATTACACAGTTAGTCCCTAAGGACTAACTTTGCAAAATTCCAATAACTTTAGGGGCATTTATGTAAAAAACTATACTATTTCCAGAAATTATTTATAAAAATAGTACTCGCAGTTATCGATCTTTTGCATAGTTAGTCCTACAAAAAAAATTAAGAAAAAAAATAAAAATAAAAAATTATGACCGTTTCGTTTCGAGTTTAGATTAAACACAACATTCCCGCATCAACGCGCGGGTACCAAACTAGTTAATTCTAAAATAGGGGAAGACTCCATGTATATCGTTATTTTATCAACTTATGTATTTATTGTATATAATTAAAATAAAGCTTACGCTACCAATTATTTGGTGTATGTGGTTCATTGGGTACCAAGCTCGAAAACCACTTGGAGCCTTATTTTAAAGATATACATTTTAGTTGATTTAAATTACGCTTGTTTATTGTATTAGTTGGTTATTTTCTTATTTGCTATGTTATTGTTGGACAAGTAATGATCAAATGGTGTTTTTTTAAAAAAGAAAATTGAACCGGACTAATCAATGGTGAAATTAGATTTATTAGAAATTTTAACCTTGTGGAATCTTATGTGGCATTATAAGGGTTGTCCTTACATGCCATAATGCGTTAAATGCAACCTTGCGTCGAGATTAGCAAATTTAAAGTTTATAATGTGTTTAAATAATAACGTTTCAAACTTTTATTCAAGTGATATTATAGTTTGTATCATTAGTAATATCGGCTCACCCATTGTGACAAATTATAAGAGAGGTATAAGGAGGGTTTATCCCTAAAGAAAAGGGTTTTTAATAAGCTTCTCGCTGACCCGCTTCTCCATTTCTTTGTGCGTCAAATGGAGCTACCGTAAACTTTTGATAGAGTAATATCAAGAATAAAACTTTCTTACTTTATTATTAGATCATGTTGAATCGTCAACTTTAAATGTGTAATGGTCATTTATTTATGTTCACAGGATTGACACATAAATATGGCATATACCATAATAAAAGAACTAATGAGTAAAGTTATATTATTATTATTATTATTATTATTATTATTATTATTATTATTATTATTAAAATTCTATGATACGAAGATGTGTGCATGCTTCTTCGTACATATTTGAACTACAAGTCAAATATAAAAGTACCCTAGAACAATTTAAGTTTATGCCATCCAATTAAAGAAACACTTGCAATTACCATTTACGTTATGTGAGACGTAGCTAGATTGAAATCTCAAGGTAAATCTCCATGTTATGTGAGACATAGCTGGAATAAATTTACAGTGTTTTAAATTGGACAACTTAATTGAGTTACATGGTGAGATCCCTTAACCCAAGGCATTAGATGGGATGAAACATGCTTACATAGCAAATAGTTTGGCAATTAGTAAGTCCCATCATTATCTAGGAGTTGCAATTCTAGATTGGCAATTATTGTTTCAAACTTACCTTTTTTAGTACTTTCATTATTAGCAGATCAACTGATGTAATGAAACTATGCCAATTTGGATTTTAACATTAAAAAAATTATATGGTATATATGAATATTAATCAAGGGTATTTAATTTTATTTATAGATTATATTATCGAAAGTACTAACTTTTAAACTTTTTCTGTAGAATGGCTCTACTCGATAATAATACACTAAGTTCTGTTTTCAAATCTATGCTTGATCGAGAAAAATTGACCGGCGATAATTTCAATGATTGGTATATGGATCACTTAGGATAATCATGCGTGTTTCTAAAAGACTAGATATATTGGAACATCAATGATTGGTATATGGATCACTTATGTAAAACACTATAAATACCCCCACACCTCCTCACATGAGAGGTTGGTTGCTTAGGGGAAAGGTTAGTGTATGTAAGTTTATGTTTTATTAATATAAGTTCTCTTTCTCTCTCTACTCTCTCTCTCTCTAAGTAACTCACAAGATTCATAAGTGAAATGGTTAGTTCTATGGTCCTATACGCTTAGCGATAATATTAGGTTGTTTTGATTAGTTTTTGGGTGAAAAATCTTGTTTTTGGGCTGTTCTTACGTATTTTATCGAGTTAGGACTGTACTTTATCGAGCAAGGATAGCGAAAATCTAGGAATATCGAGTAAGGGTATCGAGTTACAATCTGCAGTATCGAGTAAGCCTTAGTGTTATCGAGTAAGGGTTTATTTATTGAGTAAGCTCATCTTTTGGCGAATTAGCCATTATTCCTTATCGTTAATCGAGTAAGGACATTACTAGGGTACTTCTAAACGAAACTCTACTTCATTGAACCTAGGTTATCGAGTAAGGACTTAGGTTATCGAGTAACAAACCCTATTGTTGATCCCAGTTGAGCTTAAACGATCTTATATAGAAGTTAACTTAAAATAAACACTTAAGCTTGAATGCGGAATGTAAAAGCTTAACTTAAGAAGACTTATGATTCTCTTTCAACACTTCAATATTATTAATACGAGCACTCAACAATGCTAGGGTTTTACAACCTTGAAGTGAATAATAACACGTACATAAACTAACCCTAGGATCCTCCTTTTATAGACTAAGGAGTCCTACTAGGTTTACAATACCTTTCTCTACAAGATAAGTATATTCTAGATAAATATAATATTTACACAATCTATTCTATATTTATCTAAACCGTATACATCCTTATCACATTAGCAGCAGATTCTGTCAGCAGTATTTATCCTCAGCAGCACTTTGACATTGGCAGCAGAATCATTACCACTAGCAGCAGTTTCACTTAGCAGCAGTTTTACTCAGCAGCAGTTTCAGATCCAACAATCCTCCCCTAAACTTATTATTTATTTCTAAATAAGTAAGTTTCTTCTAAGCATAATCATCACTTGGAGGATGCTTCCAAACACTTCAACTCTTGAGAATTCAGTTGATCAAATATCTTCTTATACTTTGACAGCAAATTGAATGCTTGATCATCAGAATCATAATCTTTCTGTAGCTTAAGTGATCTATCACCATTAACCATCTGATTGACAATATTTCAGTATCTTACCACTGGGTAATCTACTTCAGCTAGCATATACAAAGTAATAGGTCCAATTTCTAGCACATGAACTCCAGAATCTTGAAAGAGTCTCCATTTTCTTACTTTGTATTCTACTATCTCTGTCCATTCAGAATCATCCATTGAAGGTTCAAACATAAGTTTAAGAGCTCTCCACATAACATTATCAGAAGCAGTTAAGATATGATCAATTTGATTTATCTCATACTTTTTACCACCAAATTTCTTAGCACCAAACTTTGCCTTGTATAACTTCCACAAGTCTTCAACATCCTCTCTATCAAAGTAGTATAGCATCTGTTGAAATCTGAGAAACCTATGAGTCTTACCATCAGATCTCTGGACATCATGAAATGCTCCAATGTTAGTATCATACCCTGTAGTTACTTTGACAATAGGATATTTAACTCCTAATGGTTTGGCATCAATCACTTCAGGATCTTCCATCTTGCCAACCACAGTATAACCCTTCAATTGTTCTTTTTGATGCTCAGAAGGAATGTGATCAAGACCATGTTTAAACTCATCTCCTTCAGGCATAGAACTGCTTCCTTCTCCAATCTTTCTCTTCTTCTTTGCAACTGACTTATAAATAACACCTTTTCTTTTATCACCTTGCATAGAAGAAGTAGTCTTTGCTGCATCACCCTCAAGCTGTTCAACAACATTAGCTTCTTGAATTTGCTCTGCTTCAGCTATCTTTTCAGGTACCAACTTCTTGTTCATCTGAGCAATCTGTTCCAAGTCCTCAGCACATCCCATAGGATAGAAAGTATCTGTTCTTCTCTTAGCTTGTTGATACAAGTCAAAAACCTCTTTATCAGAATAAGGTTTCAACTCTATCAATTTCCATCCAGCCATATTCTTTAGATATCTTTCATATTCTTTTCTTTGTTGTTTAACAGTTGGACCTTTAAGTATCTTTATCTTCTTTCTAGCAGCATCATTCTGCTTTCTCTTCTTGATAGTGAACTCCTTGTACCAGGATTGCACATCAAAAGTTGAAGTTTCATTTCCTTCCTCTTTGATCAACTTTTGGAGTTCAATATCAGCATCAATTCTGATCTTCTCATTGACCCATTCATCATACTTCCTTAACTCTTCAGCCTGTCTTTTCTCTTCTTCCAAAAGTAACTGTTGATCATCATCATGTAATTTAAGTGCAACAACAGAATCATGTTCACTTAGAAGTTCCTTAGGCCAAGAATCAAAAGGTATATCTGTGAAATCAATGCCTTTATACATCCACCTCTGAATATCAACTTGCTTGCCTTTACCCTTATCTGTAGAAGATGATATGATTTTCTTCCTTTGAGTAGCAGCAGGTTCTCTTATTGGTATTCCTTTTTGAGGTTTTCTTGTTACTGATGATGTAATTGTTGTTGTGATAGGTTGTGGTAATGATTGAGTTGGTAGTTGTGGTGTCTGTTTGGAAATAGAGTCATCAGTAGTCTTCTTACTTAGCAAAACCATTGCCTCTGCAGCAGCATTGTCCATAGACCCAGCAGCAGAGTCTTGTACTTCAGCAATATTCACTATTCCACTAGCAGCAGAACCAGAAACATCCTTAGCAGCAGAATTATGAACAGCAGTAGAGTCAGCAATAGCAGCATTTTCAACATGTTTTACCACTGAATCTTCCAAAGTCTTTAACACATTACCCATCAACCCTGTTGCCTTCACTAGTTGCTCAGACTCCAAAGTTTTAAGAGTTTCTACCACCTTTTCTTGTGCAGCAACCATCTTTTCCATAACAACTTCATTCCCTGATTTATCAGCAACCACAAAATCTCCAGCATCCTGAGGACTATCAACATCCATATCACCAATCACTGGAGCCTCCCCTGAAACCATTCCATCATTTAAACCCAGAGCACAATCAGCTTTTTCAACATTTTCCTCCCCTGAACCCATTGCCTCTTCATTCCTCCCCTGTTTGGAAGCATCATCTTCCAAGTGAGTAGAGACTTCAGAAGAACTAACAACCTGAGAAGTGCCCACTTTCTTCAATCTTTTCAATGAGGCTGAAGGTTTAGATTTTTGTAACTTCTTTATCTGTTTTTGCAAACTGATGATGCTTTTGTCCTGATCAGCAACAACAGATGAAAGAGTAACAACTTTGTCCTCCAAGGTAGTACATTTCAGCCCCAAGTTGGTACAAGTAACCGTCAATTCCTGAATAAGTTTCATAATAGTCTCATCACTTCGACCTGTATTACCTGGTCCGAGAGGTGAATCATGGACATTGTCATCATGTACAAGATTTTCCGTCAATTCATTGGTCACTGGTCTGTCCTCATCACTTCGACCTGTGTAACCTGGTCCGAGAGGTGAATCTTGGGACATAAACTCAGTATCAAACCTAGTTTGATCATCTGAGCCCCCTGTTTTTGCCATGTGGCTAGGGTTACCATCCTGAGAATTTGATTCAGAAGAATCATCATCTCTAGATGTTGCCTTGGTTTGGGTCTTATTTATGTTATCACTATCCTGCTCTGCTGCTAAGCTAGAAGCAGTAGTAACAGCCCTTGCCAACATGTCCTCTCCATCACCTAGGACAGCCTCATCTGGTACAGCCATACTAACACTATCCTGAGGAAGATCAGTGTTCTTTTTGGTGTTCCTACGGGTATAGAGTATTTTAGGTTGTGTAGCAGATGCACTAAAATTGGGTGTGTGATGGGAGTCAGTAGGATTTCCTGATCCTTCACCCTGATTGTTTTGCACAAGTTGCACCATTTTAGGTGTAAGATTAGTATGTGTGCCTGAAAAACCTTTGCCATGTTTAACCAAGAAAGTAAAAGTTTTAGAAACCAATTTTGGAGCATCATAAGTAGCAATATGACCTCTAAATTTTGTAAGTTGTTTTTGAACAAAGAGTTGTATAAACCTTGGATAAAGCAAATATGAACCAGACTCTTTGATACTTTGAAACATCCCTTCTAAAATCATTCTGGAAAAATTGAATGGTTTACCTTTTCTTAGGCATACCATTGCAGAAGCAATAGTAGCACTAAACTCATGCCATCCAGAAGTTTTAGGACTCAAACAATGAAGAAGAAGATGTATCAAAAACTTATATTGAGGACAGAGGAGAGATTTTTGAAATTTTAAATTTGTATGATTCCCCTCATATCCCAAAGCTTCTAAACCAGCAAAAATAGCAGAATTGGCCAGGCAAGTGGTCTCTGTTTCATCATCTAAGAGAAGAGTTTCTCTTATTGATGATTCAGATACACGAACCTTTTGCCCATCTACTAAGGCACTAACATGTTTTTCCCCATTCAGAGTTTTGATTTTAGCGGTAAGCCAAAACTGTTTGATGTGGGAAACAAATATAGTAGGATTCACAGTGAGTGCATACCTAAGAGAAGTAGCATTCAAAAATGTTACCATGTCTGTGAATTCTTCTTTAACTGATTCAGCATCCAAAACGACCACACTGTTGTGTTGCGGTGCCCAGGTACCAACGCACTCCATGAATTAGGGTTTAGGGAAATTGGGAATTATTGACTTTGAGAGAAATAAAGTAATGGTGTTTGTGATAACTTCAATTTGTCATATGAGAAAACCAATTAGAAAGATCAATTAGGTTTTAAACTGATTGAAGAAGTTACACATCCCACCCTTACACTTTCAACCGTAGCAGCACAATAACACTAGCAGCAGAGTTGTATAACTAGCAGCAGAGTGAAATAATCCAGCAGCAGAGTTGACTAAACAAGCTTGGTCAAAAAGTCAAAGATCCTCAGCATTTAATGTGATGATATACCGTAATCCCTATAAAAACGGACCAAATCTTTTCCCTAATTTATCACAATCAAACCCTAATCGTAATCAAAACGCCAATCAATCAAATCAAATCTTCACTTAACCCAAATCAAATCAACTAATCATGAAATCATCCCCCGAAATCATCAATATCTCTTCTGATTCATCATCCGAAGATGAGAGCCCATTTGAAACCTATGTACCGCCATTCCGTCCTCCTCATGGTGGTTGTAGAACCAAAGAGCAGGCAAAGAAGAGAAAACTTGATCTTCCAGTGTTCAAAGATCTCCTCAATTTGAATCAAACCCCCAGCACTTCCAGGGGTAAAGCTGTGATGTCCCCAAAATCTCCATCGGCTTCAGAATCATCAGAAGACACAGCTTGGATCCCTGTCAGGCAACCATCCCCAAGGGAGCTTGTTTCCCCATTCATCTATACTTCATCAGATGAGGATGAGCCTCCAAATGAACCACCTTCCACTCCTGAGAGGCCTCAGTCATCAAGGCCACGACCAAAGAAGTCCAACAAGGCAAAGAAGACAAGAAAGACAAACTCTCCTCTTCCAAAGGAAAGAAAGATAGTTCTTGGACTGCCATGCCCTAGGAAGTAGTAGTTGTAGTCATTTGATGTTCTTGCACACTTTTAAAGTTTCAGAAGTAGTTTTTGTAATCTCTTTTGATGTATAAACTTCTGAATTGAATGAATGATAAGTGTGCTTCTTTTGTTGTCTAAATATTGTGATTTGCAAAACATCATCTAGACTTATTCCTGCACAATATTAGACCAAACACCACAAAGCAAACAAACATATGTACTAGCAGTAGAGTTAGCAGCATAGTACATAGCAATGCAAATATATGCTTTATGATAAGCAGCAAAGTAACAAGCAGCACAATTCCTTTACACACTTTTACAAAAATAAAGAGATAAGCTTTTCAAAGATTTATCATACCAATGTTTGCAATTAAAAATTGAAACCTCCCCACATCAAAGTGTTTAGTGAGAAGATCAGCAACATTGTTGTCAGTATGAACTTTAACAATTTGGATCAACTTCTTTTCATAGCAATCCCTGATAAAATGATGTCTTATCTCAATATGTTTTGTTTTAGAATGAAAAACAGGATTTTTAATTATGCAAAGTGTGCTGTTGTTATCAATATGAATTTTGGTATTCATGAAATTGTACCCATAATCCAATAATTGATTCTGCATCCAGAGAACTTGTCCACAGCAACTTGAAGCAGCCACATACTCAGCTTCAGTTGTAAAATTAGCCACCACAGTTTGCTTCTTACATTGCCATGACACCAATCTGCTTCCTAGAAATTGACAACCCCCTGTTGTAGACTTTCTATCCAAAGAAGCTCCAGCATAGTCACTATCTGAATAGGAGACCAAATCAAATGGGGAATCCTTAGGATACCAAAGGCCCAATTTTGGTTGATGCCTCAGATATCTAAAAATTCTCTTCACTACATTGAGATGTGATTCCTTGGGACACACTTGAAATCTTGCACAGGCACACACAGCAAACATGATATCAGGCCTTGATGCTGTAAGATACATCAATGAGCCAATCATAGACCTGTACAAGTGTATATCCACCTCCTTTCCATATTCATCCTTCAATAATGGTTTATTGTTTTCCATGGTAGTCTTGGCAGGTTTAGCATCTTCAAATCCAAACTTCTTCAAAATATCATTGACATACTTATCCTGACTGATAAAGATGCCATTTTCTTTCTGTGTAACTTGCAGACCTAAGAAGAAGGTGAGTTCTCCCATTGAACTCATAGCAAACTTGTCCTTCATAAGCTTCTCAAAACTAACACACATAGCTTTGTTTGTAGACCCAAAGATGATGTCATCAACATAGATTTGAACCAGCAAAATATCATCCTTTTGTCTTTTGAGAAACAAAGTTTTATCAATCTTTCCTCTGCTGAACCCAGAGTCTAGCAAATATGTTGACAAAGTGTCATACCAAGCTTTAGGAGCTTGATGTAGACCATACATTGCTCTATTTACCTTGTAAACTTTGTCAGGATGATCAGGGTCTTCAAAGCCTGGTGGTTGAGCCACATAAACCTCTTCTGTAATGGTCCCATACAGAAAAGCACTTTTCACATCCATTTGATACACTACAAAATCTTTGTATGAAGCATAAGCCAAGAATAGTCTAATTGCTTCTATTCTTGCCACTGGAGCAAATACCTCATCATAATCAAGGCCTTCTTGTTGTGTGTATCCCTGTGCTACTAACCTTGCCTTATTTCTTATGACAATTCCTCTCTCATCTCTTTTGCATCTGAAAACCCATTTTGTGCCAATCACTCTTTTACCATTTGGCAGTTCAACCAAAGTCCAAACCTCTTGCAGCTTAAATTGTAGAAGCTCATCTTGCATTGCTTCCACCCAACTTGCTTCTTGTAGGGCTTTGTAAGTGTTTTTGGGTTCAATTTGAGAAAGAAAACATGCAAACAGGCAATTTTGAAGATCTTTATGACTATTTCTTTGATGCAGTGATCTGGCAAAGAAACTTTGATGTTGAAGATCTTTCAATGCTTTAGTCATTTGCCTAGTTTGAATAGATGATTGTGGATCACTTAGGATTTGATCTTTTGGATGATCCTTGTGTATTCTTGTGGTAGTTGTAGGACTAACAGGAATATTGAGTTCCAAGTTAGTAAAATCAGCAGCAGCTCCAAATAACTGACCATCAAGTGCATCATCATCTGTGTCATAATAAATATTTTCAAGATCAGGCATATTTGGATCATCAGGATAGATAGTATCATCAATAGATCTACCCTGAGTATCCAAATTAGGAAACAATGAAGTAGCAGCAGAGTTAGTAGGCTTGGAAGCAGAATGTGGTGGAGCAGTAGTCGTATCTTTTGGCCTAGCAGTAGAGTCTTCTGAGTCAGCAGCAGAGTCTTCTGGCTTTGTAGGAGAGACATCAACAACTACTTTGGGAGCTTCATTAGTTTCTTTTTCTGCTTCAATAGGTATTTCAATACCTTCTTCAGTTTCCTTAGGTTTCTCTTGAGTAACCACATCTTCTTTAGGGCTTGAATCTGACTGAAAGGGTAGGAAAGTAGGACCAACCTTTAATTTCTCAACCAAAACAAATTCTTCCTGTGGTTTGTCAACACTGGCAATAACTGGTACATAGTTCATTGTTTTGGTAAGCATATCAACATTAAACAGCCATTCTGGTCCTTTTCCCTCAGGATTAGATGTGTTCTCAGAAAACTTGATATGCAGATTCTCCTCTACATGTTTGGTTCTCTTATTGTATACCCTGAAAGCTTTACTAGTCACAGAGTAACCAACCAAATTTCCTTCATCAGCTTTTTCATCAAATTTGCCCAGCTGATCCTTAGTGTTCAAAATTGTAACAGGACATCCAAATGGTTTGAGAAAATCAATCAGTGGCTTCTTTCCATGAAATAACTCATATGGAGTCTTATTGTGAGGCTTGACTACCTTACTCCTGTTCTGCACAAAACATGCAGTGTTCATAGCTTCAGCCCAAAAAGGAATAGGTAGTTTTGAATCAGATAACATTGTTCTTGCAGCCTCAATAAGTGTTCTGTTTCTTCTTTCTGCAACACCATTCTGTTGTGGAGTTCTTGCTACACTATATTGTCTAAGAATTCCTTTCCCCACACAGAACTGATTCATCACACTATTCTTGAACTCAGTACCATTGTCACATCTGATTATCTTCACCTTGTGATTGTACAGGTTTTCAACTCTTGTAATAAATGCCTTGAGTATTTCTGGAGTTTCATCTTTTGTGGCTAGAAAGAATACCCAAGTAAACCTGCTAAAGTCATCAGTGACAACAAGCCAATATGACTTCTTGTTCAAGCTTTTTACAAATACAGGCCCAAATAAATCCATGTGTAGTAAGTGTAGTGGCTCAGTATTTGTATTCACACTCTTTGACTTGAAAGAAACTCTGTGTTGTTTACCCTTTTGACATGCAACACAAGTTTCACAATTTTCAAAAGTCTTTGTAGGCATTCCCCTGACCAAATTTCCTTTTACCAATTTGTTCATGGTCTTGTAGTTCAGATGTCCCAATCTCCTATGCCATAATTTAGACTCATCAACAGTGGCCTTTGCAATTAGACAAGTCAAAGCCCTCTTAGGAACAATGTTCTTAATATGGTCACTGTATATATTCTCATTTCTAGGAACCTTCAAAAGCACAGATTTGTCATCTGGCAATTGATAGTCAGGAGAAAGGATCATACACTCAGTGTCTGTAAAAAGAACAAAATTCTTTTTGTCACACATTTGTGAGACACTAAAAAGGTTAAACTTAAGTCCTTTCACAAGAAACACTTTTTCAAAGTCCAAATTTCCGGTTTTTAGAGTTCCTCTTCCAACAATCTTTCCACCTTTTGGATCATTCCCAAATGCAACATAACCACCATCAAAAGCCTCAAAGTCTTCAAGTTGAGACTCATCACCTGTCATGTGACCAGAACATCCACTGTCAACAATAACCATATCCTTAAGCTCATCCAGTAGATTGACCTGCACATGAAAAGTAGAGACATTAGTTCCTCTTGACGACCCAAGCCATTACTGACTTGGATCTGCCCTGTGCATCAACATAATCAAATTTCTTTAAATCACTTGATGCACTACTATCCTTGGAAACAGAATTTGAACCATTTGTTTTTGGTTTCCAAGTCCAGCAAGCTGAGGCCTTAACAGCATAAAAGTGATTACCAACAACTGTATTTGTTAAAACTTTTGGCCCAGAAGTAGAAAGTTTTGTACTAGCAGCAGGTTGCTTGCTAGCAGCAGAGTGCATACTGGCAGCAGAATGCTTACTAGCAGTAGAGCCGGTAGAAGAACTAGTTGTTGATTTGAAAACACCATTTGATTTAGCAGCATAAATAGATCTAGTAGCACCAGATCTCAACAAAACAGCTCTTGGAACCATGTTTCTATTAGGATGTGGGTGAGTTTGTTTAGTTACATATTTGTGATTCACCCTAGTGTATTGATTCCAAACAGGCTTTTGGTGTTCAGGGCATCTAACAATCAAGTGGTCAAAGCTACCACACTTATAACAAGCCTTCTTTTGTAATTGAAACTGATTACCTAATCTGTTTGAAACTAGGTTGTTGAAGTTTCTCTGGTTACCCCTAGGCTTATTATTGAACCTATCCATCTGTTCTCTAGGTATCTCATTGTATTCTACCATTTTCCTAGAGAAGTTGTTTCCTAACACAGGTTTGACAAACTTAACCTGTTCAATTTTAGGTTTAAACTTGTTAGGAATTTCTTCCTTTTTCACATTTTGTGTTTGTTTAACCTGTTCCTCATCACTGTCAGTATCAGAATACCAATCCTCAATAATTGGAGCTTCAGGAAATTTTCTATCCTCAACCTTAGGTGTTTCAATTTTACTTGTACTACATTCACCTACAGATTTTTCAATATTTAGCTCACTAATGAAGGATAGTTCTTTTCCTGGTGGAGCAAAAGCACTTTTGGCTGGAGGAGCCACTTCATTATACCCAATTCCACTACCTTTTCTCATCAAATTATTCTCAATAGATTTATGAACCATATCAGAAGCAAATTGTTGTTTTTGTACTCTTACTACATGTTTATCTTTTTCAGCAAGAGCTTCCTCTTTTTCTTTTTCTGCTTCTACCAATTTATTTTTAAGAACTTCTACTTCACTGTTTTTCTTAAAAATTTCTATATCTCTGAGATTAAGTTGATCTACATATTCCTTCTCACACTCTTTAAGATATTCTAATCTTCTTTCAACATTTTGAATACCTACTTTGTAACCTAAGTTATCAAGTTTTAGGTGTTCAATTTCCTTATTTAAACTCTCATTCCTAGACTTAAGTTCTTCTATAGTGTCAGCACAAGATTTAAAAGAACACATAGATAAGTCTGAATCATTAGATACCTCAGAGTCAGAGCCTGATGATGAACCATAGGCCATAAGTGCAAAGTTCTGCACCTTGGGTTGATCAACAGCTACCAAAGAGAAGTTTGGTTCTTCTTCAGCCATATCACTCCAATCATAATCTCCCAGTCCATCACAAGACACCAGTGCAGTAGTCTTTGATTCTTCAGTAACCTTCTTTGCAGCATCAGCATTCTTCTTTGATTTGTCAAAGCCTGGACTGTCTTTAGCTTTATACTTGACTTCTTTTCCAGTCTTTTTCAAGAACTTTCTTGCCCTCAGAGTTAACATAGCCATTTGCCATTTAAGATCAATTTCTTCAAGATCATCAGGATCAATGTAATCCAAATCTTGATTTAAGACATGTGACCTTATAGTAGTTGTGAGCTCAGCCAAGAATGCACACAAAGCAATATCACTAGTAGAAATCTTATCATTTGAACTGGCAGCAGAACCATTAGTAGCAGAGACTCCATAAGCAGTAGAATGAGCAGCAGAGTGAGATTCTTTTCCTTTAGAGGATACAAAGGCAAGATTTTGAGTACCAGAGGATGAAGTAGAAGAGGTAGACAGTTCTGCTTCATACACTCTTAAATTGTTGTAGAGACTCTCCAACTTCATAGTTTCAAAATCAGGCTTATTCCTCCACACAACTGTGTGCATACTCCATTCAGGTGCAAGACTTCTAAGAAATTTTAGATTTACATCTTCTTGTGGAACCACATAACCAACAAGCTTTAGATGGCTAACAAGTTGGTTTAGCCTGTTGTATGTGCCAATAATCTTCTCTCCACTTTCAGAAGTAAAATTCTCAAACTGATGCTTCAGCATATTTTTCCTTGATTTCTTAGTGGCATCATTCCCTCCAAACCTGAATTCAACAGCATCCATCAATTCTTTTCCAGATTCACAGTCATCAAAGTCCATTTGAAATTCATTAGGTATTCCCATTAAGAGAATACTATGTGCGTTGATTTCCATCTTCCTCACTGTATTAGCTTCAGCAGACTTAATAGGTATCTCCTTACCATCAACACTCTTCTCATGCACAGAATCACCATTAACAATAACATTCCACATGTTGAAATCAATCATGCGAATGTATTGTCTGATCCTTCTCTTCCAAAGCTCATACTCAGCAGGATTCAGCATGGGTACCCTTGAAGCAGTCACCATATGAGTTTCATCACCCATTGTAGCAATAGATTTGGAACAGCAAACACTTAAGAAACAAAATCTTCTTGATAATAACTTCTAGATCACAAGCTCTGATACCACTTGTTGATCCCAGTTGAGCTTAAACGATCTTATATAGAAGTTAACTTAAAATAAACACTTAAGCTTGAATGCGGAATGTAAAAGCTTAACTTAAGAAGACTTATGATTCTCTTTCAACACTTCAATATTATTAATACGAGCACTCAACAATGCTAGGGTTTTACAACCTTGAAGTGAATAATAACACGTACATAAACTAACCCTAGGATCCTCCTTTTATAGACTAAGGAGTCCTACTAGGTTTACAATACCTTTCTCTACAAGATAAGTATATTCTAGATAAATATAATATTTACACAATCTATTCTATATTTATCTAAACCGTATACATCCTTATCACATTAGCAGCAGATTCTGTCAGCAGTATTTATCCTCAGCAGCACTTTGACATTGGTAGCAGAATCATTACCACTAGCAGCAGTTTCACTTAGCAGCAGTTTTACTTAGCAGCAGTTTCAGACCCAACACCTATCGAGTAAGAACCTTATCGAGTAATCACCTAGTTCTATCGAGTAAGCTGTTGTCAGAACTTTTATCGAGTAAGAAATCTACCCAAGCTACAGTTTTACCGAGTTAGAGTTGCGACTTGTTGTCTTACCGAGTAAGCATAAGAGATTATTAAAAAAAAGTTTTTCGGCGGGAAAATTTGAGTAAAATTTATTTTCTAAGGGAGACTAAACGTTCAATTTTTAAGCGAGATTCAAATTTTGGTATAACGTTGAAAATTTTGACCCAAAATTCAAATTTTTAGGCCAAAATTCAAATTTTTTTGATAAAATTTGGCATCAAAATTTTTAATAACTCAAAATTTTCTGGTAACCTTAGAATTGCATTTCATAGTGATTTCTAAATTTTGGGAGAGAAAATTTTCAAATTCAATTTTGGAGGGAAAATACGAAATCACTAAGATCAACCGAGAACAAATTTTCAACTTCACCAAAACCATCTAATCTACAACAACAACCTTTGTTATCTTTCAAAAGATCCTAAGAACAACTTTTCACTTTGAATTCAAATCATGGCAACTCAACAAGATATTCATGCTGCCGGTGCCGAAAACCGACCTCCCATGCTGTCAAAGGGTGGATACTCACAATGGGCTAGTTGTATGATGCGCTATCTTAAGAGCAAACCAAATGGAAAACTTCTTATCAAATCCATTGTGGAAGGACCCTTCAAACCAAGACAAGTACTAGACCCTGGTGATCCAAATGGAACCCCCTAGTACAACCATACTATAAAGATCAGAATGAGACTGAGTACACTGAGGAAGACAGACAACAGATTGCAGCTGATGATCAGGCATTTCATCTCGTGGTTCTTGGTTTACCTGAAACTACTTATGCTACTGTTGATAGTAAAGGAAGTCCTCATGCAGTCTGGGAAAGATTCAAGAGGTTAATGTATGGGACAGACATCGGAAAACAGGAAATGGAAACACAATTGCTCAAGGAACTTCACAAGTTTACTTCAATTCCTGGTGAATCCATAGAGTCGTACTACCTCCGGTTCTGTAAGATCATGAATGATTTATCAAGACACAACCTCAGTCAGACAAACATTGATAACAACACCAATTTTCTGAATGAGTTACAACCAGAATAGGGAAGATACGTCACTATTGTTTATCAGACAAAGAATTTGCATGAAGTGACTTATGATCAGTTGTACAACTTCTTGAAGCAAAATCAAGCTGAGGCTAATGATCAGTTGCTAAAAAGCATGATCCTTTTGCATTAATGTCTAATACACCAACACCTTTACCAGTGAACACACAACAACAACCATCATCTTCTTCCACTCACAACTACATGCAACCATCATACATTCAACAACCAACACCTGTCTACCAACAAAAATGCTACCCACAGCAAGATGTTATTCCACAACAACAATACCCACAATTTCAAGAACCAGAATTCACTGACAATGATGAAGCTACTGCAGCCTTGACACAAGCGTTTGCTTTTCTGACAAAGGCATTCCAAGGACGCTATTCTACACCAACTAACAACAACCAAAGGATTTCATCGAACACTCGCAACAAGCAGATTGCTCAGCCGAGTTTCGATATGGGCAATGGAGGCCAAATGGTTGGAGTTATAGGGAATCAGCAGGGATATGCTACTGGATTTCACATGGGTAATCAGAATATGTAGAATCAGTTGGGTCAGTATGCAGGGAATCAGATGGGTCAGTTTGTTGGAAATCACAGGGGTCAGAATGTTGGCAATCAGGCAATGGTTAATCAGATTAGGAATGTTGCAGCTCCAGTTGTTGGGAATTATGGAAATGTGAATCAGGGTAATCCGGTAAAGTGTTTCAACTACCAAGGTGTAGGTCATATGGCAAGGAACTGTCCTACTAAGCCAAACAAGAAATATCCAGAGTATTTGCAGAAAGCATTGCTGTTGGCACAAAAAGAAAAGGCAGGGTTTCAGTTGAATGCAGAGGAAAATGATTTTATGGCTCTTATGGATGACATGGAAGAAGAGAGGATATCGATGCGAACTGCATATTCATGGCAAATCTTCAGGAAGCTAAGTATGACACAGATTCTGACACACTTCCTGTTTATGACACCAATGCTCCATCTGAGGTGTGAAACTTCAACACATGTCACAATAATGATATATTTGATATGTCTCCTCATGAGGAACAACATTCTGAGAAGCTAGCACCCACTTATGATACATACCTGGATACGCCAAGTAGTAGCAATACTCCTTCAGCAACTCCAAATGTGAATCATAATGGAGGCTTCGTTTCACAGCATGCTGATTATGATGAGGAAACATGTGCTTTATTTGAATCATTATTAAACAATTGTGGTATTGAGATTGAGAAATTTAAAAAGGTCAATCACGAAGTTAAGGCCGCGAATGAGAAATTGACCACTGAGCTTGAGAAATACAAGGAAAATGAAAACAGTTTTCAAATAGACAAAAAACACGAGTCAGAATTTAAAATTGGTTATAAGAAGTTACTTGTTAAAGATAGGGAATGGAAAAACAAATTTGATACTCTTGAAATTAGTTCAACAAAAACCATTAATTCTTTAAAAAAGAAATTTCTGGTTTGATAAACCAACTTTCAAAACAAAAATCGGCTTATACCAATCTTGAAAAAGAACGGGATGAGTTGAAAAAGGACTTTGCAAAGAAAAAAGATAAACTTTTGGAAGAAATCATAGAGTCAGAACACATGATTGCAAAACTAGAAAACTTGGTGGTTAAGTCAGGTCAGTTAAGTCAAACAATGCATATGATTACTAATCGAACTGATCCGATTTACCATACAAAACAAAAAATGGCTCTTGGTAACAAAACTCCTTCTAATCTCAAGAAAGCTCATTAAGAACAGAATGTTTTGTACAATGGAAAAGTTATATATGCTAAACATGATCCTCCCGTCGTTCGGGATTCTATGGAAATGATAGAACTTGTTGAAGAGAGCATAGCAAAAATGAAACAAAAGAATCCGGATTTGAAACCGATAGATTACAACAAACTGAACAAACTTTCTGGAGTTACTTTTGTTCCACAAAAAGAACCGTCAGTTCTTTCCATAAAACGACCATTCTCAAAAATAGTTTCTAAAAGGTAGTTGCTTCCAACTCGCTTTCAAACATGGAACAAATGTCTTCAAACAACACTTTTAACACAAGTGCTGCAAGAGGATATCTTGATGATCTTAAAACCAGAGTTGGGCAGCTTAAAACGATTTTAGAATAAAAAACGAGACTAAATGAGATCAATTGGAATTCCACTATTCATTTACAGCTTAAAAAGATTCTTGAAAGTGAATTTGCTCCTCAAATTAATAACAATCATGCTCGAGTAATTCATTTTGAACAAGCATTTTTTTAAAGAAACAGTTGACTTCGTCAAGGATCACAAATCCTTGATAAAGAAGGCTAATGAATCTTTTGAGCAAATCAATGTTTTAGAAAACTTAAATGATGCTCTCTTCGAAGCAGTTCTGTCTACTGATATTATGTCCATCATTTTACAAACATTTTCTGTTCAAGACGATGAACGACTGAGAGCTGAGACCTCCGAAATTGTTTCAAAATATGAAAATGCTCTTATAAAGCTTGAAAAAGAAAATGTGTCATATTTTAAACAACTTGATCAAAAAAGCGAAGAATGCAAATATGATAAGCTGTCGTATGAGCGTGTCTTCAAGAACATGAAAGAGCAAAATGATATTTTGAGGACTCAGCTTGAAAGTCAAAAAGGAAAGGGTGAGGATACTAAGTTTGCAAAACGATCGACTTCGGAGAAACCAAATGTTTCAAAAATGGTTGAAAAACCAAAAATGTCAATTTCACGGTTTGCTCCAAAAGTCGATGAGAAACAGGATTTGACAAAACCAGTCACTCTAACACCCTTGCCCAAGCAAAATGAAAATGAAAAGTTTGTTGAAAAAGGAAAAGCGGTTGTCGAAACACCAAAAGTGATAGCACCTGGTCTTTTTAGGATTAGTCCCACTAAGACAAATGACGAGTGCAAAAAGGATAATTCTAAAGAGTCTAGTGATGCTAAAAAGGACAATAATATAAATCCTAACGTGTGTGCCTTACCTTCTACAGGATTAGACAACACCTCTAGGAGCAGTAGACTAAAGCCTAGGAGCAATACAAGGAACAATTGAGTCTTGCCTACATCTAAGAGTAGTAGCAAGAATAAAGTTGAAGAAGTAGAAGAACACCCTAGGAATTTATCGCTTTGTAATAAGAGACATGTTTCATCTGAATGTAATGTCAAAAGTACTGCTTCTAATGCATGTAATGACTATGTTTGTTTGATATGCAAGAAATGTTTAATTAATGATGTTCATGATGAATGTGTTTCTAAGAATGTGAATGTTACGCCTGCACAGAAGAATGTTCCAAAAGGAACTAGTGCTAGATCTAGATCTATAGAAAGATTAGTTGCGCGCTTTAGGTCTACCACTAGTTGTTGTATGCCTAGGAACTATCTTAAGTATTGTGTATGGAAACCAACAGGTAGAGAATTCATTCTCCAGGATGGAAATTGAAAGTTGTTCAAATTGAACAAGTAGAAACCTTCTACGAGTGTGATATAGATTTTACCCCTAACCCAATGGAACCAAATTCAAAACGGTTTCCAAATACAAACTCTTCTGTTCTTCACAGGTTATCAAAATATGTCTTTGGATCGTCGACTCGGGTTGCTCCAAGCACATGACCGGGAACTTAAAGCTGCTGATCAATTTCGTTTGGAAATTCATGGGAACTGTACGCTTTGGAAATGATTATGTAGCAGCTATTGGGTTATGGAGACCTTCACTTTGGGAATTTTTTAATCACTCGGGTTTACTACGTCGAAGGGTTGGGACACAACTTGTTTTCAGTTGGGCAGTTTTGTGATGTAGATTTAGAAGTTGCATCCAGGAGAAACACGGTTTTTGTTAGAAATTTGGTTGGTGATGATCTCTTAACTGGTAATCGTGGCACAAACTTGTATGCTATTGACATCAACCAAACGGCTTCTACATCACCAATTTGTCTTACGACATGGGAAACTGAAACAAAGTCCTGGTTGTGGCATAGACGTTTATACCATCCCAATTTAGACATGATCAACAAATTAGCCAAAGACAACATCATCACCGGACTTCCTAAGTTCAAATACACCAAGGAACTCCTATGTCCATCATGCGAACAAAGAAAAAGAAAAAGAAAAAGAACATCATATAAACCCAAAACCGTACCTAGTTCGGAAGCAAGGTTAAATATGTTGCAATGGACTTATGTGGCCCAATGAGAGTTGAAAGCATTAATGGAGAGAAGTATATTCTTGTTATTCTTGATGGTTATTCAAGATATACTTGGATAAAGTTTTTGAGATCAAAATACGAAGCACTAGGCATCATTATCACCTTTCTGAAGCGTATTCAAGTTCTACTTCAAGCTCCAGTAAGGATTGTAAGAATAGATAATGGCACAAAATTCACAAATCAGGAGTTACAAACTTATTTTGAAGATGCTGGAATCACACATCAGACATCAGTTGTTAGAACTCCACAACAGAATATGGTAGTTGAAAGAAGAAATAGAACTCTTGTGGAAGCTGCTCGCACAATGCTAATATATTCTAGCGCACCACTATTCTTATGGACTGATGTTGTTGCCACTGCTTGTTTCACTCAGAACCGATCCCTAATCCATCCAAGTTTCAATAAAACCCCATATGAGCTTGTGAACAATCGAAAACCGGATATCTCTTATCTTCACGTGTTTGGCGCTTTGTGCTATCCGACGAACGACAGAGAAGATCTAGGAAAGTTGAAAGCTAAGGGTGATATTGGAATCTTCATTGGATATTCAGAAAACTCGAGGGCATTTAGGGTGTATAATAGAAGAACAAAAAGGATAATCAAGACGATGAATGTGAAGCTTGACGAAATTTCACAAATGGCTTATGAGAGACTCGCTCTAGAACCCGAGCTTAATCCGATGGCTTCTAATCAAAACAGATTAGGACCCGCACCAAACCCGCAGACTTCTGGACACATTAGTTCAGGACTCGTACCTCAAGGAGCTCAATCAACAAACACTAAAAAACCTTCAGAACAAGAACTGGAAAATTTCTTCGAGTTAATGTTTGATGAATATTATGGTGGAACTTCGACAAATGCATCTTAACAACATTTCGCTGCACCCGCTCAAAACCATCAACCACCACCAACATCACAAGATGAATCTACAACAATCGAAGTTGAAGCACCAATTCCCTCAGCATCATCAACATCTAATCCAGCAACTCCAGTCATTGAAATTGTTCTACCAAGAATTGATGAGCAAAACCAAAACACAAATTTTCAAGAAGAACCAACAAATAATTCAAACGATGTTGCGTTAGAAGAAGAAGAAGTATTTGAAAACCCATTTGCAACAGACTCTGCTGAATCTTCTTCAAGGTTACAAGAACCATCTAACACACATAGGTTAAACCCAAGGTACCCTTCTACACTACAATGGACAAAAGACCATCCAATTGAACACGTTATTGGTGAACCTTCAAGGCCAGTTCAGACGAGAAGACAACTTGCCACAGATCCTGAAATGTGTATCTACATTTGCTCTATAAGCCTCAAAGAACCAAAGAATATTCGGGAAGCAATGGCAGAAAACCCATGGATAGAAACGATGCAGGAGGAAATTCTTCAATACCAGTTACATGATAGTTGGGAACTTGTTGAACGACCACTTGATAAACGTGTTCTTGATCTCAAGTGTTTTTGGAAGAAAAAAATGGATGAGGAAATGACTATAATTCACAACAAAGCTCGTCTCGTGGCTAAAGGATATCCATAAGAAGAAGGGATAGATTTCGAAGAATCATTCATGCATGTAGCTAGACTTGAGGCAGTTCGGATTTTCTTAGCCTATAAAGCTCACAAAAACATCACAGTCTATCAGATGGACATTAAGACAACTTTCTTGAATGAAACTCTGAAAGAAGAGGTGTATGTGAGTCAACCAGAAGGATTCATCGACAAAGATCATCCAGACTATGTCTACAAGCTTAAGAAAGCCATTTATGGTTTAAAACAAGCTCCAAGAGTGTGGTATGACGAACTATCATCTTTCTTGCTCAAAAAAAATTTCACCAAAGGAACGGTTGATGACACCTTGTTTACCAAAAAAATTCAAAGATGACATTTTGATCGTTCAAATTTACGTGGACGACATTATTTTTGGATCAACCAATCCTAACCATTCAAAACATTTTGAAAATCTCATGAAAAGCAAATTTGAAATGTCCATGATGGGGGAACTAAAATTCTTTCTTGGTTTACAAATACATCAATCTCCTCGTGGTATTTTTATCAATCAAGCTAAATATACAATAAGAGATTTTTAAAAGACATGGAATGGAAAACAGTGATTCTGTTGGTACACCAATGGTCATGATTGGCCTCAAACAGTCAGAAAATATCAACCAAGTAATGGTCAACAAGTCAAACAGCTTAGGCCAATACTCCGTGGTGTGTAGTGTTTCCCCGGATCGTTAAATCCCAACAAGGCGTGAAATCTGAAATAAAACGACTTCGAAATCAGGTGAATTGAACAGAAAAAGGGTTTAAGTGATTGTACTACTGAAATATAAGTTAGAATAGCTTTGATAAGCTAAATCAACTAATACGTGAAATCAGATAAGTACAAATGGAAAGGAACTGGAAAACGTGTACGTTTAATATTTAAACATAAACAAAAACAACTTTAACTATAGTAGGAGTTTGCATGCCTTAGGGGCTTAAATGCAAATTAAATAAACTTAAAATATTTATTTTATAATTACTAATTTATTTAAAAGTTAATAAAACCTAAAAATGTAAAAAAGATATAAAATGTACGTTTAAATAAACGTAAGTGTACTAAACTAAATGTGAATTCTGTTAAATAAAACTCTCACAAATATGAAAATTATATTTTTGGAATCCTAAACTTATTAGAAAATTATTAGAAAATTAAAATTATTTTTATAATTATTTAATTAATTATTAGTATTTAATAACTATTTTTAATTATTTAATAATTCACTAATAATTAAGAAAATGTAAAATAAGTCTAGAAATATAAAATTAAAATTTCTAAAATTCTAAAATATTATAAAACTTATTCTAAAATTAAAATTATATTTTTCACACTATTTATCTATTTATTATTAATTAATTATTATTTAATTATTATTTAACTAATTATATTGATTTAAATTATTAAAAATACTAAAAGGACTTAGATAATTAAGAAATTTTTTAAAAATCTAATTAACCATCACAGGAATCCTAAAAAATTATAAGAAGTTTATTTTATGTATTTTTAAACTAATTTACTAATTATTATTCTATTTATTTATTAATTATCAATTAAACTAATTATATTATTAAAAATAGAAAATGAAAAGTATAAATTCTAGAAAAATTTATAAAAATGTTTTACCTTATATAAAAGCTAGAAAAATTATAAAAACTAGGTGGTACTTTATAAAATATAATTATGCTATTTAATTCTTATTTATTAATTAATAAATAATTATGCTAATATTAATTCTAAATATTAGCAAATGAAAAAGGAAAAATATGGAAAAATTTATAAAAATACTTTAATATTAAAGAGATTTAACAAAAATATAAAAATGCAGAAGTGCTTATAATTAAGCTAAAAAGAAAATTAAATAGATAATTTCTATTAAATAGAAGCTATCACTATAATTAAGTTTGGCTTTTTCTGTTTTTTCTTTTAGAGAACTAATAAAATACTTAAAATAAGAAACTTTTATAAACAAAACTAATTTGGAAACCAAGAATAAGCACTGTGAGTGCTTATTACCATTGACAGTTGACCAAGTTTGACTAGATCAAGAAATAAGCTCAAATGAGCTTGTGTGGGGTCCACAAGGTATATTCAGGTTCCACAGAGTAACTTAGATACATTTAAGCTAGACTTGATAAAATAAGCTCATGGGATAAGCTAAAAAGCCACAATAAGCAATTGCTTATTTGGGTTCTAGGTCAGAAATGGGAAAGGAATTGAGGACAATTCCAAGTGGGGTCCACTGGTCCCTAGGTCAAACAAAGGGTCAATTCTTGAACCCTGGTAGGAGGGGGGTTGGGAAAACCCAAGAGTGGAGTGTGGGACCCACTGGGGTGGCCACAAACAACCACCAAAGTGGTGGGTGTGAGGTGATGGTCTGTGTAGCGGGGGAGCTTCTTCCCCTGCAAGTGTTTTTGAGGCTGTGTGGATTGAACAAGAAAAATCACAAAAATATGGAAATAGTGGGAATCTCAAGTTCTACTGGTATATTATACACACAAGAAATTTCAGACTCTAAAACCTTACACAAAAATCATAGTAATTCATGCCATTTTGAGGATTTCTGATCATACAACTTTTTGACTTTTTAATTTATGAACTAACTTTGACTTATGTGAACTTTACTTGATCCTAACTGATTATAGATGATATGATACGCTTAAATTAAGCTAGTTTAGGCTTAAACTACAACTAATAAGTTTATGTGAGTGTTTATGGTACTCAAAACCTCACACAGTTAACTGTGGAGGGGTGATTCATGTGATTTTGACTTTCCAAAAAATAAACACTCAATTTTATGACTCAAATATACTATTAGAACCTAAGTGAACTAGTTTAGTCAACAAGCAACAACTGAAAACCTTGCTGAGTCCTTGAACTCAGCTGATCCAAACACCCCCTAATCTAACTGAGATGTATGATTTTCAAAGAAAGTGAAATAATGCAACCAACCTACTAACACATAATCATATACTATGATTTTATAAACCTGTTAAAGCCCTAATCTATCAGAAATAACAACAACAACTTAAAAATCAATAACAAACTATAAATGACTTAAAATATGAAATACTAAGCAACTTTTAAGCCTGATGAACAACTATTATATTTTAGGTTGTATTATCACTAAAAACTATAAATAAACACAGAATAAACAAAGTCAAGCATAAACAACAACAAGTAAAGAGAATAAGCTTGAAAATGGGTAAAATGGCTTACAATTGAGTGACTGTGGGTATCAAAAACCAAGAACCAGGAACCCTAATTCCTCCCTGAGGATCTAAACCATAATCCAAAGCTTTCTTGTGCTTCCAAATCAACTCTGAATCACCAGAATTTCATTTCAACACTCACAGTTGACTTATGTTGACCAATTTGTATTTTGTGAAAATTTTTAAGCTATACTGAATTGTAAGTTACTAAAAGCTTTTACAAGCTTTATAGGAGCTTATATGTATCAGTTTAAGTCCACAATAACATCAACTAAGAACATCAGTTAAGTAAATTGAGAATTTTTAATTTGAAACTTGCACAAACTGAATTCATACACAACCTTGGAATTTATTATTAAAGAGAGTTTTACAATACACTTAGAACACTGGAATTTAAACTTGAAAGCTTAATATAAACTGAAACACTAGAAACTTAAGAAGTCGACATACATTTTATTTAATTAAACTAGATATATCTCCACAATGCTTCCCCTGCTTTCTTTACAGGCTTTTGAGACTCCCCATGCATTTCTGACCGTATCCCACTTGAATTTGAGACCATTGGATGGGTCAATTTGATCTCAGCCGTTTAAACGGCTTTTGGCGCCAAAAGTGAAAATGGTTGCTTGTGGTCATTTTTTCTCAATTAATGCATATTGGTGTGTTGTGGAGGTGGCAGGGGACAAGATTGGATAGGTTTAGTGGCCAAGTTGGGGTGTATGATGAAAACAGAGGTGGTGGGATGGTTTTTTTAGAAAATTGGTGGGGAAGCATTAAGTGTGGAGTGGGATAGGGTTGTGAGGTGGAAGGGATGTGAGGGAGGGGTAGGTAATGTGCTGGAAAGGTGATGAGGTGGTGGAATACCACCATGGTTTCTGGTTTCAGGCTGGGGGTGAGGGAGGTGAATAGTGGTGGCGGGTTTGGGAGGTTTGACCAGGGTCAAACCCTGGTTTATAATATTAAGGGTGTGGGTCGGTTTTTATTTTGGGCCTAGGAAAGGTGTGGGTGGGCTGGTATGGTTGTGTTTGGACTAGGCATGGTTTTGGGTTTAATAATACAAAGGGTCCGGTTGGTATGTATTAATAAACAAGGACCAATTTTGTAATTTGGACAAAATTGAGGGGCTGATTTTGCAACTTTCCCAAAGTAGTTATAGGGACCAATTATGCCATTTATGAATAACCCAAGGACCAAAGATGTAATATTTTCATTTAAAATACCCAGGGACCTTTTCTGCCAATTTCTCAAACACCAGGGACCAAACTTGTAATTTTCTGAAAGTTGAAGGGTTGAACCTGTAATTTCTCCATAGTTATCATAAGGACCAATTATGCCATTTAAGAATAGTGCAAGGTTTATTTTTCATATTTTTCCATTTTCAAAACCTTAAGGACTATTTTTGACATTTTTGAAACTTGAGGGACTAAAGTTGTCATTTTGCAATTTTTTAACTTTAAAGGACTAAACTTGACAACTTATGAATCCCTAAGGACCTTTGATGATATTTTTCATGTTTTGATTTACCAGGGACTAGTTTTGCCAATTTTTCAAAGTTTAGGGACTGAAACTGTAAATTATGTGAAATATGTCGTTTTTCATCAGTTTTCAATCCTTTTGCATAAAAACACAATCCAGGGATATTTTATGTATTTTAAGGCATTCCTGTGTGTTTTCATATGTTTTTGCAGTCTAAATGTAACAGAAATGATGAGTATTTACACACTCATCAGGTCACTTCACCAAAAATAGGTCCTGATTTGTTTGGGAAACCCATCGATCTGAAGAAATATCGGAGCATGATCGGTTCTCTCATGTACCTAACTGCTAGTCGACCCGATATTCAATTTGTTGTTTGTTTGTTAGCACGGTTTCAGGCAAAGCCTACCGAACTTCACCTCAAAGAGGTTAAACGGATCTTTCGGTACCTACGAAGCACCATTAACATGGGACTTTGGTATCTGAAGGATTCAGAGTTTAAACTAATAGCATTTTTAGAAGCCGACCATGCTAGTGATCAAGTTACAACAAAGAGTACATCAGGTGGAGCACAATTTTTGGGTGAAAAGCTAGTAAGCTGGTCGTCAAAGAAACAAGATTGTACTGCATTATCAACCGCCGAAGCCGAGTATGTGTCTCTATCTGCGTGTTGTGCCCAAGTTCTTTAGATGCGGACATAGCTCACAGATTATGGCTTTACTTTCGACAGAATACCTTTGTATTGTGACTCAAAAAGTGCAATAGCCATCTCGTGCAATCCCGTACAACACTCAAAGACTAAGCATATCAAAGTCCGCTACCATTTCATCAAAGAGCACGTAGAAGAGGGTAGTGTTGAATTATTTTTCGTAAAGACTGAATACCAGCTCGCCGATCTATTTACTAAAGCCCTTCTAAAAGAACGGTTTGACGATTTAGTTCGATGAATTGACATGTGAAGCCTAACTCCTAAGGAGCTAGAACGTCTTCTCGAATCTTCTTGAAAAATGTTTTCAAAATTGCTTCGCTATAAATATTTTTGAAAAAACAAAATACAAAATTTGAAAAACCAACAAAAACAAAAAATTTTTCAAAAAATACAAAAACAATATAAAATAAAAAAAATCCAAAAATATTCTTCTCACGACATGTCTCTCGTATAAATCAATATTCTGTACGTTTCTAGAAATCTCATTCAACAATGGTACGAACATGTACAGATGCTTGAACGGGAGTTCTTTAAATGTTTTTCTAAAACATGTCATTTCTCAAAAGTTTCTTCACAATGGCTTGTAAGTACTTCAGCTTACAACCTGTGCTTCAAAGAGAAATCTTTTTAAAACTTGGGTCCGGGTATAATAACTCGAAAAGATTTCAAATAAGGACCTAATGATGACTTCTGATTATTTCTAATCAAGGACTCATATTTTCAAGGACGAAATCTTTTTCAAAAAGTTCGAGTCTAAATAAACGAAAAAGACTTCAAACAAAAACTCGTTTTCAAAATAGAATTCTTGAGCACTTTTTCAAGATTGTTCAAAAGATTTCTCAAAATCTCTCAAAACTAGTGCTTAAGATAACTCCCTCCAAACCCTTAATTGATTTTAAAATGTGCTATCATTAAGGGGGAGTACAAAAACAAAAATTTTCTGAATTCATGCAAAATGAAATCTGTCTATTGATGAGGCAAAAAACGATCCGTTTTTAGGGGGTCATTTAAGCCCGAATCCGAATTTATTTGATCAAATATTGCCCTAAATCGTTCCTTTTGTGATTTTAGGTACTTTGGGAGAGAAATGTGGAAAAGGAAGCAATTCGGACGTTTTTGGAGCATAAAAGTGAAGAAAACGCCAAAGTCTTAATTTTCCATGCTGGGAACAGTAAGTGACGGCGTCAAGAGCAAAATCTTGACGGCGTCAAGAGCAAATTTCATGAATTTCCATGACGACCCAGAACAGATTTGACGGCGTCACGTTGGAAGGGCGTCAAGAGTAAAAGAGTCATGACGGCCTGGAAGTGTATAAGTCTTGACAGCGTCAGAAGTAGATCTAGGCTGTCCGAGGAGAGTTTTGGCGGCGAGGTGACGGCGTCACAAGTTTATTCTTGACGCCGTCAAACCTATTTTTCTAAATATAGTTTTCTAATTTTCACACATTAAAAAAGGAGAAGTTTTGGAGAAACCCTAAGTACGATTTTGGTGCAACTTTTACAGGTTTTTCAAGGGTTCCAAACCCTTGATACCTTGCATTGTAATTGAGATAAGTGTTCTTCTAATTCAGTCAATATGTCTATGTGTTGGTTGTCTATATCTTGTTCTTGTCTCAATTCCATTATGCTAGGCTAGATCTATCTTGTGTTTGCTTAGATCTAATGAAACCTAGATGTTAATTATGTGTTGATTACTTGTTTATCTTTGTCTTGGATGAGTGATTTATATGTTAGGCTTAAGAAAACTGGCAGATCTCCACTTGGTAACATGCTTGAACGTCTTAAGAAACATGAACCGAGGCGCACTAGGTCTTTATTGGTTGTATTTAATGCATGAGCCACTGTTTAGGATCCCTATAGTTGTGCTGGGCATGGTGTAGGAGGAGATAAGAGCTCATAGAATTGGGGAGTTATGTGTGCCACCCCATGAATGGTATTAAGGAATACGATCCGTCATCCATGCAATTATAACAAGTAATTAACGTGTAAAAGATGTCTAGGGAGTAGTGAAATCTAAGTAAACACATTTTCTCCAATTACTGCTCACAACTTTAGTATAATTTAGCTTATTTTCATTTTTAGTATTTTATTTTGATTGCATCTTAGTATTGGGTTAGTTGATTAGCAACTAATTCCGCCCAAATCCTTCAAACCCGAGATATTTACTTGCTTTCCATAAAATATAAAAATACAAAAATAATCATCCCTCACCTTTAGAACTAGTATTTAGGCTTTCTAATCCTAGCGACACTATTCCTAAGCTGAACGATCAATCCCCCGGTACTTGTCACTATACTATACTACAACGATCAGGTACACTGCCTGGTGGGGGTTGTAAGCTTCTCGAGATCCCTCGAGAGGTAAAGCCTGTTGCGATTCCCACGCATCAAGTTTTTGGCGCCGCAGCCCGGGGAATAGTTATTGTCTAGGTTAGAATTTCTTTTTATTAGGTCTACTTGCTAGATTCCTTTCTAGTAAGATTTTATTTTTATTTTTAGGTTTCTTTAGTCTATCCATTTTCTTTGTGCCTTTGTTCGTAACTCTTCACCACCTGCCATCATGGCAAATGACGAATCCCTTAACCTTAGGATCACTAGGAGTCGTAGTTCCACTCGAAACCTTGTCTTGCCTTATGCGGAACCCGAAAGAGAAATGCATAGGTTGAGACAATATCACTCAACTTCTGAACCATCTAGCGTTGCCATCGATTTTGATGCACCTCTTTCTGAAGAAAATTCAGAAAATCATGTCACAACCCCTAGTTCCCAACCCAACGACGAGATGAGTACTCCCGCAACCCCATTCCTAAGTGCCTTAAGGACTACTCCTCCCCAACCTCTCGTGGCTTCTCCAACGCCATTGTCTACCCAAACAAACACACCAATGAGATCTTGCATGCAAACGGTATTTGGCTTGTCAAAAATGTGTGTAAGTTTCACGGAACAGATGAGGAAGACCCAATCCAACACATCAAGGACTTCCTGAAAATAGTAGACACCCTCCATACGGATGGGGCTACTAGAGACACATCCCGATTGCGATTCTTTCCTTTCACCTTATATGAAAAATCCCAAGAATGGTATGACAAACTCCCTTCTGAATCTATCTTCACATGGGAGCAACTCATATCCAAGTTCTATGAGAAGTTCTTTCCACCTGGAAAAACCTCAGCACTTAGAGATAGGATCCTCCGTTTCCGGAAGGGGAAGGATGAACCCTTCCATAAATCGTGGACTAGATTCAAAGATTTAATAAGACAAGTTCTCCATCATGGCATTGAGCTTTGGCTCTTGGTCCAAATCTTCTACAAAAATATCTCCTCTAATGACCGAAACGAAATTAACCAATCTAGGAAAGGAAGATTGGCCAATCTTAGTGCCGAGGAAGGATGGGATAGGATTGAAGAATATGCTCAAGACCAGGATGACACTTGGGATGAACCTGAGTCGACTGTCAGCATTTCTGAGATCACCTCGGATCGTTTGAGCAAAATTCACAAAAGAGTGGAATACTTATCCGGATCGCAATTACCTAAACAACTGTCGAATCCTTACTTGATCTGCGATTACTGTGGAGGCCCGCATGAGGTAGAAGAATGCGAAGGAGCAGCCACAACTGAACATGCGTGCTTGTTAGGAGGAGACATTTATGCTGATCCCTCCCTTTTGCCTTTTTACCAAAATGACGATTACACCCTTTGGGGAAATCTGGTAAAGAGAAGAGAAGGGGAGGAAGGCCCTGAATTCAAAATTAGGAGCAATTTCAAAGATGACCTTGGTCACTTCACTCAAGAAAAAGACTTGCAAATGAAAGGCCTTAATGAGCTTTTCGACGAGCAGCAGGAGGGTATTGGAGAATTTTTCAACAAGCTTAACTCAGCCCTAGATAATCTTCAAACACCATCAGTAAGCAAAAAAGACCCCATGCTCGCAATAACCACGCGAGCTGGAACGACAACCAAGGACCCTCCTTACCCAAACTCGTCCCCCATCACCCTCGATCCAAACAAACCTGAGGAGGAGGAGGATGTCGGCGCTGGTGCCCCAGACCAACCGCCTTTGACGACCCCTTCCCCATCAGCCCTGCCTAACCAACCTGTGAGAATCCCATTCCCGTCCCGATTAAGGAACCAGAAAACTGAGAATGATAACAAGAGGTTCTTGTCATACCTAAAAGACTCAGTTGTCACCATACCTCTCCTTGATGCTTGCTATCACATGCCAAAGTATAGCATATACTTCAAAAAGCTAGTCGCTAACAGGAAGAAACTCGAGGGTCTTGTGACCCTGGGGGAAGAATGCTCAGTGGTGACCCATCGAGGGCTACCAAAGAAGGTAGACGATCCGGGCAGCTTCACCCTACCTTGCTCCGTAGGACCTCTATCAATCAAGAATGCTCTTGCCGATTTGGGAGCAAGTATCAATCTCATGCCTCACTCTATGTTCCGTAAACTAGGATATTCTGGATTGAAGTCTACCCGTATGAACATCCAACTAGCCGATAGATCAGTCAAGTACCCCGTAGGGATATGCGAAAATGTGCTAGTCAAAGTTGGGAAATTCAAATTCCCGGTCGACTTCGTAATCCTGGATATGGAGGAGGATGACTTGGTACCTATCATCTTAGGTAGACCATTTCTTGCTACCGCTCGTGCAGTCTACGATGGCAAATTAACCTTACGAGTGGGAGACGATAGCACAACCTTCGACATTAAGGATTCTATGGACCTCTCCCTCGAAGCAGCCAACCGGCTCTACTTTATCAGAGAAGTAGATGAACTCACAGATGTCATTGATAGTTGCGTCGATGAACAGATCGATGAAGGCTGGCTACGGGACGAGAGTTTTCTGCCTTTGCTAGAGGTGGAAAAGACGGAGGATGTTAGTGCAGTCTCCTTCTACCCCAGACAAGAGGAAACGGAGCATCTCGAGCTCCGAAAGCCCGAAAACAAGCTCAAACCTTCTATTATCGAACCTCCTAACGTTGATCTTAAAGAGCTTCCTAACCATTTGGAGTATGCCTTCCTTCAGGGGGAGGACCAACTCCCGATAATCATAAACTCTTCCTTGGAACATGAACAAAAAGTTAAACTCTTAGAGGTCCTAAAAAAAATACAAGGGGGTACTCGCATGGAGTGTGGCCGACATTAAGGGGATTGACTCAACTTTTTGCACACATAAGATTCTCATGGAGGAAGATTATAAACCTACCGTGCAACCCCAGAGGCGCGTGAACCCTAACATTAAGGAAGTAGTAAAGAAAGAAGTTATCAAACTTTTGGATGCAGGACTGATTTACCCGATCTCGGATAGCCCATGGGTCAGTCCTGTGCAGGTTGTACCTAAAAAGGGTGGAATGACTGTAGTAAAGAATGGCAAGGGTGAGATGGTGCCCCAGAGAACTGTCACTGGATGGCGGGTATGCATCGACTATCGAAAGCTCAAAGATGCCACAAGGAAAGATCACTTTCCCTTACCATTCATTGATCAGATGTTAGAGAGACTATCTGGACACGAATACTATTGCTTCTTGGATGGATTCTCTGGATATTTTCAGATTCCCATAGCACCTGAGGACCAAGAAAAGACCACGTTTACTTGCCCTTATGGAACATTTTCCTACAAAAGGATGCCTTTTGGGCTATGTAATGCCCCCGCCACTTTCCAGCGGTGCATGACCGCAATCTTTCACGAACTCATGGAAGACAGCATGGAAGTGTTCATGGATGACTTTTTGGTCTTCGGGAACTCCTTCGACCGCTGTCTTGCTAATCTAGAAAAGATGCTTAAACGGTGTGAGGAAACCAACTTGGTGCTAAACTGGGAGAAATGTCATTTTATGGTGAAGGAAGGGATTGTGTTAGGACATAAGATCTCAGGGAACGGAATTGAGGTGGATCAAGCTAAAGTTGAAGCTATATCTAAGTTACCATACCCTACAACTGTTAAAGCTATACGCAGTTTCTTGGGGCATGTCGGGTTTTATCGAAGGTTGATCAAAGACTTCTCAAAAATCGCCCGGCCAATGACCCAACTACTTGTGAAGGATGCTCCGTTTGATTTTTCCCAAGAATGCAAGGATGCATTCAATCTTTTAAAAAAGGAACTTACACAAGTTCCCATCATGATCACACCCAACTAGGAGTTACCATTTGAAATCATGTGTGACGCTAGCGACTTCGCTTTCGGGGCTGTATTGGGCCAACGACGTGATAAGCTTTTTCAACCCATCTACTATGCGAGCAAAACCATGAATCCCGCTCAAGAGAATTACTCCACCACTGAGAAAGAATTATTAGCCGTGGTGTTCACGTTCGAAAAATTCCGACAATATCTTGTCCTTTCAAAAATAGTCGTCTTCACTGACCACTCGGCTCTTAGATATCTTTTCGCGAAGCAGGATGCTAAGCCACGACTAATTCGGTGGATCTTGTTGCTACAAGAATTCGATGTTGAGATTCGTGATAAGAGGGGAGCATAAAATCTGGCCACAGATCATCTATCTCGTCTCGAAAACCCCTTGGATGAGCACAATAGAAGTGAGATTAGAGATTCATTTCCTGACGAACAACTCATGTTAATGAGTAACTCGGAGCCATGGTACGCCAATTTTGCTAATTACCTCGCAAGCAGAGTCGCTCCTGAACACCTGACTAAGTACGAAAGGAAGAGGTTCTTCTCTCAGCTAAAGTACTACTTTTGGGATGAACCCTTCTTATTCCGAAGGTGTCCTGACCAAATTATAAGGCGTTGTGTTTCGGAAAATGAGGCGGTAAAGATTATGAGGGAATGTCACTCTGGTCCCTCTGGGGGGCATCATGGGATAAACGTTACAGCCCGAAAGATTCTCGATGCGGGATTCTATTGGCCCACAATTTTCCGTGATGTAAAAGAAATGGTGCAGGCGTGCGATGCATGTCAACGTGCCGGAAATATATCGCATAGGGATGAAGCACCTCAGAACTTTATACAAGTTTGTGAGGTCTTCGATGTTTGGGGGATTGACTTCATGGGACCCTTCCCATCTTTAGGGGGAACGAGTACATATTAGTCGCTATTGACTATGTTTCAAAATGGGTTGAGGCACAAGCCCTTAGGACCAATGACGCCAGAGTAGTTATTCATTTCCTGAAGAAGCTTTTTGCGAGATTCGGGATTCCTAAAGCTCTCATCAGTGATAGGGGAACTCATTTTTGCAATGCACAAATGGAAAAGGTAATGAAGAGGTATGGAGTACCCCATCGATTTTCCACCGCCTATCATCCACAGACCAATGGCCAAGTCGAAAACACCAATAGAGCTATTAAAAGAATACTTGAAAAACAGTTAGTCAAAACAGAAAGGACTGGTCATTTAAACTCGATGAAGCCTTATGGGCATTCCGAACCGCCTACAAAACACCTATTGGAACGACCCCATTCCGCATAGTGTATGGTAAGGCATGCCACTTACCGGTAGAATTAGAACACAAGGCTTATTGGGCGCTTAAGACATGCAACCTAGATTACACGACTGCTGGAAACAATAGGTTTTTGCAATTACACGAGCTTGATGAGCTTAGACTAGAAGCCTACGAATCCTCCATCACATATAAAGAAAGAGCTAAAAGATGGCATGACCAGAGAATTAAGAAACCCAAAGAATTTTCAGAGGGAGACAAGTTCCTATTATACAATTCTCGGTTGAGATTTTTTCCGGGAAAACTTAAGTCTAGATGGTATGGACCGTTCACGGTAAAGAATTCTTCTAAATTTGGAGCGGTAGTGTTAATTGATGATGAAGGTAGGGAGTTCACTGTTAACATACAACGTGTAAAACACTACCAAGAGAATAACAATGAAATGATTAGTAAGGAGGATGTGACATTTGATGATGAGATCACGTAGTAACCCATGACCTTGAGTCTAGCTACAAGACTCGTAAATAAAGAAAAGCGCTTCTTGGGAGGCAACCCATGTTTTGTGTGATTTTATTTGTTTGATTGTTATTTGCTTCCGTATGCATGCTTAATTTTTATTGTTGGTTGATCATGTTTCTAAAACTAAATAGTGGAAATACTTTACTTTGTTGTTTTGGCCTAGTCTTAACTCCACCTAAAAGTATTTTTGCAAAAGATAAGTGTAAGGGGAAACCCCAAATATGTTTTTAAGAAACAAACCGATCATGATTCTCCACAATATTAAATGAACATGTGTATTCGTATTTGTTAGAGTCAAATGCTTGTATTGAGTCATAATGAAGTTTTGCAGGATTTTCCAGGAAGTAGGACCAAGTTTTTCCAGAAATTTTCCGGAAACTTAACATAAGGATTTCTGCAGGTCAATTCTGACGGCGTCAGGGGTTTCCTCTTAACGGCGTCTGGAGTTAAAATCTGGAAATTTTACCGGTTTTGTTTTTCTAACGGAGTCTTATGGTTTTTGTGAATTATTAAGTTTTATAATCTCCAGGAGATCTGCAAACTTCATTCCACAAGCATTATATCTTATCTTGTTTTCTAGGATTTAGTAACTTATATAGAATGCCGCCGATTTTACGCGAGGTTGTCTTGTCTATTTTGTCAGGTTTTACAGGTTATGTATGACAAGAAGATGATTTACATTCTGGAAGGGAAGCTTTGATTGTTCGTTTTCTTGGAGGAAGATTTAACCTAGCCACCCTATTATCCATACCGAGCGAATTAGGGGAGTATTTGATTTCATTCTCTTTACTTTTTCACTTTTACATTCTTTACTTGAACATTGGGGACAATGTTCATCTTAAGTGTAAGGGGAGGGTAAAAAGATGATACCTTACATATGCACTTTCGCTTGAGTTTGTTTTGTTTGATGGTAGACGTGTAATAAAACTATGAGAAATACTTGTTAAGTGCAATTTTAGCGCCAAACTTAAAATTTTTTACAACATTTAGGAGTGAAACTTTAGCCTTAGCAAGCGTCTCATGGATAGGAGATTGTATGACTAGCACATAACCGTATATTCAGAAAATTTTTCCACCCAAATATGTGAGGTTCGCCTTTAGATTTGATAGGAAAATCATTCATTATTAGTGCTTATGAGTGTACCGGTAGCATTTAGATTCGAGAACTTGCGTTAGTGATGCATCCCGGGACCGCTAGTGAGACTACATTCGTGTGGTAGGATTTACTACTTGATAAGAGGCATTAGGATCACCCTTGTGTTAAACCCGTATTATAATTATTTGACCATTTATGTCATATTACTTGGCTAGTTAAGTCAACTAATTTTCCCACACCCTTAGCGTTGTACTCATTTTTAGTACACGAAACCCCTAGTACACCCCTCCGAGCATATCTTTTCGTTTCTAACTTTAAGCATCTTACTTAAAGGAAGAATTTGTTACACCCCACTTAAATGTACACCCAAATCGCCTTAGCCTTCCGTGTATGCGCTCATTTTTAGTGCATTATTGTTATTTGTTAAACCCTATGTTAACTTTCTAATTGATTACATGGTTGCTAAGTCGAGTCATATCCTTGTACATATTGTTTTGGGACGATTGGGACTCATGGGTAAGTACTTATTTTATGGAGTAATGAGGAAGAACATCATTTATTACCCCCATATGTACGTTAATATTAAAAGTGCTCCAAGTGTTTTGATTTTCTTAATTCGAGTCATTAGATTAGTTAAATGTAAAGTATGTAAAGATTCAAGTGTAAGGGAAATGTTCATTCCCTATGATGTATTATTTTGGATGGTAGGGTAAGAGTGTATGCAAAAAAAAAAAAAAAAAAAAAAAAAAAAAAAATCAAAAAAACAAGAAAAAGAAAAAAAAAATAGAAAATGAAAAGAGAAAAAACATACGGACTACCATCCCTTTTTATTTTATGTTCATTTTATGTTTTTGTTATTTTTCATTTATTAGGTTAAGTCGAGTCTAGTCTTGGCTTAGCAACGCCACATTGTACATGTAATTAACCAAGATTGTTAACTCGCCACCAGTAAAACTTCCTTTATCCAACAAAACCGTGTATTTCATATCCCTACACCTAACGTTACAACCCTTTAAAAGACCTCTTTGATAGTTTATCCTAGGTGCTTACGCCATGTGGTGGAGGTTTGATCCTTTCCCAAGCCTATGGTAATCTATTTTGCTATGACAGGTAGTGAGAGATATCTTCCGTTTCCATATTGTAATTTACACTTTATTACACCCGAGAGATGTGAGTATCTAAACACTATTTGTGAGGTGCTTGTGTATGACCTCCGTGCTTGTCTATTGGTCTTTAGTGGAACGATTATTTGTTGTAATTACTTTTATGTTAGTGTTAAATGACCCCTAACTTGTCTTTTGAGTAGAATAAAAGCGCATTTGCTTGAGGACAAGCAAATCTCAAGTGTAAGGGTATATGATGAGGCGAAAAATGATCCGTTTTTAGGGGGTCATTTAAGCCCGAATCCGAATTTATTTGATCAAATATTGCCCTAAATCGTTCCTTTTGTGATTTTAGGTACTTTGGGAGAGAAATCTGGAAAAGGAAGCAATTCGGACATTTTTGGAGCATAAAAGTGAAGAAAACGCCAAAGTCTTAATTTTCCATGCTGGGAACAGTAGGTGACGGCGTCAAGAGCAAATTTCATGAATTTCCATGACGACCCAGAACAGATTTGACGGCGTCACGTTGGAAGGGCGTCAAGAGTAAAAGAGTCATGACGGCCTGGAAGTGTATAAGTCTTGACGGCGTCAGAAGTAGATCTAGGCAGTCCGAGGAGAGTTTTGGCGGCGAGGTGACGGCGTCACAAGTTTATTCTTGACGCCGTCAAACCTATTTTTCTATATATAGTTTTCTAATTTTCACACATTAAAAAAGGAGAAGTTTTGGAGAAACCCTAAGTACGATTTTGTTGCAACTTTTACAGGTTTTTCAAGGGTTCCAAACCCTTGATACCTTGCATTGTAATTGAGATAAGTGTTCTTCTAATTCAATCAATATGTCTATGTGTTGGTTGTCTATATCTTGTTCTTGTCTCAATTCCATTATGCTAGGCTAGATCTATCTTGTGTTTGCTTAGATCTAATGAAACCTAGATGTTAATTATGTGTTGATTACTTGTTTATCTTTGTCTTGGATGAGTGATTTATATGTTAGGCTTAAGAAAACTGGCAGATCTCCACTTGGTAACATGCTTGAACGTCTTAAGAAACATGAACCGAGGCACACTAGGTCTTTATTGGTTGTATTTAATACATGAGCCACTGTTTACAATCCCTATAGTTGTGCTGGGCATGGTGTAGGAGGAGATAAGAGCTCATAGAATTGGGGAGTTATGTGTGCCACCCCATGAATGGTATTAAGGAATACAATCCGTCATCCATGCAATTATAACAAGTAATTAACGTGTAAAAGATGTCTAGGGAGTAGTGAAATCTAAGTAAACACATTTTCTCCAATTACTGCTCACAACTTTAGTATAATTTAGCTTACTTTCATTTTTAGTATTTTATTTTGATTGCATCTTAGTATTGGGTTAGTTGATTAGCAACTAATTCCGCCCAAATCCTTCAAACCCGAGATATTTACTTGCTTTCCATAAAATATAAAAATACAAAAATAATCATCCCTCACCTTTAGAACTAGTATTTAGGCTTTCTAATCCTAGCGACACTATTCCTAAGCTGAACGATCAATCCCCCGGTACTTGTCACTATACTATACTACAACGATCAGGTACACTGCCTGGTGGGGGTTGTAAGCTTCTCGAGATCCCTCGAGAGGTAAAGCCTGTTGCAATTCCCACGCATCATCTATCTCTCCAAAAAGCTTTTTCTTAATCAGTTGATATAAAAAATATCACGATTTGCTATTTTTGAGGGGGAGAAGACATTATTAAAATGTGATAAAAAATGCGTAAAGATTGTGACTGAATCTCAAAAGAGCTCGACTCAGAAAGTACCAGTGAATTGACGAAGCTTAAAATGTCACTAATCGAAAAGACTTGTCCTGGACGGGTAATAATTTCAAGCTAGTCCAACTGGTGATGTAAGCGTGTCTTGAATAGGACTTGTCTGAGTAGAATGTACCGTCTCGAGAGACTTTCTTTGGACTTGACCAGGATGGGTAATAATTTCATGCTAGTCTAACTAGTGATGTAAGCATGTCTCGAATCAGTCATGTTCACTGAAAGTGGATCAATTCAAAAAGTGCAAACTCCTCCCGCATGTGCAAATTTCTTAAAAATCCATGAGCACATGTAAAGGGGGAGTCCTTCAAAAACTGCAAAAACTCTCAAAGTAGTAACAACAATGTGTTTTATTACCATAAACACTTTGAGAGATTTTCAAATGAATGGTTTTATGGCAACAATAGAATAGTCATGAAGATATAAGGTGACTAAGGTTAGGAAAAACCGTCCTATGATCCGGCAGAGCCGGAGGGATCAACCCAAGGACAATTCCAATAGATTAGAATTAGAAGTCCTTATGTATGATTGAAAAAAAGGAGTAAATGAGAAAGGAGAAAGAAGGGGTTGAAGAATTAAAAAGAAAAGTTATGAAAAAGGGTAAAAAGAAATAGCCCTCCATATGTTCAACCTTAGGGCAGACACCGGGTTCAATTCGTATGCTACTGGTTGTTGCTAAGGTGACACCGGTATTGAAGATAAAGACGTCATGGACCCAGTGACGCACTGCACTTAACCTTCTAGCCACTCAAGTTCTCTCAAAAGAGCTTGTTTAATTCTCACGGGGAACTGGTGTAATCTATCAACTTATCTCTTAGAGATGGTTGATATTGAAGCAGGAGACCTCTCCCTAATCTCTGCATAGGAAACCAAATGTGCACTTATCGAGTCTAGAGCCCCGAGATGAATCAAAAGATCTCATAGGAACACATGATATTTCTACACTGGTTGTTCATCATTAAGGACGCCAGATGTAAACTTAAAAGTCCTACACAGATCTTAGCAATCTGCCGAGAACATTTATGAGAGGATTTACTTATGTATTTCTGAATGATTGAACGGAAACTCCTGCCAGGGTCAACATCAAGCAGCCCTGACAGCAGGTCACTTCGGTAATTCTTTATAGGTTACGCTTAGTTTTCGCGGTGGTTTCAAACGGTCTATAGTCGTGGAGTGATCCCCAGCGACTCACCCATTCGTTGAGCTACTTAGTAGGTCTCGTAAGCTCCCTCGGGAGTATCCGAAATGGGAATGGCCTTGGTAAGGGTTAGAAGGAGACTTCACACTATGCTGTTGATGATCTCTAATTCCTTATCTATAAGTACTGGTTGTTTATTGCTAACTGTTTACCTGCAGCTATACATCATCTCCATGGCAATAGATTCCACATGATCATACATGCATCACGTAGTCAAAGGAAAGTTTTCACAAAGATCAAAGCAAAGGAAAGTTCAAAGAAAGAATCTATGCAATGTGGAAGAATCTACAAAGTAAAGTGACAAAGATCAAAGTAAAGAACGGGAACAACAAATGTATGTATGACAAAGACTAAAGACGTATGAGCATGTTGGAATGGCGTTTCTCCATCAAAGACAGAGAAGTGATGAAAGGCAGATTGCTCCACATCACAAAAGAACAAAGAACGATGAAGAGTCACTCATCAAAGATCACAAAGCATGAAGGAACAAAGATTAAAGACTATTATACTACGACACACAATGTTCAACAACAAAGAAGACAAAGACCTAATCACGTGGAGCATCATTCGAATGACCAACCCTTAAGGGTATATTGTTAGCATTAAAGAATTATATTAGAAAGTGATGGTCATTCTCATTGTTAATGTACGTTGTGTCGTTAGCTAGAATATTTATTAAGTTTACAATATTGGGCTTTGGACTTGGTTAAATAGCTAACTATATGTTTCATAAGCCTAATGTAAAAGAAAGAAACCAAGTCCATAAGCCAAAGCCCATGAAAGCCCATCATCTATGTAAAACACTATAAATACCCCCACACCTCCTCACATGAGAGGTTGGTTGCTTAGTGTGTGTAAGTTTATGTTTTATTAATATAAGTTCTCTTTCTCTCTCTACTCTCTCTCTCTCTCTAAGTAACTCACAAGATTCATAAGTGAAATGGTTAGTTCTATCGTCCTACAGTATCAAGTCGTGTGTAGATTAGTAAATGGTAAAACAGAGATCATCCCAAGAGTTATGCAGTAATTAGTGAAACCTGAAGAAATGTCAGAAAGAAGAAGATGGTTACAGCATAACCAACGTTCCAGGTTACGCCGTAATACAGGTGCTTTCAGTTTCCAGTAAAAGTGAGCTTAACTCGATTCTTCTTGCTCCAATTCCTGCAAAATATAAAAAACAAACATACCAAACCCAAAACTAAACTATAAAAATGAAAAAGGAAAGGGGTAATACGGATTGTCTCGCGTATGAGCACGTTTGTTTATTAACGAGTCTTTAAGTTAGACTCAATCACCATGTCACCAATGACCATTAGTCATTTCTTGGATGTGACAATCTCTACGTTGTATCCACTCAAGAAGCTTTTCATCCTTCTTATATTCGTCACCAAGTTCTTAACACCCATTATAGAAATTTTTTTATCTTCTGATGCGGATATTCATACCCGTTAGCTTTACCTTCATCGCTTATTTCAAGGATTGGACGTATTAAACTCAATTGTCTTTTGGTCAAATGTTTAAAACTCGACACAGTTCTTGGCATTTTGAAGATTGTCTTGTCATTGCCATTTTTCAACCACACCTTTCCCCAATTGACATCTTCTTCTAAGCCGGATATTGACTTGAAAGGACTTCCAAGGATTATGCCGGTTAACCCGTGTTCCACAAACTCACTAAAATCGTCAAGAACCATAAAATCCACAACAAAAGTGTAAGTTCCAACGAATACGTGTATATTAGTGGCAATCCCCAGGAAGTTATTCCCTTTATACTCAAGTTCCTTCATCATGATTTGGTTATAGCAATCTTTGGACATTATATTTACTGGAGAGCTGGTGTCAATGAAGGGATGAAAATCTACGGTCCCTATCTTACATGAGAGTTGAAGATTGTAAGGACTCTAGTGATGGATTCTTATACCTGTTTTATAAAACATTGGTTGTCTGGGTGAAGTTGTCTTCTTATAATTATCTCGCTAAAGGATCATATCAGCTTCATCATAGAAATTGTCTACCCTAATTCCCAATCCATCATTATTTTCTTGGAACTTCGTTTGCCAAAAATTCCTCCAAACTTTCTCTAAAGTTGCCCGCTCCTTGAACCTGATTTAACACGCAAACCTTTTCGGGGGTAGAAACAATTTCGTTAGCTTTAAAAGTTATAATTTCCACATTACCATCTAGGGTCATTCTCTTACCAAATACATCGACCTTAGCATGTGCAGTTGCAAGCATAGGTCTTCCTAGAATAATAGGGATCTTGTTATCTTCTGCAATCTCTAAGATAACAAAATCAACTGGAAAAACAAACCTATCAATTTTTACTAAAACATTTTCCACGATCCCCTTAGGGGATTGCATGGATTTATCTGCCATTTCGATATCCATTTTGATAGGCCTTAAACTACTGACTCAGAGATGCAAAAACCATAAAATATGACATAATACTGATATTTGCTCCTAGGTCAGCTAATGCATTGCTAATTTCAAGCTTACCAATAATACATGGTATATTTAAACTCCCCGGATCACTTTCCTTAGGGGGTAATTCGTTCCTTAAAATCGCAGAGCACCTAGAATTAAGCTTCACCGATGCATTCTATTCCAAGCTATCATTCTTCTTGATCAATTCCAACATAAATCGAACTTCTTTAGAATTATTTTTAATTGAATTAATAATAGGTAAATTAACTTGAAGAGTTCCCAAATCATCGAGTAGGAGTTATTTTTTTAAAATCCTCCTTTTGACTTTCTCGGAGAAAGTACTTGGTTTACTAGTAATTTCCCTAGTCTCACCAATGGTCACCATATTGACAATTTCCTCATTAACCTTATCATCTTGCCTAATCAAACAATCTTTTACAGCTATTGTGCAGTCCTCTACCTTTTTTTTGAGGTTTTTAATCCCAATATCATGAGCCTTGAGGGATGCATTAGTATTTTCAACAAACTCTTTCATCATTTCTTCTTCTTGTGCTTGTCTCTTAGTAGACTCATCAATGTACCTTGAGACTAATTCTCCAAGACTAACTCTTTCTTTCATGCAAACCATGCTTTTTCACTTCATCCTTTCTTTGTTCTTCTTCGTTCCTATTTCTCTCTACTCTTCTCTTTTCAAATTCCAATCCATAATCTCCTCTATCTTTAACCAAAGTCTTCATAACCTTATGTTCAAAATTATCTTTAGGTCCAAATCCAGTTTCAAGATGCCATTTGTAATAGTGGTTGGCCAACCTTTGTATCGAGTCCTAACCTTTATCTAGTGTCGTTCCAAGGATTGGTCTTTGAGAATCAAGAAGTTGGCGAGTATAGGTGAAACGCCTAGGTTAATTTTTTTTAGACCAACTTAATATAACACCAACACTTATATTAACATATAAAATTGTACATAACATATATCATTCGCCTTGACCCGTACATGATCAAAATGGGTCAATATGGGCAAGAATGGCACTATGCTAAACACCCTTTAAACTATAAAGAAACTACTTAACTACCTGATCATTACATAACCATGAGTTTATATGTTTGTACACAAAAACATACGACCTAGGGCCTTTCTTGGTAAGAGAGCGTGTATGGAAAAGGCTCCATACCTAAGTATTTCACAGAGGTCTAGTTCTCGGTCTTCGTACCCTTGATTGCACTACCACTAGCTTCACCTACAATAAACATAACGAAGCAACGTAAGCACTAGTGATATAACATTTAAAAGATACTAATCATAACATGCCATAATACTATGGTTGCTTCGTATTATTATTATATACTAGTCGCCCACTAAGGACATTGTGAACCCATATTGGTTCAATATAACTGAAAATGTTCTAGTCGTCCACTTAGGACGTCTAAGTCATATATTCCATGACTTTGAGCCAGTTATACACACTGATCATCCACAAAGGATGTCTAAGTCCCATTAAACGAGATGAGACACTAATAAAGTCTCGGTCATCCACTAAGGATGTCTAGGCTCTTTATAAGAGCATGTAATGACATAACAACATGTATCGTCCACTTAGGACGTCTATACCCATAATTCGGGTCAAAATGCATATACTTATGCAAATCCCCCACTTTGGACGGCTAATTTTGCTATGTCTTCCACTTAGGACGCAATACAAGTAGTATCGTGGAAATAGAGTTAAAATCACATAACTAAACCCAAACAGGTCATTCGGGGCTGTTTTGACCCGTCTAGCATAATTCACATATAAACATACTACAAGTAACTCATTTAGGCACATAACGTATAATTGTAACACCATGAACTTGTAACTAAAATATAATACATGAACCTTAACATGAATACCACAATTAAAGTGCACACTAACGGGTTACCAAGGACCCGTTTCTATGCTTAAATATGTTACTCACCTCAAAAACACTTGAATAGAACACGAGCTCCTTTAAAGACATCCCCGACTAACTCTTATAACCTAGGAACATATAAATTACATGGAGCTTATTTAGAACATAACTAAGCTTATCATAATAATCCTTAAAAGGATAGATAAGCCATAAGGGGGTGTTTGGTTCGTGGCTTATATAACCACACCAATATGGTTTCTGAAAATTAACACCACAAAATGGTGTTATAGCACCTTAATAAGGTACCCGTCACTTTTCTAACCAATTCTACATGATTAATATTGTACTTGGTGATTTCTCAAAAACTATAATTTCACATAATCACGTAAAATTCTACAAAAACCCCATAATTGGCATAAAGAGGTGAACTTTAGGCTTTACCCACAACTAGGAAGCCATAACATACTAACATGAAATTAAGATATGTTCCTTACCTCAAATTGAGTTGTGGAAACCTTAATTTATACGCTTCTAGACTTAGGTAAGGTATTATCTTGCTTCTAACTTGCTCTAAATCAATTTGGAATCAAAACCCTATATCACAAGAGGGAGATGTGTGTGAGTCGTGAGTTTTGGAAAATGAAGGAGAGTGGAACTTTTCGGTTTTCCTGAGATTGATCACACAGTTATAATTACAAGTTTCGCCTTTTGGCAACTTTAGCCCCTTTAATAGGAAATTGTTATAAGTTTATTACCTGAAAAGATTGGGGTGTTACAACTCTCCCCCACTTATTCAGTTTGGGTCCTCACAAGCCATTCCTGATAAAAAGCAGGGTAGTATTTGATGAGATCCTCTTCAGGCTCCCATGTGCAGTCCGACCCCTTTCTGTGCTTCCATCTCACCTTAAGAAGGAGGACCTCTCTTTTTCTGAGTTTCTTGACCATGGTGTCAAGAATCTCTACTGGCTTTTCAACGTAGCCAAGTTTCTCATCAACTATTATATCCGCTAGAGGGATATACTGTGCCTCATCTGCAAGACATTTTCGTAGCTGAGATACGTGGAAAGTATTGTGAATACTATTCAACTCTTCTGGTAGCTCAAGTCTGTATGCTACTTTTCCAACTCTATCGATTATTCTGAATGGACCAATGTAACATGGTCCTAACTTTCCACGCTTCCTGAATCGGATAACACCTTTCCAGGGAGAAACTTTCAGCATGAAACGATCACTAACTTGAAATTCTATAGGTCGTCTCCTCTTGTTTGCATAAGACTTCTGTCGATCCTGGGCCATCTTAAGCCTTTCTCTGATTTGATCAATCTTATCGTTCGTTTGTTGAACAACATCTGAACTAGCTAATTCTCTTTGTCCGATTTCACCCCAACATATAGGAGTTCGGCACTTCCTTCCATATAACATCTCATATGGAGGCATCTCAATGCTGGAATGATAACTATTATTATAAGAGAATTCTGCTAGCGCTAAGTACTTATCCCAGCTAAGTACACCTAAAACCCTAAAAGTCTCTCTCCCTTGTGGAGATTTTCGGCCACCACCCTCCTCTCTTTTCCGGCCATTCTATCTGCCTAATCGTCCTCTCTATCTCTTTTTCAGAGATATGCAATACGAATTAGGCATATATATTCTTTGGAGGGTGGTTGGTAACATGTTTTTAATCAGATCTCTCTTGTTTATTTGATTTTTTGAAACCCTAAATTCTTCAATATTATTATCGATATTTAGGGTTTCAATGATTTGGGCTGTTGTTGATCGTATTATAGTATATACATATGTTGGTTTTAATTATCCATGTGATATTTAAACAACACTTCTACTTGATACGATCTGGTTGTTTCTTGAATCATCCCTTTATTCTTATCTTAAGTTGGTATTAAACTGATTCTACATATATAAGGGTCGATTTGGTGATGGATCTGTGCTGAATGACTATAAAACTTTTTTAGGTTTTTATATGTGTCGATTGGAAGTAAACCCTCGTTAGGGTTTTGATTAGCTGCACATTAACCCGTTTAGGGTTGGTTTCTGTTTGTGTTTGTAAGTGGGTTTAAGGGAGAGATGGAAGTATTGCTGGAGGTTCGTTGCGTCATTGTTGGATCCTGCTGCTATTGTTTTATTATGCTGATCCGTGATTGATGTAGGTATGGATGTTAGGATTTTTATAAAACCTTATTTGTTATCTATGTTCGTTCCTGCTGCTACTGATTTGATTATGATGTGGATTGTTATCTGGTCAGTTTTTCAAGTAGTAGCTGATCGTTAATGGAGGTTAAGTTTTTAGGGTTCTTATTCAAAAACTCTATGGATGGTCCGTTCTGCATGATATAACAGTCAATTATTTATTTGACGCTACAGAATTAATCATGGTGGTGAATGTTAGGGTTTGTAAAACCCTTGTGTTTGTCTATGGCAGGTTGTAATACCTTCGGTTTGCACTCTGATCTTATTTGCATTTGGCTGCTTAAAGGTATATAGAATCATGTCATAGTGATTGTCTATGATTGGTTAGGGTGGTTAAACCCTATTGGTAGTCTATGGCTGTTCATGATTGTTGTGGGTTACTCACTGACCCTCTAGGTTTCTTGAGGGTGTTTATGACGCATTGAATTTGGCCATAGTGATCGTTGCTTGAAGGTGGTTATGGTGTTTGTTTTAGAATGAGCACCTTTGGAGCTGCTATGGTCTGATCTACACTTGGCTTGTCTCGTGTTAGTTTTGGATCTAATGGTAAGTGTGGTATTACATGAAATGGCTTTTCATCATAGATTGGAGTACTACTTGGAAGGCGGGGAAACTTGGTTATGGGTTTCTTCATATGCATGTTCTGGATCACTATGATGACTAAGAAGTCTTACGTGTTTACTTGAGCTACGCTTTATTGTATTTTTATTTCTAGTCAAGTTATAAAAATGGCCTGTCATTCTTATATAGTGGTTATGTAAGTGTCCTAAGGGACTGAGATCAGGGACTCACTCTCATCCTTTGTACTTTAATGTTTTTTTGGATAATATATTTTACCAGGGTGCAGGATTACACCCCTTTACCCAAAAAAGTACTTATCCCAGCTACCACCGAAGTCGATAGCACAGGTTCGAAGCATATCTTCCAATGTCTGAATGGTCCTTTCACTCTGACCATCTGTCTGCGGATGATAAGCCGTGCTAAAATGGACATGAGTACCTAGATTCTCTTGGAATTTCTGCCAGAATCTAGAGGTAAATCTGATATCTCTATCCGATACTATAGAGACTGGTACTCCATGTCTAGCTACTACTTCGTGAAGATACAACTTCGCAAGAGCTTCTGAGGACATCGATTCCTTAATAGGAAGGAAAATCGAACTCTTTGTTAAACGATCTACAATTACCCATATAGCATCATACTAATGCAATGTCTTGGGTAATTTCGTGATAAGATCCATAGTGATCCTTTCCCATTTCGAGACAGGAATCTTGAGAGGTTGTAGCTTACCATAAGGTTGCTGATGTTCTGACTTAACTTGAAGACAAGTAAGACACTGCTCGACATATTTTACAATATCTCTTTTCATACCTGGCCACCAATAATCTGGTTTAAGATCATAAAACATCTTGGTGGCACCTGGGAGAATGGAATATTTTGACTTATGAGCCTCGTCGAGCAACAAATTTTTGAGCTCTTTATTATTCGTTATCCATATTCTACCGAAGCGTGTTCTGAGTCCTTGTGAGTCCACAACTAAGTTGTGTACCTGACCCACGAGTCGTTTTGAGTTTACATCACCGTTCTCCCATGCTTCTAACTAAATTGTTTTGATGTGCTCATAGAAGTCTGGAGTAATCACCATCTGAAGTGATTTTACTAGTAGAGAATCATGCCTTGTCTTTCGACTTAAGGCATCTGCCACAATGTTGGCTTTCCCTGGATGATAAATGATTTCACAATCATAGTCCTTGACTAGATCTAACCAACGTCGTTGCCTCATATTGAGGTCACGCTGATCGAAGAAATACTTGAGACTCTTATGGTCAGTAAAGATCTTGATCTTTACTCCATAAAGATAATGCCTCCACAATTTAAGGCAAAAACTACTGCTGCTAGCTCTAAATCATGAGTGGGGTAATCTTCCTCATGCTTCTTGAGCTTCCTGGAAGCATAAGGTATGACTCGGCCTCTCTGCATGAGAACACAACTGAGGCCATTGGTCGATGCATCACAATAAACTTCCAGGTCATCATTGCCTTCTGGAAATACTAAGATTGGAGCCTGACTTAACTTCTGTTTAAGAGTCTGAAAAGCGAGTTCCTGATCCTTATCCCACTCGAATTTTACATTCTTACGAGTGAGCTCAGTGAGCGAAGAAGCAATCTTTGCAAAATCTTGAATAAAGCGGCGGTAGTAATCCGCAAGTCCACGGAAAGATCTAATTTCTATGGGAGTTTTTGTCGCTCCCAATTCATGATGGCACTGATTTTAGCTGGATCTACTTTAATGCCTTCGCTGTTTACAACATGCCCGAGAACTCACACTTCGAGAACTTATCATAAAGCTTTTATCGTCTTAACATATTGAGGACTTGGCGCAAGTGGGTATCATGATCACTAGCTAATTTGGAATAAACTAGGATATCGTCAATGAAGACAATAATTGACTGATCTAACATCGGACGACAGACCCGATTCATCAGGTCCATAAATGCTGCTGGGGCATTCGTCAAGCCAAATGGCATTACTGTAAACTTTTAATGCCCATATCTGGTCCGAAAAGCTGTTTTCGGGATGTCCTCTTCCCGAACCTTTAACTGGTGATATCCTGATCTAAGATCTATTTTTGAAAAGAAGCTTACGCCCTGCAACAGATCAAATGAATCATCACTCCTAGGAAGAGGATAACGATTTTTGATGGTAACTTTATTGAGCTCTCGGTAGTCGATGCACATTCGCATACTACCGTCTTTCTTTTTGACAAAAAGAACTGGTGCTCCCCACGGGGAACTACTAGGGCGAATGAAGCCCTTGTCTAGCAGTTCTTGTAACTACTTCAGGAGTTCCTGCATTTTTGATGGAGCAAGTCTTTAGGGATTTTTTAGCAATAGGGATACTCCCTGGAATAAGAAATTCCTGAACAACTGGAATTTTATTAAGGTCTGGAACGGGTTTCTGAATATCGACAACATGAGCTAAATAGGCTTGACAGCCACGTGCCAAGTGTTTCTTGGTTCTAGCATAAGTACAAATAGCAAGGTTAGCCTTTTTATGCTCACCATAGATAACTGTTTCTCCCCCACTTGGGGTTCTGAGTCGGACTAGCTTATGATGACACAAAATGATGGCTTCATTTGTGCCAAGCAGTCCATACAGATAACTACATCAAGCTCTCCCATAGGGATACGAATTAGGTCGATCAGATACTTTTCATTATCAATTTCTATTTCACAGTTCTGAAAGACATCAGCTACACGTATCACTTTGTTATTAGCTACTTCCACATCTAGTGGTGGCTTAAGCTGACTAATTGGAACAAAAAATCTCTGACTAAACTTTCGGATACAAAAGATCTATCTGCACCAGAATCAAATAGCACTCGAGCAGGTAATAGATTCACAAAGAAGGTACCTGTTATAATGTCATATGTTTCCTTAGCTTCATCCACGGTCATCGGATGAACACGAGGTGGGGGTCTATGTGGTCTTTGGGCGGTAGGAAAGTAGGGGCTCCTGAAGATCTAGAAGTAGATGGCGCCCCTCGCCTATCTGTATTCCTCCTAGTTTTTTGTTGACGCGGAGGAGGAGGTCTGACATTTGGACAAGACTCACTCGTGTGGTTCGGATCATAGTATTTCCTGCAAACCTGAGCTGGTTTTGGACAATCTTTACTAATGTGACTAGGTTTACCGCAACTGTAGCAGGTCCTGCTACCTGCATGACATTCCCCTGGGTGATACCTTTTACAATTCGCACACAGTGGAAAGCTCCTACCCCCTGTGCTAGGATAAGTGATGCGTAGGGATTGCACCAGGCTTTACCTCTCAAGGGATCTTGAGAAGCTTACAACGCCCACCAGGCAGTGTAACTGATCGTTGTAGTATAGTATAGTGACAAGTACCGGGGGATTGATCGTTCAACTCAGGAATAATGTCGTTAGGATTGAAAATTAATCTAACTAGGTCTAAAGGTGAAGGATGATTCTTTTTTGTGTTTTTATATTTTATAAAAAACAAGTAAAAATCTCGGGTATTGGAAGGAGGGGCAGAATTAGTTGCTAATCAACTAACCCAAAAGCTACTAATCAAACTAATGTGCAAGAAAAATAAACTAAGGTTCTACAAGATAAGTGAAGCATGTCTATCTATGATGTGTTACTCCTTGCTAGCTATCCAATTCTACCTATTGAATTGTCACACCTTGTTTTAATTGACGTGTTGTATTCCTTAATACCATTCATGGGGTGGCGTATTTACTTCCCCAATTCTATAAGCTCCTACTTCACTCCTATGTCGAGCCGGCTAAGAAGCTCCTAACATGGGATCACTAGAATTCACTCATGCATTTAATACAACCATAAAAACCTAGTACACATCGGTTCATGTTTCTTAAGACGTTCAAGCAAGTTACACAATGGAGATCTGCCAGTTTTCTTAAGCCTAACATTGAAATCATTCAATTAAACAAGAGACAATAAGAAACAAGAATTATAAGCTAAACCAGTTAGACCTATCGAAGTGTCACACCCTAATTGATGAAGATAGACACAAATTATATACAAGTTTCACACAATCATAAGTAGACACAAGGTGAATTAGCAAAACATCATCAATGAAGAGCAAACAACAATAATAATGAAAGACATAATTGAGATAGAATCATCAAACCAATACATGATGTTTATGGAGTGATTGAAACCCTCTAAGTTGCTGGAAAAACACCCACCTAAACCCAGGAATCGACCTTAGGGTTTAGGGCTTACAAAAAGTGAAGTTATAATGTTATATTTATAGGCTAATTTTCTGTCGGCCCATCTTGACGGTGTCAGCTCGTTACTCTTGACGGCGTCACACCCATTTTTTCACCAAATTGTAGATCTATTCGTCCTCTTCACGTGGGTTTTTGAATCACCTAAATCCGTGTTCGTATGCAAAAGTTATGTCCAAAAGAATATCAGCTACTCCGCGCGCAAGTTTTTATAAGTTAACACATGACGGCCTTATGTGACGCCGTCACGTTTAGTCCATCTTCAGGCCGTCACCATTTTAACTCTTGACGCCCTTCTCTTGACGCCTTCAGGTTTTCACTGGGTCGTCATGCATTTTACTCCTGACGCCATCAGGATTTCCTTCTTGACGCCGTCAGATACTGTTCTCACCATGGAAAATTAAGTCTTTGCCGTTTTCTTGACTTTTATGCTCCAAAAACGCCCAAAATGCTTCTTTTTCCAGAATTCACTCCCAACGTACCTAAAATCACAAAAGGAACAATTTAGGGCAATATTTGATCAAATAAATTCAATTCCGGGCTTAAATGACCCCCAAAAAACGGTTCATTTTTCGCCTTATCATATACCCTTACACTTGAGATTTGCTTGTCCTCAAGCAAATGCGCTTTTATTCTAGTCAAAATACAAGTTAGGGGTCATTTAACACTAATATAAAAGTAATTACAACAAATAATCGTTCCACTAAAGACCAAAGACAAGCACGGAGGTCATACACTAGCACCTCACAAATAGTGTTTAGATACTCACATCTCTTGGGTGTAATAAAGTATATATCACAATATGGAAATGGAAAACATCTCTCACTACCTGTTATAGCAAAATAGATTACCATAGGCTTGGGAAATGATCAAACCTCCACCACATGGCGTAAGCACCTAGGATAAACTATCAAAGATGTCTTTTAAAGGGTTGTAACGTTAGGTGTAGGGATATGGAATACACGGTTTTGTTGGATATAGGCAGTTTTTACTGGTGGCGAGTTAACAATCTTGGTTAATTACATGTACAATGTGGCGTTGCTAAGCCAAAACTAGACTCGACTTAAGCTAATAAATGAAAATAACAAAAACATAAAATAAGCATATAATGAAACGGGATGGTAGTCCGTATGTTTTTTTCTCTTTTCTTTTTCTATTTTATTTTCTTTTTCATAATTTTTTCGATTTTTTTTTTTTTTTTTTTTTTTTTTTTTTTTTGCATACACTCTTACCCTATCATCCAAAATAATACATCATAGGGAATGAAAATTCCTCTTACACTTGAATTTTTACATACTTTACAATAAACTAATCTAATGACTCGAATTAAGATAATCAAAACACTTGGAGTACTTTTAAGATTAACGTACATATGGGGGTAATAATATGATGTTCTTCCCCATTACTCCATAAAATAAGTACTTTACCCATGAGTCCCAATCGTCCCAAAACAATATGTACAAAGATATGACTCGACTTAGCAACCATGTAATCAATTAGATAATTAACTAAGGGTTTAACAAATAACAATAGTGCACTAAAGATGAGTGCATACATGGAAGGCTAAGGTGATTTGGGTGTACATTTAAGTGGGGTGTAACAAATTCTTCCTTTAAGTAACATGCTTAAAGTTAGAAACAAAAAGATAGGCTCGGAGGGGTGTACTAGGGGTTTCGTGTACTAAAAATGAGTACAATGCTAAGGTGTGGGAAAAATTAATTGACTTAACTAGCCAAGTAATATGACTTAAATGGTCAAGTAATTATGATACGGGTTTAACACAAGGGTGATCCTAATGCCTCTTATCATGTAGTGAATCCTACTACACGAATGTAGTCTCACTAGCTGTCTCGGGATGCATCACTAACGCAAGTTCTAGAATCTAAATGCTACCGGTCACTCACAAGCACTAATAATAAATGCTTTTCCTATCAAATCTAAAGGCGAACGTCACATATTTGGGTGGAAAAATTTTCTGAATGGTACGGTTTTGTGCTAGTCATACAATCTCCTATCCATGAGACGCTTGCTATGGCTAAAGTTTCACTCCTAAATGTTGTAAAAAAATTTAAATTTGGCGCTAAAATTACACTAACAAGTATTTTTCATAGTTTTATTACACATCCACCATCAAACAAACAAACTCAAGCGAAAGTGTATCTGTAAGGTATCATCATTTTACCCTCCACTTACACTTAGGATGAACATTATCCCCAATCTTCAAGTAAAGAATGTAAAAGTGAAATAAGTAAAAAGAATGAAATCAAATACTCCCCTGATTCGCTCGGTATGGATAATAAGGTAAAGAAAATGAACAATCAAAGCTTCCCTTCCAGAATATAAATCATCTTCTTGTCACACATAACCTGTTAAACCTAAGAAAACAATCACAAAAACCCAAAGCATCAATCCGAACAAAGAAAACTCACAACTAGATGTAATTCCAGACTTAGGAATAAATACGAAATAATTAAAGATATAATGCTTGTGGAATGAATGTTTGCAGATTTTCTGGAGTTTATAAAACTAAAGAATCAACAAAAACTTTAAGACTCCGGTATAAACAAAACTAGCAAAATTTCCAGAATTTTACACGTGACGCCGTCAAGAGTAAACTCGTGACGCCGTCATAAGTGATCTGCAGAAATCTTTACGTTAAGTTTTCGGAAAATTTCTGGAAAAACTTATGTCCTACTTCCTGGAAAATTCTGCAAAACATCATTATGACTCGATACAAGCATTTGACTCTAACAAATACTAATACACATGTCCATTTAATATTGTTGTGGTTCATGCTCAATTTCGTTCTTATAAACAGATTTAGATCTCCCTTACACTTATCTTTTGCAAAATACCTTTATATGCAATTAAGACGAAGTTAAAAACAAAATAAAGCATTTTCACAATTTACTTTGGAACATGAGCTACAACCAACAAAAATAAAACATGCATACGGAAACAAATAAAATCAAACAAACAAACAAACAAACAAATAAATAAATAAAGCTTGGGTTGCCTCCCAATAAGCGCTTTTTGTTCGAGTCACGAGCCTGACTCTACCCTTATTTAACGGAAATAGGGGAGGTTTTCCCTACACTTAGGATTAAGTGCGGGTGAAAGTAGTGATACACACCCTTAGGGTGGAAATATGCCATGTGAGGTGAAGGGGGTGAGTGAATGGCTTCCTTCATCCTAAAACTACCCGGATAATATTGGTTGATGGTTGGGTCGGTTCCTCTTTTATCTCCTAGAAATATATCTAAGGATGGGAAGGTGTGTAAAGATTGAGGTTTCGGTTCATCACCACTAGGAAATTCCCTAGAACTAGGAGTAAGGTTATGACTATAAGTATTCAAACCTATATCCTCAAGTGGTGCATGGTCCAAGGGTTCTACCTCCATCGGAATTCCTAAAGTTTCTTCTACTTCTTCCGGGTAAGTCACGGGCGGTGTGTGTGCCTCAAATGATGGTTGAGTATTTTGTGGGCTTATGTTATTGACCTCATCATTCCATGTGTCAAGATCACCTATATCCTCATCATGTGTTTTGGTAGAATCTATCCTAAGCATTCTCCTAAGTATCTCACGTGCTTCTCTAGGCATCTCAACTTCTATGTTCGAATCATAAGGATCATCCTCAATATTCTGACTGCTATATACAAATTGCCCAAGAGATTCATCATCTGTTTCTTGAGATTCATTGTCATCGATTATAAAACCTAGGTCTTTTTAATCAATGTGATCATGCTCGGCTAAATACTCCTCAATTTTTTTCTTAGGTAGTGATAATAGCAAACCTAGTGCTTCATCCAACTTATTGATTTGTTGCAATGGCTCTCTCCATAATTCCTTGGCAAACTAGGTCACATTTCCTATTGGCCTCACTAAAACTAGATCTTAAACATGGAGGTTGTTCATAAGAATCTATCCTAGGTGAAGGGTCATATGATTCATAGGTGTCTCTAAATGAGGTATTTTGAACTCTTTGGTATGTTAGCCGCTCAACCTTATCTTGCAATCTTAGAAGTCTAAGTGTAAAGTCCATTTGAAGCAAATTACAAACAAAATCACAAAGAAAAGATAGACTACGAGAAAGCTACAAAATAAAAAAAGAAAAAATCTCACTTGATAGGAATCTAATGAGTAGACCTAATAAAAATCAAATTCAACCTAAACAATAACTATTCCCCGGGCTGCGGCGCCAAAAACTTGATGCACAGGGATTGCACCAGGCTTTACCTCTCAAGGGATCTTGAGAAGCTTACAACCCCCACCAGGCAGTGTACCTGATCATTGTAGTATAGTATAGTGACAAGTACCGGGGGATTGATCGTTCAACTCAGGAATAGTGTCGTTAGGATTGAAAATTAATCTAACCAGGTCTAAAGGTGAAGGATAATTCTTTTTTGTGTTTTTATATTTTATGAAAAGCAAGTAAAAATCTCAGGTATTGGAAGGAGGGGCGGAATTAGTTGCTAATCAACTAACCCAAAAGCTACTAATCAAACTAATGTGCAAGAAAAATAAACTAAGGTTCTACAAGATAAGTGAAGCATGTCTACCAATGATATGTTACACCTTGCTAGCTATCGAATTCTACCTATTGAATTGTCACACCTTGTTTTAATTGACGGGTTGTATTCCTTAATACTATTCATGGGGTGGCGTACTTACTTCCCCAATTCTATAAGCTCCTACTTCACTCCTATGTCGAGCCGACTAAGAAGCTCCTAACATGGGATCACTAGAATTTGCTCATGCATTTAATACAACCATAAAAACCTAGTACACATCGGTTCATGTTTCTTAAGATGTTCAAGCAAGTTACACAATGGAGATCTGCCAGTTTTCTTAAGCCTAACATTGAAATCATTCAATTAAACAAGAGACAATAGGAAACAAGAACTATAAGCTAAACCAATTAGACTTATCGAAGTGTCACACCCTAATTGATGAAGATAGAAACAAACATCAACAAGAAATCAATAAGATCTAATCAATTATATTCAAGTTTCACACAATCATAAGTAGACACAAGGTGAATTAGCAAAACGTCATCAATGAAGAGCAAACAACAATAATAATGAAAGACATAATTGAGATAGAATCATCAAACCAATAGATAATGTTTATGGAGTGATTGAAGCTCTCTAAGTTGCTGGAAAAACACCCACCTAAACCCAGGAATCGACCTTAGGGTTTAGGGCTTACAAAAATTGAAGTTATGGTGTTATAATTATAGGCTAATTTTCTGTCAGCCCATCTTGACGGCGTCAGCTCGTTACTCTTGACGGCGTCACACCCATTTTTTTTTACCAAATTGTAGATCTCTTCGTCCTCTTCGCGAGGGCTTTTGAATCACCTAAGTCCGAGTTCGTATGCAAAAGTTATGACCAAAATAATATCAGCTACTCCGCGCGCAAGTTTTGACAAGTTAACACGTGACGGCCTTAGGTGACGCCGTCACGTTTACTCCATCTTCAGGCCGTCACCATTTTAACTCTTGATGCCCTTCTCTTGATGCCTTCAGGTTTTCACTGGGTCGTCATGGATTTTACTCCTGACGCCGTCAGGATTTCCTTCTTGACGCCGTCAGGTACTGTTCTCAGCATGGAAAATTAAGTCTTTGCCGTTTTCTTCACTTTTATGCTCCAAAAATGCCCAAAATGATTCCTTTTCAAGAATTCACTCCCAAAGTACCTAAAATCACAAAAGGAACGATTTAGGGCAATATTTGATCAAATAAATTCAATTCCGGGCTTAAATGACTCCCAAAAAACGGTTCATTTTTCGCCTCATCTATAAGCCACATTTGGCTTAACTTTCTTCCGAGACGAACTAGCCTGCTCCATCTTTCTCTTAGGAGGAATCTCTTCCTCTTTCTTTGTTTCCTGTTTTCTCTCTAAAGCTGCATTCATGAGCTGATCCATGTTTTTCCAATCCTTGGATGAAATAAACTGATGGATATCTTTTCGAAGCATATCAACATGATGTTTCATAAGCAACCTTTCATCATTAGCATATTCAGGATGAAAATGTGCTCTGTCCAGGGAGGTCATGGAGAAATCACGTACGGACTCCGTGGTCTGGTGGGTAACCAAGAAGTCTCGACGAATCTTATTAAGTTCCGCCTCTGGAGCAAAGTTCTGAAAGAGTAATTCCTTGAACTCCTTCCAAGTCATACTCCTAGCAATTTCTGGTGTTTTTGATTAAAGGGTCCAATTCCACCATGATTTAGCCCGATCGCGAAGGAGATTAATAACAAAATTAACCCAACGATCCTCAAGGACCTTGCTGGTGGCAAACGCCCCTTCAACATCCTGGATCCATCTGTGGCATTTAAAAGGATTCTGTTCTCCTGAGTAAGTCAGGGGCTTGCAAGCTGAAAAGTCAGTATAAGTAACTTCCTTAGGTGGCGCGACTCATGCAACCAGCTTCTGATCAAGTTCTATTGTCATAGCCTGAGCTATGATATTACTGAGACGTTTTGTATAATATGGTATAGCTGCTTCCTATACCTTGGCTACTTCTTGAGATATCATATCTCTGATCTGTCTAGCCATAGCATCAGAAATAGAAGCATTATCATGCTCATCTGTTTCTGGTAGATTGGGGGTTGGCTCCCGATCATCCTGTTTTGGTATGTCTACATGAGTCGGCCACTCAGAGCTTTCAGGAGGTCTTTCAGCCATATCGACGCTGAAAGGTAAACACATTGCACGATAAAGGAATAATAAGAGTCACTGTAAGATTCATAATTCATTCCTTTAGTGTAACATAACACCAGTAAGTTCTCGTTATGTGATTCGATTATTACCACATTGGCCAGACGTCGTAATAATTCCATCAGATAACCAAGTTCTTACCGTTACCATATTACACTAAATTCATGAATACTAGTAATATGTTTAACATATAAACAATGTATGCTATACTAATACTGATGCTACATAATAATGCGGGAACGTGTCTAATACTATAAGTCCCACAGAACCTAGGTGTAAGTCTAAGTACCCATCTACAGTGGATACCTAAATCCCTTAAACCACAGCTCTGATGCCAACTTGAAACACCTAGGTTAATTTTTTTAGACCATCTTAACATAACACCAACACTTATATTAACATATAAAATTGTACATAAGATATATCATTCGCCTTGACCCGTACATGATCAAAATGGGTCAATATGGGCAAGAATGGCACTATTCCAAACACCCTTTAAACTATAAAGAAACTACTTAACTACCTGCTCATCACATAACCATGAGTTTATATGTTCGTACACAAAAATATATGACCTTTGCATTTCTTGCTAAGAGAGCGTGTAGGAAAAGGCTCCATACCCAAGTATTTCACTGAGGTCTAGTTCTCGGTCTTCGTACCCTTGATTGCACAACCACTAGCTTCACCTATAATAAACATAATGAAGCAACGTAAGCAATAGCTTAGTGAGATAACATATTGATGCGTGGAATTGCGCCCTCGCAAAAGGTTTTACCTCTCAAGGGATCTTGAGAAGCTTGCAATCCCCACCAGGCAGTGTACCTGTTCATTGTAGTAAAGTATAGTGATAAGTACCGGGGAATTGATCGTTCAACTCAAAGAATAGTGTTCATTAGGATCGAAATTAATCTAACTTGGTCTAAAGGTGAAGGATGATTCTTTTTGTGTTTTTATAATTTATGAAAAGCAGGTAAAAATCTCGGGTATTGGAAGAAGTGGGTGGAATTAGTTGCTAGTCAACTAACCCAAAAGCTACTAATTAAACTAATGTGCAGGAAAAGTAAACTAGGGTTCTACAAGGTAAGTGAAGCATGTCTACCTATGATGTATTACTCCTTGCTAGCTATCCAATTCTACCTATTGAATTGTGACACCTTGTTTTAATTGACGGGTTATATTCCTTAATACCATTCGTAGGGCCGTGCACGATCTTCCCTAACTCTATAAGCTTCTACCTCAATCCTATGTCGAGCCGAATAAAAGCTCCTAACATTGTATCCCTGGAAGTCACTTAGGCATTAAATATAACCAAATAATCGTAGTAAACATCCAATTCATGTTTCTTAAGACGTTCAAGCATGTTACCAATTGGAAGTCTACCAGTTTTCTTAAGCCTAACATCGATATCATTCAATTAAATAAGAGACAATAGGAAACAAGAATTATAAGCTAAACCAATTAGACCTATTGAAGTTTTCACACCCTAATTGATGAAGATAGCCACAAACATCAACAAGGAATCAATAAGATCTAATCAATTATATACAAGTTTCACACAATCATAAGTACGAATAAGATGAATTAGCAAAACATCATCAAAGAAGAGCAAGCAACAATGATAATGGAAAACATAATTAAAATAGAATCAACAAACCAACACACGATGTCTTCGGAGTGATTGAAACCCTCTAAGTTTCTAGAAAAACACCTACCCTAACCCTAGAATCGAACTTAGGGTTGGGGGCTTACAAATAATGAAGTTATGATGTTGTATTTATAGGCACTTTTCTGCCCGGTCAATCTTGACGGCGTCAGCCCGTACACTTGATGGCGTCATGACCATTTTTTCACCATATCGCATATTTTTTCGTCCCGATCATTTCCTTTTTTGAATCGCTCAAATCCGAGTTCGTATGCAAAAGTTATGGCCAAAACAGTGTCAGCTACTCCGCGCGTAAGTTATGATTGTCTTGATCAACAAGTGACGGTTTTACTAAGGTTTCTTCTTGTGTAAGACTTCTTCCTGACGTCGTCACTCTAAATCATATGACGTCGTCAGGTTCAACTCTGAGGCCGTCATACTTTAAGTCCTCTGGGCAGTCTCTCTTTACGATAACTCTTCATGGCATTGGAATTTTTGTTCATGACGCCGTCAGAACCTCTTCACAAAATATTATGGCGCGTCACGTGTATTTGATTTATCCACCCTTTTGTGAATTCATGACTCCGTCACTAATACCTTGTGACACTGTCAAGGGCAATTTCCAGCATGCTTTTGAGACTTTGTCGTTTTCTGCACCTTTTGCTCCAAAAACGTCCGAAATGCTTCCTTTTGTAAAATTCCTCTCAAAAGTACCTAAAATGACAAAAGGAACGATTTAGGGCAATATTTGATCAAATAATCTCGACTTTAGCCTTAAATGACCCCCAAAAAGCGGTACACTTTTCGCTTCATCAAATACCCTTACACTTGAGATTTGCTTATCCTCAAGCAAATGTGCTTTTATTCTAATCAAAATACAAGTTAGGGGTCATTTAACACTGAGATAAAAGTAATTAAAACAAATAATCGTTCCACTTCAACCAAAAACAAACACGGAAATTATATACTAGCACCTCACAAATAGTGTTTAGATACTCACATCTCTCGGGTGTAATAAAGTATATATCACAATAAGGAAATGGAAAACATCTCTCACTACCTATCATAGCAAATAGATTACCATAGGCTTGGGAAAGGATGAAACCTCACCACTTGGCATAAGCACCTAGGATAAACTATCAAAGAGGTCTTTTAAAGGGTTATAGCGTTACGTGTAGGGATAGGATAAACACGGTTTTGTTGGATAAATGCAATATTTACTGGTGGCGAGTTAATCATCTTGGTTAATTACATGTACAATATGGCGTTGCTAAGCTAAGACTCGACTCGACTTAAGCTAATAAATCAAAAATAACAAAAACTTAAAACAAACATAAAGGAAACGGGATGTTAGTCCATATGTTTTTTCTCTTTTCCTTTTTCCATATATATTTTTTTCTTTTTCTTGATTTTTCGATTTTTTTTTTCTTTTTTATTTATTTATTTATTTATTTATTTTTTTTTTTTTTTTTTTTGCATACACTCTTACCCTTCCATCCAAAATAATACATCATAGGGAATTTGCTTTCCCCTTACACTTGAAATTTTACATACTTTACAATCGACTATTCTAATGACTCGAATCAAGATAATCAAAACACTTGGAGTAGTTTTTTAGATTAACGCACATATGAGGGTAATATATGATGTTCTTCCCCATTACTCTATAACAAAAGTACTTTACCCATGAGTCCTAATCGTCCCAAAACAATATGTACAAGATATGAGTTGACTTAGCAACCATGTAACCAATTAGATAATTAACTAAGGGTTTAAACAAATAACAATAATGCACTAAAGATGAGTGCATACACGGAAGGCTAAGGCGATTTGGTTGCACATTTGGAGTGGGTTGTAAAAAAATTCTTCCTTTAAGTAAAATGCTTAAAGTTAGAAACGAAAAAGATAGGCTCGGAGGGGTGTACTAGGGCCATTGTGTACTAAAAATGAGTACAACGCAAAGGTGTGGGAAAATTAATTGACTTTGTTAGTCAAGGTGATTGACTTAAATGGTCAAGTAATTATGATACGACTTTAACACAAGGTTGATCCTAATGCCTCTTATCATGTAGTAAATCCTACTACATGAATGTAGTCTCACTAGCGGTCTCGGGTTGGATCACTAACGTAAGTTCTAGAATCTAAGTACTACCGGTACACTTATAAGCACTAATAATAAATGTTTTTCCTAACAAATCTAAAGGCGAACCTCACATATTTGGGTGGAAATATTTTTTTGAGTGGTACGGTTTTTTGTGCTAGTCATACAACTCCTATCCATGAGACGCTCATTAAGGCTAAAGCTTCACTCCTAAATGTTGTAAAAAAATTTAAATTTGGCGCTAAAATTGCACTAACAAGTATTTCTCTTAGTTTATTACACACCTACTATTGAACAAACAAACTCAAGCACAATTGCATTCTCTAAAGTATCATCATTTACCCTCCCCTTACACTTAGGCTGAACATTGTCCCCAATGTTCAATAAAAAGATGTACATGTAAATAAGGTAAAAGAATGAAAACAAATACTCCCTTGATTCATTCGGTGTGGATAAATGGATAACATGGCTAAATCCTCCTCCAAGAAAATGAACGTTGAAAGCTTCCCTCCAGAAATATAAATCATCTTCTTGTCCAATATAACCTGTTAAACCTGCGAAAACAAACACAAAAACCCAAAGCATCAAACCGAACAAAGGAAACTCACAACTATATGTAATTCCAGACTTAGAAATAAAAAAAAAACAATTAAAGATATAATGCTTGTGGAATGAATATTTGCAGATTTCCTGGAGTTTATAAAACTAAAGATTTAACAAAAACTTTTAAACTCCGGTAGAAAAACAAAACTTGCAAAATTTCCAGAATTTTACACCTGACGCCGTCAGGTTATGATCCTGACGTCGTCAGAGTGTTCTGACAGAAATCTCATGTTAAGTTTCTGGAAAATTTCTGAAAAAACTCATGCCTTAATTCCTGGAAATCCTGCAAAATAATCATTATGTCTCGATACAAGCATTTGACTCAAACAAATACTAATATGCATGTTCATTTAATATTGTTGTTATTCATGTTCAATCTGGTTCTTATAAACAAATTTAGATTTCCCTTACACTTATCTTTTGCAAAATACCTTTATATGTAGTTAAGACGAAGTTAAAAATAGAATAAATCATTTTCACAATTTAGTTTGAAACATGAGCCACAAACAATAAAAATAAAACATGCATACGGAAACAAATAAAATCAAATAAACAAACAATCAAACAAATAAAGCTTGGGTTGCCTCCTAATAAGTGCTTGTTTTTGTTCGAGTCACGAGCCTGACTCTACCCTTATTTAACGTAGATAGAGGAGGTTTTCCCTACACTTAGGATTAAGTGCGGGTGGAAGTAGCGATACACACCCTTAGGGTGGAAATATGCCACGTGAGGTGAAGGAGTGAGTGAATGGCTTCCTTCATCCTAAAACTACCCGGATAGTAGTGGTTGATGGGTGGGTCGGTTCCTCTTTTGTCTCCTTGAAATATATCTAAGGATAGAAAGTTGTGTAAAGATTGATGTTCCAGTTCATCAACACTAGGAAATTCCCTAGAACTAAGAGTAAGGTTATCACTACCAGTATTCAAACCTATATCCTCTGGTGGTGCTTGGTCCAAGGGTTCTACCTCAATTGGGGTTCCTATAGTCTCTTCTACTTCTTCCGGGTAAGTCACGGGCGGTGTGTGTGCCTTAAATGATGGTAGGACTTGTGGGGTACATTGTGGGCTTGGATTATCCACCTCATCCTCCATTGTATCTAGATTACCTATGTGTTTGTTTTGTACTATGATATTAGGCGACATCCTCTTAGGTATCCCTGAATAGCCATCCCAAGACAAACTTCCTGTTTGCTCCTTCAAACTTTTTATTAATTGATTTGTAATGTTGTTTGTTGGGTTGTGCACTCTATAATAATATTGGGCACAATCTTCTATGGCATCCAATGTTTCTTCAGCATTTAATTCCCTAAGGTCCCCTTTGACAAAATCGTCAATGTACCTTTGGTCATATCAATTGACACGATCGTAAAAGATTTTAGCTAGAGACTATAAATCAAAACTATGATGAGGGACTATTCGGAGTAAAATTTTAAAACGAGTCCATTAATCATATGTGGGTTCATCTTGATATTGGTTGAACATCAAGATGTTATTAGGAGTGAATGGGTTTCGTGGTCAGTAGTATGGTGGATTCGCGTTCTCCATAATGGTGAACGGAAGAGTCAATTGAAAGGTTTTTACGAACAAAGACACAAAGAAAAGATAGACTAAAGAAAGCTAACAAAATGAAAATAAAAATCTCACTAAAAAGGAATCTAATGAGTAGACCTAATCAAAATAAATTTAAATATAAAAATAACTATTCCCCGGCAGCGGCGCCAAAAACTTGATGCGTGGAATTGCGCCCTCGCAAAAGGTTTTACCTCTCAAGGGATCTTGAGAAGCTTGCAATCCCCACCAGGCAGTGTACCTGTTCGTTGTAGTATAGTATAGTGACAAGTACCAGGGGATTGATCATTCAACTCAAAGAATAGTGTTCGTTAGGATTGAAATTAATCTAACTAGGTCTAAAGGTGAAGGATGATTCTTTTTGTGTTTTTATAATTTATGAAAAGCAGGTAAAAATCTCAGGTATTGGAAGAAGTGGGCGGAATTAGTTGCTAGTTAACTAACCCAAAAGCTACTGATTAAACTAATGTGAAGGAAAAGTAAACTAGGGTTCTAAAAGGTAAGTGAAGCATGTCTACCTATGATGTATTATTCCTTGCTAGCTATCCAATTCTACCTATTGAATTGTCACACCTTGTTTTAATTTACAGGTTATATTCCTTAATACCATTCGTAGGGCCGTGCACGATCTTCCCTAACTCTATAAGCCTCTACCTCAATCCTATGTCGAGCCGACTAAAAGCTCTTAACATGGTATCCCTGGAAGTCACTTATGCATTAAATATAACCAAATAATCGTAGTACACATCTGATTCATGTTTCTTAAGATGTTCAAGCATGTTACCAATTGGAAGTCTGCCAGTTTTCTTAAGCCTAACATCGATATCATTCAATTAAATAAGAGATAATAGGAAACAAGAATTATAAGCTAAACCAATTAGACCTATTGAAGTTGTCACACCCAAATTGATGAAGATAGACACAAACATCAACAAGGAATCAATAAGATCTAATCAATTATATACAAGTTTCACACAATCATAAGTAGACATAAGGTGAATTAGCAAAACATCATCAAAGAAGAGCAAGCAACAATGATAATGGAAAACATAATTAAGATAGAATCAATAAACCAATACAAGATGTTTTTGGAGTGATTGAAACCCTCTAAGTTGCTGGAAAAACACCTACCCTAACCCTAGAATCAGCTTAGGGTTGGGGGCCTACAAATAAAGAAGTTATGATGTTGTATTTACAGGCACTTTTCTGCCCGGCCCGTCTTGACGGCGTTAGCCCGTACAATTGACGGCGTCATGACCATTTTTTCACCAAATTGAAGATTTTTTTGTCCCGGTCATTTCCTTTTTTAAATCGCTCAAATCCGAGTTCGTATGCAAAAGTTATGGCCAAAACAGTGTCAGCTACTCCGCGCGTAAGTTATGATTGTCTTGATCAACAAGTGACGGTTTTACTAAGGTTTCTTCTTGTGTAAGCCTTCTTCCTGACGTCGTCACCCTAAATCATCATGACGCCGTCAAAACCTCTTCACAAAACATTCTGGCGCATCACATATATTTGATTTATCCACCCTTTTGTCAACTCACGACGCTGTGACTAATACCTTGTGACACCGTCAAGGGCAATTTCCAGCATGCTTTTGAGACTTTGTTGTTTTCTGCACCTTTTCGCTCCAAAAACGTCCGAAATGCTTCCTTTTGTAAAATTCCTCACAAAAGTACCTAAAATGACAAAATTTAAGATTTAGGGCAATATTTGATCAAATAATCTCGACTTTGGCCTTAAATGACCCCCGAAAAGTGGTACAATTTTCGCTTCATCACATATAAATGATACTAATCATAACATGGCATAATACTATGGTTGGTTCGTATTGTTATTATATACTAGTCGCCCACTAAGGACCTTTTGAACCCATATTGGTTCAATATAACTGAAAATGTTCTAGTCTTCCACTTAGGACGTCTAAGTCATATATTCCATGACTTTGAGCCAGTTATACACACTGATCATCCACAAAGGATGTCTAAGTCCCATTAAACGAGAAGAGACACTAATAAAGGCTCGGTCATCCACTAAGGATGTCTATTCTCTTTATCAGAGCATGTGATGACATAATAACATGTGTCGTCCACTTAGGACGTCTATACCCATAATTCGGGTCAAAATGCATATACTTATGCAAATCCCTCACTTAGGACGGCTAATTTTGCTATGTCATCCACTTAGGACGCAATACAAGTAGTATCATGAAAATAGAGTTAAAATCACATAACTAAACCCAAACGGGTCATTCGGGGCTGTTTTGACCCGTCTAGCATAATTCACATATAAACATACTACAAGTAACTCATTTAGGCACATAACGTATAATGTAACACCATGAACTTGTAACTCAAATATAATACATGAACCTTAACATGAATACCACAGTTAAAGTGGCACACTAACGGGTTACCAAGGACCCATTTCTATGCTTAAGTATGTTACTCACCTCAAAAACACTTGAATAGAACACGAGCTCCCCGGCTAACTCTTATAACCTAGGAACACATAAATTACATGGGGCTTATTTAGAACATAACTAAGCTTATCATAATAAGCACTAAAAGGATAGATAAGCCACAAGGGGGTGTTTGGTTCGTGGCTTATATAACCACACCAACATGGTTTCTCAAAATTAACACCACAAAATGGTGTTATAGCACCTTAATAAGGTACCCATCACTTTTCTAACCAATTCTACATGATTAATAGTGTACTTGGTGATTTCTCAAAAATTATAATTTCACATAATCATGTAAAATTCTACAATAACCCCGTAATTGGTACAACTAGGAAGCTATAACATACTAACATGAAATTAAGATATGTTCCTTACCTCAAATTGAGTTTTGGAAACCATAATTTATATGCTTCTAGACTTAGGTAAGGTATTATCTTGCTTCTAACTTGCTCTAAATCAATTTGGAATCAAAACCCTAGATCACAAGAGGGAGATGTGTGTGAGTCGTGAGTTTTTGAAAAGGAGGGAGAGTGTTCTGGAACTTTTTGGTTTTCCTGAGATTGATCATACAGTTATAATTACAAGTTTCACCTTTTGGAAACTTTAGCCCCTGTAATAGGAAATTGTTATAAGTTTAGTACCTGAAAAGATTGGGGTGTTACAATAGGCATCAAGACCCCTATAAAATATGTAGATCATTTGATGTTTGTTGAGGTCATGTGTAGGGCATTGGTAAAGATGTTCGTTATATCTTTCCCAAGCTTGATATAACGTCTCTTCTTTTGCTTGCATAAACTGGTGAATGTTCCTAAGTAACTTAGCCATCTTAGAAGGTGGACAAAATTGTTGTACACTAGTACAGATTTGGCCTTTCGTCCCACATAGCGTATTTCGAATGGTCACACAACAACATATTTACGTGACTAAATGTACCAGCCTCAAATAAACAGCCACACTTGATCTTACTTGTGTGACCATTTCGTAAAATGTATGTCACACATTTGTGTATATATGTGACCAGAGGGTAATTGGTAAATATTTTTTGACATTTTAGTCTCTTTTAATTCGGGATGTGTGACATATACAAATCAGCTCGAAACATTAGTTACACTATATATATACATATGTGACAAATATATGTCACACAATTGAAAAGCGTGACCAAAATAGATATATGGTCACATGAGGTAATTGTGTATGTGGCTAAATAATATAGTCATGTTTGTCACACATTATTTAAACGTGACTGCTATTCTTTGCTGAATATTTAGCCACCTAGCGTTTGAAATGTGTGACAACTGAAAAGTAAGTTTGAAGTGTTAGTCACGATATGCATTTAATAGTGACAAATATATATGTCACACACTTGAAGAGTGTGACCAAATGTCATATATGGTCACACTAAACCATAGAAACATGATTAAGTGTAACAAAAATTCAATACATATGGTCACGTAAGTTAATATGTGTATCTAAAGTTGAGTGTGTGTTTACTTGCAAAATCCTAATGTGTATAGTCACACTTAATTGAAGCACGATCATGTGACTATAGCCTTTACAATAGTCAAACCATATCACAAATGTGTATCTAAATGATGTTTATAGCCACATTATAAGGGTATTATATGTGCAATACATTCAAAATAGTCACATTGTGATATTTATGTGACTATTATTTATAGCAAAATGTGAACTCGGTTATCATTAACCTTGATATTAGTCACATTGAGTGTTTGTGTGACTAAATTCAAGATTTTATATATGGTCACATGAAGTATTTATTTAGGTGTCTAAATCATGGTCATATTTTGTCACACATTATTTAAGTGTAGTCACAATTCGATACATATAGTCACACATTTCGGAATAACTTATGTTATTTTGAGGGGTTAGATATGGATTTTATAGTCTCTCTAGTTTGAGTCTAATTTGATATTAACTGCAAGAATTGTGTTCAGACTATTAGTCGATCATGACTCTTCATTTGCCCCATTACAATGCTAGCTAGTTATACTTAGAACTGTTAAGTATAATTAGATGTTGTGATCATTGTACATATGTTATGGCTTGTGTTTTCTTTGTTTATAGACTAACATTTTGTAGCAAAGGCAAAGAAAAAGCTGTTTGGAATGGAATTTGGGTGAATGCTAGTAACTCAGAACTTAATGTTGCTTGGCATAACTTAATGTTGCTAGGCATAAATTAATTTTGCTAGACATAATTCTAGACTACCATAATTTTTTTGATTATAACAATATGTATATGATAATTTTTTCATTTTTTTTGGTTTAATGAAGCAAGAAAGTTAAAATTCATAGAATAATAAACCACCAAAAAAAAAAAACATTCCCATAACAAAGTAAAAGTAAATTAAAAATTGTTCATACATGCATAAAAAGATTAACAATTAAATTTCTGAGATTTCTGATCAAAAGCCAAATGTACATTATCGTAGTCAATGGCGTCCTCTTTGTCACTCAGAAATCCAACATCACCCGCATCCTCTTCCACTGAACCAACCCGCGGCTTTGATCGCTTGTATTCCGCCTCATCTTTGGCAATTTGACGCAAACTTGCTTTGCGTGCTGCCTCCTTTCTTCCAGAACTCCACGACTCATACCACTCGTTAATGTTAAACACTTTCTCTTCCTTACCTGCATAAAATAAAGATTTATCGATAAATACTATACATTAAGAGAATCAAATATGTATATCAAATTAATCCTTATATATACATGGTTACATTAGTTTGAACTGTTTTTTTTATTGAACATATATGACATAAATACCTTTTGAACTTTCTCCTTCAAAACGTGGTTTCCTGAAATCAAATAAGCATTAGATGATAAATTTATAGAAGTTGCATCATGCAATGCGGTTTGAATGTTTACGTGTACAAAAGTTTACTTACTTTGAGCGCTTGAATGAAACGGACCTTGTTCTTTTCTTATTTCCAGCCATTTTCTTATAAGATTAATTGTTTAAAAAGTGTTTGTTGAATGCTAAGTGGCCTTAAAAAGGGATACAATAACATCAAAACGCCTATGGTAGTCTTAGCTAGTAGGGAATTTTGAAAGTCTAAACATTAAAGATTATTGCAATTTACCAAGTTGAACGTCACATTAGCATGTGAAATGCACTAATTATTCGTGCCTAATTGTAATCATTTTAATTTTAAATATTAAATGCGCGCTCCTAAACATTCTATAATTTTATTTTTAAACTTTTAATGGTAATAAGCATTGTAGGTGGTTTCAAATGTTAGAAAATATAGTAATAATAAACATAATGGTATTAATCTAGTTATTAGTTGTGTAAAATTTGTATTTGTGACAGTGTTTACTCCCTGAATTGGAAAACTTACTTCAACACTGTTATGACCTGATTAATAAAGAGATCCAATACCTTTGTTTTGATGTTACTTGGTTGATAGATGAACTAAGAATTCAGATTTTGTTGAGAAAGAAATCAAGAATAAGGTGAGAAGCATGATGGTACAACAAGGGAACAAGCAAAAGGATTACATAAAGTCAAATAAAATTGAGGTATAACAAACACATTATAAAATTGACTTCATAAAGTCAAATAAAGTATAGTGTAAAAGTTATAATCTAATTAAATGTTTGTAACAATCTTTTAAAAATATCGTGTAAAAGTTATAATCTAATTACAACCAACTTCTATCATCTTTTCATTACGTATTCAATTTTTGTTTGGAACTGCAATGGCTTCATCATCTTCAAATCCTACTTCAAAGAAAACAAAACGTTCAAGGGATACTTCTCCTCCTCCAATGCCAAAAAAATATAAAATCCACGGCCTAACCCAAGAGTGCTGGGACAAATGCCATTCTGAAGGCCAATATGGTACTGAACGATAGTTGGTTGAACTTTACAACAAACGAATCGCGCGGTTGGAAGAACAAAACAAAAAGACCAAGAGATCATACTGGTGCATCAGAACAAAGTTAATGTTCAGAATCAAGAAATAGAACAAATCCGTGGAAACATTGTTGATATTTACAAAGGCATTCAAAATAGTTTGTATAATTTTCATTGAATTAACCCTGATGTCAGATGACATTAATCATTATTATGTTATTTCTTTGAAGTTTAATGTTTTTGTATTCAAAGAAAACTTATCTTATGTTTCTTTGTTAATCAAGTTATCGATTACTATATGATCAAGTTATCTTTTTGTTGATTAATTATGTTATGTTGCTTTGTTGACTATGTTATGATGCTTTGTTAAAAGTCAAACAAAGATTGTCATTTGCAAAAGTCAAAGAGTCCAAGTGAATTTGGGCAATTCCGGGTTTGGATTAGAATTTGGGTGAATGCTAGTAACTCATAACTTAATGCTGCTTGGCATAACTTAATGCTGCTAGGGATAAAAATAAAATGCCACAAAAATTAACCGATTCATATTCAGTTCATTAATGAGAAAATTGAGCAATGACAACATGTTTATTCATAAAGTCAAATACAGTAGTACAGAAGGATTACACAGGTTTATTCAAATTACTTCCCAACTCAACTAATACATTTTATTTTTACCCTTCCCTTTTGAACAAACTTTGGGCATTTTTGGTTCCCATGGTTTTATACCCTTGTCTTCACAAGTCTTAGCATTGGGCAGGCCTAGCACCTGAACCCTCTCATCAAAAAGCTCTTTCGGCAGTCTTTTTTGGAGTTTTAACCTTCCTACCATCTTCCTTTTTTGTGCCTGATCAAGAATATCCCTTTGGAAAGTAGTCTGCCAATTTATTTGGAGGACCTTCAGAACTGATTGATATGTGAAATGAACTTGAGTCACTGATGTCAATGTATGATTTCTACAAAAAAAATAAAAAAGTATATTAAAATTTAAAAAAATATAGTGTAAATGAAATAAAAGATAATGTCGCAATTCAGGGTGTATTTGAAACAACCTTTGTTCTTGGAACTCCAATGACCACATTACTTGGTGGATGGTTGGTTTTAGATCATAAAAAAGAATGAAATGCAATAAACCAACATATGTAACCCTTCTAAGTTCCCGATACGGATCCTTTTATCGTTTCAACTCACTTTGAACAAAGGACTGCACCAGCCACACTGCTAGATTGTTGAAAAAACAAAAGGAACTGTATGGGAACGCAAAATGGAAAGGTATGTCGAAACCAACATATGTAACCCTTTTGAGTACCCCCAACATCTCCTTTTGTTGTTTCAACTCCCTTAGAACAAAGGACTGCACCAGCCACATTGCTAGATTGTTGAAAAAACAAAAGGAAATGTTTGAGCACTCAGAATGGAAAAGTATGTTGGAATTCCAGACTCATTTAGATCTGATGTGCGTTCGGTGTGTACAAGTTTTAAAATTTATAAACACGATTAACGGATTAACTATTCAACACATACGAGAAAGTATACTCGTCCGTTTTAGTAAAGGTGGGTAAGTCGAGATCGTCCCAAGGGATTTATAGATCAAAGTATTAGAAAACTAGTTTGTATAAAAGGGTTGTCAATCCTTTGTTATCGAAAATTCAAATATTCAAGAAACAATATAACTTAAACATATACTTGTGTGAAATGCCTCAATCAATCAATTGGAGTATTCATGTTAAGCTTGGTGTAAACTTGTTATGATCCACAACTTTTATGTGAATGACTAACAATCAATGGTGTTTATCAAGTTAAACCATTACTAGAATACAATCATCTAGTTACTTCCTTTCGGCCTAAGACAACTAGAATAATAATTCCATTAACACAATGTTCTTTAAAAGAAATTATTTACTTATGAATTCCTATGAATCCTTTTGGCCTAATTTCGTGATGAAATCTTCTCGAATCCATTTTAAAGAGTAAACATGATGCTCGTCACACACCATATCCCATACTAATTCGTGCACTAACTTTTTGGAATAAAAACATTTAGAAAACCCTTTCAGCCAATATTCTCCAAAGACGTTTTTATCAACAAATTAAGCAAGATTAGATATTATCCCAACAAACTCATAAATTAAGAAGAGTTTTCATGCATCACCTTTTTAAAGAAAAGAATACTCCATGACTAACTACATCATTCACACAAGTATATACCAAATCACACCATATCAATTATATTAAAATACAAGTAGTAAACAAAACATTCATTATATTTAAAATAACAAGAATTCATTGTAAGTGACAAGGTGTACCTAGGTTGAGAATTACAAGAACTAAAACCGTGGAACTATAGCAACCACACGCCTCCAATTGACTACCAAATACAATAAACAACTCCACACACTTAACCAAACTATTGAGACTTTAACTCAAAGTTTCCCTGGACGTTTTTACTGCTGTAGCAACCTTTTGGGTGAGAAATATTAAGATAGTAATAACTTGGTGTAAGTTATTACTTAGGATTTTGTGGTACACTTTGGTTGCAAGCCTAGATGCCATTATATAGCCTCCAATCACTTAATTCTCAAGTAAAAACGTTCCCTAAGAAGTTATTAGTGAGAAATGATCAGCCATCCATGATAATGAGAAGTAAAAACGCCATTAAATGCAATCTTGTAAAAACAGCCACCATCCAACCGATCGGTATTGCATCCAACCGATCGGTTGGTTCTTCAGGTCAATTCCAATGCGGGTTCCAACCGATCGGTTGGATTTGACTTGTAACCAACTTTTGTCTTTTTCTTTGTTATTCTTTGTCGCATGCATTCTCTTCTACTTTGATGCTAATTCCTTCGATAGAACTTGATATTATCTTGACATATGACCGTAGAAATCTTGAATCTATCAAATCCTTGAGTCCTTGTGTGATTCTTCACTCGTTTCCTTCTCGAAAATCTCCAATTGTGCACCTTCATTTCATTTCTTCATCTTTTCATCATTTTTTCCTGTTTTTAGCTACATTTGCTTGTACAAACACTTTTCCACGATTAAGTAACAAATACGTATAAATGTGGCCAAATATGATGCATAAAACACACCTTAAAACATGTATAATTTACGTGTTATCAAATCCCCCACACTTGAGTTTTGCTCGCCCTCGAGCAAGTCTAGAAGAAAAATAATCGCAATGGCACAATTTATTTATGTTTCCAAAAATCTAACAATCATCCCTAAGGTTTTTTAATGCGAAAATTATATGGAGCATTAATAAGTGTAAAGCATGATAACATAACAAAGCACCTCACGAAGGAAAATTTGAATTCACTCATCACTCAAAGGTAATTTGATTGGTAAACCACTCATTGCTCAGTCATGATTCATTTTTTTTACCATAAGCTTGTACAAGTATCAAAACAACTAAACAAAACATCAAAGAGGTCTTTTATTAGTTTGTAACATAAGGTTTAATGGGTTGTACCTGGCTAATGTTCAAACATCTCATACAAGAATCAAATAGATCACTGGCGCATATTTTTTAGTAAGTAATAACGGATGGTCACTAGATTATACCTTGGATTACTGGCGCGTCATTTGCATAACGGATGGTCACCAAAACATTCTCTAGATCGCTGGCGCGTCATTCCATTACCAAAAATACGGATGGTCACTAAAATTTTCATGCACTTGATATTTTCAAAAAGCCAAAAAGGATAGTGATAAGGCATGGGAAATATTTATAGAATTGGTTTTAAAAGAAAAACAAAATAAATCTAAATTCCATTGTTGCTAGTTACCGAACAATCCTCAAACCCAAAAATGATTATAGTTACAATCATTCTCCTCCTTTATGAACTTCACATATTGATACATCGATTCGCCATAATAATATTCTTCATTCTTAGCACATTGGCTAACAAAATATCACATAACTTTCTTATTCCATCTCCATACATAGCATAGCACATTGTCTATAATTGTCATCTTATAGTTGCGATGACTTATTCATATATATATGTATATATATATATATATATGCCATAATAATATTCTTCATTCTTAGCACATTGGCTAACAAAATATCACATAACTTTCTTATTCCATCTCCATACATAGCATAGCACATTGGCTATAATTGTTATCTTATAGTTACGATGACTTATTCATATATATATATATATATATATATATATATGTATGTATATTCAACATCACATCTCCCCCACGCTTCGCATAAGCATCACCACAAAAATACAAAACTAAAGGTGATCAATCTTCATCTTTGTTGGAATGGCACACACAAATGATAAAGTGTGTAAAACTAATAATCATCAAAAACAATCCATCAACCAAGCAACTAGCAACCCACCGTCTAGACTTTGACAGGTTTAGGCTAAGGTTTAAAATGTAAAATATTTTTGTATTTTTCTGGATGTAACAAAAGAAAAAGATTGGCTCGGAGGGTGTAACTAAGGGTATCTAGCATTGAAGATAAATGCTAACAAATGGGTTCCAAATACGAGGATAACTAACTGATGTGGTTAGCAAAAATTATTTTGTAAATGGAAGGCTAGTTGGTTTAAATCCTAAGTTGCATATTATCATTTGAATATGTTTTACCACTCGAAAGTGATTTTAACCATGATGTATAACAAGTACAAGTTCTAGAATCAACACAATCACCGGCACACTCATAGCAAGAATATATAGCATAAGAAATGCTTTATACAAAAAGGCTTAAATCCTCACAATTTAAGGTGAATACTATAACATGTACTAGTAAATGTCATCAATTCCGAAATGAATTTGCTCTAGTAACTTGATTAAGCTCCAAAAATTTTCAAATACCCTTATTTTTACCATTAAAACAAATTCATTTAAAATTAACTCAAGTGTTCAAACAACTTGATTTTCAAGGGCGAACGAATCCTCGTTACTTGAATTCTCAATAAATCCTAAAAATAAACCTATTTTTCCTATTTTCTTCCCTCCCCCACACTTAAGTTTTGCATTGTTCTCAATGTAATAAAAATAACTTTAAAGTAAAGGAAATGGTAAAATTTTAGTAAAATAGAAACTACCAGGGTAAAAATACGTGATATGCATATTTGATCACAACTAAGCAAATGAGTTCTCCGACTCCAAATATTAATCAACCATAAGCTTTCGTAATGTCACCCCTACAAAAACTTCAAACATATACCAAACCAAGCCAACAAAAACACAAACAAAAATACTAAAAACAAACCAAATGTAAACATAATACGTTATTAATCCTAAAAGAAAGAGTTATAGAAAGAAATAAAAATTATTGAACACACATAATTGTTTTTGAATCAACCATAAACCGCATAACATCACTCGTCGTCATCATAATCCATGTCGGGGTTGATGAACTCATCCTCGCTCTCCTCTTCATCATCCTCCTCTTCTTCTTCTTCTTCAACTCTACGCTTCTTCTGGCCACTACGAGATGATCATCCAACATCGAAACTTGTTCCTCCAACATGCGTACCTCCCACGTTAGGAACTCTACCATAAGCCAGATACGGTTCGGGAAATGGTGAATAACCAGGATAGGGGTATGGATACGGACCAGGATATGGCTCATAAGGAATTGGGTAGGGAGGAACATTAGGTGGTACCTCATAGCTATTCTCATGTGCAATGTGTTGGAGCATCGGCATAGAATAATCGTAGTTATAGTTTTGTCTCATCAACATCGAATCTCTCCAAGCATCCCTACGCTCTATATCATTCAACTCACTATGCCAATCTCCCCACCCCGAATCAAAACTACCCGGAGCATGTCCATAGATACCTCCCATGTGTGGTTGTGGTGGTGGTTGTTGGAATTGTTGTTGTGGCATCTCGATGTTAGCCTCAGTCCATTCTCCCAACGTCTTGGTTCTCTTATTCAATGCCTTACCAAAACCTTTATCATCACAAGTCCACTCTCCTTTGGATCCGAACATTTAGCCAACTCTTCATCTACAAAATAACCCAAATTTCTTGCCAAAACGGTCACATAATGACCTCTACAAATGTCACTCCTTTCCTTGATCCCCAGTGCTCTCCTAGAAAGATACTCGGCTATAATCCAAGCCGCATTGCCATTCTTGTCCTCTTCAAGCAATTTCATCACCCATAAATCCGGATTGTTACACTTATCACAACCACCCGTCCTATGCAAAACTCCCCAACTAATTAACTTTTGCAAAATCTTCATCAACGGGTTCCTAATTCTAGATGCATTCTTCCTAGAGCAACTTGGATCACCAACACGATTCCAATATTCCAAAATACCCTCATACCTATGATGAAACCTTGTTAACCCCAAGAAATGTGTCTCAAACAACCTATGATTTATCTCATTTTGCTCGTACAAACCCAAATAAACCGCAAACTGTGGCAAAGTATAAGCAGGCTCAACTGCACATAGTCTAAACCAAATGCAAACTTCCCTCATAAGATCATAAACTTTCCTTTCAAAAATAGAAAGTAGAAAAGAATTATAGACACTACTCATGATAAACATCTTCATAGATGCTAAAAGCTCTTTCCCAAGAAAGATCCACAAATGTATCTCCATCCGCCGGATACACATAAGTCATTCTCATCATTTCCCTTAATTGATCCTCACATTCATATTCAGCAAACAAACTCCAATCAATGAGACGTGGTGAAGCAATTTTTCTACCTTGAAGCTTAGAAAGTCATTCACGAAACACATGCTTCTCCTCATTCTTTAAATTTATGAACTTAAGATTGTCGTTCCTTTCCGCTTGAAGACTATAAGTAACCCTGCTCTTTGAATTCCTTAAGAGATATTTCGTGACAATCGGGTTAACCATCACTCCTCTAGAACTCGAACTACCTGTACCTTGACTCTGAAAATTACAAATTAATGTTAGTATAAGATTATAAGAGCCAATGCTACGCAAATTATAAGCCAAAAAGTCGAAACGCAAAAATCTTAAAATGTTAACGAGCCATCCAACTGATCGGTATCCCATCCAACCGATCGGTTGGATACTCATGTCACATCTAACTGATCGGTTGCCCCTCGCAACCGGTCGATTGGATTTTCATCCAAAATTCCAAATCCTAATTTTTCGTTTCCTTTCACTTCCAATCCATTCCTACTTCATCCTCAACTATTTTTGATCATCCATGGTGGTTTCTAATCATCCAAATCTTCCTAATAACGATCCATATCATCTCCAAACACTCCCTTAATCAAACCCAAGAACATGCAAGAACACTATCTAATCAATCCTTCAAATTAGTGTTCTAATCAACAATGCACTATCCTAACATCACTAATTAACAAGTATAGAACATCTGGAAATCATCAATTGCAAGCAAACATGTTCTAAAATAAAAACCCAATTCAATTTGAATTTTCAATTAATTAATTCTTCCTCAAGACTTAATCAATCAATCTAATTCTTTTTGCAATGACTTCTACTATCAATCACCCACTTATTCTCAAAAGATTACATCTTAATTCACACTTTATCAAAAATACCAAAATCTTGACCTAATTCAAATAATCCGAATTAAAACTTGATTAAAGTAAATTGATGATGTTACTTACTTGTTTTGGAGCCATGGATGATATCCTAACACTCTTGCAACCTCAAATAACCTCTATGTGATCGATTTTCTAAACCCCCAATTTGGTGTGTGAGTGTGGGTGGTTTTCTTGTGATTTTTGAAAAGTTGGGTTTATATATTCAATTCTAACCGTTCAGTTTTTAATCCATCCGTTTCGGATTGAATTTTTGTAAAACTTGAATTTTTCAAAACCTCAACACTTTGTTTACTTGATATAAGTAACTAATGTGTTTACTTTTAACTAAAACCATTTTTGTATGTAAATTTTCCACCACAATACCAAAATTGGTCTATAACTACTAACTCTTAACAAAAACTAAATACTAAATAACTCAACTAAAAACTTAAAACTCAAACTCTTATTAAGATATAATGATAACATTAAACATAAAACCTAAATAGATAGACAAATAGATAAATAGATAGATAGACTTGACCATAAAACTTAAAATGAAAATGCATAAAAGTAAAATCAAACAAACTAGCACAAGAAGTGCTTTATTCTTGAAACTTGCTCCTCTTGCTCATTTAGCCTTGAAAATATTAATTCCTAAGAATGTCTTCACTTTGGTACTTTCCCGATATCTTCCAATTTGTTTTTTGTATTTTAAACCTCCTAGCAAAGTTTCTCCCGCTTGAGCATAGAATATCAAATTTGACATGCCATTCTCCATCTCCTTCTTCTTTCTTGTAAATGCTAGGTCCATTGGGCCCTCACTCCAAATTTTTAAGTGGAACCGGTAATGATCCAAGAAAATCTGTAAGTTTATTAAACACAAAAATATTTTTAAACGGGTTAAAGAAAGCCTCCATAGCAAGAGCTCTTTCCATTTCATCCTCAATGTCAAAGAAACTTGGTGTCAATGGCCCATATTTTGGCCTTCCCTCTTCATCTCTTCCAACTTCAAAACAACCAAAGTAATCCTCTACTTCTTCATCCGTACTATCTCTCTTTCCTCTCCTAGGCTTAGGATAATAAGTATGCTTAAGAATTCCATCATTAATGGTCATGGTTCCATGCCCCATATATATTATTGCCCCACATGTTCTCAAGAAAGGTCTCCCCAACAAAATTGGTAACTCCTTACCAACCGGAATGTTTAGCATAAGAAAATCACACAAAAATGCTTGGTAGCAAATTTGAACATGTACATTCTTAACTTCTCCCATAGCCTTAGCTTTTGAATTATCCGCCATTGTAAGATTTGATTGGTTAGATTGTGGGTTACAAAGTCCTAACCTTTGGTACAACGGATAAGGCATCACAATAACACTTGACCCCGTGTCGGCCAACGCATACATTGGAGTAGTCCCGTTCACTTTTATTGGTAAGACAAAGTTTCCCGGCTCACTCATCTTCTTAGGAAGCCCATTTTCTACTATACTCTCTATTTCAACTTCATCAAATGTTGTATTTTCCAACCTTGACCTTGCCATCATGACCGAATCCAACTTCTTCCTATAGGTCATGTAATCATTCAAAACCTCAATAACCAGTTTCTTCTCCATGAGTTCATGGATCTTCTCTTCTAAATTCTCCAATATCGCTTCTTTTTGTTCATTTGTTAACGGTTGGGTAACTTTTGGTGAATTTGGTGGTGTACTAGGTAATGATGATGTGTAAATAGTTACTTTTGGGTTGGAGGGTTGGGTAAGTTTGTTTAGTGTTGTTTTATTCCTATTCGCTTTGCCCATCTTACAAACCTCTTCCTTACCTTCCTTTTTTCTTTTTCATACCTTCACATAACTCCGTTATCATAACATCCACTTCTTTTTCTTCCTCTAAATCAGTTATATTAATCCTTAACTCACTAAGTGCAAAGTCCACCGTACACTTGGTAGTCACAAGAAATTCCCTACCAAAAACAACCTCCGGTTCATTAGAATTGCAATAATCAAGAACAACAAAGTCAACCTTAAAAATGTTTCCATGAATGTTCACTTTCACATCCTTAACCTTCTTCCAACCATAATCCTCATAGTCAAGACGAACAAAACCAAGCTTGTCTAGAACATCCTCCATTATATAGTTATCCCCATACTCCATATTAAGTTCCGCATCCCAAGCCGTGATCCCCTCCACCGCACAAGGTATAGAATACCTCATGTGTGGGGCATCATACTTCTTAGAAGGAGCTCTTGTGATAACAACCACCCTTTTCTTAGGTTCCTTAAGCAAACAAACATCATTCTCCCCAACTATGTCTCCATTTTGCAAATCCGTTTTCGCTTTCTCCAACACGCTTTCCAACTTCTCCAAAGAATCACCCGAATCTTTGACCATATCCTCCAAGTTCCTTAAGTACTCCAAAATTTGACTTAAATGTGGAAAACTAGAAGGGGGGGTTGAATAGTTTTACGTCTTTTTAATTTTATTTTGAAAACTTAGTTTAGTTTTAAAACCTTGTTTGCTTTTAAAACTTTGATTCAATCTTATGTGAACTCAAATCTTGAACAATATGAACAAGTATATCTAAGTATAAACAATAATAATAATGTATGCTAAGTATGTGAAATCAACACATGCATAATATAAACAATTGTAGCTATATACGAGAGATAAGTACGTAATCGTTTATTTTATAATCCTTAGTTATATTTTGTATGAAAACTATACTTGATCGAAATGATCAATTATATGTATGTAACCTTTTTAGTTTGATTGTAAAAACTTTGTTTTGTGAATAAAACTTTCGTTTGATCTTTAAGTAAAATCAATACTAGCACTATATAAGCAACTATACATATACGTCTACGTCTACAAAAGTAATAACGATATAAGCAAGATAATAAGTAAGATATGGAAAGATCTAACCGCGAGACAAAGGATTTATAGTGGTTCGGCTACAAGGACACCTTCCTTGCCCTACTCCACTCCTCGAGTCACCTACTCGAGAGTTTTCTTCACTATATCAACAAGCTCCCTTATGGCGGAGAAAACCTTACACACCAATTACACACCAAAGCTTCGTCACAACGAAATCACACCTTCTTCACAACTACTTCACACCAATCTACTACACACCTATCTTCACAACTACTTCACACCAATATACTACACACCTATCTTCACAACTACTTCACACCAATCTACTACACACCTATCTTCACAACTACTTCACACAAATCTACTACACACCTATCTTCAAATCAATCTACTTCACAACTAACTACTTCAACTCTATCTTCTTCACACCAATAGATTTCCTAGCTTTTCTTCTTCACACCAAGCTATCAACTATTCACACAATCTATATCTAACACAACTATCTACAAGCAAATATTCACAACAATCTTCACAAAGAATATGTAAATAATCTTGATGATACACCAACAACTTGGATGTGGAGATCACAACAAGTTGTAATACTTCTTGTCTAGGAAGATAGAAGTATTCTTCTCTTGCACTTGAGTTGATGGAAATTGGATCACTTTGAAACAAAGAATATATACACTTATGATCAAAGGATGAGAGAATAGAAAAATAGATCTAGATCAGAAAGTTTAGAAGTGCAAAAGGTGAGAAAAATCTGAGGGATGAATCAGTATTTATAGGGAGAAAAAATACTGTTCTGGAGCGTGGCCGGTCCCCTTAATAATTAAGGGGGCCACCTAGGGAATTAAGGGGGCCGCCCCTCCAGAACGTTGGGTTTATTTGTCTTTTTGTGGGGATGGTTTTTCTGGATTAGATTTGCCATTTTTGGTTGGAAATTTGAATTCATATATTTATAATGAATTAAACATATTCCTTTAATTCCAAAAATGTTTTGTAAAAGATATAAAATGTTTTGTGACATTTTATAAAAAATCTAGTGTTTAAGAAAATTGTTCCTTTGATCATAGAATGCAATAAACACTTTGTTTATTCATAACTTAAGTGATTTGGATGTAAAGACAAATGTTAAGCACTAAAAACTTGTTTACGTCATAAGTTTTAGATTAATGAGTTTATGCTTTGTAATTATCAAAACATAGAGACATTGTTAATATGTTAACAATGTTTTTAGACATTATTAATTTATGTCAACAATCTCCCCCTTTTTGATGATTACAAAACCTTAAACTCTTTAAACCTAAAAATTAATTTTTAGACAAGTATTAGAGTTTAACATTCACTTCTCCCCCTTTTTGTAAAATCAAAAAGGTTATGCCGACTAGCTTCGTAAATGAAGTTATACGGGATAAAAGCTCCCCCTTGATGTGTGCTCCCCCTTGTTCGATGGCACCAAGGGATCGAGATATGGAATTCTCGCAAGAAAAATATTAGAAGTACAAGCATATATAGAAGAATATGCAATATACAAATAACAAGCATAGTAAACAAATATTAAGGATACATAACAATTAATTCAAAGTGATTATGTTAAAAGATCCTAATTTGCCAAAGAGAGCCATCGGACTTGCTTGTAACAAAAGGTTGGTTGATTCGTATTTGAAAGTGAAAATCATAAGCATATGGTATGCTTAGATGGTTGATGATGGAGTGATTGGAATGAGGATGGTTGAGTTAGGATAAGGTTGTTGGATTAATGGAGGTTGTTGGATTAATGGAGGTATATGTTCGGGTCATGAATGTTGGATAGTTTGGTGGTGGAGAGTTTGTAGCGGAAGAGGCTGATTGAGGTTTTGGATGTTGTTCAAGTGAGGGTATTGGATGTGATCTAGTGAGAAGATATTCAATCCAAGTGTTCATTGAATGCAATGGTTTTTAGGAGAAAGATGCAACAAGGTCAATTGTTGACATGCTTCTCAAGTTGATTTATGTTGTGTGGTGATGGGGGTGATCTAGATGAAGGTGGATCCAAATTGCGTTGAGCAAGATGTAAGGCTAAAAGAGCACTAAGCTCATGGGCTTCTTTTAGCGCCTCAACGAACTTCAAGTGTTCGGAGGAAGGTGATGGTGGTGAAGCATGATAGTTGTCTTGGGTGATGGTTTGAACATGCAACATAGGAATGGCATGTGAAGTTGTAGGATGTGGTGGTGATACTCTTGGTGGTGGAGACATGTTTGAGCTTGGGTAATCATGAAAATATGATATGTGTGGAAGAGATCCTTCATGAGTAGATGGTGTTTTTGTTGAATGAGCAACATGTAAAGTGTTGGTAATGAGGTTGGGATTATTGTTTTGGGATTGTGCATGCTCATCATAAGAAGGAGCATTAGTCGAAGCACGAATGGATGATTTGTTGTTAAATGGATCATTTGTGTGAGAGTGAGGTTTAGGTGTTGGTTGATTATGAACAACATCGCTTGAGTTGTGAAAAGATTTTGAGGTTTGAGTGTAATGTAGAAGGATATGGGTGAGTAAAGGTTTTTGATATGTAATGTTGGTGAGAAGGAAAGTGAGGTGTTAGGTAAGTAATGTTTGAAAACATAGGAGGAATTTGGTGTTGGATGTTTGACAACGTCATTTGATTTGACGGAATTTTAAAGGAAGTTAGGCTTTCTTCTCCAAATAAGTTTCTTGGTGGTTTTAGTTTAATGGGAGAGGAAATGATGAGATGAGTGGAGATTGAGAGGAATGAGAGTGTTTATAATGTAGGATTGGTGGGATCAAGGATGGATAAACATTGATGGAAGGTTTAGGATAAAATAGGTTTGTGAATTTTGGGAAGTGTAGGATGAAATGGGCTAAAAAATAGAAAAGGGAAACAACACCTTCGACCATCAGATGGCCGGTCCCCTTAATTGGAGGCCGGTCCCCTTAATAATTAAGGGGGCCGCCTTATGATTTAAGGGGGCCGCCCATCTGGTGATTCCCAGATTGCCAGAAAAGGGTTTTTGGTAGTGAATTGCAGAAAGGTTGTGTTTTTGGTTTCAAACAAGTCCAACTCTTTGAGGCAATTAAGCATATACTAATTATGTAGGCAATTATGTAGCCAAAGCATGTTAACCAAAGAGATTAAGTAAACAAGCAATTTCATCTAGCATGCAAACATACTCATCAAGCAAGTAAAATATAAGTGCTAGGAAACAATAAGCAACATCAAGTATTTCATAACAACATAATAATGAGGATTAATCCTAATGTGTATCAATGTGCAATAAGTGGGTAGTTATGATAGCATGTATTTCTAGACTTGTTACAAACAATGTCTTAATGAACAAACCATGGTCCTCTTGATTTGATTTAGTTCACTTATAAGTGTCATTTATATAAATATAGATGACAAATATGAGATCACCATGCATGATTTTAAAATAGACGTTTTTAGCATTATTCAACAATGTTTGAAAGTAAGTTTTCACTTGTATGTGAGAGTTATTTGAATAAAATAGATTGGGTTTTTAGTTCAAAATGTGTGAATGAATGGTAAAGAATATTTTCCCAATCTTTAGTTTTGATCGAAACAAAATTGTGGATATTGATAGTGAAAACATGTTATTTAAAAGTGGGATAGTTATTTGAAAGACTATTTTCCAAAATGTGAGGTTTTTGCATATTTTTAGAGATATTAGATTTTTGACAACAAATATCATAAATCAAATATTTTTAAAAAATGTTTATTAAAGATCTCATGCTCAAGAGGATTGGTTAAGCCTATTATTGTCTCATGCTATCGTTTCTACATATCCTATGATCCTAAAGGAAATGAAGACGATAATTTATATGTTAGATGCGAGAGTGTTGAATGGGGTATAACCTAACATCTATAGTTCCTTTGTTTTCGCACGCTTATCTGACTCAATGCCATAGTCTACGAGAGCTTGTTTCATCCATAGTTTTCTTACGCGAGGGATCTAATCCTACTTCTATATCAACGATTGATCCACTTAACTCATTTCACTTCATCACCATGAGTTTCCTAATAGTGGATATAGAAGATTTCCATTTTCTATTTTGTTCGGCAATGAACAATTTTATCTTATTCCTAGGAAAGTCAACCAATGATGTTTCTAGGTTATAAGAATATAAGCAATTATGTACTAAGCATTAATCTAACTAATCATTTATCTAAGCATGCAAATTATAGTGATGAACTTAAAAGAAACGCGTACCTTTTAGTCTTCAATGGAATATCTTCAAGCACTTCAAGTGACCATGTTGACTTATAGAAGTCATTTGTAGATGATATTCCAACTTCTTCCAAGATTGACAACTTAGCCACTTGGTCCCCATTGTCTCATTGGTCCAAAGTTGTTTGGTCCAAACATATTTAACATTTGGCTAGGATGCATGTATGGTGGTAATATTTCCCATTGTCTCATTGGTCCAAAGTTGTTTGGTCCAAACATATTTAACATTTGGCTAGGATGCATGTATGGTGGTAATATTTCCCAAGGATTGTAACTTGGTTGATAATTCCACATTTGATTTCTAGTGTTATTGTAATATTGTCTATTTTGATTTCTTCTAGGTTGAGATATTTTAGATCTTGCATGATGATTTTTAGTTTTTCTTGGTGGTGGAGTTTTAGATCTAAATTTAGGTTTAGAGGATCCTACTTCGGTCTTTAAGGATGGTTTATAAAAAGTTTTTACTTTTTCATCATTCGCAATGGGTATTTTTCTATCTTTTGTAAGTATATACTTAGGATTTGATTCTAATAATTTTTGTTTACTAGATTCACATTCAAACTTTATACTTTTATTTTCACTAGTTGAAACATTAGTTGAAGTTAATCCTAGACCGGTTTTATCTCCCGAAGTTTCTTGAGCACTTAGTATTTTCTTAAGTGGATTATTACTATTTTTAAACCTGTCAAGTTTGAAAATTTCATCTTTAAGTTTTTCGTTTTCATTTTTAACCTCTAAGCAAGTTTTACATTTTACAAAAACTTCTTTTCCTTTTTCCAAATGTTGTAGTTTAATTTTTAATTCGAGTACTTCATTTTCTAATTGATTATTAATATGTTTTAGTGACTTATTTTTAGCTATAACCTTTTGACCTAATTTGCATAACCTATTATATTCACTATCTAGGTCTTTTTCATCTAATGATAAATTTTCGTCACTAAAGTATTCGGTTTCGGAACGTACCTTGCTTGATGTCTTAGCCATAAGACACTTTTCTTCACTTGTGGTTTCTTTCTTGTCCTCATCGCTATCACTCCAAGCACCTCCAATAAACGCCTTTTGATTTTGATCTCTTGACATTTTTGGACACTTTCCGATGAGATGATTTGGATTGCCACATTTAAAACACTTCCTTTCATTATATGGTTGCCTAATGTATCTTCCTCGTCTTTTGAAGAATTTCTTGAAGTCTTGTACTGCCATAGCATACTCTTCATCGTCACTTTTGGAGGTTGAGCATTCTTCGTCCCTAGAGTCCTTTTTAGCTTTCAACGCAATTGATTTGCTTTGCTCCCTTTTTCCTTTGACCATCTCGGAGTCTTTCTTTATTATTTCTTCGTAGACCTTTAAGTTACCGATCAATTCATCAAGTTGTAGAGTTGACAAATTCTTTGATTCTTCAATAGCCGTGACTTTAGCTCGCCATTTTGGATGAAGAGCCCTAAGAAATTTCCTGACAAAATTCTTACTAGAAAAATTCTCATCAAGTGCTTTTAGACTTGTGATAATAGTGTTAAACCTAGCAAAAGCATTATCAATTGATTCCTCTTCCGGAATCATAAATTGCTCATATTGTTGCATAAGTAGATCTATTTTGTTATCCTTGACTTGACTATTACCTTGGTGAGTTATTAGTAAAGAATTCTAAATTTCTTTTGCGGTTTCACACATAAAGATCCTTTCGTATTCTTTACGTGGTAACGCATTGTAAATAACCATTTTTGCTTCATTGTTTTTAGAAAGTCTTCTTTTTAAATCATCATTTTGTTTTTCAAAATGTACTATTTCATATTTATTTGTTTCGGGATTATTTTGAGTAGGTAAAAAATCACCATTAGTAATAACATGCCAAAGATCTAGATCCTTTGATTTCACATAAGTTTCGAATCGATTTTTCCAATATAAAAATCCATCACTTTCAAATAGTGGTGGTCTTTGCATAGATTGCCCTTCTAAGTATTTTTCAGATTCCATAGATCGTTACAAGTTTTAAAATACAATATATTTTAAAAAACTTGCTAGACGTGGCTCTGGTACCAATTGTGGAAAACTAGAAGGGGGGGTTGAATAGTTTTACGTCTTTTTAATTTTATTTTGAAAACTTAGTTTAGTTTTAAAACCTTGTTTGCTTTTAAAACTTTGATTCAATCTTATGTGAACTCAAATCTTGAACAATATGAACAAGTATATCTAAGTATAAACAATAATAATAATGTATGCTAAGTATGTGAAATCAACACATGCATAATATAAACAATTGTAGCTATATACGAGAGATAAGTACGTAATCGTTTATTTTATAATCCTTAGTTATATTTTGTATGAAAACTATACTTGATCGAAATGATCAATTATATGTATGTAACCTTTTTAGTTTGATTGTAAAAACTTTGTTTTGTGAATAAAACTTTCGTTTGATCTTTAAGTAAAATCAATACTAGCACTATATGAGCAACTATACATATACGTCTACGTCTACAAAAGTAATAACGATATAAGCAAGATAATAAGTAAGATATAGAAAGATCTAACCGCGAGACAAAGGATTTATAGTGGTTCGGCTACAAGGACACCTTCCTTGCCCTACTCCACTCCTCGAGTCACCTACTCGAGAGTTTTCTTCACTATATCAACAAGCTCCCTTATGGCGGAGAAAACCTTACACACCAATTACACACCAAAGCTTCGTCACAACGAAATCACACCTTCTTCACAACTACTTCACACCAATCTACTACACACCTATCTTCACAACTAGTTCACACCAATCTACTACACACCTATCTTCAAATCAATCTACTTCACAACTAACTACTTCAACTCTATCTTCTTCACACCAATAGATTTCCTAGCTTTTCTTCTTCACACCAAGCTATCAACTATTCACACAATCTATATCTAACACAACTATCTACAAGCAAATATTTACAACAATCTTCACAAAGAATATGTAAATAATCTTGATGATACACCAACAACTTGGATGTGGAGATCACAACAAGTTGTAATACTTCTTGTCTAGGAAGATAGAAGTATTCTTCTCTTGCACTTGAGAGGATGGAAATTGGATCACTTTGAAACAAAGAATATATACACTTATGATCAAAGGATGAGAGAATAGAAAAATAGATCTAGATCAGAAAGTTTAGAAGTGCAAAAGGTGAGAAAAATCTGAGGGATGAATCAGTATTTATAGGGAGAAAAAATACTGTTCTGGAGCGTGGCCGGTCCCCTTAATAATTAAGGGGGCCGCCTAGGGAATTAAGGGGGCCGCCCCTCCAGAACGTTGGGTTTATTTGTCTTTTTGTGGGGAAGATTTTTCTGGATTAGATTTGCCATTTTTGGTTGGAAATTTGAATTCATATATTTATAATGAATTAAACATATTCCTTTAATTCCAAAAATGTTTTGTAAAAGATATAAAATGTTTTGTGACATTTTATAAAAAGTCTAGTGTTTAAGAAAATTGTTCCTTTGATCATAGAATGCAATAAACACTTTGTTTATTCATACCTTAAGTGATTTGGATGTAAAGACAAATGTTAAGCACTAAAAACTTGTTTACGTCATAAGTTTTAGATTAATGAGTTTATGCTTTGTAATTATCAAAACATAGAGACATTGTTAATATGTTAACAATGTTTTTAGACATTATTAATTTATGTCAACATTAAACTCTCTCCATTTCACTAAAGCAAATTACTAACTATAACATAACCATCAACAAAACAACCAAATCATTAGCATTGGGGTTAGTCATAATCAAAATAAACTTAAAATGAAACAATACCTAATAAATTAACAAACCAAAACCATAAAAACTCAAAAACAACTCAAAATAAAAATTTCAAAAAATTAAATCCGAGACAAGAAACCATTCGGTTTCTAATCCAACTGATCGGTTGGATCAAACATGAATACTAACCGGATCGGTTATGGGCTGTAACCGATAGGTTGGTTTGAAGCTTAAATTTTTTATTTATTTAAAATTAAAATTTAATTAAACTTAAACTATATTTATTATATCCATAAATCTTAATTAATTAAAAACATAAAAGAAAACTTAATTATTAAAAACTTAAAAAAACTTTTCATTATCCTAAACTTAAAAATTTTAATTAAAACTCATTAACTTAATTAATTACTTATTTAAAACTTTAAATACGAATCATAAACTAATTAAAACTTCTAATTAATGAAAATTAACTAAAACTTTAAAACTAATCATAACCCAATTTAATTAACATTAAATAACTAATAATTAAAACAATAAACATAAAATAAAAAACTAAAAACTAAAAAAAATATAAATTTTTTACCGAGCCAACCAACCGTTCGGTTGGAAATCTAACCGATCGGTTGGTCTGAACAACCTTTTTTTTTCTTTACTTTTAAGTTTTACCAAATCGAATTTTATGAAAAGCAAACTGAAAAACTAAGAAATCTAATTAAATCTAAATAAATCCCCGGAACCGGCGCCAAAAACTTGATGTGCGTTCGGTGCGTACAAGTTTTAAAAGTTATAAACACGATTATCGGATTAACTATTCAACACATACGAGCAAGTATACTCGTCCGTTTTAGTAAAGGTGGGTAAGTCGAGATCGTCCCAAGGGATTTATAGATCAAAGTATTAGAAAACTAGTTTGTATAAAAGGGTTGTCAATCCTTTGTTATCGAAAATTCAAATATTCAAGAAACAATATAACTAAAACATATACTTGTGTGAAATGCCACAATCAATCAATTGGAGTATTCATGTTAAGCTTGGTGTAAACTTGTTATGATGCACAACTTTTATATGAATGACTAACAATCAATGGTGTTTAGTTAAACCATTACTAGAATTCAATCATCTAGTTACTTCCTTTCGGCCTAAGACACCAAGAATAATAATTCCATTAACACAATGTTGTTCAAAAGCAATTCTTTACTTATGAATTCCTACGAATCCTTTCGGCCTAATTTCGTGATGAAATCTTCTCAAATCCATTTTAAAGAGTAAACATGATGCTCATCACACACCATATCCCATACTAATTCGTGCACTAACTTTTTGGAATAAAAACATTTAGAAAACCCTTTCGGCCAATATTCCGTAAAGATGTTTTTATCAACAAATTAAGCAAGATTAGATATTATCCCAACAAACTCATAAATTAAGAAGAGTTTTCATGCATAACCTTTTTAAAGAAAAGAATACTCCATGACTAACTACATCATTCACACAAGTATATACCAAATCACTCCATATCAATTATATTAAAACACAAGTAGTAAACAAAACATTCATTGTATTTAAAATAACAAGAATTCATTGTAAGTAACAAGGTGTACCTAGCTTGAGAAATACAAGAACTAAAACCGTGGAACTATTGCAACCACACGCCACCAATCGACTACCAAATACAATAAACAACTCCACACACTTAACCAAACTATTGAGACTTTAACTCAAAGTTTCCCTGGACGTTTTTATTACTGTAGCAACCTTTTGGGTGAGAAATATTAAGATAGTAATAAATTGGTGTAAGTTATTACTTAGAATTTTGTGGTACACTTTGGTTGCAAGCCTAGATGTCATTATATAGCCTCCAATAACTTAATTCTCAAGTAAAAACGTTCCGTAAGAAGTTATTAGTGAGAAATGATCAGCCATCCATGATAATGAGGAGTAAAAACGCCATTAAATGCAATCTTGAAAAAATAGCCACCATCCAACCGATCGGTATTGCGTCCAACCGATCGGTATTGTAACCAACTTTTGTCTTTTTCTTTGTTATTCTTTGTCGCATGCATTCTCTTCCACTTTGGTGCTAATTCCTTCCATAGAACTTGATATTATCTTGACATATGAATGTAGAAATCTTGAATCTATCAAATCCTTGAGTCCTTGTGTGATTCTTCACTCGTTTCCTTCTCGAAAATCTCTAATTGTGCACCTTCACTTCATTTCTTCATCTTTTCATCACTTTTTCCTGTTTTTGGCTACATTTGCTTGTACAAACACTTTTCCACGATTAAGTAACAAATACGTACAAATATGGCCAAATATGATGCATAAAACACACCTAAAAACATGTATAATTTACATGTTATCAAATCCCCCACACTTGAGTTTTGCTCGCCCTCGAGCAAGTCTAGAAGAAAAATAATCTCAATGGCATAATTTATTTATGTTTCCAAAAATCTAACAAACATCCCTAAGGTTAATTGTTAATTTTTAATGTGAAAATTATATGGAGCATTAATAAGTGTAAAGCATGATCACATAACAAAGCACCTCACGAAGGATAATTTGAATTCACTCATCACTCAAAGGTAATTTGATTGGTAAACCACTCATTGCTCAGTCATGATTCATGTTTCTTACCATAAGCTTGTACAAGTATCAAAACACTAAACAAAACATCAAAGAGGTCTTTTATTGATTTGTAACATAAGGTTTAATGGGTTGTACCTGGCTAATGTTCAAACATCTCATACAAGAATCAAATAGATCACTGGCGCGTATTTTCTAGTAAGTAATAACGGATGGTCACTAGATTATACCTTGGATTGCTGGCGTGTCATTTGCATAACGGATGGTCACCAAAACATTCTCTAGATCGCTGGCACGTCATTCCATTACCAAAAATACAGATGGTCACTAAAATTTTCATGCACTTGATATTTTCATAAAGCCAAAAAGGGTAGTGCTAAGGCATGGGAAATATTTATAGAATTGGTTTTAAAAGAAAAACAAAATCAAGTCTAAATCCCATTGTTGCTAGTTACCGAACAATCCTCAAACCCAAAAATGATTATAGTTACAATCATTCTCCTCCTTTATGAACTTCACATATTTATACATCATAATAATATTCTTCATTCTTAGCACATTAGCTAACAAAATATCACATAACTTTCTTATTCCATCTCCATACATAGCATAGCACATTGGCTATAATTGTCATCTTATAGTTGCGATGACTTATTCATATATATATATATATATATATATATATATATATATATATATATATATATATATATATATATATATATATATATATATTATTTTTTCAACATCACATCTCCCAACACTTCGCATAAGCATCACCACAAAAATACAAAACTAAAGGTGATCAATCTTCATCTTTGTTGGAATGGCACAAAAATGATAAAGTGTGTAAAACTAATAATCATCAAAAACAAACCAAGCAACCAAGCAACTTTTGTCTTTTTCTTTGTTATTCTTTGTCGCATGCTTTCTCTTCCACTTTGGTGCTAATTCCTTCCATAGAACTTGATATTATCTTGACATATGAACGTAGAAATCTTGAATCTATCAAATTCTTGAGTCCTTGTGTGATTCTTCACTCGTTTCCTTCTCGAAAATCTCCAATTGTGCAGCTTCACTTCATTTCTTCATCTTTTCATCACTTTTTCCCGTTTTTGGCTACATTTGCTTGTACAAACACTTTTCCACGATTAAGTAACAAATACGTACATATATGGCCAAATATGATGCATAAAACACACCTAAAAACATGTATAATTTACGTGTTATTAAGATCATAAAAAAGAATGGAATGCAAACAGAGTGATACAAACAATCTAGAAATGTTAAGTAAAGAATAGAGTCTAAGTAACATCACTCATCTTGAATAGGATGATGAAGGAGTGTGGCCTGTCATGAACAATACACACTATATCATCATCTCATTGAAGACGTCTCAATGATCAGGCCAGATCTATCTAACGGTGCAGAAAGGTTCCATTGCTTTCTTTTTTGGACACCGTCTACTTCCATTTGTGGCGTTGATCTTGATCACAAGCTTTGGCTCTTTCAAGAATGTATCTTTATTTTCGGGACAAAAGTTTTAATCAAGGTACATTATTGAAAGAGCCAAAGCTTGTGATCAAGATCAACGCCACAAATGGAAGTAGAGGTTTTCCAAATTAAGCAATGGAACCTTCTACAATGCTAGATAGATCTGCCATAATTATTGAGCTTTAAGTTATTAGAAAACAGATTCTTACTATCTTTTATACTGCTCCCTTAGATGTGATGAATATACATATTTATTATGTATATTCTACGATATTAGAGAGCTAATCGTGCATGAATGAAATCATATTAAATTTATATTAACACTGCAATGAACTACCATCCTTTCTAACCTAGCCAACAACAACATATTATTCAGCCTTGAATCGCTAACCTACCAACATGCTAGAATACGAAGACACTAAATTCAAGCATCGAACCTACAAATTATACTTGATAATTGTTTATGTATTTTGACAAAGAGCAAAGATGAATCAACAATGGATGAATAACACCAAAAAAAGTTTATGTTCATACTTGAAAGTGGTGTCTGTTCACCCATCATTGATACTTCTTCCATCTTTGATACTTGGGTGTTTTAGCCTTAATATTCGCAAAAAAAAATGCAACATAATTCTTATACCAGATAGTCAACCTAAGCCTAAGATAAAATAAGCTAATCCAAGCAAACCTTAATAACTCTTTTGCTCTAATTATTCGCAAAAACTACACAATGTGTTCTTCCTTATTCTATCAATACAAATGCAACATACTTCTTATAACAGATAGTCAACCTAAGCCTAAGAATAAATAGCTCTAAGGGGGTATTTGGATTATATTAATTTATGATCTTATCAGCTTCTTGATATTTGGGGATGCCAATAAGCCTATGTTATTTTAAGTGGATAAGCTAATAAGCCAACAAACAGTGAGCTTATTAACTTTCCCAAGACTCAATACGCCGATAACCACACAAAATAAGCTAATCCAAACACACCTTAATATCTCTTTTGCTCTAATTATTCGAAAAAACAACACAACATAAATCTAATACATAAAGTAACAAGTCTCTAACAAATGTAAGACAAAACTGAGAATAAATGATCAAAACCCTAGATCCGTTTACTTGGTCACTTGTAACCGAGTGAGTTTTATAACTGTGAGAGAGAAAGAGAGGATTATGTGGAAGTGTGTGAAGCGTATATAATAAGCTTTGTATAATGTATATTATAAGTTTAAAAGTGAAGTGTGTTTGATACTCTTTGTATATATTATAAGTTTAAATATTATTAAAAGTATAAAATCTAAAAGTAAAAAGTAGTAAAAGTTTTAAAACTAATACAGTAAGTATTAAAGCTACATTTGTATTTTAGGGCATGCTTGGTAGGGGTGTTCACGGGGCAGTTCGGTTCGGTTTCGGTTTCGGGTTTTTTTCGGTTTTGGATTGAGCGGTTTATCGGTTTCTCGGGTATTTTGAACACCCCTAATGCTTGGTAGGGGGTTATAGGGGGTGAATTGAAGAATGGGAAATGTAATGAAAAAATATGCTTAGTAAAGCATAATGCAATGACCCATTACCCAATTCTGGTGAATGGATCATTACCCAATATTTTGGGGGGATTGATTTTCTTTACCTTTCCCTTTCCCGACCATTATCTTACACTTTCCCTTTCCCTTTTCCAAGTTTGAACCAAGCGCACCCTTTAGTTTATTTTGTATTAAAAAAGTCGCCCATGTGAATTAGCCATTTTCACCGGTCATGCATGGTTTCCATTAGACTATAAGCGACTACAACCCAATGCACATGACCCATGACCCATGTTAATGACCCATTGTTGCTCACCAGTAATGTATTGGTCGATAAGATGACACTATAAGCCACTATAACCCAATGCACATGACCCGTTACCCATGTTAATTACCCAATGTCAATCACTAGGAATGTATTGGTCGATAACATGACACGTACTGTAAGCCACTGCAATCCAATGCACATGACCCATTACCCATGTTAATTACCAATTGTCAACAGTCAAGGATGTGTCATAACATGACACTCTAAGCAACTATAACCCAATGCATATGACCCATATGATGTCAAATACCTATATTAATGAATGTGACCAGTGATAACCTAATGCACATGACCCATGACCCATGTGAATTAGCCATTATCACTGGTCATGCATGGGTTGTACCGGCTTGGTAAGCGTATACCGTTTGTCACAGATACTAAGAAGCAAGCCACCATCACCCTCTTGATCATGTTATCCAGGATCGAGAAATTTAAGCTCGGCTTGAGCTTGACTCAAAAAGGTCTATTTATCTGTAAAGATGTGTTTTCTTACACAAATTAAAATTGAAATATAACCTAAGAATTGAATTCGGTTCGATTTCAGCTCAAAAAGATTGATGCATTCATAAATAACTATTTACACTTAGTATACTTACATATTAAAAAAAAATATATATATATTTTATATCACTTACAAGCTCGAGAACTCAACAATAACTCGAATCCAACTCATATAAGGTTGAGCTCAACTCATTAAACATTTGGAGCTCACCTTTTTCCCCAAAATTTCAATCTGTGGCTCAAGATATATCCCGCCCCTTTTTTTTCCCAAAATTTCAATCTCTGGCCCATGATCCCACCCCTTTTTCACTCAAAATCAAAACACTAATTAACACTAGTCAGATAAATCTTCTCTCTATTATTCATCTCTTCTCCTTCTGTCTAGAACCGACTCGCACACCACCGCCACACTTCACCGCCGTATCTCGCCGTCGTTCCACCAACCATCGCTCCTCCACGCCATCACCGTCATCAAGACAAGGGAGGCAATTATGGGTGTGATTTTGTTTGCTTCGGTTGTTTGGTTTGAGATAACCACCACATCCACCACCATCATAGTCAATCCTCCATCACCCTCTCAATCATGTTATCCGGGATCGAGAAAGTTTGAACTCGGCTTAAGCTTGACTCAAAAAACTCGATTTATCTGTAAAGATGTGTTTTCTGACACAAATTAAAATTGAAATATAATATAACCTAAGAATTGAATTCGGTTCGACTTCAGCTTGAAAAGCTTGATACATTCATAAATAAATATTTACACTTAGTACACTTAAAAAAAAAAAAAGAAAAACATATTTTATATTACTTACAAGCTCGAAAACTCAACAATAACTCGAGTCGAACTTATATAAGATTGAGCTCAACTCATTAAACATTTCGAGCTCATTTTTCCACAAAATCAAAACACTAACACTTACACTAGTCACATCCCGCCCCTAATTTTTCCCCAAAAATTTCAATCTCCCGCTCAAGATCTCGCCCTTTTTCCCCCAAAATCAAAATACTAACACTTACACTAGTCAGATCTATCTTCTATCTTTTAATCTATTCTCCTTCTCTCTAGAACCGACTCACACCACCACCACACTTCACCGCCTTATCTCGCCGTGGTTCCACCAACCATCGCTCCTCCACGCTATCACCATCATCAAGACAAGGGAACTGTATGGGAGAGTTTGTTTGCTTCGGTTGTTTGGTTCGAGATAACCACCACATCCACCACCATCACAGTCGAGCCACCATCACCCTCATCTCACCTATCCTACTCTGTTCCTGGGTATGCTCAAACACACATTTAATTTATATTTTCTGAAATGTGTAATCGAATATAAAATGATTTATATTGATTTTCGTGGATTAAAACTAGCCTAAAAGATGTTTTTGATTATATATTCGTGTCGTGGTAATCGTTGTAGGTAGACTTATTAAGACGAAATAGTTTTCCTGTTTATTGGAATGGAGACAATCGACATGTTCTAGAGGCCACTATTTTGCTCGTAAAGGGAGTCTTGATTGGTTTCCACTCCGGGAGGATGTTGCTGAACAGTTGGAGTTTGCCTATCGCAGTTGCGTAAGTTATCTATCAAAAGATTAACATAACATCTGTGATATAGGAAATTAACTCAAATATGGTTTCTTTTTGTCAAACTGTTTCATTTGTACCAGATGTGAGTGATTTGCTTGCTTGGTAATGTCTTTCACATTTATTCGTTCCAGGTAATTTGGCATGGCAGAACACTTCAACCATCTGGATTATTTGTTGCCAGAGTTGATATGCAAGGGTCTACCCCGGTATATTGGTTTTTGATGCTAAACTTATATTTGAGACATCTAATTTTGTCTTCTTTTATGTTAGCATTAAGCATGTTACATGTTTCTTGTAGGGGCTACATCCTGTTTTCACGGGTGAGGATGATACATGGGATGCCTGGCTAAAAATTCCCTCATCTGGATTTTCTGGCGCACTTCATTTTTGGGGGACTGGAATTAAATTGAGGCGTGGGTATGCTCCATCTCAGTCACCAAAAGCCAAACCATGTATATTTTTATGGTTTCATGGTTGGCAGATCTTATATTATATTATGCAGCATTATTAGTGCGTTGGTTTCTTACCGTTCATAGCATCAGTTTATAGGATTACTTGCTTTTCAGCAGATAGACTAAGAAATGGACGATTATTATTCACAGGTAAAACTAATGGCGTAGTGTATTGTGGATCAAAGGAAGGGAAAACAAAGATGGAGAATCTCCAGATGCTGAGATTAGTTCATTGGCAGATAAAATTGTAAATTTTACTTCAAATTCTATTATCATGCTTATATACCTGCAACATTGACTGTGTACTAGCCATACTAACTTTTAATAACAACATTTCCAATATTTTTTTTGCAGAAAGAAACTGATGAAAAGATCAAGTAAGGAACCTTGAATGTTGATGATGGCAATGATGCAATTGTATATATATTTGGTTCATTTATATACATTCGAGTTTTATTCAATTTGAAATACAATTGTGCATATATTTGCTTCATTTGTATACATTCTGTTTTATATATATACTAGTAGTTGTAACTCTGCTCCAGCAGTACGAACGTAGTACTAGCAGTACTAACGTAGTACTAACAGTACTAACATTATTGGTCACTCTTTGTTTAATTCGATGTGTGACTAAATATTACAAAATGCCACACAAACTAAAAATGCATGTGACCATTGGATGAACATTAGTCACACAAAACACACATGTCTGCACTTTAAACATCATATGGTCACACTTATTAACACTTTTGGCCACTGTTTGCTTAATTGTATGTGACTAAATACCCAAAACAAAGATGCTTTGTGTGACTAAGATTACAAAAGGCCACACAAACATAAAATTAATGTGACCATTGGATGATCAATAGTCACACAAAATACACATTTCTTCCTTTTAAACAGCATATGATCACACTTATTAACACTTTTGGCCACTTGATGCTTAATTGTATGTGACTAAATACCCAAAACAAATATGCTTTGTATGACTAAATATTACAAAAGGCACACAAACATAAAATTAATGTGGCCATTGGATGATCAATAGTCACACAAAATACACATTTCTTCACTTTAAAGAGCATATGGTCACACTTATTAACACTTTTGGCCACTTGATGCTTAATTGTATGTGACTAAATACCCAAAACAAAGATGCTTAGTGTGACTAAATATTACAAAAGGCCACACAAACTAAAAATTCATGTGACCGTCGGATGAACAATAGTCACACAAAATACATATTTGTTCACTTTAAAGAGCATATGGTCACACTTATTAACACTTTTGGCCACTTTGTTTTAAATTGTATGTGACTAACTCTAAAAAAGCAACACCCATTGTGTGACTAAATCATCACAAACGTCACATTTATTGTATATTCATGTGGCCATAGGACGGGAAATAGTCACACAAAATACACATTCACTAGAAAGAATCTCCTCAAATGTCACATATATTATATATTTATGTGGCCAAAGGTTGAAAAATAGTTACTCTCAAAAAACATTCGCGTGACTATAAAGTGTTTATGGTCACTGATAATGACTAATCCAACAAAACTTGTGCCTAATTTGTCACACATATTCGTGGTTTTGGTCACTCTTTTTCGATGGAAAAGGCCACGAACTCAACAATGTGACCATATGCCACCTACGGTGGCGGGACCTATGGTGACACACAAAGAAAAAAACGTGTGTGACTATAGGCATATCGTCACACATTTTATGCGTGACCAATACAACTTTTTGTACCAGTGGTATGACAGCTTTTCAGAGTTGATGCCTTAGATTCTGAAGGAAGCTTATGAAACCATTTTCTTGCAATTCCGGTTAGGGACATGGGGAAAATCTTGAGCATGAGTGAATATCTTGAGACATTGGGGATTTTAAATAGGCAGCTTAAGCATAAAACCTCCTCAATATGTTCCTGAATGTCCTCGTCCATTTCTCCAGAAAAATGTCTGTTATGTAATTCCTGAATGAGTTGGCTGGGAATTGAAAATCCATTAGTATTCGGGTTTGGTGATATATTAAAATATCTTTTGTAATTCTCATTCGTTCTTCCCAAATATTCCTCCACGGTAAGTCCATCAATGTGAGGATCATTATTAATTTCTGGCTCCGAATCAGAATGTTTGGATTCGTTAAATGAGAAAATGTTGTGGATCGAGATTGGGGAGTTATTTTTCTTTGCTCGGAATTGCCTTTCCGGGTTGTCGAATTGTGTGGCAAGGAAAGGTCTAGAACTCCGAGTTTTGTATCATGACATAGTAAAAGATTAGTAAAAAGAAAGATAAAATAAAATTTGAAAAAAAAATCCTATAATAGCTCCCCAACAGCGGCGCCAAAAACATGATGCAACTTTTACTAACCAGGTCTTAAATTTATAATGTCTCGATTACCTAAGGTCTACCCTAATGCACTAACGGACAGTGTATCCAGTCGTGTGTAGATTAGTAAATGGTAAAACTGAGGTAATTCGAAGAGCTATGTGGTGTGGATCCTATTTAAGTCTATGTCACGTTTTAAAGCTAGTTTTGAAAGGATTTGATTTAATTAAACTAATTAAAATAGAAATGAAATAAATGCAGAAAGTAAATTAAGTTGTGAATACTGGGAGAAAAGTGTACTAGCCTAGTTAGTCATCATATATTGCTATGACTATGTTTTCTATTAAACTAATCCAATGCTTCATGTCACACCCCCAGAATCGGGTCCAGCGGAAGCTTACATGCTGCTGGGGTGTAACTCAATTGGTATTACAACACATGTACAAAAATGGCTTTCACTTCAATCATTTTGAATAAAATTGTTTAACCAAAAGTATTGGATTTACATCGTTAAAAGTAGTGCGGAAGTAGGCCCTTAAAATTAGTTAAAAGTGGTCCCCAAATGAATATCAAAGTCTTCTATGACCATGCCATGCCCTGACAAAACCTCCAGTAGCGTGTCATTGCTTAATACACGAAAATACAAGCTAAAGTGTCAGCATGAGGTTGGTGAGTTCATAGAGTTTAGTGTAAAATGAAATACATTGCATTTAAATGAAGATTTCCCAGCAAAGGCATCGTAAATCCACTCAGTTGTAAGTCCCGCCAATACAAGACTTACAACCTGTGTGTTCACAACCCACTGCCAAATATGTTTTGTTTTGTGTAAACAAAAGTAATATGTGGACCGAGATTCAAAGATAAGTGTAGTTTGACCAATACATTTGGTTACGTGACCAATTCATTCGGTTATGTTACCCGTACATTCGGTTATGTGACCCGTACATTCGGTTATGTGACCCGTTCATTCAGTCATGTATGTACATAGTGGTGGAGCCGGTTCATTCGGTTAAGTGTGCATAATAATAGAAAAGGCTTGGGTCCAAAGGTAAAAAAGATTAAGTGTGATGCAAATGAATATACACTACATTCGATTGAGTAACGAATTCATAACTGGAGCAAATAAATGTTTGACTAATCATGTAGCATAATCAATTAAATCAAGTATACATTTAGATGAAAACGAGCATGTGTTCTCCCCCAAAGAGTTTACCAAAACAATTGAAAGAGTAGGGGCTATGACTCACCTGGTGCGATAGTTACGAAGTCAAAAGTGGATACACTGAAAAGAGGCACGATCTCTATCCACAACCTAATATGAATGATATGATCTAATGTAAGAAATAAAATGATGCTACACATGCAAAATACGTGTGTTATCAATACCACTCATGAAATTTGAAAATAATGTTTATCGTCAAAAAATACATTTTTGACGTCTCGTTAAGTTAATAACCACTTTCATGTAAATATGTTGAAACGGTACTCCACGATCCTAGTTTGGTGTTTTATTGGTAAATATAGTGTTTTCGTCGCAAAAATAACATTTTCATTACTTGAAAATATGCCCAAAATGGCCTCGCAAAACTAGTCGTAAAATATTGTACGTTAAATTTTAAAACATAAACTTGGCATTTTTGAAAACCTTGCAACAATGTTTAGAAGTCGTATCATTTAACTTTTGACCATACAGGTCTTGATCAATGAGAAAAATGGCTCTCAACATGACGTATTACAAAAAAACCGTTTTTCTATACTTAGAAATAATTTGCTATTAGAAGCTGTCAAAATAAATAGAGTTTCGTCGGGTTTCAAACGTGTATATCTTGGTCGTTATGAGCTTGTTTTCTACGTTCTTTATATCTCCGGAATCGTGGGACAACATATTAACATATTTTTGATAATTTGGGATGACTAGATTAAGTTTTACACCTCAAAACAGTCCATGAAAAACTGAGACAACAATGAAATTTTCTGAAAATATAGTTTTCATCGTTAACTTGTTTTTAGCATAACTTTCTCGTCGTAAATGATCTTTTAGCGATTCCAACGACTACGGTTTCATTTTTGAGAGTATTATCTAAATATGAAAACCAAAAATTCATCCCAGCCCCTGGATTTTCTGTATTTGGCAAAAATGGACAGAACCTTTTTAAAGTTGTCAAAACTACTTTTCTAGTTTCAAATCCTTGTCAAAACTTAATGAAACTACTTCCAATCAACTCCACAAGTACTCAATCCTACCATACACCTTCTTAGGGTGTCATGGGTTCCTAAACATCACCAATCTTCTTGGATCTCTTGAAGTTACTAATAAAAATTATATATCTAAGATTAAAGAGTATTATTGTATAAAGTGGTGTATATAACATGTATATTTGCATGATCTTCTACTATGATTTGAAAATACATCATTTTACTAGTTAAATGAAAGTATAAGATGATGAAAAAGTTTACTTGAAGCTTACTTGATATGTATGGAGTTTGATGATGTTTAGGATGAAAACCTTGGGATTTTTATTTCAAAACCCTAACTAGGAATACAAATAGGACTTGATTATGACTTGAACTCAAAAAATTGATGGTTTCTTCTTGGTTTCTTGTTCTTGGTCGTGACTAGGGAAGGAATATGTCACAACTCACCATTTCAGGTCATTTCCCGAACTTTGGAAAAACACTATTCATCAAACACTATTCATCAAAACACTATTCATCAGTTTACTATTCATCGTTTTCGAGGTCAATTTGATATTCTGAGAAACTTTTGGGAAATTTACTATTCATGGAACACTATTCATTTCCGGAAAAGATTTCGTCATTCACGTGCATTACACATTTCATCGTAAATTTAGTTTACGGGTATTCAAATTCGCGTAACCATATTGGTTCAGGTGCGAATTCATGCATTATCAGTAATAACATTTCATACGGACTGGGGATAGTCTGCATATCATCAGTAGGTCATTTACATGTTATACCACTCTTAGGATTTTCAAATTACTATATTCAGTATATTTAACGTTTTGCGAATTATGATTTCTAATTAAACGTTAACACCCGGTTTATACACGACGAATATATCTAAATATTCCCACAATGGTCCTGACATATTTTTATATCCATTTTAACATCATAAAAGTTATAACATTCAGTTACCCAGTATTTTGGAAATTTATTTTATTTATAACGTACGCGTATGAATATAACGACGGTTTTCGTGAAAACTAAACAATAATCACCTGATCACTCAGTAAATGTACCCAACATATTTTTAATATGTTTTTAACATTATTATAACTTTATTTCATCCCGGTTAATTTCGTGAACGTTTATTGCTATTAAACCCGGTACCCGATTTTAACGAATAACGCGTAATAACACTTAACGCTACACTATATTTTCTAAGTGATCAAAACCGTTTTGGCTACTCCCTTTCACACCAAAAACCGGCCATGTGCCACCCCATTTTAACTCTTGGCATTAACTTTCCCATTTTTAACTAATAAACATATAAAACCATACTTTACCAAAAATTACAAAATCATAAATCACATTTTGAGCTAAGAACAAAATTCTTCTCATCTTCCCCATTCCCCCATCATAACCCACGACCCATAATCATCACCATGATCAAGTGATCATTTTCCATAAAGTAAAACACAAAACTTGTTCATTTTACAAGCCTAATCAAGAATCAAGCAACAAAAACACAAGAACATCAAGCATAATCATCCTATAATCATCTCATTTTGTCAAGTAAGTTTTCATCTTTATTTTTTTTCATGGATCATCCTATTTTTACATGTATTACATAAGTATCATGCTAAAAACCATGTACAAGTAGCTATACCACACTTTATTTTGGCTAAAAACAAACATACAAACCCTAACTTTTTGGTTATGAATCCCCTAGCTCTAATAACTTGGTTAGGAGTCCATGGCACCCTAAGAAGGTGTATGGTAAGATTAGATTAGTCATGTGGTGATTACAAGAGGTTTGGTGATGGTAGAAATTGATTTTTAACCTTGGAAACTTGATTTGGAACCTATTTTAGACATGCTGTCCCGTTTTGTAAAAATCTGGAAAATCAGTAAACACCAAGGAAACTTTGGCAAAATTTTTAGAAAATACTTTCAAAAACGAATCCGTAGGCGAAAGAACGGATTAAAAAGAGCTTATAACGAAGAAGTTATGATTTTTGCAAGATTGTTGACGAAAAGTATTTTCTGGAAATTTAGTTGCTGTTGGACGTTTTTCATGGTACAAAAAGAGACTTTAGACGTAACCCGGAGGAGCCGAGCTTTCCAAAATATATTACTACATACTAAGACGTAACCGTGGATATAAAGAACAAGTAAAACGGACTTATAACGACCAAGATATACACGTTTCAAAATCGGCGAAACTTTATTTATTTCCATCAGCTTTTTAGCAAAATATTACTAAGTGTAGAAACAGTTTTTGTAAGACATCATGTTGAGAGCCAATTTACTCATGGATAAACTCATTTCTGGAAAATTTACATCATTGACAAAAAGTTAGTTCACCTAGCCTAGTTTTCAAAACATCCAGCCGTTTGTCAAAAGGATTTATAACGAACAACTTATGGACTCCCAAACTTTCCCGAAAACTGCCCAGAATCTGCCAAAAATAGCCCAAACACCTCACTTGACGGCTAATTATCTTTATGACCGAGACCTGTATGGACAAACTTCACTTCAGTGACTTTTTAGATGTGGTGAAAATCTTCTCAAAACTACTAAGCTTCTTTCCTAACTCTTAATATTCATTATTTCACGACTAGTTTTGCGAGACTGTTTTGGTCACTAATAGAAGTAATAATACTTCTACGTACTAAATTCTAGATTTTCTAGAAATATTAACCAAGTACCCAATTTCATAACTAATGATGTATTAGTGATTACAAGTATATTTTCATTAGTACAAGGCGTTATTTCAAGGATTTCAAACCGAGGATTTCAACACAAACATTGGAACATACGATATATATAAGTATATATATATTGCAACTAGCTTATTATATTTTCTAATAGCAATATTTTTCCAAATTCTTGGATTATATATTTTGATAACACAAGTGTTTTTCAAAGAGTAGAGTGGTATAGGAAACATGTGCATGGACATTTATAACATCATTTCATGATCTAAAGTAGATCGTACATCATTCATATTAGGTTGCGGCTAGTATGCGCGCCTTGTTTTTCAGCTCAGTACATGTTCATGGTACCATCATATTGGGTTGCAGCAGCAAATTGTTCATTGGTGTTCATTTCATTTCATCACGGTTTCATCAGTTGAGGTGAGTTTTCATAGCCCCGTTTTCAATTCAACATTTTTGATTGTTTTCAAATCCCACGGGGGGAATACATTGCATCAATTATTTCAGTACGAGCCCAAGTATTCAAACATGTACATAGCTTAAGTTACCTTGCCATGTGCTAAGTCCCCTGTAACATCATGAACCGTTAATTTCAAGTACTAAGCGAGAGTGAGTGGATAGATCTATCGAGGGTGACGCCTCCATCCGTGGTAGTGGATACCAACAGTAAGCGGATGCATGTCATGTCTTTTACATTTGAATGTTTCGGCAGAACATTCGGGAGGGGCATAGAATTTCATCAGTCATAGCTTCGGTGTCATGAGCTTAAGGCTATTGTACAATTTTCACGAGATTTTTATCTTGCATTTTACTTGTGGTGGCCGTACATCATTACATTTTACAAACCTATGGAATTCACCAACATTCGTGTTGACGTTTTAGCAATGTATTTCAGGTTATTAAGGTAGCTCATGTGACATGTATTTGGACCTTCATGGAGTCGCGGAGTCGACGCGTCTCATCATTATTTCATGCACTTATGTAAACATTTGATTCAGTATGGCTTGTTTTTCATGAACATGCAACACATTTTGGGGACCTCATTTTGTAAACTCTGAATTATTTCAATGATCAAATGCAGTATTTTCCAAACGACACTTTAGGTCGTTCAATGTAACTGTAACTGTGGTGCTATGACAGACACCCCCAGGTATTCCATTCCGCTGCAAGTCAGGTAAATTGGGGGTGTGACAGATTGGCATCAGAGCTAAGGTTATAGCGAACTAGGATGTATCTTGGACCCTAGACTATAACCACATCAGCATAGCATCTCATCATTTCATCATAAGTGCATAATCATGATACATGTTGTTTCATACATACCTTGTGCGAGTTATTTATACTCATATCCGTATATGTATATCATTTTATTGACCTGGTTCACAAGTGACATGTCTTCAGATACTCACCTTGACATCCTATTATCGGATTCCGACATTGAAGATGCTTTGTCATCTTCCACTACCATTATACCACCAGTTGCATTTACACCACCATTAGTACTATTGATTTGCCATAGGAACAGGGTTTTCCTATCATTCAGCCCGTACATAGAATGCCTTTTGGTAGTGTATTCAGAATTAATCTTAATGGACTTATTAGGATGCTTATTGCAAGGAAGATAGTGTGTTTTCTTTCTATCACTAGTAGGGCACTTACTACTCAGGTACTATCACCACCATCAGTTACTTATTACACTATTGGCCTTCCCACAGTGTGTACTTTAGTTTTACCTTTTGGATGTCACGAGGTAGCGCGAAAGAGGGTAGTATTCCATTCACTAGTACCATCATTGTCATTTCCTTTTCCATTCCCACTTGCCATGAACTAGATGACATCTAGTAGATAATACCAATAACACGGACTCAACAGAAACATCCGCAGATTCTTCAGGAATGGTTCAGAACCTACATTATCTAAGATTTGATAGATGCACAACTTCAGATACCACTTCAGGACTATCCCAACCTTATGATGCCACAAACCTGATTTCACACAGAGGGACACCAGGAAGTCCCTGGACCAGACTTATATCCTCCCTCCTTTAGCGGAATTAGAAACACAAAGGAATTTCTCAAATAGGTTTGAAGACATAGAAACAATATTTCAATGTGGCGAATGTCGTAAGGAATACAAGGTTAAGTTCGCCACATGCACTTTTCAAAAATCATGCCCAGGAATGGTGGACCAAACATATTAAGATGGTAGGAGTTGATACTGCCTACTCACACTCTTGGGAGAAACTAAGTAGGATGATGGGTATAACATTTTGTGTAGGAAGTGAATTACGAGCAAGGGAACAGGAAACACTAAACTTTATCATGGTAGGAAATGATGTTGACAAGTACACTACTCATTTTTATGAATCAACACGACTAGGTTCTGCAATGGATGAACCGGAAAGCAAGAAACTTGAAAAGTACATTATCAAAATGGCGATCGAGGCAAAGGAACTCATAGTTCACGCCGAGACATCAGGAAACAACAGTGACAACAAGAGGAAGTGGAACAACAATCTAGGTTGCAATGCTGCTCAACAATCACCCAAAGGACAAGAAGTGAATTGAGCCTTTGCTGCAGAACCGCACACAAAGAGAAGGTTTATTGGAAAGTTACCTTACTACAACCTGTGTAATCAATATCACCAAGGTCATTGCAGTAAAACGTGTGGGGTGTGCAAGAAGCGGGGTCATTGGACTAAGGATTGTAGGAAACTTACAAATCAGAAAATCCCAGGGAATTGCTTCAAATGTGGAAACTTTGGGCATTTCAAGAATGACTGCCCGGAACTGAGGAACAAGGAAAAATCAGGAACTTGGAATCAAGACTGAATCGCTCAAGGAATAGCGTGAGTTGTTGAAAGAGAACCGTCAGGATATTAGAAACATCAAGGATAACAACAATGCTTCAGCAGGAGGAGCTTTGTTTCGATATATAAACCGTAGTTCGAGCATTTAGGGTTGTATCTTTCCTTTTGTACATACCGTTGGTACGATGACATGACCTAGTGGTATTAAGCACTTTCCTATCCAATGTAGTATCTATCCTTTGTTACCTAGGTGATAATCATAACCATCATTTACTCCATTTTCTATCCCGATTGCTCAGACTTCAATCGTTTCACAACATTTTAGCGTTGTCTCATCAGGGATTAGGTTGATTTCGTATTTGACGAATTAGTAGACTATTACCATTCGACAAGATTCACTCACGTATCCAATACACCATTCAAGCTATTTTACTATCATATGGGGAAGCTGTTTTACAGAAAAATTTCTGAAGTAAGCTATTTTATTACCATCCTATACATTGATTTTTCTGTCATTACACCAAGTATTTACTATTGTTACGCGAAGCAATTTTCATGTTACTTGAAACAAAACATCAGGACACCATTTTTATAACAATGCGTTGAACACCATCTAAAACTTTTGAGGAAAGTTATGATATTTTGACAAAATCCAACATCGCATCATTAGTCCTCAATTATACATAGCCTGATCACCTATGTAAAATTCAGGAAGGATTATGCCATGAAGGAAATAATTACCTTTTCAAAGGATTGTTGATAACAATCTTCATCCAAAAGTTTTGTAAACAAAGGAACTCATTCATAAACATCCATTTTGCCGAACTATCCCTGGATACTTACCCTACCTGTCACTCATTCAGACATTAAGTTGGATTTTTCCCATTGACTTCCCTAGAGAGACTTTCCATATCAATTACATGCAGGATTCCTCAATACAATAAAAGCAATGAAAGGATTACAGAACTACTAACCAGAACTAGAAGTATATAGAGAGAGAATTCATAACTCAACAACAAATTCTAAGATACTGCGAGACCATCCGAATTACCATCTTTAACCTAGTTGTCCAATGTTATTATTCAAGGGTACTAGCTAGACTGAGCTACAGGATTGAACTCAATATAGATGTCCGCCGGACAACACAATAGAAATACACCAAGCTTCAAATTGAGACTGTAGAGCATTTCATTTAAACATGGCCTCATCCATACATGAACTTTCCTGCAGTAAGTTTTCACAAAGTACAATTGTTTGAAACAAGAATATCGATGTAATTTCCTCTAAGGCCTTATGTCACTAGAAATTTCAGATAACCTCACCTTCATACCAAGCAAGGGATCAAACCAGAACATATCTCCTCATCTACATGGGAAAACAGAATAGATATTCATCGACACAACATCAAGTGATACCTTCGTCTTGTCTATTACAACGATAAACAATTTCAGGACTTAAGTTAGTCTAAATATCTATGCTTGTAGTTATGCCAGATAACCACCAATAGACATTATCCAACTTCAGGAACTAAGTGTTAGACATCTATGCATTTAAGCGAACATTTCCTATTCTACCATTTTATCCTTTTCAGTGTTTTCACTTTTAAATAAAGTGATGCGTTTACATAAATCACATACCTTGTGGAAAAATGATTTCTGAAATTCCTATTTTGAACCAGTGCGATCCTTTTTGGTCAAACTTTAGCAACACTATTGTACAATGAGAAATATACATAAACATCAAACTTTGGTAAGCAGTCTTAATCACAACATGTTTGAAAACAGTTCCTATTTCATAACTACTGGATTTTGAATCATCAAGAAAAATATTACCCAGTAAATCATTTGCTCCATTTTCTAAATTCGTTTATTCAGAAAAAGATTTCAACCAAAACTCATAATCGCGAGACAAATTTCCAGAACAAATTTCCCTACAACATCGCTTATGCATTTAGGATTTGTGACTTGACAATAGAGAATATTTGGAATATGTGATGAAGGAATTAGGAGGAACATCACAAATTGATCACGAACTTCAGTAGTGGAGACCAAACCCAATAGACAAAGAAGGACATATGTCTTATCATCCGTTGGAACAAAACGCAAGGAACCAGATTGTTACCTATATTCTATCGCATTCAGATAACGCCAAGTTCGAAGGACCGAACGTTATGGAATTAGTCACAAAGGTTTATTGTATCCATTTCAGTTTTTCCTGTTAAGGAAACCGATTCAACTTGGACTTCAGGTAATCATTTCAGGATTTCCTTCAGAAACCCATTTAGATGTGAACATCACCTATCACCCTCAGAACGATGGTCAAAGTGAGAGAACAATTTAAACATAGGAAGGTATGCTCAGAGCATGAGTGATTGACCCTGTAAATGGTTGGACTAATCACTTAACATAAATCAAATTCATCTACAACAATAGTTATCACACCAACAACGGGAAACTGGCAGAAGTTAGATTGGTACATAACACACATCATTTGGATTGGATATCCTGAACAACAAACCATCCAGATTCAAGTGGGAGAACAAACTAAGTTAAAAGCAATGCCTTGGATTGGCACGATACAAATTGGATAACAAGAAAGGTTGAACCTTTAGCATATTGGATTATTTAAGATTCATTTTAGAATCGACCAACTAGCATACAAACTTGAGTTCTGGCAGAATTCAGCAGTATATATTACCAGTACCACATTTAAAACATCAAGAAGCGCAGACCATCGATTGATGGGCCAAACTTGGAAAAAGCTTAACTCATTAGTTCAGTAGGCATTCATGAGATAACCAGAAATTTTCTACAAGTCAAGAATCAGTTACAAGTTCAATAAGTCGTAAACCATTAAAACTTCAAGTTCCGCAGAGTTAGCAGAAAGTTCTGCCTAGGAAAAGCATGTTATCGTTCAGAAAACTTGGAAAGTTACACCAATGTACACTGGACCATTTATATTTTGACAGAGAAGGCCTAGTGGCCGTCAGACTTGAACATTGTCAGAGAACAACAGGATTACACGAACATATTTCACATTTTCAGATCCCCAGAAATGACTTTCAGATGAGTCACTCATGATTCCATTGGAAGGGATCCATCCCAAATGACAATCTCAGACCTTGTAAGAGAACCAACAGAAATCATGGACCATGTGGTCAAACAGTTGAAACAGAGTCGAATTCCTATCGTTAGAGTTCGCTGGAATTCTCGAATATCATCACCTTTTCACCAATACATTCTCAGAGACCAACATAAACTGAACTTCGGGACGAAGTTCCTTTTAGGGGGGAAGACTGTCACAACTCACCATTTCAGGTCATTTCAGGTCATTTCCCGAACTTTGGAAAAACACTATTCATCAAACACTATTCATCAAAACACTATTCATCAGTTTACTATTCATCGTTTTCGAGGTCAATTTGATATTCTGAGAAACTTTTGGGAAATTTACTATTCATGGAACACTATTCATTTCCGGAAAAGATTTCGTCATTCACGTGCATTACACATTTCATCGTAAATTTAGTTTACGGGTATTCAAATTCGCGTAACCATATTGGTTCAGGTGCGAATTCATGCATTATCAGTAATAACATTTCATACGGACTGGGGATAGTCTGCATATCATCAGTAGGTCATTTACATGTTATACCACTCTTAGGATTTTCAAATTACTATATTCAGTATATTTAACGTTTTGCGAATTATGATTTCTAATTAAACGTTAACACCCGGTTTATACACGACGAATATATCTAAATATTCCCACAATGGTCCTGACATATTTTTATATCCATTTTAACATCATAAAAGTTATAACATTCAGTTACCCAGTATTTTGGAAATTTATTTTATTTATAACGTACGCGTATGAATATAACGACGGTTTTCGTGAAAACTAAACAATAATCACCTGATCACTCAGTAAATGTACCCAACATATTTTTAATATGTTTTTAACATTATTATAACTTTATTTCATCCCGGTTAATTTCGTGAACGTTTATTGCTATTAAACCCGGTACCCCGATTTTAACGAATAACGCGTAATAACACTTAACGCTACACTATATTTTCTAAGTGATCAAAACCGTTTTGGCTACTCCCTTTCACACCAAAAACCGGCCATGTGCCACCCCATTTTAACTCTTGGCATTAACTTTCCCATTTTTAACTAATAAACACATAAAACCATACTTTACCAAAAATTACAAAATCATAAATCACATTTTGAGCTAAGAACAAAATTCTTCTCATCTTCCCCATTCCCCCATCATAACCCACGACCCATAATCATCACCATGATCAAGTGATCATTTTCCATAAAGTAAAACACAAAACTTGTTCATTTTACAAGCCTAATCAAGAATCAAGCAACAAAAACACAAGAACATCAAGCATAATCATCCTATAATCATCTCATTTTGTCAAGTAAGTTTTCATCTTTATTTTTTTTCATGGATCATCCTATTTTTACATGTATTACATAAGTATCATGCTAAAAACCATGTACAAGTAGCTATACCACACTTTATTTTGGCTAAAAACAAACATACAAACCCTAACTTTTTGGTTATGAATCCCCTAGCTCTAATAACTTGGTTAGGAGTCCATGGCACCCTAAGAAGGTGTATGGTAAGATTAGATTAGTCATGTGGTGATTACAAGAGGTTTGGTGATGGTAGAAATTGATTTTTAACCTTGGAAACTTGATTTGGAACCTATTTTAGACATGCTGTCCCGTTTTGTAAAAATCTGGAAAATCAGTAAACACCAAGGAAACTTTGGCAAAATTTTTAGAAAATACTTTCAAAAACGAATCCGTAGGCGAAAGAACGGATTAAAAAGAGCTTATAACGAAGAAGTTATGATTTTTGCAAGATTGTTGACGAAAAGTATTTTCTGGAAATTTAGTTGCTGTTGGACGTTTTTCATGGTACAAAAAGAGACTTTAGACGTAACCCGGAGGAGCCGAGCTTTCCAAAATATATTACTACATACTAAGACGTAACCGTGGATATAAAGAACAAGTAAAACGGACTTATAACGACCAAGATATACACGTTTCAAAATCGGCGAAACTTTATTTATTTCCATCAGCTTTTTAGCAAAATATTACTAAGTGTAGAAACAGTTTTTGTAAGACATCATGTTGAGAGCCAATTTACTCATGGATAAACTCATTTCTGGAAACTTTACATCATTGACAAAAAGTTAGTTCACCTAGCCTAGTTTTCAAAACATCCAGCCGTTTGTCAAAAGGATTTATAACGAACAACTTATGGACTCCCAAACTTTCCCGAAAACTGCCCAGAATCTGCCAAAAATAGCCCAAACACCTCACTTGACGGCTAATTATCTTTATGACCGAGACCTGTATGGACAAACTTCACTTCTGTGACTTTTTAGATGTGGTGAAAATCTTCTCAAAACTACTAAGCTTCTTTCCTAACTCTTAATATTCATTATTTCACGACTAGTTTTGCGAGACTGTTTTGGTCACTAATAGAAGTAATAATACTTCTACGTACTAAATTCTAGATTTTCTAGAAATATTAACCAAGTACCCAATTTCATAACTAATGATGTATTAGTGATTACAAGTATATTTTCATTAGTACAAGGCGTTATTTCAAGGATTTCAAACCGAGGATTTCAACACAAACATTGGAACATACGATATATATAAGTATATATATATTGCAACTAGCTTATTATATTTTCTAATAGCAATATTTTTCCAAATTCTTGGATTATATATTTTGATAACACAAGTGTTTTTCAAAGAGTAGAGTGGTATAGGAAACATGTGCATGGACATTTATAACATCATTTCATGATCTAAAGTAGATCGTACATCATTCATATTAGGTTGCGGCTAGTATGCGCGCCTTGTTTTTCAGCTCAGTACATGTTCATGGTACCATCATATTGGGTTGCAGCAGCAAATTGTTCATTGGTGTTCATTTCATTTCATCACGGTTTCATCAGTTGAGGTGAGTTTTCATAGCCCCGTTTTCAATTCAACATTTTTGATTGTTTTCAAATCCCACGGGGGGAATACATTGCATCAATTATTTCAGTACGAGCCCAAGTATTCAAACATGTACATAGCTTAAGTTACCTTGCCATGTGCTAAGTCCCCTGTAACATCATGAACCGTTAATTTCAAGTACTAAGCGAGAGTGAGTGGATAGATCTATCGAGGGTGACGCCTCCATCCGTGGTAGTGGATACCAACAGTAAGCGGATGCATGTCATGTCTTTTACATTTGAATGTTTCGGCAGAACATTCGGGAGGGGCATAGAATTTCATCAGTCATAGCTTCGGTGTCATGAGCTTAAGGCTATTGTACAATTTTCACGAGATTTTTATCTTGCATTTTACTTGTGGTGGCCGTACATCATTACATTTTACAAACCTATGGAATTCACCAACATTCGTGTTGACGTTTTAGCAATGTATTTCAGGTTATTAAGGTAGCTCATGTGACATGTATTTGGACCTTCATGGAGTCGCGGAGTCGACGCGTCTCATCATTATTTCATGCACTTATGTAAACATTTGATTCAGTATGGCTTGTTTTTCATGAACATGCAACACATTTTGGGGACCTCATTTTGTAAACTCTGAATTATTTCAATGATCAAATGCAGTATTTTCCAAACGACACTTTAGGTCGTTCAATGTAACTGTAACTGTGGTGCTATGACAGACACCCCCAGGTATTCCATTCCGCTGCAAGTCAGGTAAATTGGGGGTGTGACAGATTGGCATCAGAGCTAAGGTTATAGCGAACTAGGATGTATCTTGGACCCTAGACTATAACCACATCAGCATAGCATCTCATCATTTCATCATAAGTGCATAATCATGATACATGTTGTTTCATACATACCTTGTGCGAGTTATTTATACTCATATCCGTATATGTATATCATTTTATTGACCTGGTTCACAAGTGACATGTCTTCAGATACTCACCTTGACATCCTATTATCGGATTCCGACATTGAAGATGCTTTGTCATCTTCCACTACCATTATACCACCAGTTGCATTTACACCACCATTAGTACTATTGATTTGCCATAGGAACAGGGTTTTCCTATCATTCAGCCCGTACATAGAATGCCTTTTGGTAGTGTATTCAGAATTAATCTTAATGGACTTATTAGGATGCTTATTGCAAGGAAGATAGTGTGTTTTCTTTCTATCACTAGTAGGGCACTTACTACTCAGGTACTATCACCACCATCAGTTACTTATTACACTATTGGCCTTCCCACAGTGTGTACTTTAGTTTTACCTTTTGGATGTCGCGAGGTAGCGCGAAAGAGGGTAGTATTCCATTCACTAGTACCATCATTGTCATTTCCTTTTCCATTCCCACTTGCCATGAACTAGATGACATCTAGTAGATAATACCAATAACACGGACTCAACAGAAACATCCGCAGATTCTTCAGGAATGGTTCAGAACCTACATTATCTAAGATTTGATAGATGCACAACTTCAGATACCACTTCAGGACTATCCCAACCTTATGATGCCACAAACCTGATTTCACACAGAGGGACACCAGGAAGTCCCTGGACCAGACTTATATCCTCCCTCCTTTAGCGGAATTAGAAACACAAAGGAATTTCTCAAATAGGTTTGAAGACATAGAAACAATATTTCAATGTGGCGAATGTCGTAAGGAATACAAGGTTAAGTTCGCCACATGCACTTTTCAAAAATCATGCCCAGGAATGGTGGACCAAACATATTAAGATGGTAGGAGTTGATACTGCCTACTCACACTCTTGGGAGAAACTAAGTAGGATGATGGGTATAACATTTTGTGTAGGAAGTGAATTACGAGCAAGGGAACAGGAAACACTAAACTTTATCATGGTAGGAAATGATGTTGACAAGTACACTACTCATTTTTATGAATCAACACGACTAGGTTCTGCAATGGATGAACCGGAAAGCAAGAAACTTGAAAAGTACATTATCAAAATGGCGATCGAGGCAAAGGAACTCATAGTTCACGCCGAGACATCAGGAAACAACAGTGACAACAAGAGGAAGTGGAACAACAATCTAGGTTGCAATGCTGCTCAACAATCACCCAAAGGACAAGAAGTGAATTGAGCCTTTGCTGCAGAACCGCACACAAAGAGAAGGTTTATTGGAAAGTTACCTTACTACAACCTGTGTAATCAATATCACCAAGGTCATTGCAGTAAAACGTGTGGGGTGTGCAAGAAGCGGGGTCATTGGACTAAGGATTGTAGGAAACTTACAAATCAGAAAATCCCAGGGAATTGCTTCAAATGTGGAAACTTTGGGCATTTCAAGAATGACTGCCCGGAACTGAGGAACAAGGAAAAATCAGGAACTTGGAATCAAGACTGAATCGCTCAAGGAATAGCGTGAGTTGTTGAAAGAGAACCGTCAGGATATTAGAAACATCAAGGATAACAACAATGCTTCAGCAGGAGGAGCTTTGTTTCGATATATAAACCGTAGTTCGAGCATTTAGGGTTGTATCTTTCCTTTTGTACATACCGTTGGTACGATGACATGACCTAGTGGTATTAAGCACTTTCCTATCCAATGTAGTATCTATCCTTTGTTACCTAGGTGATAATCATAACCATCATTTACTCCATTTTCTATCCCGATTGCTCAAACTTCAATCGTTTCACAACATTTTAGCGTTGTCTCATCAGGGATTAGGTTGATTTCGTATTTGACGAATTAGTAGACTATTACCATTCGACAAGATTCACTCACGTATCCAATACACCATTCAAGCTATTTTACTATCATATGGGGAAGCTGTTTTACAGAAAAATTTCTGAAGTAAGCTATTTTATTACCATCCTATACATTGATTTTTCTGTCATTACACCAAGTATTTACTATTGTTACGCGAAGCAATTTTCATGTTACTTGAAACAAAACATCAGGACACCATTTTTATAACAATGCGTTGAACACCATCTAAAACTTTTGAGGAAAGTTATGATATTTTGACAAAATCCAACATCGCATCATTAGTCCTCAATTATACATAGCCTGATCACCTATGTAAAATTCAGGAAGGATTATGCCATGAAGGAAATAATTACCTTTTCAAAGGATTGTTGATAACAATCTTCATCCAAAAGTTTTGTAAACAAAGGAACTCATTCATAAACATCCATTTTGCCGAACTATCCCTGGATACTTACCCTACCTGTCACTCATTCAGACATTAAGTTGGATTTTTCCCATTGACTTCCCTAGAGAGACTTTCCATATCAATTACATGCAGGATTCCTCAATACAATAAAAGCAATGAAAGGATTACAGAACTACTAACCAGAACTAGAAGTATATAGAGAGAGAATTCATAACTCAACAACAAATTCTAAGATACTGCGAGACCATCCGAATTACCATCTTTAACCTAGTTGTCCAATGTTATTATTCAAGGGTACTAGCTAGACTGAGCTACAGGATTGAACTCAATATAGATGTCCGCCGGACAACACAATAGAAATACACCAAGCTTCAAATTGAGACTGTAGAGCATTTCATTTAAACATGGCCTCATCCATACATGAACTTTCCTGCAGTAAGTTTTCACAAAGTACAATTGTTTGAAACAAGAATATCGATGTAATTTCCTCTAAGGCCTTATGTCACTAGAAATTTCAGATAACCTCACCTTCATACCAAGCAAGGGATCAAACCAGAACATATCTCCTCATCTACATGGGAAAACAGAATAGATATTCATCGACACAACATCAAGTGATACCTTCGTCTTGTCTATTACAACGATAAACAATTTCAGGACTTAAGTTAGTCTAAATATCTATGCTTGTAGTTATGCCAGATAACCACCAATAGACATTATCCAACTTCAGGAACTAAGTGTTAGACATCTATGCATTTAAGCGAACATTTCCTATTCTACCATTTTATCCTTTTCAGTGTTTTCACTTTTAAATAAAGTGATGCGTTTACATAAATCACATACCTTGTGGAAAAATGATTTCTGAAATTCCTATTTTGAACCAGTGCGATCCTTTTTGGTCAAACTTTAGCAACACTATTGTACAATGAGAAATATACATAAACATCAAACTTTGGTAAGCAGTCTTAATCACAACATGTTTGAAAACAGTTCCTATTTCATAACTACTGGATTTTGAATCATCAAGAAAAATATTACCCAGTAAATCATTTGCTCCATTTTCTAAATTCGTTTATTCAGAAAAAGATTTCAACCAAAACTCATAATCGCGAGACAAATTTCCAGAACAAATTTCCCTACAACATCGCTTATGCATTTAGGATTTGTGACTTGACAATAGAGAATATTTGGAATATGTGATGAAGGAATTAGGAGGAACATCACAAATTGATCACGAACTTCAGTAGTGGAGACCAAACCCAATAGACAAAGAAGGACATATGTCTTATCATCCGTTGGAACAAAACGCAAGGAACCAGATTGTTACCTATATTCTATCGCATTCAGATAACGCCAAGTTCGAAGGACCGAACGTTATGGAATTAGTCACAAAGGTTTATTGTATCCATTTCAGTTTTTCCTGTTAAGGAAACCGATTCAACTTGGACTTCAGGTAATCATTTCAGGATTTCCTTCAGAAACCCATTTAGATGTGAACATCACCTATCACCCTCAGAACGATGGTCAAAGTGAGAGAACAATTTAAACATAGGAAGGTATGCTCAGAGCATGAGTGATTGACCCTGTAAATGGTTGGACTAATCACTTAACATAAATCAAATTCATCTACAACAATAGTTATCACACCAACAACGGGAAACTGGCAGAAGTTAGATTGGTACATAACACACATCATTTGGATTGGATATCCTGAACAACAAACCATCCAGATTCAAGTGGGAGAACAAACTAAGTTAAAAGCAATGCCTTGGATTGGCACGATACAAATTGGATAACAAGAAAGGTTGAACCTTTAGCATATTGGATTATTTAAGATTCATTTTAGAATCGACCAACTAGCATACAAACTTGAGTTCTGGCAGAATTCAGCAGTATATATTACCAGTACCACATTTAAAACATCAAGAAGCGCAGACCATCGATTGATGGGCCAAACTTGGAAAAAGCTTAACTCATTAGTTCAGTAGGCATTCATGAGATAACCAGAAATTTTCTACAAGTCAAGAATCAGTTACAAGTTCAATAAGTCGTAAACCATTAAAACTTCAAGTTCCGCAGAGTTAGCAGAAAGTTCTGCCTAGGAAAAGCATGTTATCGTTCAGAAAACTTGGAAAGTTACACCAATGTACACTGGACCATTTATATTTTGACAGAGAAGGCCTAGTGGCCGTCAGACTTGAACATTGTCAGAGAACAACAGGATTACACGAACATATTTCACATTTTCAGATCCCCAGAAATGACTTTCAGATGAGTCACTCATGATTCCATTGGAAGGGATCCATCCCAAATGACAATCTCAGACCTTGTAAGAGAACCAACAGAAATCATGGACCATGTGGTCAAACAGTTGAAACAGAGTCGAATTCCTATCGTTAGAGTTCGCTGGAATTCTCGAATATCATCACCTTTTCACCAATACATTCTCAGAGACCAACATAAACTGAACTTCGGGACGAAGTTCCTTTTAGGGGGGAAGACTGTCACAACTCACCATTTCAGGTCATTTCAGGTCATTTCCCGAACTTTGGAAAAACACTATTCATCAAACACTATTCATCAAAACACTATTCATCAGTTTACTATTCATCGTTTTCGAGGTCAATTTGATATTCTGAGAAACTTTTGGGAAATTTACTATTCATGGAACACTATTCATTTCCGGAAAAGATTTCGTCATTCACGTGCATTACACATTTCATCGTAAATTTAGTTTACGGGTATTCAAATTCGCGTAACCATATTGGTTCAGGTGCGAATTCATGCATTATCAGTAATAACATTTCATACGGACTGGGGATAGTCTGCATATCATCAGTAGGTCATTTACATGTTATACCACTCTTAGGATTTTCAAATTACTATATTCAGTATATTTAACGTTTTGCGAATTATGATTTCTAATTAAACGTTAACACCCGGTTTATACACGACGAATATATCTAAATATTCCCACAATGGTCCTGACATATTTTTATATCCATTTTAACATCATAAAAGTTATAACATTCAGTTACCCAGTATTTTGGAAATTTATTTTATTTATAACGTACGCGTATGAATATAACGACGGTTTTCGTGAAAACTAAACAATAATCACCTGATCACTCAGTAAATGTACCCAACATATTTTTAATATGTTTTTAACATTATTATAACTTTATTTCATCCCGGTTAATTTCGTGAACGTTTATTGCTATTAAACCCGGTACCCGATTTTAACGAATAACGCGTAATAACACTTAACGCTACACTATATTTTCTAAGTGATCAAAACCGTTTTGGCTACTCCCTTTCACACCAAAAACCGGCCATGTGCCACCCCATTTTAACTCTTGGCATTAACTTTCCCATTTTTAACTAATAAACACATAAAACCATACTTTACCAAAAATTACAAAATCATAAATCACATTTTGAGCTAAGAACAAAATTCTTCTCATCTTCCCCATTCCCCCATCATAACCCACGACCCATAATCATCACCATGATCAAGTGATCATTTTCCATAAAGTAAAACACAAAACTTGTTCATTTTACAAGCCTAATCAAGAATCAAGCAACAAAAACACAAGAACATCAAGCATAATCATCCTATAATCATCTCATTTTGTCAAGTAAGTTTTCATCTTTATTTTTTTTCATGGATCATCCTATTTTTACATGTATTACATAAGTATCATGCTAAAAACCATGTACAAGTAGCTATACCACACTTTATTTTGGCTAAAAACAAACATACAAACCCTAACTTTTTGGTTATGAATCCCCTAGCTCTAATAACTTGGTTAGGAGTCCATGGCACCCTAAGAAGGTGTATGGTAAGATTAGATTAGTCATGTGGTGATTACAAGAGGTTTGGTGATGGTAGAAATTGATTTTTAACCTTGGAAACTTGATTTGGAACCTATTTTAGACATGCTGTCCCGTTTTGTAAAAATCTGGAAAATCAGTAAACACCAAGGAAACTTTGGCAAAATTTTTAGAAAATACTTTCAAAAACGAATCCGTAGGCGAAAGAACGGATTAAAAAGAGCTTATAACAAAGAAGTTATGATTTTTGCAAGATTGTTGACGAAAAGTATTTTCTGGAAATTTAGTTGCTGTTGGACGTTTTTCATGGTACAAAAAGAGACTTTAGACGTAACCCGGAGGAGCCGAGCTTTCCAAAATATATTACTACATACTAAGACGTAACCGTGGATATAAAGAACAAGTAAAACGGACTTATAACGACCAAGATATACACGTTTCAAAATCGGCAAAACTTTATTTATTTCCATCAGCTTTTTAGCAAAATATTACTAAGTGTAGAAACAGTTTTTGTAAGACATCATGTTGAGAGCCAATTTACTCATGGATAAACTCATTTCTGGAAAATTTACATCATTGACAAAAAGTTAGTTCACCTAGCCTAGTTTTCAAAACATCCAGCCGTTTGTCAAAAGGATTTATAACGAACAACTTATGGACTCCCAAACTTTCCCGAAAACTGCCCAGAATCTGCCAAAAATAGCCCAAACACCTCACTTGACGGCTAATTATCTTTATGACCGAGACCTGTATGGACAAACTTCACTTCAGTGACTTTTTAGATGTGGTGAAAATCTTCTCAAAACTACTAAGCTTCTTTCCTAACTCTTAATATTCATTATTTCACGACTAGTTTTGCGAGACTGTTTTGGTCACTAATAGAAGTAATAATACTTCTACGTACTAAATTCTAGATTTTCTAGAAATATTAACCAAGTACCCAATTTCATAACTAATGATGTATTAGTGATTACAAGTATATTTTCATTAGTACAAGGCGTTATTTCAAGGATTTCAAACCGAGGATTTCAACACAAACATTGGAACATACGATATATATAAGTATATATATATATTGCAACTAGCTTATTATATTTTCTAATAGCAATATTTTTCCAAATTCTTGGATTATATATTTTGATAACACAAGTGTTTTTCAAAGAGTAGAGTGGTATAGGAAACATGTGCATGGACATTTATAACATCATTTCATGATCTAAAGTAGATCGTACATCATTCATATTAGGTTGCGGCTAGTATGCGCGCCTTGTTTTTCAGCTCAGTACATGTTCATGGTACCATCATATTGGGTTGCAGCAGCAAATTGTTCATTGGTGTTCATTTCATTTCATCACGGTTTCATCAGTTGAGGTGAGTTTTCATAGCCCCGTTTTCAATTCAACATTTTTGATTGTTTTCAAATCCCACGGGGGGAATACATTGCATCAATTATTTCAGTACGAGCCCAAGTATTCAAACATGTACATAGCTTAAGTTACCTTGCCATGTGCTAAGTCCCCTGTAACATCATGAACCGTTAATTTCAAGTACTAAGTGAGAGTGAGTGGATAGATCTATCGAGGGTGACGCCTCCATCCGTGGTAGTGGATACCAACAGTAAGCGGATGCATGTCATGTCTTTTACATTTGAATGTTTCGGCAGAACATTCGGGAGGGGCATAGAATTTCATCAGTCATAGCTTCGGTGTCATGAGCTTAAGGCTATTGTACAATTTTCACGAGATTTTTATCTTGCATTTTACTTGTGGTGGCCGTACATCATTACATTTTACAAACCTATGGAATTCACCAACATTCGTGTTGACGTTTTAGCAATGTATTTCAGGTTATTAAGGTAGCTCATGTGACATGCATTTGGACCTTCATGGAGTCGCGGAGTCGACGCGTCTCATCATTATTTCATGCACTTATGTAAACATTTGATTCAGTATGGCTTGTTTTTCATGAACATGCAACACATTTTGGGGACCTCATTTTGTAAACTCTGAATTATTTCAATGATCAAATGCAGTATTTTCCAAACGACACTTTAGGTCGTTCAATGTAACTGTAACTGTGGTGCTATGACAGACACCCCCAGGTATTCCATTCCGCTGCAAGTCAGGTAAATTGGGGGTGTGACAGAATAATGGAGAGAAAACCTCACTTTTTGATTATTAAAAATGAGTATGAATGTCTTATGTGTGTTTACTTGACTTTTCTACAAAAATATCTTACACTTAGGGCATAATGGTAAATAAAAGGTCATGTTGAAGTATAATGGAAAAAGGGGGCAATGAATTTAGGCAGCCAAATAGGGGTGGGTAGATCTTGTAAGGATTTGTAAGAGATTTGGTTGATATTATTAGTTTTAGAGGATACCGGGTACCGAGTTTGCTAGAAATAAAATTTAACGGCACCAAATAAAATATAACGACGTTGTAAAAATTATAAAATTTCAATCCTGATAAGAATCGGGTGTTAAAATAATTGTCGTGGTGAGATATCGTGATCCGACAAAATTTTAGGCGTTTACCGGAAAATATAGCATATGGTTTCAAAACACTAGGCAAATTAATAATATAAATTTTATATTATTATAATGAGTATAAAAATATATTAGGATCGTAGTCGGGAGTGTCGGGTATACGTTCGTAGTAAAAAAAAACTGAGTGGTAACGTTAATTACAAATTAATTTTTGATATAAATAAATGACTAGAAACGTTATTCATATCTTTCGATATCTCTATGTTTTGATAATCACAAAACGAAAACCCATCAAACCAAAGATCATGACGTAAACAAGTATTTAGTAGTGAATACTCACTTTCACCATCTAATCACTTAAGGTATGAATAAAAAAAGTGTCTAATGCATTATAAGATCAAAGGAACATTTTTGTTAATCACTAGATTTTTATAAAATGTCACAAAACGTTTTATATCTTTAATTAAATATTTTTGAAATTAAAAGAATATGTTTAATTCATTACAAATTTATGAATTCAAATTTTTAACCAAAAATGGCAAATCTAATCCAGAAAAACTTTGCTCACAAAAGGACAAGAAAATCCAACGTTCAGGAGGGCGGCCCCCTTAATTACACTAGGCGGCCCCCTTAATCATTAAGGGGACCATCACACTCCAGAACAGTGTTTTCTGGCCCTTTAAATACTGGATCATTCAACATATTTTTCTCACCATTTTGCACTAAAAACTTTCTGCTTCAAGCCTCCATTTTGTCACAACTCGTAAATTTTGGTCTTTTCCCGAACTTTCAACATTTACTATTCATCAGTTACTATTCATCGATCACTATTCATCATTTTACTATTCATCTTTTTCGGAGTCAGTTTGATATTCTGAGAAGCGTTTTAAAATTTTACTATTCATAAAACACTATTCACCTCCGAAGAAAATTTGTCGTTTATGCGTGAGTTGCGTCATTTCTGTATACGTACGGTTATTTACCTAATAAACGTTATCCTATAAACTATTACTATGAATAATTGATCCGATAATCCCAACTATGGTCCTAACATATTTTTATACTCATAATAATAATATAAAAATTATATTATTAATTTACCCGGTGTTTTCAAATCAACTGTTACGTTTTCCGGTCGAAGCTTATAACTCCGTCGGTTTGCGATATTTCAACCCGATCATTATTTTAACTTCCGATCCTCATCAGGAATATTATTTGACAACTCTTACAACTTCGTCGTATTTTATTTCACCTCGTTAACATTTAATTCAAGATAACTCGGTACCCGATAACACCCAATGTACAAAATATCTAACTAAACCTTGCAACCAAGAGACACAAGCTTTAATTAGCCCTCCTTTTATGGATCTTGCCCCCCTAGCCACCCTAGCCCTCCTTTTATGGATCTTGCCTCCCCCCTAAACTAAATATATACTAACACTAGTATTTCATTCTCATTTTATAAAACAAAACCACTAGCAAAAATCTCATCTCATCCTCTCTTCCTCCCTTCTTCTTGGATCGACCACCACAAGAACCACCACCATCCACCATTGATTTTTCAAGATCAAGTAATATTCAAGTTCAATTAGTGATCCTTGTTGGGGTTTTGACATAAAAACTCAAGGTTTCTTAGGTTTTACTCATCCAAGCTCTATAATCTTTCTAAGTAAGTTGTCAAACTTTTGTTCATAATTTCTTCATGTTATTTTTATGATTTATATGATTTCCATTCAAGATCTACATGCATATGTTAGTTATACCACTCATTTATATATATATAACTCTTGATCCCTAGAAATAGATTATAGTTTGATCTTTGTTAGATTCACTTGATTTATGATGTTTAGGAACCCATGACACCCTAAGAAGGTGTATGGTAAGATTATGCTAGATTTGTGGTGATTGAAAGTGGTTTGGTTGAAGTTGAAACAAGTTTGAAACTAGGAAAATGATTTTTGAAACTATATAAATACCTACTGGCCTTATTTTGAAAACGTGGGAAACTCAGTAACTCAGGGGATATTTTTGAACAAAGATTTAGAAAATACATTCAAAAACGAAGCCGTGGGCGAAAGAACGGATTAAAACGAGTTAATAACGAAGGAGATATGATTTTCCGAATTTAACGACGAAAACTATTTTCTGAAAAACTGCATGCTGTTTGACAGTTTTCGACGGGCAAATAGAGGTGTTAAACGTAACCTAGAGGAGCCGAGCTATCAAAAATATATTAGTATATACTAAAACGAATCCGTGGATATAAAGAACGAGTAAAATGAGCTTAAAACGACCAAGTTATACATATTTTAAAATCGTCACAACTATATATATATATTTAGTCACTACTAGAAAATAATATAACTACGTACTAAATGACATATTTTCTGGATTTCTTATTCAAGGAGTTTATTTTTAATTAACGAAATACGTACGACTCAAGGTTTATTACGCGACTACTAGACACTATTATAAGGTTTTCAAGACGAGGAATATAACACTAACATTTTTATACGATATACTACGACAAGTTATATACTTCTAAATTTGGACTTATTTTCCTAAGAATTGAAACTATTTTACTTTGACAATAACTAGTATTTCCAAGTTACGAGTGGTATAGGTATCATGTGCATGCATATTCTCTTCATCATTTCATGATCTAAGTAGATCACTATCATTCATATTAGGTTGCGGTTAGAGATCGAACCTCATTTCTGTGTATCCACTTTTGTCATCGTAGCTATTCGCACCAGGTGAGTCATAGCCTCACTTTTACTCTTTATACTTGTTTTAACTCTTTGGGGGAGATACATGCTCAACTACTTGCTTACTAGTATAAATACTCAAAACATACTTTCTTGATACTCAAAACATTTATACTTGATTGTTTTATACTTGATTTCATACATACATGATTGTGCTATACTTAACTGTCTTATCCTAAACTGTGATTGTGTATTCTTGAGCAACTGAGACTTCCAATGGCCCCAGATTAAGTTGCTGGACACAACCATTGAGACATACATACTTCCAGTGGCTCCAGATTAAGTTGCTGGATGGCTACTGAGACTTCCAATGGCCCAGATTAAGTTGCTGGGCACAACCATTGAGACATATATACAAACGTGAGGTCTTCGGAGATGAAGTGTAGACTCACGACTAATTGCTTAACTGTTGTGATGAACTTATACATGTTTTACTCATACTATATATGTTAGCAGTGGGTTTTGAACACACAGGTTACAAGTCTCTTATGGCGGGACTTGTAACTGAATGGATTTACGATGCCTTTGCTGTGTGACCATTTTTCTATAAACTTTATTTGTTAAACAAACTCTATGAACTCACCAACCTCGTGTTGACACTTTAGCATGTATTTTCAGGTTTTAACCAATGGCACGCTACTGGAGGTTTTGGCAGGGCATGGCATGGTCATAGAAGACTCTGATTATTCATTTGGGGACCGTTTTTAAACTATTTTAAGGGCCTACTTCCGCACTACTTTTAACGATGTAAATTCAACATTTTTGATTTAACGATTTTATTCTAAATGATTAAAGTGAAAACCATTTTTGAACTTGTGTTGTAATACCAATTGAGTTACACCCCAGCTACACGTATGCTTCCGCTGGACCTGATTTTGGGGGTGTGACAGATTGGTATCAGAGCTTTGGCTATAGCGAACTAAGTGTTTTTAAAACCTAGACTATAGCTACTTTTATGAAAAACTTAACCCTATGACCGTCACGTGTCTGCCTGCCAAGCTGAAGCCTCATTGTGGTTTGTTGCTGACTTAGGTGATGAGATTTGTGTCTCATTATCTGGTATATTATATTCACTTATTCTAGTTGATTACTATCATTTTCTTTCATATAAGCATGCTCATGTATCATATATGTCACCCTGTTATGTTTTTCCTTGCATAGTTTCATCATTTGACCTCGAGTTTGGTCACCTGCCTTAGTCTTTCTGTACGTCTTGGTATTTGTGAAGGACATAGTCTTAGTATAACTGAGCTGAGTATTTCAAAATTCATGGAACCTCGGTGGAATATAGACTAGTCACCTATATTCAACCCGGGATAGTGGGACATAGGCTGACTACCTATATCCGACTCAGAAATGAATTTTGCAACACTGGGAATGGTTATAATAAAATTCTGTCTGGATTGAATCCTCTACTCAATTTCTAAATGTTTCATTATGTGTGTGTATACCCTCGTTGTCAGAACGCTTATACTTTTCATCACCTCGTAAACCGCCGCCTGGAAGCACGTCAACTGGTCATTTCATCTCATGAATCTTCACTTTATAACACTTCTGAGACCAACGTTAACTGAACTTCGGGACGAAGTTCCCTTAAGGGGTAGAGACTGTCACAACTCGTAAATTCTGGTCTTTTCCCGAACTTTCAACATTAACTATTCATCGGTTACTATTCATCGATCACTATTCATCATTTTACTATTCATCTTTTTCGGAGTCAGTTTGATATTCTGAGAAGCGTTTTAAAATTTTACTATTCATAAAACACTATTCACCTCCGGAGAAAATTTGTCGTTTATGCGTGAGTTGCGTCATTTCTGTATACGTACGGTTATTTACCTAATAAACGTTATCCTATAAACTATTACTATGAATAATTGATCCGATAATCCCAACTATGGTCCTAACAAATTTTTATACTCATAATAATAATATAAAAATTATATTATTAATTTACCCGGTGTTTTCAAATCAACTGTTACGTTTTCCGGTCGAAGCTTATAACTCCGTCGGTTTGCGATATTTCAACCCGATCATTATTTTAACTTCCGATTCTCATCAGGAATATTATTTGACAACTCTTACAACTTCGTCCTATTTTATTTCACCTCGTTAACATTTAATTCAAGATAACTCGGTACCCGATAACACCCAATGTACAAAATATCTAACTAAACCTTGCAACCAAGAGACACAAGCTTTAATTAGCCCTCCTTTTATGGATCTTGCCCCCCCAGCCACCCTAGCCCTCCTTTTATGGATCTTGCCTCCCCCCTAAACTAAATATATACTAACACTAGTATTTCATTCTCATTTTATAAAACAAAACCACTAGCAAAAATCTCATCTCATCCTCTCTTCCTCCCTTCTTCTTGGATCGACCACCACAAGAACCACCACCATCCACCATTGATTTTTCAAGATCAAGTAATATTCAAGTTCAATTAGTGATCCTTGTTGGGGTTTTGACATAAAAACTTATGGTTTCTTAGGTTTTACTCATCCAAGCTCTATAATCTTTCTAAGTAAGTTGTCAAACTTTTGTTCATAATTTCTTCATGTTATTTTTATGATCATATGATTTCCATTCAAGATCTACATGCATATGTTAGTTATACCACTCATATATATATATATATATATATAACTTTTGATCCCTGGAAATAGATTATAGTTTGATCCTTGTTAGATCCACTTGATTTATGATGTTTAGGAACTCATGACACCCTAAGAAGGTGTATGGTATGATTAGACTAGATTTGTGGTGATTGAAAGTGGTTTGGTTGAAGTTGAAACAAGTTTGAAACTAGGAAAATGATTTTTGAAACTATATAAATACCTACTGTCCTTATTTTGAAAACGTGGGAAACTCAGTAACTCAGGGGATATTTTTGAACAAAGATTTAGAAAATACTTTCAAAAACGAAACCGTGGGCGAAAGAACGGATTAAAACGAGTTAATAACGAAGGAGATATGATTTTCCGAATTTAACGACGAAAACTATTTTCTGAAAAACTGCATGCTGTTTGACAGTTTTCGACGGGCAAATAGAGGTGTTAAACTTAACCTAGAGGAGCCGAGCTATCGAAAGTATATTAGTATATACTAAAGCGAATCCGTGGATATAAAGAACGAGTAAAATGAGCTTAAAACGACCAAGTTATACATATTTTAAAATCGTCACAACTATATATATATATTTAGTCACTACTAGAAAATAATATAACTACGTACTAAATGACATATTTTCTGGATTTCTTATTCAAGGAGTTTATTTTTAATTAACGAAATACGTACAACTCAAGGTTTATTACGCGACTACTAGACACTATTATAAGGTTTTCAAGACGAGGAATATAACACTAACATTTTTATACGATATACTACGACAAGTTATATACTTCTAAATTTGGACTTATTTTCCTAAGAATTGAAACTATTTTACTTTGACAATAACTAGTATTTCCAAGTTACGAGTGGTATAGGTATCATGTGCATGCATATTCTCTTCATCCTTTCATGATCTAAGTAGATCACTATCATTCATATTAGGTTGCGGTTAGAGATCGAACCTCATTTCTGTGTATCCACTTTTGTCATCGTAGCTATTCGCACCAGGTGAGTCATAGCCCCACTTTTACTCTTTATACTTGTTTTAACTCTTTGGGGGAGATACATGCTCAACTACTTGCTTACTAGTATAAATACTCAAAACATACTTTTTTGACACTCAAAACATTTATACTTGATTGTTTTATACTTGATTTCATACATACGTGATTGTGCTATACTTAACTGTGTTATACTAAACTGTGATTGTGTATTCTTGAGCAACTGAGACTTCCAATGGCCCCAGATTAAGTTGCTGGACACAACCATTGAGACATACATACTTCCAGTGGCTCCAGATTAAGTTGCTGGATGGCTACTGAGACTTCCAATGGCCCCAGATTAAGTTGTTGGGCACAACCATTGAGACATACATACAAACGTGAGGTCTTCGGAGACGATGTGTAGACTCACGACTAATTGCTTAACTGTTGTGATGAACTTATACATATTTTACTCATACTATATATGTTAGCAGTGGGTTGTGAACACACAGGTTACAAGTCTCTTATGGCGGGACTTGTAACTGAGTGGATTTACGATGCCTTTGCTGTGTGACCATTTTTCTATAAACGTTATTTGTTAAACAAACTCTATGAACTCACCAACCTCGTGTTGACACTTTAGCATGTATTTTCAGGTTTTAACCAATGGCACGCTACTGGAGGTTTTGGCAGGGCATGGCATGGTCATAGAAGACTTTGATTATTCATTTGGGGACCGTTTTTAAACTATTTTAAGGGCCTACTTCCGCACTACTTTTAACGATGTAAATTCAACATTTTTTATTTAACGATTTTATTCTAAATGATTAAAGTGAAAACCATTTTTGAACTTGTGTTGTAATACCAATTGAGTTACACCCCAGCTACACGTATGCTTCCGCTGGACCTGATTTTGGGGTGTGACACATTTCTATCTTAAAAATCCTTTGATCATATAATTCATAAGTCTTTGTTTCCAAGTGATCCAAAGCTTCATCCACTCAAGTGCAAAGAGAAGAATACTTCTATCTATCAAGACTAGAAGTATTACAACTTAGTATCATCTTGCTATCTAAGTTGTTTGATCATTTTATCTTGTATATCATTCATTCTTTGGTGTATAACGTGTATACATTGGTTAGCTAGATTTAGATATAGGATCTAGATTTGTTGAAGGTGTGAAGTGGTACTAGAAGTGAAGAAGTAGAGGCGCATAAGATTAGTGGTAGAAGATATAAGAAGTGGTAGTATATTGAAGTAGAGATTAGTTGTGAAGACAAAAAAGTTGAAGCCTTAAAGTTGAGAAGAAATAGAAGCCTAGAAGTTGTGAAGAAGTATAAATCTTGAAGTAGTGGATAGATCTAAGTTGTGAAGGTGTGAAGAAACAAGTGGTGTGAAGAAGTGTAGAAGGTGTGAAAGAGGGTAGAAGAAGTTGTGCTGTGATTATAGTTGTGAGATTGGTTCTAGCTACGATTAGAACCCGACGTTTAGCTTTGTGTCGTTAAATTGGTGTAAGCTAAGGTGTGTATGGTTTTCTCCGCCATAAGTGAGGTTATTGATCTAGTGAAGAAAACTCTCGAGTTCGGTGCTCGGGGAGTGGAGTAGGGCAAGGAAGGTGTTCTTGTAGCCGAACCACTATAAATCCGTTGTCTCTCGGTTTGATCATTCCATCACTCACTCTTTGTTTATTTACTTGTTAGTATTTTATATATAGTTATAATTGCTTGTGTTGTGCATATATTGATTTCACATAAAGATCAAACTAGGCTCCATTCACAACATTAATTTTGTACAAACAACCCAAATAGATAAACTCATATTAAAAGACATAAACATATATATATATATATATATATATATATATATATATATATATATATATATATATATTTATTTATATATATATTTATATGTGATATATGAAATTATAAATTTTTACTCAACATTATATATAAGTAGTATTTATACAAAAACCGTGAATAAACTAGTATCTATATTTTTACATCAAAGAGTTTGAAATTTGCGTCTATTCTTTAGAAGCAAACTTTTGTAAAACGAAAAAGACGTAAAACTATTCAACCCCCCCCCCCCCCTTTTCTAGTTTTCCACAATTGGTATCAAGAGCCACGTCTATCAAGATTTTTAAAATATATTGTATTTTAAAACTTGTAACGATCTATGGAATTTGAAAAATATCTAGAAGGGGAATTTACGCAAAAACCACCATTATTTGAAAATGATCATTTTCTTGAATGTAAAAATAAATTTGAAAATTATGTGAAATCAATAGATCTTGATCTTTGGCATATCAATTCAATTGGTGATCTTCAACCAACTATAATGGATTTTGAAAATCAATATAATAATCTTCAAACAAAAAACGATAAAAATACTAAAGCTAAATTACTGATTTACAAAACTCTACCAGGAGTTGAATATGAAAGAGTACTCTTTTGTAAAACGGCAAATGATATTTGAAAATGTCTTTTAAATTTTCACCAAGAGAAATGTAAAACCAAAGATGATAAACTTGATGTTGCACAAGAATTAGTCACTCTAGAAAATTTGATAGACAAATATTTTGTTAAAATAAACACAAGTACTACTAGTTCAAATGTGATCATTGAAGGTATCAATAACAAAGAATACATGAGTCAAATCCGAAGAAAGAGTGTAAATAAATCATGGAGCGACAAGGAAGAAGAAGATGATGAAAATATGGCGTGCGAAGATATTCAAACTAATGTAAATACAAGTATTAATGGCAAGGATTACATGTTTCAAGATCTAAGCGAAACTACAAATAAAACATGGAGCGACATGGACGATGGAATTAATCAACATATAGCATGTGAAGATTGTACAACTACAAATAAGGTACAATCCGAAACCAAACATTTTTGCTATGATCAATTTATATTAGAATTTTCAAAATTGGAAAACAACTTCAAACATCTTTGCAACATTGACTCAAAAATTATTTTTAAAAATGGATCTTCAATTTCCGTTGAAAATAACTTTGAAGAAGAAATAATTTTAGAAGATAAAATGTCTAGACTTGAAAGTAATATTGAAATTGATCTTGAATGTAAAAAATGCCAAGATTACAAACATGAAATTAAAATGGAAAATGAAAAAGCAAAAATGTTAGCCAAATTCGAAAATAGTTCTAAATCTTTAAAATATCTACTTAACATTCAAAAGTCATTTTATGATAAAACTGGTTTAGGATTTACCGCAAATGATCTTTTAACAAATATATCAAAACAAATAAAATTTGTTAAACCTAGTGGAGAAATTTAGAACTAATATTATTTACATCCATTATTTATCACTCTAGTCAAGAAAGTCATTGTTTGTTGGTTAAAACAAACTATTGATGAATTCTTGTACTTCTCGACGACTTCCTCATCATGTGCATTTAAATGCAATGGATGTCCTCAACTAACCATCTCGGACCCATGAGAATCTGGGTACCAAGCTCTTTTTCATGTTTAGGTAGTTAACGAACGAAGAGACTATTACTTTTTGGATCGCTCACTTTGCTCTCTTACATTTGATGACTATTGGTTCCTATTACTCTGATTCACATTCTACACACAATTTGCTTATGACGTTGTTGCGGCCATTTACTATTTCGGCATTGTGTTCTTCCCTTTTGGAGTATTGGTTTTATGGTGTGTTCGTTACTACCTCATGATGAAGGATTCAAGCGCAATTTTTATTGATCTACACGACTTATGATAATTGTTGTGATCAATTAAGTATTTCGGATCAAGCCTTCTTGAATTTTATTGCATTGGGATTTTACCTTGCTACTTCGACATGCTTTGGGCTAACCTTAAATATGTCTTCTTACATGCTCACTCTTAAGGAAAAGCTGGACCTGAGGTAAGTTTTCTGTTCAAAAACTTGCCAATATCACATTATATTAAAATATGCTATAATTAGTTTATTAATATAATTAAATTTATAAGTTGCCCTGTTCATATATCATTAATACTAATATATGTATACAAGAAATTAGCTAGTTAACCCTCTTGATTTTAATTCTATTACCATTCTTCTTATTCATCATTTATATTGAAAATCATCTATGATCAATAGTAGAATACTTACTATTTGGACTAAATGACTATTCTAGTTGCATTAATAGATGTGCTATAATTAAGACTTGTTAGCATTCAATACTATGATGAGTTTAGTATATATATACATGCGTTAATCTTGTATTTATAGATAATTTACTTTATCCCTCTCAATCATATTGCATTAAGATCATTAGAATTTACCATCACTCATCCATGTCTTTAATTGCCATTAAAGACGATTATATGTGACAATGGGCTCAACTGATTTCCTTAAATATGATAAGTTTCTATTTCAAATCCTTTATTTGTGATTTCTTGCTATCAAAAATAAAACATCATGTTTAAAACCTCTCGCTTTGAAAAATTATCTTTCAAATATCTATCTCATCTTTCTTCAAATAACATATTTAACTGTAAGCTAGCTTAACTTTATTTTAATCAAAATCAGATTGGAAAAATTTTCTTATCCAATTTGTCAACATGTTATGAAGCAAAACTCAATCTATTTTACTCTAATACACACTTGAATCTATTTCAAAGCATTGTTAAATAAAACTAAAAACGTTTCATTAAAAGTATGTTTGATTATCTCATATGTGTCATACACTTCTATGGAAATGACATTCACAATTTAATCAAATCATTTCATGAAAATCATGGTTTGCCCATATGGATCTTGTTTGTAACAAGTCTTGAAGTCCATACAATCATATCTTCCTATTTGTTACTTTTAAGCACTCATCAATATGTTTATACTAGCCTACATATTATCATTTTCATATAGTTGCATATTTGACTAGTATTTTTTTTCTTTGCTTCCTTGGTTGTTTAACTTAATTTGTAACAATTCGCAATTTCAAGTTAATTACCATTCCCGGAAAATTTCACTATTCACTTTTACTATTCATTTTTCCCGAAACTTTCCCGAAAGTTGATTTTTATTTGATATTCTCAAGTGATAAATCATTTCCATGGCAAATTAAATGTTTGACATTCGTCAGATCATTTTCGTGAAAGTTATTAAGGAATTACACGTTTTAGGGTAAAACGTCATTCAGAAATTCTACGTACAACGAAACTCGACCGCGTTAAGTGACCCCGCATCAGAAAAATGTTTGACACACTCATGATTTATTTGAGAATTAATCGTGACTGAGAAAAACATGACCAAAGACTTCCCAGCAGGTCACCCATGCCTGTACTACTCTCGCATGAGCACGCTTAACCGTTTGGGCGATTAACCGTTAGACCACAAAACGCGTTTCTAAGACTATTTGAGTTTTCAACTTATTAGAAAAAGTCAACATATTCTTTCCCTCCCCCATTGACCAAAAATCATTCCTTGATTTTATAAGTCATTTCGTGATTTTTAGGCTTACGGTTTGATGTCTAAAAGACATTTAATACCAACCGACACTAGACTGAGCCCAGTCTAGACATTATAAGTCATTTTAAATCATTTTTATCCTATTAGAAAAGTAACATTTTACTTTTCTCAATTTTACGCAATATTCGTACGTTTTACGTATTACGCGTTTTAGACCCGTGTTTCCAGTTTTTAGCAGGGTTTTAGCACCCGATAGAACCTACCACTCATTTTATATTTTATTATGGAGTATTTTGACAAGTTTAACCATACTTTCAAATTCCATAATTTTACGACACCCGGTTTTACGTTTTGAGGCTTAATCATTTACGATTGGCATTTCCCGGAGTCAAAACTAACCAAGTATCTTGGATAATACCAAGAAAAGTCCACACCCTTGCTCTCCAAGCACTCCAAACCGACCTAGGAGGGGGGGAGTCATCCCATGTGGCTTCATCTCATGAAATTACCCTTAGATCATCATTTATTTACAACTTGGTCACCAAGTTGTAACTCTTTCCTAGTAAGCTTCCTAAATGGACCTATAAATACTCCCTCCCATCCCCTTTGTTGCCGTGGGATATCACACACCAAAACCACACCATCCTTTGCTCATTTCCTTCTAGTTTCATGCATGATTCAAGTGCAAGTTCAAGGTAGAAACTCTAGTTAGGTTATCATTCATCAAATACTTCCATAACCTCATATACTTGGTGATTTCTCTTGAGTTTAAATCCACTCAAGTCACCTAAACCTTCATCATCCATCTTTCAAGAATACCAAGGGTAGAAAGATTGCATGAAGTGAAAAAGGGTTGAAGCAAGTCTATCAATGTCCTATCCTTACATGTTAACTTCCTTTCATCTTTGAAAGCCAAAAGTTGTGAGCCAAACCCTAACTTGATTCTTGTTAAATAATCATGTTTATGTTATTTACATATTATTTGTGCTATATTATGTCTTGTATTAATGTCCATGATGTATAAAAGTGAGTAAAACAAGTTATTGTACATGATTGATAAGACAAGTTCATAAAACAAGTAAACTAGTGACTTTCTTGGAAAACCACGACCAAAATGGTAAAATTATGATATTGGATTATTACATATTACAGTAGAGGACTTAACAAGGAAACCATAGCAATTTGAACCACCCAAAACGAGTATACGAGTCAAAAGTTACGCCCATTTGAAATTACCAAAGTTTCCGGCAAAACTGCCAAATACCATTCTGATCAAATTTGGGTTTTGAAAGTCCCACTTCTGGTCCGATTCATCAAAAAGTTTAAACACGAAAGTTGTCCGAAACGACGTTTTCGTTCAGGAACAAAGAAGCTCGAGACCTAAAAATGCTTTCCGAGTGATAAAATTCTTCAAATTCTAAACAGCCCATTTTTAGGCGAAAGTCACTAGATTATGGTTATACTTTGAAAGGAACAAGAGGTCTTATGACCTATAATCAAGACCACAACCATGGCTAGAGCCAAGGTTGTGTCTCATGACCTTGGAACAAGTACCAAAGGTCATGGCTAGGCCATGACGAAATGACCATAACAACTTACATAGGCGTAAACATGAAACAATGAATTAGGCGATAACATGAACAAGCAATTTGGATCTACTTCACTTAAAAGGAAACCATGAGATTTTACCAAGAGAAAATGGTCATTCAAGACTTATGAAACTACCCCTAATAACAATCTTCATGTACAAATAAACTTTCCTAAGTTTATTCAAGTATCGGACATGTAACTTTCGGATCAAAACTTATATCTATATATTTCATCAACTACTACAATAGTAGGGAGCCTCATGTGAGGAGTTCATTATGTAAGCCGTCGAGTTGAGTTGTGGATTTACGAGTTAAAGTGTCCTGGCTCCTCGAACGCTTACTAACATGGCTTCTGAATTATGTCGGCCAGAACGGTAGTAAACGATATACAAAACATACATGTTTCATGAATCTTTTCTTTCAAAGACATACAATATACATCATACCACATCATGGACTAAATGCAAGATATATATATATAGGCACTACTTCATATTCTTTACTCCGATCCTAAGTCGCGACATTCTATTATAGGTTGCTCGTAGAAACCTTCACGATTCGACCGTTACCTTCATTACTTGCTATCTTACTTAAGGTGAGTTCATAGCCCCACTTTCGATTACTTAATTGTTTTACAAACCCATGGGGGGAATACATGCTATTATTTTCTACTCAAACACAATGCTTTCTAATGTATGCTTTACGACGATGTTTTATTATCAGTAAGTACCAGCCTTGCTAAACCGAGATCCCTTATTATGAACCATTTAATCACTAGAAATAGTGAGCGCGAATATTAATAATAGGCCTATTGGGATTGACGAATCCCATTTGTATTGACTAAGTTCAAACAAATGCATTAATATTTGAGATTTAGGTATGTTAGCAAAGTACCTACCGGGATAAATCTGCCGATCGATATTGGTACACGTTAACGTTATGGTGTCATAAGCTTAGTGTATAATACATGTTCCGGGCGTATAATAACGTAGCCTACCTGTTTTGTTTTCCAAACATTGGTGTGAGCCTATAACTCACACTACCAACATATTGTGTTCAATCGATTTAACAAACTCTATGAATATCACTCAACCTTTGTGTTGACCTCTCAAGCATGTATTTCAGGTTCATGACGATCAAGGATGGCACGGAAGGACACGGATACTCAAGAGGGCTATAAATTTTATTATCATTCAAAACTCATTTATTATACATTGTAAACATGGAACCAATTGGGACCTCATTTTGAAATCTCTGATATTTATATAATTTGAATGATACATCTTTTAAAACGACTCAATTGGAGTTCGTTTTCTATTATTGTGACTATTGTGCCGTCGAGTAACACCCAGTTTGAATTCCGCTGCATCCATGAATTGGGGGTGTTACATAATTGGCCAATACGTTGATTGCATGTAAATTAGAAATTACTTGTCTACTTTATTTATTTTTATAAAATTCTCTACATTTATGAGTAGTATACCCTATATTGCCTCAAAGAGTTGAACTTACTTGAATCCAAACCCAAAAACACAACATTTCTGAAAATTTTCTGCCAAAAATCCAATTCTGGCATTCTGGAATTCACCAGATGGGCGGCCCCCTTAATTATATAAGGCGGCCCCCTTAATGATTAAGGGGACCGGCCATCTGATGGTCGGGGTTACTGTTTTCTTTATCACTTTTTGACCCTCTTCACCCTATACTTCCCAAAATTCACAAACATATTTTATCCCATACTATACCTCACAATTTATCTTCCTAAACAACATTTTTCTTACACTATAAATACCTTCTTCCCATCATAAATGCAATCACATCCAAACATGTCATCCCCCAACAACCAAAAACCTAAGGTTTCAAGAACCGCAAGGATCTCCATCAAACCCGTTTGGAGGAGGAAACTTGATTCTTGTCACAACTCAAGTGATGTTGTTCCAAGTCAACCAACAACTAAACCTCAAACCCATACTAATGACTCATCTCACAACCTATCATCCACTCATGCCCTCATTAATGCTTCTTCATATGATGAGCATGCTCAATCCCAAAACAACAATCCCAATCTCTCAATCAATACTTCACATGTTGCTCATTCAACAAAAACACCATCCACTCATGAAGCACCTCTTCCACCCATATCATGTTTTCATGATTACCCAAGCTCAATCATTTCTCCACCACCAAGAGTACCACCACCACATCCTACAACCTCACATGCCATTCCTATGTTGCATGTTCAACCCTTCACCCAAGACAACTATCATGCTCCTCCACCATCACCTTCCTCCAAACACTTGAAGTTCGTTGAGGAGCTAAAAGAAGCTCACGAGCTTAGTGCTCTTTTAGCATTACATCTTGCTCAATGCAATTTGGATCCACCTCAATCAAGCTCACCATCATCACCACACAACATTAACCAAATTGAGAAGCATGTTAACAATTACCCTTGTTGCATCTTCCTCCAACAACAAATAATTGCATTGAATGAGCACTTTACTTGGATTGAGTATCTTCTTACTAGATCTCAACAAACACCATCACTTGAACAACATCAAAACCCTAAACCAACAATCCCAACTTCAAATTCACCACCTCCAAGCTCTACATCTCCAAACTCACCAACATCCATGAAACCAAAAATTTACCTACATTAAGCCACCAACATGATCCCCATTTACCATTCTCACCCAAGCATTCTATATGCTTATGTTTCTTATTTTTCAAATAAAATACCTCAACCATTTTGGAATGCAAGAAAGTTTAATGACACTCTTTGTTGGCACAATAGGATATTCTACATGGTTTAGAATTCTAGCATTATGGCTTATGTAACAATGATTATGTGGTTAACATAATCATTTTAAATTAATGAATGCTTTTATATGTGTTTCAAATTCTCCTTTGCCATGCTTGTTTTTTGTTATTAGTATGTCATATATTTTTGCTTGTACTTCTAATATTTTTCTTGAAAGAATTCCATAGCTCGAACCCTTGGTTCCCTCAAACGAGGGGGAGCATACATCAAGGGGGAGCTTTCATCTTATTGGCTTAAACCTTTTTGATTCTACAAAAATGGGGAGAAGTGAACATAAACTCACTAAATACTTGTCTAAAAATTAACTTTTGGATTTAATGAGTTTAGGTTTTGTAATCATCAAAAAGGGGGAGATTTTTGATATAAATAAATGACTAAAAATGTTATTCATATCTTTCGATATCTCTATGTTTTGATAATCACAAAACGAAAACCCATCAAACCAAAGATCATGACGTAAACAAGTATTTAGTAGTGAATACTGACTTTCACCATCTAATCACTTAAGGTATGAATAAACAAAGTGTCTAATGCATTATAAGATCAAAGGAACATTTTTGTTAATCATTAGATTTTTATAAAATGTCACAAAACATTTTATATCTTTTATTAAACATTTTTGGAATTAAAAGAATATGTTTAATTCATTACAAATTTATGAATTCAAATTTTTAACAAAAAATGGCAAATCTAATCCAGAAAAACATTGCTTCAAAAGGACAAGAAAATCCAACGTTCAGGAGGGCGACCCCCTTAATTATACTAGGCAGGCCCCTTAATCATTAAGGGGACCGCCCCCAAATTAAGGGGACCGGCACGCTCCAGAACAGTGTTTTCTGGCCTTTTAAATTCTGGATCATTCCACATATTTTTCTCACCTTTTTGCACTAAAAACTTTCTGATTCAATCATCCATTTCTATCTTAAAAATCCTTTTGTTAATACAAATATCGCCCAAAAACGTCATTTATATTTTACGATCTTCGCTAAGTTTTGTTAATGACAAATGTAAACTTTTGTTTCTAAGTAAAACATAATCTTAGTTTTAAAGACTTGCATAAACTAGACTTTTGCTACATTTTACATTTCATAAAACACAACACTTCTTATTTTCTAAAAATAGAATTGTCACATCACATTTATGGCAAGTTTTTTCATTATACATTTATGGAAAGAAATGTGTTTGACTTACTTAGATGTTGCTTGCAAGTTTAGTGTTTGACTTGATATTATGTGATGTGACATTGTTTGGTTTGCAAGAGTAATGAGATGTGACTTGGTTTGGTTTGCAAGATTTATTGCAAAACCAACTGCAAGCCCGGCGGTACCCTGGAGGTACATGGACGGAACCCTTTTGAGGGGTGACCTGCAGAAGGTTTGGCTATAAATATTGAGCCACAAGTTGAATTTTGGCTCATCACTTAACATTATATTTTGACACACACATTCATTCTTTCATCTAACCTCTTAACATTTCATATGTGAAGTTTCTTTTTGTAGCAAAGAGATTCACGAGCTTACTAAAAGTAACAAGTATTCAACACAACGTTGCAAGACTTGTTAGCTTAGCATTGTGTAGACTTGTGTAGTTTACACTTCATTTGATTGTGTATTTTCAGTAGTGATCGGTTAGTATTTTAGTCCTCAAAATACAAAGTGTATCGGGAGTAGTTGTACCCTTGTAAAGAACTAACGGGAGTGGTTGTACCCTTGGTAAAGAACACGACATCTAGCTTTGTGTCGGTAAAAGTATAAGCGACGTGTAAGGTTTTCTCCGCCGGTGAAAGGAGCTTGTTGACTAGTGAAAGTAACTCTCGAGTTGGATACTCGGGGCATGGACGTAGGGCAAGGAAAAAGAGTCCTTGTTGCCGAACCACGATAAATACTCGTGTTGTGGTTTGATCGTTTCTTTCATTTACTTGCATGTTATATATTGTGTTTGTGTATATATCTTTGATCATACGGAAAGTTTCAAAGCTAACTTAACAAGTTAAAAAGATTTTAATCGGTAAACTATTCAACCCCCCTTCTAGTTTTCCACAATTGGCATCAAGAGCTACGTTACTCAAGCTTTTAAAATATATTATGTTTTAAAACTTGAAACGATCCATGGATTTTGAAAATTACAAAGAAGGGAAATCTATGCAAAGACCACCACTCTTTGAAGCAAATGGTTTTATATATTGGAAAAACCATTTTGAAACTTACGTGAAATCTAAAGATATAGATTTGTGGTATATAATTATTGATGGTGATAACGTAGTTACTAACATCAAAGATGATGATCAAAAGAAATTAATTGGTAAAAATAATGAAGCTAAAATGATGCTTTACAACGCTTTGCCTAAGAAAGAATATGAAAGAGTATTTTTGTGCAAAACCGCCAAAGATATTTGGCAATATTTAATTGTCACTCATCAAGGAAACTCACAAGTTAAAGATAACAAAATTGATCTTCTTGTTCAACAATATGAACAATTTGTTATTTCCGAAGATGAGATTATTGATAATGCTTTTGCTAGGTTTAATACTATTATTACTTCACTTAAAGCACTTGACGAATCTTTTTGTAGTAAGAACTTTGTCAGGAAATTTCTTAGAGCACTCCATCCGAAGTGGAGAGCAAAAGTGACGGCAATTGAAGAATCCAAAGATCTTTCAAGCATGTCACTTGATGAGCTAATTGGAAACCTCAAAGTTCACGAAATGGTAATGGAAAAAGATTCGGAACTAGTTAGAGGCAAGAAAGAAAAAGTTAAGTCCATTGCCTTGAAAGCTAGAGTCCAATCAAGTGATGATGAAGAATCTACTTCGGATAGTGATGATGAGGAATATGCTATGGCCGTTAGAGACTTCAAGAAGTTCTTTCGTAGAAGAGGAAAGTTTGTTAGGCAACCTAAAGATGACAAGAAAACTTTCCTAAAAGATCGTGATGATAGGAAAGGAAAGGTTGAAAGAAAATGCTATAGGTGTGGAGACACAAGTTATCTTGTAGGAGAGTGTCCAAAACCACCAAAGAGCAAACCTCAACAAGCTTTTGTGGGTGGTGCTTGGAGTGACTATGAAGGAGATGACCATGAGCCAAAGAATAACGATATTGCTCTCATGGCTCACAACTCAAATGAGGTATTATCCGACTCATCTTACTCCTCTATTGATGATGACGCTTTACAAAAAGAATATAACAAACTTTGTGAATTGAGCTTAAAAATCATAAACAAAAATAAATTTTTGAAAACTAAAAAGGAGTTTTTAGAAAATGAAGTTTATGAGTTAAAAGAAAAAGCTAAGAGATTAGAAAAGAGTAAAGGTATTGACACACCTTGCAAATCATGTGAAGAGCTTAAACTAGAAGTTGAGAAACTCAAAATTACTCAAAATGATCTAATAAAACAAACCACAAAGTTTAAGAGGTTCGATAAGAGCATTTCTTGTGCGGATGAAATTATGAAACAAGAAAAGATTGCACAAGAAACAAATAAAATTGCTACAGCAGCCTGCGGATCAGGCGGAACCCAATTTAGGGTTCCGCCCATTGGTCCCGAAGGTTCCGCCAGGTCTGCTGCAGCAGTAACTCCATCCACTTCGGATCGTTCAAAATTTGTTAAAGTTACATACAAAAATGGAACAAAACCTGTGTTTAAAACTGGAGTAGGATTTAGTAAAAATGAATTTAGAGCTAAAACTACTCAACCAAGACCTAAGACTCTAATTCCCAAACGCCCCTTTCCAAAGAGCAACTTCAACGCTCGACCAAACTACCAACATGTTTGGAACCAAAACACTCCTAGACATTACCAAACTCCAAACCACATGCCATGGAACTCTTATGCTCTATTTTCATACTTGGAACAAATTAATGGCATGCTTAACCAAAATGGACCCATGAGAAATTGGGGACCAAATTTTTGAGTGTTTTTCATAAAATATGTGTGCCTCAAAGTTTGTTTGGAACCGGATGAATGGATTAAAGATAGCGGTTGTTCAAGGCACATGACGGGTAACAAAAGCCTCTTCACTTCTTATCACAAATGTGACGGAGGTAATGTTACGTTTGGTAGTAATGCTAAGAGCAAAATCATCAGAAAAGGTACAATCTCTCATGACTCCCTTTTTATTGATGATGTAGCTCATGTTGATAACTTAGGTTTTAATCTCCTTAGTATTAGTCAACTTTGTCGTAATAAGTATAATGTTCTTTTTAGTGAAAACGGAAGTAAAATACTTAAAGATGGTATAACCATAGCCAAGGGTGTCCTTAAGAACAACGTATATGTCATGAAGATGGATCCAACATCTAGAGACCTCATTAGATGAATCTTCAACTTTATGGCATAGACGTTTAGGACATGCTAACATGAGACTAATCCAAAACCTCTCCTCCAAAGACTTAGTTCGAAACCTACCGAAGTTGAAATATGACCAACACTTTTGTGATGCTTACAAAGTTGGTAAACAAGTCCATAATAGCCATAAGGCTAAAAACTTGGTTTCTACATCTAGGTGTTTAGAACTTTTGCATATGGATTTATTTGGTCCATCGGCTATACAAAGTTATGGAGGCAACTTCTACACTTTGGTCATAGTTGATGATTACTCAAGATATACTTAGACAAAATTTTTGAAAAGTAAAAATGAAGCTTTTGATAAATTTGAGATTCTAAGTAAGAAAATTCAATATCAAGTAGGGTCTAATATTGTGTCTATTAGAACGGATCACGGTCGTGAATTTGATAATGAATTTCAATTTGGAAACTTTTGTGATAATAATGGTATAACTCATAACTTTTCGGCTCCATGTACTCCTCAATCTAATGGTGTAGTAGAACGTAAAAACCGGACATTGCAAGAAATGAGTAGAACAATGCTTAATGAACAAAATATTCCACAAAAGTTTTGGTGTAATGCCGTTGACACATCAACATACATTTTAAATCGAGTCTTAATTAGACCATTTTTGAATAAAACTCCTTATGAACTATATAAAGGTAAAAAGCCTACATTAGGATACTTTAGAGTGTTTGGGAGTAAATGTTTCATTCTTAACACCAAGGATTATCTCACCAAATTTGACCCAAAGTCTTATGAAGGTGTATTTCTTGGATATTCACAAAATAGTAAAGCATACATTGTTTTGAACAAAGAAACCTTAAGAGTCGAGGAATAGTTGAACGTAACATTTGACGAGAGTCCACCTCCCTCTAAGACATCACCTTTGGTAAATGATGACTTAGTTGAAAGCCAAGCAATAGAAAATCAAGAAATTTTAAGTGATGACAAAGAAGATGAACTATTTAACAAAGAACTTGTCAATGTCAAAGAATCTAAAAGTCATCCATTAGATGGTGTCATTGGCAACATTAACGAAAGAACACTAAGGTCAAGAGTTCAAAATGAAAGCAACTATTTTTGTTTCGTGTCAACCATTGAACCTAAAAATATTAATGAAGCCATTAAAGATGAGTCTTGGGTAATTGCAATGCAAGAAGAGTTAAACCAATTTGTTAGGAATGATGTATGGACATTAGTTCCTCAACCTAAGAGTCAAACTATAATTGGAACAAAATGGGTATTTCGAAATAAAACGGATGAAAATGGAATTGTGTCTAGAAACAAAGCTAGGCTAGTTGCACAAGGATATAACCAACAAGAAGGCATTGACTACGATGAAACTTTTGCTCCGGTTGCTAGGCTCGAGTCAATTAGAATCTTACTTGCATATGCATGTGCACACAATTTTAAACTTTTTCAAATGGACGTCAAAAGTGCATTTCTAAACAGAGTCATTAATGAAGAAGTGTATGTTGCTCAACCACCGGGCTTCATCGATTTTGAAAAACCAAATCATGTGTACAAACTTAAAAAGGCTCTTTACGGACTTAAGAAAGCTCCAAAAGCATGGTATGATCGACTTAAAACATTCCTAGTTGACCATAAGTATACCATGGGCTTAGTTGATAATACTCTCTTCACTAAGAAGAAAGATGCACATATTATCATAGTCCAAATCTATGTTGATGACATTATATTCGGATCAACTTGTCAAGAATTATGTGTGGATTTCTCAAAAATCATGCATGACGAGTTTGAAATGAGTATGATGGGAGAACTCAACTTTTTCCTAGGACTCCAAATCAAACAACTAGAAGATGGTATCTTCTTTAACCAATCTAAATATATTAAGGACATGCTTAAGAAATTTGGACTAGAAGATTCGAAACCTATCAAAACTCCCATGTCCACGGAAACTAAACTCACCAAGGATGAGGAAAGTGAATCCGTAGATAGCACTAAATATAGAGGTATGATTGGTAGTCTACTTTACCTAACGGCTAGTAGACCCGACATTATGTTTAGTGTTTGTCTATGTGCTCGTTTTCAAGAAGATCCTAAAACTGCCCATCTCGAAGCCATTAAAAGGATTTTTAGGTATATTAAGGGCACTACACATTTAGGTTTATGGTATCCCAAAGGAACGGGAATAGACACAATAGTGTATGCCGACTCGGATCATGCCGGTGACTATGTCGATAGAAAAAGTACAAGTGGTATTTGTACTTTTGTTGGACATTGTCTCACCTCATGGTTCTCTAAGAAGCAAACGACTCTTGTTATCTCAACAACGGAAGCCGAGTATGTTTCGGCCGGAAAGGCATGTCAACAAGCTCTTTGGATGAAGCAAGCTCTTGTCGACTACGGAATTCAACTCAACGACATCACAATTCTTTGTGACAACAAAGGAGCCATTGATCTTAGCAAAAACCCGGTTCAACATGATCATACCAAACATATTGAAATCCCTCATCATTTCCTTCGTGACAACGTTCAAAAAGGAAATATCTCAATTGAGAAAGTTTCTTCCGAAGACAACATAGCCGACATTCTCACAAAACCCCTTAAATGTGAACCTTTTAACCTTCTTAGGCTAGGCTTAGGACTCATGGAACCTACATTATAGTTCTGGACATTAGACAAAAATCACAAAAATCAAAACAAATCCATAACTATTTTTCTCAGCAGGGTCGGCGGAACCCTCACACATAACGGGCGGAACCCATTTCAGGGGTCCGTCGTATCTGCCGGCCTGCAGAACCAAAATCTTTGTTTATATTAAACCAAACACCCATTATCTCATACCACCACTTCCAAACTGCTACTATTCACTTTACCATCCATCCATACCTACGAATTCTTGGTCCTCCAATCATTTACATTGCAAATCAATCATCATTGTAAGTATTCTAACCATGATTACAATCCTGATCTGAGTCTAGGAATTCTATTTCTTGCACAAAAACAAAAACTTGGGGTTATGCATTAACTTGAAAAACTTATGCATAAGATTAGGTGTCTAATAAAACTAATCATGTTTCCCATAGTTAGGAATTGCATCTTTAATTAGTATAAACATGTTTACTAAAACACCACATGTCAAATCCTTCCAAAAATTTCTCACAAGTAGGACAAATATTTTTTCGTATCACATTGAGAATACAAAATCAAAATGTTATGTTTAAAACATCACTTGCATAATGTCTCTTGAATGCTAAAGGGAATAGATAACCAATATGTATTTTCGGGTACATTCAAACGAAGCTACATTGAACTAGGAGCGTTTGGGTTATCTTTTGTTTTATAACAAAACTTGCATAAAATGATTTTGAAGCATCAAAATGAGTCAAGATAACCGCACCTCCACATTGTTTTCATATAGGCACACACTAGAACTTCCACATTATAATAGTGGTTTACGTAAACTAAAATGTGAAATTTTATTGTTCTAGGAATCATCATGCCTCCTCTAACCCACTACGACCACAAGGACACCATTAAGTACCTACCAAAACACCACAAAACCAAAGGCCTTACCCCAAACCAAGTAAACGTTTTCAAAGCCCTAGAAAAACACTATGTTCATGAGGGTAGAACCATTGACCCGTCTTTCCTAGAAGGCACAAATCTTTACGCCGATTTTGCCACAATCAACTTTGAGTGTCTTTTGAATATCGACGAGCCTATTTGTCCTAGTTTCATTCCAGAGTTCTATGCATCCTCCGTCCTCTCCACGGATGACTATGGCCATATGTCTATCAACTTTAGGGTTAGCGGTCATCAATACTCCTTCACTCTTGAGGAGTTTGCTCAAATCCTAGGTGTTCCAAACCGTGGTACTTGCCTCTATTCCGACTTGCACTCCCTCTCAACTCTCGACAACCTCCAAGACCGTATCCACCCTTATGACACACCCCTTGTCTCAAAAGACGTTCTCCGTGACCACCTCTTTGTTAGGACCACCACCACTAGGATAACCCGTTCGGGGAATGAGGTCGATAAGGACCCATATGGAATGGAAATGAACGAACTCAAACCCCAATTCAAGAAATGGGAGGAAGTCCTTAGAGCCAATGTCATTAGCACAATAGGGAACCGTGACCATATGAACCTTTGCCTTTGCTACATGCTCTACTCCTTGTTCGTTAGGCAACCCTTCAACCTTTCCTACTACATGGCCAAGAGAATGGCCGACATTCCCGTGCATGGCACAACGGCTATGCCGTATGAAATGCTCTTGACCCATCTCTTTTGGTTCATCTCACCCATTCCACCAACTCCAAACGGTCTTCACCTTAACTACTCTCTCATTCCACACACCTTTGTCCCACTAAGTGATAAGAGAGTGTACAAAGCCCAAGGAAAACGTCCACATCCTCCTACCTCATCTTCATCTTCCTCAATGAGTGAAGATGACAATTTGTCAAACTCTAGGCTCCCTCCTCTCGAATACCTTTCTCAACTTCCGGATATTCCTAATGAGTCAGAGAAGTTCAAGCAAACAAATGGGATGTTTAAGAATCTTGGAAGAATCCTTGGAAAGCTCAAGAATAAGATCGACCGTCAATGAGTGCGGGTGTGTAGGAGTGTTTGGCACAAGGTGCTATTTGAACAAATTTGGTCGTTTAAACAATATTTATGATGTATTTGTGTGTTAGTACAATGTTTGATACAATTTGGAACATGTAGTATCTAACTTTGATGCAGGTAGAGAACTCTTGGCTAGTTGTCAAATTTTCAAGTTTATGATATTTTCACTAAGTATAGTGAAATTCTCGACCTCAAGGTCAAAGTCCTATGAAATGCGTGTTTACGTGTCTAATTTTTGCATTGCCCAACCAGAAATGCCTTATCATTTTGATTTTAGGAGTTTTCAAAAATTTTGAAAATCGTCTCGCGGGTCAAAAACGCGGACTGCCAACTTTTTAGGGTCTGGCGGATCTGGCGGTACCCTATATTGGGTTCCGCCAGTGCAAATTCTGGGAATTCCAAAATTGGCCCAACGTACCAGGCGACACCCTCAAATGGGTTCCGCCTGTGTATTTTGAGGGTGCCGCCAGCAACCTGCAGAATTTTTGTTTTCATTTTCACCAATTCAACATCCAAACACCAAAATCCAATCCTTTTAGGTAGAAACCCATTACTTGCAATGTGTTTAGCATAATAGGATACTCCTTCTTCCATAAACTTAACCCAAACCAATTCCCGCCAAAATTCAAAATTTGCCATAACAACCTCGAGGACCCCTCACACATAAAGGAAGGAACCTTTCTAAGGGATCCTTGAAATCCCTGAGATTTATACTACCACAAATCCACCAAAACCACTAAGCATTTAGTGCAAAACTTGTCTTCTCACTTCACCATTTTCATTGGATTGACTTCCATGATTTGACAACCCACAATTAGTTTTCCAAATCATTAGAAACCTCCATTTTTGTATGGACTAACATCAAATCCAAACACTCCTTTCCATAATCCATCAACACTATAAATTAAGCCATCCTAAACACCATCAAATCACACCTTCTTCAACACAATTTCTGAAACTTATAAACCATTTTTTACCATGAGTAAGTCAACAATCACCTCTCAACCATCACGACCCATCCGGAAAACCGCCCGGATTAGTGTTAAACCACTATAGTCTAATCAACCCATCAACCTAAGCTCCTCATCCTCGGATGAATTCACATCACCCATAAAAAATGAACACTTTTTGAACCTTGCATCTCCATCACCATCACCCAATGAACCAAATGAGCTCACTACACCACCAACTAAATTACCTATTGACCCAACTCCACCAAGTGCTCCAACTCAACCATCCAAAACTTCATCAACATCACCATTACCCAAAATTAAGCCAATGGAACTATTTGGGTCTCCTCCCACATCACCACACCCATCTGTCCAAGATCTAAATGATCTTCCACCAAGACCTACACAACCACCACCTTTTGCAAATGAATCACCAAGGTTAATTCTTGACCAAGATGACCTTTTTAACCACATTCAACCACCACAACAAGTTTACCATCAGCCCAAACCATTGTTGTTTCACCCCATCTACCATGACATCCATGGTCCTCTATATGGAGAACCAAACTTTGAAAACCATGATCACCCAAATCTACCACACCCTCACCCTCAAACCTTTGAGTCTTTATTTCCTTCATATGAGGATATCCAAAACATGGTTGAAAACCACCTCCATCAAGCAATGGAATTCAAACCACATTGCTTGACTCAATACCAAACCCATCATCCACCCAAGAACCACAAACCAACCAACCCTCAAACCAAGAAACCAAAACCAACCCATTTCCACCTGCTCATTCCCATGTTTGCTCAAATTGTGAGCAAATGGGTGCAAGCATCAAAACGTTGCTTCACCAACTCCAAGATGAAACCCGGTTTGCATTCCAACACGTCATAGAACGTTTGGATGCCCTTTCCCACCCAAACAAACCCTAGAGAACCATTTGGAGGCCGTTTGCCCTAATTTTGGAAACTAGGCTTTTATTTTTCTTTCTTGGTTATTTTTTAAGTTTTTAGAAGTAGAAGAATTTTACCCATTTCTTGTCTTTTGACTTTTATAAGTCAAAATTTTACTTGGAATGCTATTTCTTTCTACTTACTTTCGTGCATTTTTGGTTGATCATTTTTATGTTGTCTTTGTGGTTGCAATGTGTGTGGTAACTACAAGCTTATATATATCACCAACTAACCATTTTTTTGTAGGATCCAAAATCCATGTTTCCCATCTTGGCACTCCTTTTAGGGGGAGTAACAAGCAAGGGGGAGCAAGTGCATTTTTCCGCTTCGCTACTCTACTTTTTGTTTCAACAAAAAGGGGGAGAAATATATTAAACTTTCAAAACTTAATATGATTTTCATAACTTAAGTAAAACAAGTTTAATATTAATTTTTTTTAAGTCTTAAAAACCAAGATTTTGTGAGTTACTTAAAAACAAAGTGTATGTTTTGTCATCAACAAAAAGGGGGAGATTGTTAATACAAATATCGCCTAAAAACGTTATTTATATTTTACGATCTTCGCTAAGTTTTGTTAATGACAAATATAAACTTTTGTTTCTAAGTAAAACATAATCTTAGTTTTAAAGACTTGCATAAACTAGACTTTTGCTACATTTTACATTTCATAAAACACAACACTTCTTATTTTCTAAAAATAGAATTGTCACATCACATTTATGGCAAGTTTTGTCATTATACATTTATGGAAAGAAATGTGTTTGACTTACTTAGATGTTGCTTGCAAGTTTAGTGTTTGACTTGATATTATGTGATGTGACATTGTTTGGTTTGCAAGAGTAATGAGATGTGACTTGGTTTGGTCTGCAAGATTTATTGCAAAACCAACTGCAAGCCCGGCGGTACCCTGGAGGTACACGGGCGGAACCCTTTTGAGGGGTCCGCCTGATCCGCCAGACCTGCAGAAGGTTTGGCTATAAATATTGAGCCATAGGTTGAATTTTGGCTCATCACTTAACATTATATTTTGACACACACATTCATTCTTTCATCTAACCTCTTAACATTTCATATGTGAAGTTTCTTTTTGTAGCAAAGAGATTCACGAGCTTACTAAAAGTAACAAGTATTCAACACAACGTTGCAAGACTTGTTAGCTTAGCATTGTGTAGACTTGTGTAGTTTACACTTCATTTGATTGTGTATTTTCAGTAGTGATCGGTTAGTATTTTAGTCCTTAAAATACAAAGTATATCGGGAGTAGTTGTACCCTTGTAAAGAACTAACGGGAGTGGTTGTACCCTTGGTAAAGAACTCGACATCTAGCTTTGTGTCGGTAAAAGTATAAGCGACGTGTAAGGTTTTCTCCGCCGGTGAAAGGAGCTTGTTGACTAGTGAAAGTAACTCTCGAGTTGGATACTCGGGGCGTGGACGTAGGGCAAGGAAAAAGAGTCCTTGTAGCCGAACCATGATAAATACTCGTGTTGTGGTTTGATCGTTTCTTTCACTTACTTGCACGTTATATATTGTGTTTGTGTATATATCTTTGATCAAACGGAAAGTTTCAAAGCTAACTTAACAAGTTAAAAAGATTTTAATCGGTAAACTATACAACCCCCCTTCTAATTTTCCACACCTTTGATCATATAATTCATAAGTCTTTGTTTCCAAGTGATCCAATGCTTCATCCACTCAAGTGCAAAGAGAATAACACTTCTATCTATCAAGACTAGAAGTATTACAACTTAGTATCATCTTGGTATCTAAGTTGTTTGATCATTTCATCTTGTATATCATTCATTCTTTGGTGTATAAAGTGTATACATTGGTTAGCTAGATTTAGATATAGGATCTAGATTTGTTGGAGGTGTGAAGTGGTACTAGAAGTGAAGAAGTAGAGGCGCATAGGATTAGTGGTAGAAGATATAAGAAGTGGTAGTATATTGAAGTAGAGATTAGTTGTGAAGACAAAGAAGTTGAAGCCTTAAAGTTGAGAAGAAATAGAAGCCTAGAAGTTAAGAAGAAGTATAAATCTTGAAGTTGTGGATAGAACTAAGTTGTGAAGGTGTGAAGAAACAAGTGGTGTGAAGAAGTGTAGAAGGTGTGAAAGAGTGTAGAAGAAGTTGTGTTGTGATTATAGTTGTGAGATTGGTTCTAGCTACGATTAGAACCCGACGTTTAGCTTTGTGTCATTAAATTGGTGTAAGCTAAGGTGTGTACGGTTTTCTCCGCCATAAGTGAGGTTATTGATATAGTAAAGAAAACTCTCGAGTTTGGTGCTTCGGGAGTGGAGTAGGGCAAGGAAGGTGTCCTTGTAGCCGAACCACTATAAATCCATTGTCTCTCAGTTTGATCTTTCCATCTCTCACTCTTTGTTTATTTACTTGTTAGCATTTCATATATAGTTATAATTGCTTGTGTTGTGCATATATTGATTTCACATAAAGATCAAACTAGGCTCCATTCACAACATTAATTTTGTTTAAACAAACCAAATAGATAAACTCATATTAAAAGACATATATATATATATATATATATATATATATATATATATATATATATATATATATATATATATATATATATATATATATATATATATATATATATATATATATATCTATATGTGATATATGAAATTATAAATTTTTACTCAACATTATATATAAGTAGTATTTATACAAAAACCGTGAATAAACTAGTATCTATATTTTTACATCAAAGAGTTTTGAAATTTGCGTCTATTCTTAAGAAGCAAACTTTTATAAAACGAAAAAGACGTAAAACTATTCAACCCCCCCCCCCTTCTAGTTTTCCACATTAAGCATACGTAAATTGAAATAGTGTGTATCCGTGCATAATCTAATGTGCTGATGATGTTACTGATGATAGGTATAAACTACTCTAGTCTATATGACGTGTCCCTACTGATGATGCATGAATTCGCAGCTAAACCAATCTGGTTACGCGAATTTAAATACCCGTAAACTAGATTTACGATGAAATGAATGATGAATGTGAAAAGTGTTTTCCTTTCGGAAATGAATAGTATCACATGAATAGTAAAATTTTTAAACACTTCTCGGAATCTCAAACTGACTCCGAAAATGATGAATAGTAAAATGATGAATAGTGATCGGTGAATAGTAAATGATGATTAGTAACTGATAAATAGTAACTTCCCGAGATGAATAATGAAATTTCGACGTTTGAAAAAGGACCTAAAATTACAAGTTGTGACAGTCTTCCCCTCTAACAGGAACTTCGTCCCGAAGTTCAGTTTGTGTTGGTCTCTAGATTGGTATTGGTGAAAAGATGATGATATTTATGGTGTAAGCTAGTGAGCTCTAATGGGAGCTCAAGTCTGTAGGCCACTAGGCTTATTCTGTCTGAAATATTGAATGGTCCAATGTATCTCGGATTTATCTCTTCATGTTTGTGAATTGTGTCTCAATGATGTTGTCCTTGGGATCGTGTGATATCTATTGTTGTAAGTGAATCCAATTTATAGCAAATGGTCAGCCCAACCATTTCCAGAATTAATCACACCCGATTTGGGCATATCTCATCATGTTTGAATCATTCTCTAATTCTGACCATTGGTATGAGGATGATAGGTGGTGTGGTTCCAAAGGAATCTTAATGAAATCTGCCAGAAGTTTGAGGTGAATCTAATTCCTCCACTAGGAATAGTTGGAATAGGTATCATAAATCTTGTGGAAAAATCTTACAAGGTTAAGTCCGTCAAAGGGTGTTATTACAAAGATTAGGTTAGGATAAGGTTGTGATCTTCCGCAGGAATGTCATGAATTGGGTCTCTCTCCACCTACGATGCTTAGTCTCCAATACTAAGATTTTCCCCAAGCTCTATGTCATCAAATCACAAAATCCTAAATGTTTAAGTGATGTAATATAGTGATTGATTTTTCAAAGTTTGTTTTGAGATTGTGTTTTTTTTTCATAAACCTTCCCTAAATAAATGAATTTACAACTTTAAGCAAACGGCTTTCTAAGTAACATTTTTCTTGATGTTTCAAAATTTAGTAGTTATGCACGATAGGACTATTTTCAACGTGAGGTGGATAATATGGTTTACCAAAGATCGATGTTTAAAATTTCTTAACATCCAATAGTTTTATAGAGATTAACCAAAAGGAATTTGCTTGTCAAAATAAGTGCCTCAGAAAAGTATTTCTTACAAGATATATCTTTTGTATAACTGTAGTTTGGAGAAAAATCCATTTAAAAGTGAAAGTATCAAGAGGGTAAAATAGCCAGGTAGGTATGTCCGCACCAATGCGTAGATGTCTAACATGTTTGAATAAAGTCTATTGGTGAGGTCATGTTCAATTGAATGTTCTATAGTCTTGGTTAGAAGGTTGGATTTATCTCTATAGTGTTCCTTAGTGAGCATTCGTATCTAAACGAATCTTGTAATTCAGTCAAGCCAGTACTTTCTAGATGATAGAATTTTGGTGATCAGGCTAGTGATAGTGATTCGAATGGTTTTGTGATATCCTGAGATTTCTGTTGAGTTTTGAATGGTCTTAATGTACCGAGGGATCCTCCTCATACATGGTATGGAAAGTCTTTCCTAGGGAGGTCATTGATAATATCCACTTATCAATATTGGGAGTAGTGAGTGATGTGTGTCATAGGAATCTATAGAGTGTCACCTAATTCCTTATATATATGGGGATGGGGAAGGGAAATGATAGTGATGGTGAGAAGGGAAAAAAACTGTGACAACTGCGACATAATGAGATTGTGATGAAAGTGACTACTGTGATGTAAAATGAAACATTTGGAAATTGGGTAGAGAATTCAATCCAGACAAAATTTTATTATAACCATTCAAAGTGTTGCAAAATTCATCTCTGAGTCAAACATAGGTGGTCAGCCTATATCCCACTATCCCTGGTCGAATGTAGATGACCAGTCTACATTCCACCGAGGTTCCATGAATTTTGAAATAATCAGCTCAGTTATACTAATACTATGTCCTTCACAAATACAAAGACGTTCCAAAAGACTAAGGCAGTGACCAAACTCGAAGTCGAATGAGGAAACTATGCAAGGAGAAGGCGTAACAATGATACGCATAAGTTATGTAAGCATACTAATAGGGAAGAAAGTTATGGTAATCAACTAAAAAAAATGAATATGATATATCTAATAATGAGATACAAATCTCATCACATAAGTCAGCAACAAACTACCAATGAGGCATCAACTTGGCAGGCAGGCACGTGGGGGTCATAGATTTAAGTTTTTGTGAAAGTAGCTATAGTCTAGGTTTTAAAAACACTCAGTTCGCTATAGCCAAAGCACTGATACCAATCTGTCACACCCCCAGAATCGGGTCCAGCGGAAGCTTACATGTTGCTGGGTTGTAACTCAATTGGTATTACAACACAAGTACAAAAATGGTTTTCACTTCAATCATTTTGAATAAAATTGTTTAACCAAAAGTATTGGATTTACATCGTTAAAAGTAGTGCAGAAGTAGGCCCTTAAAATAGTTAAAAACGGTCCCCAAATGAATATCAGAGTCTTCTATGACCATGTCATGCCCTGCCAAAACCTCCAGTAGCGTGTCATTGCTTAATACCTGAAAATACATGCTAAAGTGTCAACACGAGGTTGGTGAGTTCATAGAGTTTAGTGTAAAATGAAATACATTGCATTTAAATGAAGATTTCCCAGCAAAGGCATCGTAAATCCACTCGGTTGCAAGTTTCGCCCATACAAGACTTACAACCTGTGTGTTCACAACCCACTGCCAAATATGTTTTGGTTTGTGTACACAAAAGTAATATGTGGACCAAGATTCAAAGATAAGTGTAGTTTGACCAATACATTTGGTTACGTGACCAATTCATTCGGTTATGTTACCCGCACATTCGGTTATGTGACCCGTACATTCGGTTAAGTGATCCGTACATTCGGTTATGTGACCCGTTCATTCAGTCATGTATGTAGATAGTGGTTTAGCCGATTCATTCGGTTAAGTGTGCATAATAATGGAAAAGGCTTGGGTCCAAAGGTAAAAACGATTAAGTGTGATGCAAATGAATATACACTACATTCGATTGAGTAACGAATTCATAACTGGAGCAAATAAATGTTTGACTAATCATGTAGCATAATCAATTAAATCAAGTATACATTTAGATGAAAACAAGCATGTATTCTCCCCAAAGAGTTTACCAAAACAATTGAAAGAGTAGGGGCTACGACTCACCTGGTGCGATAGTTACGAAGACAAAAGTGGATACACTGAAACGAGGCACAATCTCTATCCACAACCTAATATGAATGATATGATCTAATGTAAGAAATGAAATGATGCTACACATGCAAAATACGTATGTTATCAATACCACTCATGAAATTTGAAAATAATGTTTATCGTCGAAAAATAAATTTTTGACGTCTCGTTAAGTTAATAGACACTTTCATGTAAATATGTTGAAACGGTACTCCACGATCCTAGTTTGGTGTTTTATTGAGTGTTTTCATCGCAAAAATAACATTTTCATTACTTGAAAATATGCCCAAAATGGCATCGCAAAACTAGTCGCAAAATATTGTACGTTAAATGTTAAAACATAAACTTGGCGTTTTTGAAAACCTTGCAACAATGTTTAGAAGTCGTATCATTTAAATTTTGACCATACGGGTCTTGATCAATGAGAAAAATGGCTCTCAACATGACGTATTACAAAAAAACCGTTTTTCTATACTTAGAAATAATTTGCTATTAGAAGCTGTCAAAATAAATAGAGTTTTGTCGGGTTTCAAACGTATATATCTTGGTCGTTGTGAACTTGTTTTCTACGTTCTTTATATCCCCGGAATCGTGAGACAACATATTAATATATTTCTGATAAGTCGGGATGACTAGATTAAGTTTTACGCCTCAAAACAGTCTATGAAAAACTGAGACAACAATGAAATTTTCTGAAAATATAGTTTTCATCGTTAACTTGTTTTAGCATAACTTTCTCGTCGTAAATGATCTTTTAGCGATTCCAGCGGCTACGGTTTTGTTTTTCAAAGTATTATCTAAATATGAAAACCAAAAATTCGTCCCAGCCCCTGGATTTTTTGTATTTGGCAAAAATGGACAGAACCTTTTTAAAGTTGTCAAAACTACTTTTCTAGTTTCAAATCCTTGTCAAAACTTAATCAAACTACTTCCAATCAACTCCACAAGTACTCAATCCTACCATAAACCTTCTTAGGGTGTCATAGGTTCCTACACATCACCAATCTTGGTGGATTTCTTGAAGTTACTAATAAAAATTATAGATCTAAGATTAAAGAGTATTATTGTATAAAGTGGTGTATATATCATATATGTTTGCATGATCTACTACTATTACTTGAAAATACATCATGTTACTAGTTAAATGAAAGTATAAGATGATGAAAAAGTTTACTTGAAGCTTACTTGATATGTATGGTGTTTGATGATGTTTAGGATGAAAACCTTGGGATTTTTATTTCAAAACCCTAACTAGGAATACAAATAGGACTTGATTATGACTTGAACTCCAAAAATTGATGGTTTCTTCTTGGTTTCTTGTTCTTGGTCGTGGCTAGGGAAGGAAGAATGGAGAGAAAACCTCACTTTTTGATTATTAAAAATGAGTATGAATGTGTTATGTGTGTTTACTTGACTTTTCTACTAAAATATCTTACATTTAGGACATAATGGTAAATAAAAGGCCATGTTGAAGTATCATGGAAAAAGGGGGCATTGAATTTAGGTAGCAAAATAGGGGTGGGTAGATCTTGTAAGGATTTGTAAGAGATTTGGTTGATATTATTAGTTTTAGAGGATACCGGGTACCGAGTTTGCTAGAAATAAAATTTAACGGCACCAAATAAAATATAACGACGTTGTAAAAATTATAAAATTACATTCCTGATAAGAATCGGATGTTAAAATAATTGTCATGTTGAGATATCGTGATCCGACGAAAGTTTAGGCGTTTACCGAAAAATATAGCATATGGTTTCAAAACACTGGGTAAATTAATAATATAAATTTTATATTATTATAATGAGTATGAAAATATATTAGGATCGTAGTCGGGAGTGTCGAGTATACGTTCGTAGTAAAAAAAACTGAGTGGTAACGTTAATTACAAATTAAGCATACGTAAATTGAAATAGTGCGTATCCATGCATAATCTAATGTGTTGATGATGTTACTGATGATAGGTATAGACTACTATAGTCTATATGACGTGTCCCTACTGATGATGCATGAATTCGCAGCTAAACCAATTCGGTTACGCGAATTTAAATACCCGTAAACTAAATTTACGATGAAATGAATGATGAATGTGAATAGTGTTTTCCTTCCGAAAATGAATAGTAAAATTTTGAAACACTTCTCAGAATCTCAAACTGTCTCCGAAAATGATGAATAGTAAAATGATGAATAGTGATCGATGAATAGTAAATGATGATTAGTAACTGATGAATAGTAACTTCTCGAGATGAATAATGAAATTTCGATGTTTGAAAAAGGACCTGAAATTACGAGTTGTGACACTTCAAGCGGGGACGACATATATCACTAGGTCCATTTGCTCGATTTCTCTAGCCTATCTCCCTAGAACCCTGCCGGGAACCAAAGGCACTACCCTCTGTCAGTAAGCCGACGTACGATTGACTAGTTTTAGTCACTAAGTACCATTACATGCTAGATTTATCTTGGTGTGGCCAGGCCTCTCGGATCTTAGACCACACCTCTAATTGCTTAAGATTATCCAACTCGGAAAGTGGTCCTTTGGTCGATTTGCACACAAGGCAAATGGCTAGGTGTCATCTCAACCATTTCCCTCGCAACCTAACTACGCTGGGGTCCTTTAGTGAATTCGTCCAGCATACCAGGTATAACCGGTTCTTCAAAACTACCGCAACTAAAGGAACTACGATAAACTAAGCATGCACACACTATAAGCATTATGAAAAGTACGAAAACGTAATCACATAGATATAGAAATCATAACTAGGGTAGCACCAAAGGTGCTTAGCATCATATTATAAAGTATACCCAAATTAATGTTTAAGGAGGACATGAATTCGAAATGTAAATTTAACAATGGGAAACTAAAAATTATGGTGTTGTATGCGCGATCTCTCCCTTGGAAATGCTCCGTATGCTACTTTAGAATGCCTCCTTGAAACCCCCCTTCGTTCTCTGACTTTTGGTGGTGAGAAAGATGTTGTAAAATGTAGAGTTTAGGGCTGGAATTTATAGGCCCGACACAGCTAAGGCGTTAACCTAAGAGTTGGTTACGCCGTAACTAGTGTTATCATGAAACGATCTTATCCATTAACATTGGATACGACGTAGTTAGGATTCTGGTTATGCCGTAGCTCCTTTGGGTTTCCACTTACGTCGTAATCTTTAGGTGTATTTATGCCGTAATCTTGACAAAATCTTAGATCACGTTCTGTTCCTTAACTACACAGTAACTCTATGTTTGGTTATGGCTAGCCTTCATGGCTCACAAATTCTTCTAAATCTTCGAATGATTACCGCGTACCCTCATGAGTTGGTTACGCCATAACTCTTGATAACCTGATACGTGGGAATCGCACCAGGCTTTACCTCTCGAGGGATCTCGAGAAGCTTACAACCCCCACCAGGCAGTGTACCTGATCGTTGTAGTATAGTATAGTGACAAGAACCGGGGGATTGATCGTTCAACTCAGGAATAGTGTCGCTAGGATTAGAAAGTCTCCTAAATTAAGTCTAGAGGTGAGGGATGATTAATTTTGTATTTTTATATTTTATAAAAGCAATTAAAATCTCGATTTTTGGAAGAGTGGGCAGAATTAGTTGCTTATCAACGAACCCAAATTAACTAAGATGCAATCAAAATAAAATAATAAAAATGAAAATAAAGCTAATTACTAATGTGGTGTAAACAATGGTTGGGAAAATTGTGTTTACTTAGGTTTCATTACTCCCTAGATATCTTTTACAGGTTGATAGCTTGTTACAATTGCATGGGTGACGGGTCGTATTCCTTAATACTAGTCGTAGCGCCGTGTACAATATTCCCTAACTCTATAGGATCCTACTTCACTCCTATGTCGAGCCGTTAGAAGCTCCTAACATGGGATCATTAGAATTCTCCTACGCATTAAATACAACCAAAAATCATAGTACACCTCTGATCATGTTTCTTAAGACGTTCAAGCATGTTACCAATGGAAGTCTGCCAGTTTTCTTAAGCCTAACATCGAATACAATCATCCGTAACAACTATAAATAAACAATCAACCCATAATTAACATCTAGGTTTCACTACATCTAAGCAAACACAAAAGAGATCTAGCCGAGCATGTTAAATTGAAGACAAGTGTAAGATATATTCAAGCAACACATAGACATATTGATTGAATTGAAAGAGTTCTTATCTCAAATTGACATGAAAAGTTCAAAGGGTTGAAACCCTTGAAAAAGCTGGAAAAATTCGACCTAGTGTTTTTCCCTCAAAGTTGCACACCCTAATGAATGAAATTTAGAAAACTATATGTAGATTATACAGGGTGACGGCATCATGTGTAAACATGTGACGCCATCAACTCGCTGCCCATAATGAAATCGGATTGCCTAGATCCACTTTTGACGCCGTCATGTGTGATTTTCCTCTGGGCCGTCACTAATTCTTGGACCATGACGGCCTTGGGTGACGCCGTCATCTCCTCAATAAAAAACTTTCTGGATCGTCACGTGTATCATCCACTTCCGCATCTTGTATTACTCTTGATGCCATCATGTAGAAGCTTGTGACGCCGTCAGGTACTGTTCCCAGCAAGGAAAATTAAGACTTTGCCGTTTCTTCACTTTTATGCTCCAAAAACGTCCAAAAAGCTTCCTTTTCGAGATTTCACTCGAAAAGTACCTAAAATGACAAAAGGAACGATTTAGGGCAATATTTGATCAAATAAATTTGAATTCAGGGTTAAATGACCCCCTAAAAATGGTTCATTTTTCGCCTCATCAAATACCCTTACGCTTGAGATTTGCTTGTCATCAAGCAAATGCGCTTATTCTAATCAAAATATAAGTTAGGGGTCATTTAACACTAATATAAAAGTAATTACAACAAATAATCGTTCCACTAAAGACCAAAGAAAAGCACGGAGGTCATACACTAGCACCTCACAAATAGTGTTTAGATACTCACATCTCTCGGGTGTAATAAAGTATATATCACAATATGAAAATGAAAAACATCTCTCACTACCTGTCATAACAAAATAGATTACCATAGGCTTGAGAAATGATCAAACCTCCACCACTTGGCGCAAGCACCTAGGATAAACTATCAAAGAGGTCTTTCAAAGGGTTATTATGTTAGGTGTATAGATATGGAATACACGGTTTTGTTGGATAAAGGAAATCTTTACTAGTAGCGAGTTAATCACCTTGGTTAATTACATGTACAATATGGCGTTGCTAAGCCAAGACTAGACTCAACTTAAGCTAATAAATCAAAAATAACAAAAAAACACAAAATAAACATAGAATAAAACGGGATTGTAGTCCGTATGTTTTTTTTTAATTTTTTTTTCCTTTTTATTTTTTCTATTTTTTTCTTTATTTTTCGATTTTTTTTTTTTTTTTTTTTTTTTGCATACACTCTTACCCTACCATCCAAAAAAAATACATCATAGGGAATGTACATTCCCCTTACACTTGAATTTTTACATACTTTACAATAAACTAATCTAATGACTCGAGTCAAGATAACCAAAACACTTGGAGTACTTTTAAGATTAACGCACATATGGGGGTAATATAAGATATTCTTCCCCATTACTCCATAACATAAGTACTTTACCCATGAGTCCCAATCGTCCCAAAACAATATGTACAAGATATGACTCGACTTAGCAACCATGTAATCAATAAGATAATTAACTAAGAGTTTAAACAAATAACAATAATGCACTAAAGATGAGTACATACACGGAAGGCTAAGGCGATTTGGTTGTACATTTAAGTGGGTTGTAACAAATTCTTCCTTTAAGTAAGATGCTTAAAGTTAGAAACGAAAAGATAGGCTCAGAGGGGTGTACTAGGGGTTTCATGTACTAAAAATGAGTACAACGCTAAAGTGTGGGAAAAATTAATTTACTTTACTAGCCAAGTAATATGACTTAAATGGTCAAGTAATTATGATACGGGTTTAACACAAGGGTGATCTAATGCCTCTTATCATGTAGTAAATCGTAATACACGAATGTTGTAACCTCCCGTAATTTTCCCATACGATTAGTAAATATCAAAAATTGAATAAAAGAACGTTACGTTATTTAAATACCATTTTTACGAGGAACAAAATTTTTTTTTATGCATGACATATTATATGAACCACTACGACATTTATGATTGACCAATTGCCTAGGAACGATGCTTACACACAACCTCGATAATCTATAAATATCGCGAATAATATAATAAACTTAAAACGTTTATATTTTATAAATATACGTTTCGTACATTTACCATACAATATTTATATATCTAAAACATTTATAATTAAAATTATACGTTTCGTTTATTTACCGTACCATATATATATATATATTTCCGAAGCCTACGAAAATTCCCGAGATTGCTCACTAATATTTTGAACCCCGACACGATACCCGAAACACGCCCTTTGGGCCTGAATTAATCCAACAGCCAACCAAACGGACCACCTTTCCTTTCTTTTCTTTCTTTCTTTTGTGTTGGGCCTGATCCACGCCAAGCAGCCCACCAGACTTAAAGCCCAGCGTGGGTTTTGGTTATATTTCCTTGTTTTCTTTTGTTTCCCAGCCGCGACCCAAGCCACAAACACACCCATTTTCTCTCAATCTCGACACATAACACCCATATATTTTTACATGTCTCGTTCCACCTAGTACCCGAGAATCACGACTGGTAAAAGATGTACCCTCCCTCACTCGTTTACTGCCTTAGAAACGACCCAAGCAAACCTTGAAACAAACCCTTTGGAAATTTCACCCAAACATGTCATAAGCATTCTTACGAGCCACCCTTGATCCCCAATCCCTACAAACCACCCATACACGTAATATAACTGTCAGAAATTGTCAGGAACATTTAGTTACTTGTCTCACACCTTCCTTGTCATTATTCGCTTTGTAACGCTTCGATTGGGTAGAAAAGGAGGCAACATGAAATCTTTCAATCGAACTCTCCATTCTCATGTGAACTTGGCAGTGTTCATACACTCTACAACCTCCTATAAAACTTACCTTGTGACCTCAGTACAAAACACACACGCAAATATACCACAAATCTATTTTTCGTAAAGATTACAAGTTAATTTGGGACGAACCTTTTGCCCATTGTACGAGACATCGAAGGGAGTCAAGAGTACCATGTTTTGCTCGTCTTGCAACCTTGGTGGGTCATATATCGAACCACAATCACCATTTGCCCCAGCTCGATCCATACATACGTTTTTACGCCCCCTTTTGAAGTGAAGTAAGTCTACACGACACCTAATTCATGTTTTCATTTCAATAACTTTCTATTTTTGGCACTTTACTTTGATCCGTTATCTCGTTAAGTAAAAACGTAATATATACTTTTTATTCGACATCCTAAACGTTTAATATACTAGCAATCAAGTGGCATAAAGTTTTGAACTTAAAAATAACATTTACTTAATAAATATCACACGTTTTAAAAATCATTGGACCTATACGATTTTAGTAAAAACACTTAGAATATTTTTGACTGAGAAACTGTTTCAGAAAATGAATTGAACCCTCTAGTTTGGCCTCGTTATTTCAAAATCTAGATACATAACATGTTATTTTTAAAACATGAACTCGTTGACAACCTGGCAAACAATTAGGAAACACATTTTGTTCGACCTTATAAGCTTATTTAGACCTTTTGCCCGACCCCTTTTGATCGAGCAAAACCAGTTTTTCTAAAACCTTAAATATTAACAAATGGGCTTATAAGTCCATTAAGTTGTTTTTAAGCTTATTGCATAAGCTGATTGTATAAGCTTATTTGTAATGTTTTTGTAACATAAAAACAAGCCCGAAACCAGGCCCAAACCTCTCGTAAGTCCTTTGGATCACAAAACGTTAACGGGCCTTTAAATGAGCTCTTTAAGCCCATATAGTGAAAAATAAGCTTTTAAGGGAATAAGCTGTTCTAATAAGCTCTTTTGAACATTCTGAACTTATTGAAATAATAAAAATGATAAACTTTGACTTTGGCGAAATTTGGACTAACTTTGCAAAATTTTCATAACCGGGGACTAAAAGTGTAAACTTTGAAAACTTTGGGTCAAAACTGTAATTTCTGATTTTCTGAGTTTAAAACTGTAAATAATGATAATTGGAGTTGAAAAATGTAAATATTGATATTATTTGGACTTAAAATGAAACGATTGTTAACTACGGACTAACGGTGTAAAATTATATTCGTTAGGGTTAAAAGTGTAACTTTGGTAAAACGTAAAGGATTTTCTGCAAATATTATTTATAAAAATAATATTAATATTTTATATACAAATACACATGTTTAGTATAAAACTCTTATAAATTTAACTTATATATATATACGATATAAATATTCACGTAACTATAATTAATTTTAACGATATATATATAACGATACGTTTATTTCTTTTCTTTTAAAACTAACATCATAAAACATCGTCTACATACGTCGAATTATTCTTGATGATTTTCCATCGCACATCGAGCATCGATCATTACACTCACAAGTTATATGTATATATAACTTTGTTCTTGAACTTCAAACATTTAAACGAACACGAGTTTTAATAACAAACTGAATGACTAATATTCGCGATAAAACGAGATTTAGACTATCAACTAAAACATACCATATCTTTTAGGTTGTGTGTGAAGCCGTTGCCTTGCATCGTTTAGATTATGTTACTACCACTACTACTGTGCTACTAAGGTGAGTCATAGCCCCTACTCTTACTTGTTTTACAATGATTTATAAACGTTTTTGGAGGAAATACATGCTTAACTACTGTTTTTACTTTTACAAGTATTCATTAACTAAATACATGACTGTATTTCATATAAACTTTACTGGTTTACATATTTTTTATATCTCATAAGGAAATACCTGCTATAGACATGATTACAAGTGACGGTTCGACGATATGCTATACTTGATTTCTATTGCCTAAGTACCGATTACCAAAAGTCCCTCGTTCATGCACCTTAATCACCCAAAGGGTGAGCGTAAATAATTGTGAATAGATCTATTAGGGATTGACAATCCCTATTTGGTCGCTAGAGGAAAGCCACCAAATGCACGCTATTTGATTTCATAGGTTACTGGTAAATACCTATCTTGAGGGTCACTGTTTTACATCATTATTATGGAAAATTTTGATGCCTGTTAATCGTTGAGTGTCATGAGCTTAGAGCAATAGAACGGTAGTACTGTAGTCATGATACAGTATTACAACGACTGATGTTTGGGGTGTACAATGTTGTAGCCCACTGTTTTACTAAACGATGAGATTGTGCTCACTATATAGCAGGAAAACTATTAATAATTGGCAAACGAACAAACTATTTTGGTGTTGACCCGATTAGGTCAAACAAACTATTATTTTGGTGTTGACCCGGTGATGGGCAAACCAACGGACTATTTTTGAATTAATAAGGAAATCACTCATTTTCTGATTTTGATAAATCAACGATTTAAACTATGAACACTATGGATTTTCTCACACTTTAATTGGATAATCAACTGTTATTATAACTTCTATGGAACCATAAACACTTTAATTGTGGAAATCAGTTTTCGAAACTATAAACTCTATGAACTCACCAACCTTTGTGTTGACACTTTTAGCATGTGTTTATCTCAGGTAACTAAACGAGAAGGAACTTGAAGGCACGGAGTGGGCTTGTAACCCGGCATGGGCTTAAATAAACGTTTTGACACATTTCAAATAAATTTGTTGTTTAAACTATGAAATATCTTGATGTTTCGAGTATTTGGTATTTTGAATGAATTAAACTTTAAAGCGTCACTTTTGTGTCGTTTTCTATGATTGTGAAAAAGATCCTCGAAGTAACACCCAAAAAGTCTTCCGCTGATATTTTAAGTCTTCCGCTGACATTTTAAGTCTTCCGCTGACGTGATGATTTTGGGGGAGTTACAGATTGGCATCAGAGCTACAGTTATAGAGAACCAAGTGTTTTGAACATTGGACTATAACTACACTTTTAAAACGGACCACTTTTACAAAATACCACCTTATGCCCTCCGTGCCTACGCTTTCCAACATCTGGTTGAGACGTTACTTTTACATGATTTCGTATATATGTTAACATGTTATGATTATGCTAATGACTTATATTTACTAATCGGGATTATTACAAATACCATGTCTTCATGTTCCCACCCTATTGTCTTGTCATCAGATTTATAGGCTTCCCCTTCGACATCACCTGATCCAATTCACCGAAATAGGAAAATTCGACAATTTCAGCCGTAGGAAGCAAATTCTGTTATATCACTACCAGCTCTTGTCATACCACCACCAGAATCAGTTGTGCCATCACCACTTACACCACCTGTGCTATCACCATCTCCACCTACTATCTTCTACCAATAGATCCATGAACTTCTTACTAGAGCAATACTATAGGCATTTTTTAATGCACATCCCTTGTTCGAAGAATTTGACCTGCATTTCGTACTATATAAGCATATCTTCACTCAAAGTCATTAGGACTATTCTTACCCATACCATGAACTAGAGCAAGTCCAATCCATCTTCCTTCCCTGAATAGGCTGTATCCCCTACATTCGCTTCGCCCTCCGCTACTGCGCAAAAATTATGATTCCCCGTTTAGTAATTCATGAAAACACTACCTTATGTTTAGACCTATTGAAAAGCCAAATAGAGAGTTTTCGCATATGCCTGCTTTAAGAGTAAAGGAAAAGCTTGAAAAGCATACTTGCTTTAAGAACGGAAAGAGATTCCTTCCGCGGTTCAACTTTACATCCACATAGGAGTTATTTGCATAGGAAAACCCCAAATAGTCCTCTTAGTATCACAACCTTCTTTTGACAACCTGTCAGGAAACATAATTAAACTGAAAGACTTTAGACCTCCCACCAGGACAAAAGTTGAAGTTCAGCAACCTTGTCTACGTCCATCACTTTTATCCAAAACCCTCATTATTAAATATCTGTTACAGACAAACTTTTTGTCTATATGGGTAAGTTACCCCATAGATTTCCTCGGAACAATAGAATGTGAACAATAATTATTTTCCAAACACAATAGAATAACCATCTTCATTTAGAATGAAATTGTTTCTCAAGTCAAGACGACGCCACTAGTTAGAGCTACTCAACAATTATGACTGTGAGATACGGTATCGCCCAAGAAAAGCTAATGTAGTAGATACGTTAAATTAAAAAGAAGAAGCTAATGTAGTAGCAGATACGTTAAGCTAGAAAGAACAATTAAAACCACTCAGGATTAGGAATAACTATTTATTCACCCCTTTATGACACTATACCCTTGTTGGCAGATAGACTTGCCCGACATGAGAATCGAATCGATACTATTACCGATACTTTTAACGACTTACTTCGTGAACACGTAGAGACTCTTACAGATAAGATTGAGAACTTCGTAATTGGCCAGTTAGCTATGAAGGCTGTATTTGAACAGATGAATACTCAGTTTTGGGAATCAATGGAGTATTGTGTGGAGCCAACACTTCAACAGAAATAATGATGGGAGCCCTGGACCGTGAAATTGAGAGGATTGACATGGAGAATGTATATCTTAGGCAAGCCTTACAAAATCCCTAACTAGGGAAAGAGCAAGAGATTGAACCATCGAAACTATAACCACTACCATTCAAGAACTCCAAAACCATATGGACAAAACCTTAGGAAAACCATGAATCTGAGACTTGTCAGTTTAACAAACCAATATTCTATTAATGAGGAATCTTGTCATATGATGTTTTGTAAACATTCAAACAAGTATTAATAAATGTTGTAATGACATCGATTTATGTTTGTCCTTCCGACATGATGTGACACATCTTAACTTAAATTTCTCATTGACTAAGTTGTTATGACTATAACCTATTCTTGGTTGTATTAGAGGTATTCTAACTTAACTTGGTCATTATGGAATTCTAAAACATACGTCTTTCTTCCGTCGATGATAGCAACATAGCTAGAACTAGAAGAACAACCACAACCACTACGCCAACAAACCCCGAAGTTATGACCCCAGCAGCGATACAGCAAGCAATTACTGATGGTGTCAATACCTTCTTAACCGAACAAACCCACCAAAGAGATACTGGCACACAAATGGCTGGAAATGCGACACCCGCACCTCGTTACTACACCTATAAGGACTTTATAGCATGCCAACCCACATACTTCAAAGGTACCGAAGGGATATCCAAATTAGCCCAATGGTTTGAGCGATATGAAACGATCTTCCAAGGAAGTAGATGCCCAGAAAACAACAAAGTTAGCTTCGCAACGAGAACTCTAGTGCAAGATCTTAGTGGAATACTACTGTTCAGACTCTAGGAGCGACGACAGCATATTAACTCTCATGGACTGAATGCAAAACCAAGATATTAAAGAAGTATTGTCCTCATTCGGAGTTGAGGAAGCTTGAGGATGAGTTCTATGTGTTGGTAGTAAAGGGAATCAATCTGAGAACTTACAACCGAAGGTTTCAGGAACTTAAGATACTATGCCCATCGATGGTGTTTGACCTTGAGAAAACTTTGGAGAAGTACATCGAAGGACTCCCTAGGAGCATTGAAGGAGATGTCACCTCATCAAACCCGCCAAGCAGCAATGAAACTTGCTCAAGAGGCTATTGGACCAAGATGTCAAATGCAATGAGCTCAAGAGAAAACTCGATAATAAAAGAATCACCCATCACCACAACAACAACCATCATGGCAACACCATCAATCACCGCAACAACAACAACAACAACAACAAACCTCGCAACAACAACAACGGAAAATGGAAAAATAACCAGGGAGGTTATAATAACAACCAAAACCATAATGCTAATCGCCATCAACAACAGAATAGGAAACAAGGGGCTGCAATAGGATATGTGGCAACACAAGCACAAGGCAAAGGTTGTGCGGGGACCCAACCACTATGTAGTCGATGTAAGTATCATCACTCGAGTCCTTGCCCTGCTAAGTGCTACAACTGTCAAAAACCGGGAAACCTTGCCAGAGACTGTAAGGGCCAAACTATGATTACATGTTTTGGATATGGAGATCAAGGACACTATAGAAACCAATGTCCCAAAACTAAGATCAACAAATCGAGGTCGCTCATGGGAGAGCGTATATGCTAGAAGCTGGAGAAGCTCACCAGGGTCTCAACAACGCAACAAACTGATGAAGTTTAGAATCTAACCGTCCGAATTTCCTTAAGCACTTGGTTGTACTAAGTTATGTCACCTTTAAGTGTTCGTCTTTCTCACTACTTAGGTCTACTTTCTGTTCAATAAGCGACTCGCTGTGATATTTCCTCACCTATTGTACTACCTAGTTTTTCCTGAATTCCATATTATCCACTCCTTCTACTCTAGTTATCATTTTATTTGTGGCACGGCCAAAATCGATTTCAACACCAAACCAACGAACCATTTTAGTATTGACTAAGTTAGAGCAATCACTCATACTTTGATTTAGGAAATCAACCGTTTGACTTATAAACTCTACGAACCAACAACTAGACCGGACATCATACGGGTCGATTGGTCCAAGCATTGCATTATTACTCGTAAATTATACATAGCCTGATCACCTATGTCTAATTTAGGAAGAATCATGCAATCAAGGGAACAATTGTGTCTGAGACGTAAGTAAGTTATACTTGAGATATAGGATTTCTAAGGAACACAAAGACCAGATTCGCACCAAGTACCCACATCTTTTCCCTAGACACCCGTGGCAACTATCTTAGACTAGAATTCTGGGACGGAATTCCCTGTAAGAGGTAGGTAATGTAACCTCCCGTAATTTTCCCATACGATTAGTAAATATCAAAAATTGAATAAAAGAACGTTACGTTATTTAAATACCATTTTTACGAGGAACAAATTTTTTTTTTATGCATGACATATTATATGAACCACTACGACATTTATGATTGACCAATTGCCTAGGAACAATGCTTACACACAACCTCGATAATCTATAAATATCGCGAATAATATAATAAACTTAAAACGTTTATATTTTATAAATATACGTTTCGTACATTTACCATACAATATTTATATATCTAAAACATTTATAATTAAAATTATACGTTTCGTTTATTTACCGTACCATATATATATATATATATATATATTTCCGAAGCCTACGAAAATTCCTGAGATTGCTCACTAATATTTTGAACCCCGACACGATACCCGAAACACGCCCTTTGGGCCTGAATTAATCCAACAGCCAACCAAACAGACCACCTTTCCTTTCTTTTCTTTCTTTCCTTTGTGTTGGGCCTGATCCATGCCAAGCAGCCCACCAGACTTAAAGCCCAGCGTGGGTTTTGGTTATATTTCCTTGTTTTCTTTTGTTTCCCAGCCGCGACCCAAGCCACAAACACACCCATTTTCTCTCAATCTCGACACATAACACCCATATATTTTTACATGTCTCGTTCCACCTAGTACCCGAGAATCACGACTGGTAAAAGATGTACCCTCCCTCACTCATTTACTGCCTTAGAAACGACCCAAGCAAACCTTGAAACAAAGCCTTTGGAAATTTCACCCAAACATGTCATAAGCATTCTTACGAGCCACCCTTGATCCCCAATCCCTACAAACCACCCATACACGTAATATAACTGTCAGAAATTGTCAGGAACATTCAGTTACATGTCTCACACCTTCCTTGTCATTATTCGCTTTGTAACGCTTCGATTGGGTAGAAAAGGAGGCAACATGAAATCTTTCAATCGAACTCTCCATTCTCATGTGAACTTGGCAGTGTTCATACACTCTACAACCTCCTATAAAACTTACCTTGTGACCTCAGTACAAAACACACACGCAAATATACCACAAATCTATTTTTCATAAAGATTATAAGTTAATTTGGGACGAACCTTTTGCCCATTGTATGAGGCATCGAAGGGAGTCAAGAGTACCATGTTTTGCTCGTCTTGCAACCTTGGTGGGTCATATATCGAACCACAATCACCATTTGCCCCAGCTCGATCCATACATACGTTTTTACGCCCCCTTTTGAAGTGAAGTAAGTCTACACGACACCTAATTCATGTTTTCATTTCAATAACTTTCTATTTTTGGCACTTTACTTTGATCCGTTATCTCGTTAAGTAAAAACGTAATATATACTTTTTATTCGACATCCTAAACGTTTAATATACTAGCAATCAAGTGGCATAAAGTTTTGAACTTAAAAATAACATTTACTTAATAAATATCACACGTTTTAAAAATCATTGGACCTATACGATTTTAGTAAAAACACTTAGAATATTTTTGACTAAGAAACTGTTTCAGAAAATGAATTGAACCCTCTAGTTTGGCCTCGTTATTTCAAAATCTAGATACATAACATGTTATTTTTAAAACATGAACTCATTGACAACCTGGCAAAAGATTAGGAAACACATTTTGTTCGACCTTATAAGCTTATTTAGACCTTTTGCCCGACCCCTTTTGATCGAGCAAAACCAGTTTTTCTAAAACCTTACATATTAACAAATGGGCTTATAAGTCCATTAAGCTGTTTTTAAGCTTATTGCATAAGCTGATTGTATAAGCTTATTTGTAATGTTTTTGTAACATAAAAACAAGCCCGAAACCAGGCCCAAACCTCTCGTAAGTCCTTTGGATCACAAAACGTTAACGGGCCTTTAAATGAGCTCGTTAAGCCCATATAGTGAAAAATAAGCTTTTAAGGGAATAAGCTGTTCTAATAAGCTCTTTTGAACATTCTGAACTTATTGAAATAATAAAAATGATAAACTTTGACTTTGGCGAAATTTGGACTAACTTTGCAAAATTTTCATAACCGGGGACTAAAAGTGTAAACTTTGAAAACTTTGGGTCAAAACTGTAATTTCTGATTTTCTGAGTTTAAAACTGTAAATAATGATAATTGGAGTTGAAAAATGTAAATATTGACATTATTTGGACTTAAAATGAAACGATTGTTAACTACGGACTAACGGTGTAAAATTATATTCGTTAGGGTTAAAAGTGTAACTTTGGTAAAACGTAAAGGATTTTCTGTAAATATTATTTTATAAAAATAATATTAATATTTTATATACAAATACACATGTTTAGTTTAAAACTCTTATAAATTTAACTTATATATATATACGATATAAATATTCACGTAACTATAATTAATTTTAACGATATATATATAACGATACGTTTATTTCTTTTCTTTTAAAACTAACATCATAAAACATCGTCTACATACTTCGAATTATTCTTGATGATTTTCCATCGCACATCGAGCATCGATCATTACACTCACAAGTTATATGTATATATAACTTTGTTCTTGAACTTCAAACATTTAAACGAACACGAGTTTTAATAACAAACTGAATGACTAATATTCGCGATAAAACGAGATTTAGACTATCAACTAAAACATACCATATCTTTTAGGTTGTGTGTGAAGCCGTTGCCTTGCATCGTTGAGATTATGTTACTACCACTACTACTGTGCTACTAAGGTGAGTCATAGCCCCTACTCTTAATTGTTTTACAATGATTTATAAACATTTTTGGGGGAAATACATGCTTAACTACTGTTTTTACTTTTACAAGTATTCATTAACTAAATACATGACTTTATTTCATATAAACTTTACTGGTTTACATATTTTTTATATCTCATAAGGAAATACCTGCTATAGACATGATTACAAGTGACGGTTCGACGATATGCTATACTTGATTTCTATTGCCTAAGTACCGATTACCAAAAGTCCCTCGTTCATGCACCTTAATCACCCAAAGGGTGAGCGTAAATAATTGTGAATAGATCTATTAGGGATTGGGAATCCCCATTTGGTCGCTAGAGGAAAGCCACTAAATGCACGCTATTTGATTTCATAGGTTACTGGTAAATACCTATCTTGAGGGCCGCTGTTTTACATCATTATTATGGAAAATTTTGATGCCTGTTAATCGTTGAGTGTCATGAGCTTAGAGCAATAGAACAGTAGTACTGTAGTCATGATACAATATTACAACGACTGATGTTTGGGGTGTACAATGTTGTAGCCCACTGTTTTATTAAACGATGAGATTGTGCTCACTATATAGCAGGAAAACTATTAATAATTGGCAAACGAACAAACTATTTTGGTGTTGACCCAATTAGGTCAAACAAACTATTATTTTGGTGTTGACCCGGTGAAGGGCAAACCAACAGACTATTTTTGAATTAATAAGGAAATCACTCATTTTCTGATTTTGATAAATCAACGATTTAAACTATGAACACTATGGATTTTCTCACACTTTAATTGGATAATCAACTGTTATTATAACTTCTATGGAACCATAAACTCTTTAATTGTGGAAATCAATTTTCGAAACTATAAACTCTATGAACTCACCAACCTTGTGTTGACACTTTTAGCATGTGTTTATCTCAGGTAACTAAACGAGAAGGAACTTGAAGGCACGGAGTGGGCTTGTAACCCGGCATGGGCTTAAATAAACGTTTTGACACATTTCAAATAAATTTGTTGTTTAAACTATGAAATATCTTGATGTTTCGAGTATTTGGTATTTTGAATGAATTAAACTTTAAAGCGTCACTTTTGTGTCATTTTCTATGATTGTGAAAAAGATCCTCGAAGTAACACCCAAAAAGTCTTCCGCTGACATTTTAAGTCTTCCGCTGACATTTTAAGTCTTCCGCTGACGTGATGATTTTGGGGGTGTTACAAATGTAGTCTCACTAGTGGTCTTGGGATGCATCACTAACACAAGTTCTAGAATGTAAATGCTACCGGTACACTTATAAGCACTAATAATGAATGCTTTTCCTATCAAATCTAAAGGCGAACCTCACATATTTAGGTGGAAAATTTTTCTGAATGGTACGATTTTGTGCTAGTCATACAACTCCTATCCATGAGACGCTTGCTAAGGCTAAAGTTTCACTCCTAAATATTGTAAAAAAATTTAAATTTGGCGCTAAAATTACATTAACAAGTATTTCTCTTAGTTTTATTACATACCTACCATCGAACAATCAAACTCAAGTGCAATTGTATCCTATAAAGTATCATCATTTACCCTCTACTTACACTTAGGATGAACATTGTCCCCAATGTTCAATTGAAGAATGTAAAAGTGAAATAGGTAATGAAAGCAAATACTCCCCTGATTCGTTTGGTGTGGATAGTGTGGTAACAAGGTTAGATCTTCCTCCAAGAAAATGAACATTCAAAGCTTCGTTTATAGAAAAATAATTCATCTTCCTTTCATACATAACCTGGTAAACCTGAGAAAACAAACAAGGCAACCTCGCATAAAATTGGCGGCAATCGATATATACTAACAAATCCTAGAAAGCGAATTAAGATATAATGCTTGTGGAATGAATGTTTGCAGATTTTCTGGAGTTTATAAAACTAAAGAATTAACAAAAACTTTAAGATTCCGTTAGAAAAACAAAACTCGCAAAATTTCCAGAATTTTACACATGATGCCGTCAGGAGTTAACTTCTGACGCCGTTAGAAGTGACCTGCAGAAATCTTTATGCTAAGTTTTCGGAAAATTTCTGGAAAAACTTATGTCCTACTTCTTGGAAAATATTGCAAAACATCATTATGACTCGATACAAGCATTTGACTCTAACAAATACTAATACACATGTCCATTTAATATTGTGGAGAATCATGATCAATTTCGTTCTTAAAAACAAATTTGGGGTTTCCCCTTACACTTATCGTTTGCAAAATACCTTTGTATGAAGTTAATACGAAGTTAAACGACAAAATAAAGCATTTTCACAATTTTAGTTTTGAAACATGATCTACCAACAATAAAAATAAAGCATGCATACGGAAATAAATAACAATCAAACAATTAAAAATCACACAAAACATGGGTTGCCTCCCAAGAAGCACTTTTCTTTATTTACGAGTCTTGTAGCTAGACTCAAGTTCATGGGCTATCGTGTGTCGCTTATGCACACATACCCTAGGGTGAGCCATCTAATAGTCGCCTCATCTTTCTTATAGTCATCACTTAACTCTAAACATCCGCGATAATACCTTTTATTCTTTTCATGAGGATATTTAAGACCTTTTCTTTTATCATTCTCACTTAGCATTTATAAGGGCGGATACCTACTACATTTCTCCATGGAAAAATCCTTGAACCTAGGGTGTGCACGAGGCATTTGGTAAACAAAATCCTCATCCCCACCCGAGAATGTAATTAACCCTTTCATAAGTTTTTCATCAAGGTTGGTTAACCTTTTGAAGGGTTTCCCAAACACAACTTGGGTTAACTTACTATCGATAAATTCTCCTAGATTCTCCATAACCATGAACTCAACAAGATAAACAAAGCTTCCTACAAACACATGCAATGACATGGCCCTAGCAATAATATTATCTCCTTTGTATTCTAACTCATCTACCATGATTTTATTGTATTCACTACACGAGATTATGTTCATTGGTAGAGATGAGTTAAGGTAGGCATCAAAGCTCCTAAATACAATTTTACTAGGAAATTGCATATTAAATGGGTTATCATTCTCAATCCGTTCACGCAACAAAGCCACTTCAGTAGCGGAAAGGGGTGGATTCGCGTTTTCCATAATGGCCAACGGAATAGTCAATGAATTTAACTTACTAACAAAGGCACAAAGAAAAAGATAGACTAAAGAAAACCTGAAAATAAAAACAAAATCTTACTAGAAAGGAATCTAGCAAGTAGACCTAATAAAAAGAAATCATAACCTAGATAATAACTATTCCTCGGGCTACGGCGCCAAAAACTTGGTACGTGGGAATCGCACCAGGCTATACCTCTCGAGGGATCTCGAGAAGCTTACAACCCCCACCAGGCAGTGTACCTGATCGTTGTAGTATAGTATAGTGACAAGTACCGGGGGATTGATCGTTCAACTTAGGAATAGTGTCTCTAGGATTAGAAAGTCACCTAAATTAAGTCTAGAGGTGAGGGATGATTATTTTTGTATTTTTATATTTTATAAAAGCAATTAAAATCTCGGTTTTTGGAAGAGTGGGCGGAATTAGTTGCTAATCAACTAACCCAAATTAACTAAGATGCAATCAAAATAAATAACAAAAATGAAAATAAAGCTAATTACTAATGTGGTGTAAACAATGATAGGTAAAGTTGTGTTTACTTAGGTTCCATTACTCCCTAGATATCTTTTACAGGTTGATAGCTTGTTACAATTGCATCGATGACGGGTCGTATTCCTTAACACTAGTCGTAGGGCCGTGTACAATATTCCCTAACTCTATAGGATCCTACTTCACTCCTATGTCAAGCCGTTAGAAGCTCCTAACATGGGATCATTAGAATTCTCCTACGCATTAAATACAACCAAAAATCATAGTACACCTCTGATCATGTTTCTTAAGACGTTCAAGCATGTTACCAATGGAAGTCTGCCAGTTTTCTTAAGCCTAACATCGAATACAATCATCCGTAACAACTATAAACAAACAATCAACCTATAATTAACATGTAGGTTTCACTACATCTAAGCAAACACAAAAGAGATCTAGCCGAGCATGTTAAATTGAAGACAAGTGTAAGATATATTCAAGCAACACATAGACATATTGATTGATATAACACCCCCATATTAGGATCGCAGCGGAAAGGGACATGGGATGTTATATACTAGTCACATTGTTCAAATATAGTAAACAACTTTAAAACAAAGTCGTTTTTAAAACTTCACATTCGATAATTTATCAGAGTTAACAAAGGTCCCAAAAATTTTTAACATAATCTAAAGTTACATAAGTTTAAAAGTTTGAAACATTATCGAATGAGAAATTTTATTAAACATGAGCCATCAAGTAGATATCCATTTCTTTGCGCCACCCATCCATGCTTAAGCCACTTACGGACCTGAGATAAAACATGCTAAAAGTCAACACAAAGGTTGAGTGAATTCATAGAGTTTAATAAGTAATAAGTTGAATACAAGCATTATTTATCAATAGACATATAACAAATACATGTCGGGTAATCAGATTATAGTATTGAGAATTATGAAACCGAAACCTTAACCATGATTTTGTGCCCCGAGGTAAAAATTGCCAGTTTACCCCAAACTCTCAAGATTATGTGACCGTACCCAGTCAAAGCCGGCCAAGCCTAATATGCATATCCATAATAATAGCGTTTCCCTACGGAATTAACGGTTTCATGGTGGGGACTTAATTGGCAAGAAGCATTCAATCACTATAATCATATAATCGGGTCCAGCATACCAAAAACTACTTGTATTCAGTTTGTAAAAACTAGCATGTATCCCCCTCGCGAGGTTTATAAAATATTTAAATTAGTAAAGGCGAGGCTATGAACTCACCGTGAACAAAGGAGATGATATGAAGCAAGCAAGTGATGAAAATTAGTCGCGAAGCTCTACGATGAACCTAAATAGATATACGCTTGTCTTAGGTTTTAGTAAATAAACATTGATGTAACTCAGCTACATATATAAGTTATTATCTTATCTATGCTTAGTACATAATCCCTGTCTATATGAAGTGTTCAAAATAAAGTTTTAAAAATATAATCATATGAGTTTTTGAATCCTTTACACTTTTAAAGTCAAAATCTGTTAACATTTTTATAATTTGCGCAATTTAGAAAATTCGTTACTCTTAAACCGTAAGTCAAAAGTTTAATTTCTTTATATTTCCGGAAAGGTATTTACCTGTACTAACTAGTCTTGTGGGTTTTACTAAGCCAAAAGTTAAATAATATTAATAAAACTATCAAGTTATCCATACTATTCAGTCCATCAGCTTTCAAAATTACAACAGTCCCGCGAAAAATGTGATATCTAAAGTTTTACAAGTCCAATTAATTCCCCGCTTTCGGCTACGTTTAAGTCAAGATGTTATCTAAAACTTTTATGTTTTGAGTAACAGTGGGTTATTCACAAAAAAATGACTTATACACGTTTTAAATCTGTTACTCAGGATGTGACATGTTTCACGAAAATAATTCTAGTTTAATCATCGTAAAGTGTTATTCAACGAAATACCCGTAAAAATGACCACAAGACATAGACCTACAACCCCATATTTTTAGTTTAGTCTCAATGTTTACTGATTAGTACAGTTTCTTCCATCTTTTCCCCTGATTCAGAAATCACAGAAGCATGTCTAGTCCTTTAAGGTTTTCTAGTAAGTAAACTTATGTACCAAGCCTAATTTAGCATAATAACTTATATAATATAGAAATACATCAAGAAATATTACATTTACAGAAATGAAAATGAAATGAAAATGAAAAAGGAGTGATTGGTTTCCTTACAATCTTTGAAGAACAAGAAAATCAAGAACAATGAACCACAAAACCTATGATTTTACCAATAACTCTTGCACCATTTTCTACCAATCTTTTACCCAACTCTTTATACCCTTAATAACCTTGCAAGAACACTTCTTAAATTCTTGAAATCTTTAAAGAACTCAGCCCTTGAACCCATGAAAAATTGATGTTGATGATGATGATGTTTGATGGTGATTATGAAGAAACAAACCAAAGAACTAGCTAGGAATTATAACACCTTCAATATAAGATCAATGTATTTGATAAAAATTGAAATATAATGGTGTTTGGAGCTGTTTATTTTCGTTCAAGGAGAGGAGAGGGTGATAAAAACAAGGTTGGATGATCAAAATGCATGTACAAATGATAAAATGATGTATAAATGTGGTTAGTGGGAGACAAGGGTGTACACATGTTATCATTTTGTGAAAGAAGAGTTATCACCAAGCCATGTGGCTTTGGTGAGTATCAAAAACCAGCCATCCCACTAGTTAGTGGGTTTGTAATGTTAAAAATTAGTTATTAGTGTGTTGTAGTGTGTAGTTTGCTCCCGGTAATTTAAAACGTGTAGTTTTTAAGACGCGTAATGTAAAATCGCGCAATGTAAAATTACAAAACATATAAAAATATTAAAAATTATTATCATAACCTATTTAAGTAATTTAGATGAGTGGTGAGTTCATCGATGGGTTTAAAAATTGTTAAAACTGAAACCGTGAGTTGAAAACGCGTTTAATGACACCGGTTCTTGATACAAGTGACGTAAACTATAAAAATGAAATGACAAGTATAAAATTTAATTGTAAACATAAAAATAGGTTAAAATGCATAGAATATGTAAAATCATCATAGTCTAGGTTGATTCACGTTGTTAAAATCATAAAACGTAAATTTAAATCATGTAAACGTGAAAGGTGCAAGGTTTATGTAAAATTGGAAAAAGTTAATTATGACTTTTAAAATAGGATTGTAAGGAAACAATGGTACATAAAAAGTGTAGAGTATACATAGTATAGTAGTGGTTGAATAAATTGAACGCGTTATGACGTACGCGGATAACTTCCGACGAAGTTAATTATAAAAAAAAAAAAAAAAAAAAAAAAAAAAAAAAAAAAAAAAAAGAATTGTTAAATAATAAGAATATTAAAATTAGTGACATGAAATTTTAGAAATGTCACAGTACGTACCCCTTAAGAGAGGGACGTCCCAGCGCTTAACTCGCTTAATCACTGAATGGTTCACTTGCGAAAAGATGAGGATACATGTTAGGAATGAAGTCTAGAATAGCTAATGATGAGGTTCGATTCTCGACGTCCAGAAATACGGTGCGGAGTAAGGTTGACTATATGCGATAAAGATATAATGAGGATTTGTTTAGTTGTTTTGCTCGATCGTATAAATACCGCTGAATTGTTATACTCACATAAAAATTTTGTGATTCTCGAAGATCAAGTAGAAGATCAATTAGACATAACCCATATATAACTATTCCTAGTATTTGAAAAATCTAAGTCGAACATAGGTAGTCAGGCTATGTTCCACTGTCCCAAGGTTAAATATAGGTGACTAGACTATATTTAATCGAGGTTCGATAAAATTTTCAAATACTTAACTTAGTTATACTCGTGATATGTCCATTGTTGGACAAGTATGGAGTTTGCATAAGTATCTTATATACAAAGAGTGATATAAATTTGTACATACGTAAGAATCGATCTTAAGTAAGTAGTATGAGTATCTAACACAAGAGAATAAGGAAAATGCACGCAGAAAAGGAAGTTTTAAGCAGTTCTAAATCAGTCCACATCGGGCCAGAATCATGGACCTTTAACAATGAAGGTTTCAAAAGAGAACTTGATGAATGTAGAGAAAGTTATTGAACTTCAGCTTTTGTATGATGAATCCGTTTATAAGAATTATAGAAGAATGACGAATGATAACATAATAACAAAATAGTTCTAATTTGGAAGAAAATATCTAAATGATTTATAGGGTGGTGAAAATTTTGGTATAAGGTAAATGACAGAGCGATTTGTAAGATGATAACAAATAGTTTAATTGGAACTAGTCAAAATAGTTTATGTAACCGTAGTAAATTAGTGATTTAGTTTATAAGATGGTGGTGATGTAGTTTGTAAGGGAGTGACAAAATGATTGACGGATGGTGACAAACATTGCGAATTATTTTAGCGAAATGATTTATAAAGCGGTAGTAAAATAGTTAAGTTAACGGCAAAATCATTTGTAAGGTGCTTAAAATAGTTTATATGAGACTAACAAAGGTGTTCATAAGTTGATAGTAAGTATGGTTATACGGTATACAAGGTATTCGTAAGGTAGTTCTTTGGAGAGTAGTAAATGCGTTTGATAATATCATGAAATAAAGTTTATATGGTAATAACGAACTTGTTTATAAAATGGTAGTGAATTTCCACGGTAAATAAATAGAATGTGATGGGTTTCATATAAGACACCATTGTTTAAGGTCATGAAAAGATTTTTAAAGATCATAATATTACTCATGATTTTTGAGAAAATAAATAAGACCACTATGTCACCCACAACGTACGAGAAAGTTTTTAGAGGATCATCAAAATGAATAAATATGTATTTAATAGTTTAGTAATCTTGGTGAAATAGGTAAATAATTGAGAGAAATAAAGTTTGACATGATGTTTTGTAGGTTGAGTATAAAGAGGGTAAGAGTTAGTAAAACATTTAGAAAAGTAACCTTTATACAAATTAGAAATAGTGCTATGGTAAATAGATATAAGTAATCGAGAGAAAATCGGGTATATATAAATAGTCTTTAGATAAATAGTACCAATAGCGATGCTTAAGAAAATAAGCAAGAAATGCTCAGAAAATATGAGTTCACGGGGAGTAAGACAACCAATAGAAATTGATAAATTGTAACAGGTTTCGATGTTATATGAAATGATATAACATACAGTTATGAAAGAGTTTAGAAACCATTGTAATCACATACAATGTTTGATAAATAAGAGAGACCATTGTAATCGCATACAATGTCTGATAAATAAGAGAGACCATTGTAATCGCATACAATGTCTAGGAGAGACCATCGTGTAACTCACAATGGTTAGAAGAGTTTAGTATTCATGTGATAACTTTATATAGAAAATATATCGATATTTCAGGAAAAGCAGGATAGTCGAGAAATATTTCAAGTGCATATGGTAATATATATTATACGTATGTGCATAACAACGGTGCACTTGAAGATGTGTATAAATTTCTGGATGGAAATTCACAATGCTCATGAATAGCATAAAATACACCAAGGAAGTTTTGTGCATAAAGTTTATATATATATAAGAATGATACTATCGCGGATTATTGGATGAGTTAAGAAATAATTATAGTACTCCTATAATTATCCCTAATATAGTATGATTAAGATATATATACGAGGGAGAAATAGGAAGCTCAGGAGTAGGCGCGCTTGGATATCGGACAAGATGATGAAGCTCATGATTTTGAAAAAAATAAATGATTATAGTCTAGGTTTTTAAAAACAAAAAGACCTAGTTCACTATAATTTGTGCTCTGGTACCATTCTTATATATATAAATTTTATGCACAAAACTTCCTTGGTGTATTTTATGCTATTCATGAGCATTGTGAATTCCATCCGGAAATTTATACACATCTTCAAATGCACCGTTGTTATGCACATACGTATAATATATATTACCATATGCACTTGAAATATTTCTCGACTATCCTGCTTTTCTTGAAATATCGATATATTTTCTATATAAAGTTCTCACATGAATACTAAACTCTTCTAACCATTGTGAGTTACACGATGGTCTCTCCTAGACATTGTATGCGATTACAATGGTCTCTCTTATTTATCAGACATTGTATGCGATTACAATGGTCTCTCTTATTTATCAAACATTGTATGTGATTACAATGGTTTCTAAACTCTTTCATAACTGTATGTTATATCATTTCATATAACATCGAAACCTGTTACAATTTATCAATTTCTATTGGTTGTCTTACTCCCCGTGAACTCATATTTTCTGAGCATTTCTTGCTTATTTTCTTAAGCATCGCTATTGGTACTATTTATCTAAAGACTATTTATATATACCCGATTTTCTCTCGATTACTTATATCTATTTACCATAGCACTATTTCTTATTTGTATAAAGGTTACTTTTCTGAATGCTTTACTAACTCTTACCCTCTTTATACTCAACCTACAAAACATCATGTCAAACTTTATTTCTCTCAATTATGTACCTATTTCACCAAGATTACTAAACTATTAAATACATATTTATTCATTTTGATGATCCTCTAAAAACTTTCTCGTACGTTGTGGGTGACATAGTGGTCTTATTTATTTTCTCAAAAATCATGAGTAATATTATGATCTTTAAAAATCTTTTCATGACCTTAAACAATGGTGTCTTATATGAAACCCATTACATTTTATTTATTTACCTTGGAAATTCACTACCATTTTATAAACAACTTCGTTATTACCATATAAACTTTATTTTACGATATTATCAAATGTATTTACTACTCTCCAAAGAACTACCTTACGAATACCTTGTATACCGTATAACCATATTTACTATCAACTTATGAACACCTTTGTTAGTCTCATATAAACTATTTTAAGCACCTTACAAATGATTTTGCCGTTAACTTAACTATTTTACTACCGCTTTATAAATCATTTCACTAAAATAATTCGCAATGTTTGACACCATCCATCAATCATTTTGTCACTCCCTTACAAACTACATCACCACCATCTTATAAACTAAATCACTAATTTACTACCGTTAGGTCCCAAAAGTTTTTAACATAATCTAAAGTTACATAAGTTTAAAAGTTTGAAACATTATCGAATGAGAAATTTTAAAAACGACTTTGTTTTAAAGTTGTTTACTATATTTGTACAATGTGACTAGTATATAACATCCCATGTCCCTTTCCGCTGCGATCCTAATATGGGAGTGTTATAATTGAATTGAAAGAGTACTTATCTCAAATTGACATGAAAAGTTCAAAGGGTTGAAACCCTTGAAAAAGCTGGAAAAATTCGACCTAGGGTTTTTCCCTCAAAGTTGCACACACTAATGAATGAAATTTGATAGATTATACAGGGTGACGGCGTCATGTGTAAACATGTGACACCGTCAACTCGCCGTCCATAATGAAATCGGATTGCCTAGATCCACTTTTGACGCCGTCATGTGTGATTTTGCTCTAGGCCGTCACTAATTCTTGGACCATGACGGCCTTGGGTGACACCGTCATCTCCTCAGTACAAAACTTTCTGGATCGTCACGTGTATCATCCACTTCCACCTCTTGTATTACTCTTGACGCCGTCATGTAGAAGCTTGTGACGGCGTCAGGTACTATTCCCAGCAAGAAAAATTAAGACTTTGCCGTTTTCTTCACTTTTATGCTCGAAAAATGTCCAAAATGCTTCCTTTTTCAGATTTCACTCCAAAAGTACCTAAAATGACAAAAGGAATGATTTAGGGAAATATTTGATCAAATAAATTCGAATTTGGGCTTAAATGACCCCCTAAAAATGGTTCATTTTTCACCTCATCATAAGCGTTGACTTGTCAATATATTTGAATTCTAACTACGACGTAGTTGAGAGCGTGAGTTACGTCGTAGCTCTCTTCAGCATATTAAGATATGTATCTTTTGTAAGTTCTTTCTAATTTTTGTGTCTCTTTAGCTCCTATGCTCATTTGTAACATGAAAATACAATGGAATCAGTCATTAACTGTCCTACAGCCAAACAAACCTGGCTTGACTTGGTTCATAGCTTTGAAGGTCCCTCAGATACCAAGGAAAACAGGATCATGGAGCTGAAACTTGAGTATAACACTTTCAAGGCCAAAGAATCTGAAAGTCTCTCTCAGACCTATACCCGTTACAAAACCTTGCTCAATGAGCTCTCAAATGATGGTGTAGTACTGTCTAAGCATGAAATCAACGTTGGCTTTGTCAATAGTCTCCCTGAGAAGTGGTTAAACTTCTCTTAGGGTCTTAGAAATGCTAATCACATTCAAAATCTTGAGCTTCCTCAAATATATGGGAAGTTTGTCTATGAAGACAACTTAATCGCAAGGCGATACCCTAAAAAGGCTCAAGAAACCAAAAAGGCCCTGACTATCTCTCCCATATCCACTGCCTTCTATTCTAATGGTGTTGTGCAGGATTTTAAAGATGATTCTGATGATGAGGTTGATATGAGAACCAGTGAAGAGTATCTCAATGATCTTCAAGTTGAATTTCAAGAAAGGGCTCTTTTAGCAAATTCAAAACGTTTTATTAAAAGAAACAAGTTAAATTTTCAAAAAAGCTAAGGCAAATGAGTCCACTAAATGTTTCAACTGTGGCAAAAAGGGTCACTTTGCTAAAGACTGTTTTTCAAAAACAACCTCAGATCCTTCATACAAACCTTCTGGTAGTAATTCTTCCTTAGGAACTAGCAAGTTTCAACCAAAAATGCTTCAATCCACTCAACATTTTCAAAATGCAAATATTCAAAAAGATCTTGAAGCTAAGTACGTAAAAGCAAAAGCTAAACTTGCTCTCCTTGAGACAACTCCCTCAGTACCTCAGGCTGCACCTACCAAACCTGCTCAAGGCAAGAACAAGGTACTTGTTGCTGAAGCCTATGATTGGGATGAGGAAGATGTCTCCTCTGATGAAGAAGTAAGGGTCAGTGCACTGATGGCACTTTCTGATGACAACAAGATGGCTGTTGGAAAAAGCCATGCTAGAAATGGAGAATGGGTCAACATCACCATGAAAAAGGTAAACATTTTGTTATCTATGGTTGCTGATGCTGATTGGAAATCCTTTTTAAACTACTTAAATGTAGATCTTAAGTTCGTTGAAGAGCAAAGACAAAATCTGTTTTCAAAATTCAATAAGTTAACTTTTGAATTAAATAAGTGTAGAGATGAATTACTGGTTTTAGAACAAGCAAAACTTGAGGTTGTTACAGTTCAAATTCAAAACACTGAACTAGTAAAACAAAATCAGGCTCTTCAAGAAGAACTTAAGAAAGAAAAGGCTGTGACACATAAGTGGACTCAGAAAAACCCTAGGGTTTTTGACTCAGTGAGTCTTACACCAAGTAATAAGAAAGCTATTATTGGTGAAGATCAAACCACTGAGTCCTCAAGTGAGAATCATGGTGAAAAGGCATTTCTGCCTTTAGGCATATCCTTTAACAAGGAAATGGCACCAAAACCCAGTGACTGGATTGAAAGAGTCAACCCAGATAGCAAACTACCAAACTTTAACACTGGTAAAATTTTGGAACATGAAAAGTCAGGCCATCAAAAATATGCTTTGTGTCACTAATGAGTCTAGTCTCCCTGAGTCCATAAATGAGTCTAAACCTATATCATAGAGTCCACTCCCACCACTGAATGTTCTTCAGGGAGCTGAACCTAGCTCTGAGCTAACACCCTTGGTGTATATTCAATACTCTCCAAGAGAGAAGGCTAGTTTAGGAAGAACTATCTTGAAAAGACCACTCACTGAAGTCTCTACCACAAATGATGACTCCACAACCTCAGTCTCAAATGAGGTTATCACTGACAACCCTAATTGCAAATTTGATCAGTTGGCTGAACTTGTTAGGAAGTTGAGTGAAAAGATTGAATCATCTGAGAAGAAAACTCAACCTTTGGAAAAGGAAATTAAATCAGCTTCCTCAAGTTCTGCCAAATCCAAGGCAACATCTAAACCAAAAATGAGATGTGAACTGTGTAGTTATACAACACATACCACTGATGACTGCTATAGAATCCTTTTTTGAATGATATGTAAAAAGGATGATCACAGAACCTCTGATCATCTATCTTACACAGTCTCATCAAGTGTTGTATCCTATCACAATGCTCAGTCTCATAACTATACCTCAGGCTCCAAATAGATAAGGTAGAAAGCTAAACCATTCCCACCTTGCATTCACTGTAGATTTAATGATCATCTCCCTGATGATTGTTTGATGTATCCATGTTGTGATATCTGTGGAGATCCTACTCATGACAGTTCAGGACATGAATATGTTATTCAGTCTAGGAGAGGAATTACCAAGCCAACCCAACAAACTACCCCTTCTCCCAGACGCAATATCTGTGGAAGCAAAATTCACACCACCACTGATCATGGATCAATATCTCAGTTAAAAAAGGCCATTAAAGCCAAACCCACCAGAAAGTGGGTTCACAAGAAAAACTAACTCAGTTTACATTTGTGTAAAGATATGCCAGAGATCCTGTTTGGCATCTTGATAGTGGATGTTCAAGAAGCATGACTGGCGTGAAGGAATATCTCCACAAATATGTAGAAGAACCAGGACCTAAGGTGGTATTTGCTGATAATTCATCTTGTCTCACTGAAGGTTATGGTTCAGTAAACTGTAGTGGAATAGTTTTCACTAGAATTGCTTATGTTAATGGTCTTAAATACAACTTGATCAGTGTCAGTCAACTATGTGATGCAAAATACATAGTTCAGTTTGATGATAAGCAAGGTACTATCTTTAATGCAAACAAAGAAGTAGTTCTTATTGCACCAAGAAGGCAGGATGTCTATGTTTTGGATATGTCCTCACTCACTCAGAATGGAACAGGTCTCTTTGCTAAAGCCATTGAAACCCTCAACTGGATTTGGCATAAAAGACTTTCCCATCTGAACTTCAAAGACACAAACTACCTGGCCAAACAAAACAAAGTCCTTGGCTTACCATCACTAGTGTTCTCAAAAGACAAACTCTGCCCTGCCTGTGAGAAAGGTAAACACCACAGGGCGTCCTTTAAAACTAAACAAAATTCCTCTATCACCAATTGCCTGCACCTACTTCACATGGATCTATTTGGACCCATCATTCCAATAGCTATCCATCATGAGAAGTACACTCTGGGCATTTTGGATGAATACTCAAGATACACTAGGGTATATTTTCTGACCAAAAATAGTCAGGCTGTTGAAACAATCATGTCCTTCATCAGGAAGATTGAAAACCAAAATGACATCAGGGTCAAACAAATCAGGACTGATAATGGAACCGAATTCAAAAACAATGACCTTGAATGTTTCTGTGATGAGAAGGGTATCTCTCAAAACTTTACATTTCCTTACACCCCAGAACAAAATGGAGTTGCTGAAAGAAAAAAACAGAACCCTCATTGAGGCTGCTAGAACAATGCTTAATGGATCTGCTCTCTCCAAACATTTTTGGATTGAGGTAGTAAAAACAGCCTGCTATACACAAAACAGGTCCATCATTGTGAAGAGACATAGCAAAACTCCCTATGAGTTATTTAAAGTAAGGATTCCAGATATCAGCTATTTCCATGTGTTTGGATTTCCTGTGTTTATCCATAATCATAAGGATCATCTTGGAAAGTTTGATGCAAAAGCTGATGATGGGTACTTTCTAGGGTACTCCCTTGTCTCAAAAGCCTTTAGGGTATTCAACACCAGGAGACAACAGACTGAGGAAACCTTCCATGTCACTTTTGATGAGAGTACTAAAGCTGTTAGATTTTCAAATTCCACAGTGGAAGAAATTGGTATTGATAACTCATCAAGATATCCTCCTGATGAGTTTCACCCTGAAAGTAATTTATCCACACAATATCAAGCTGATGCTGATGTCTCATACTACATCAATCCACACAACCTACCTCAACCCACCATCAGTGAGTTCATAGAAACTCAACCAGTCTCCAATGAGACTACCACCACTGAACCTATGTTCAGAATACCACAACTCAAGATAACCATACTGAGGCTGCTAAATATCTCAATCTTGAAGTACCTCAGGCACCTATGTTAGACCCCACTCCATGTATACATTAGGCCTCTACAAGTTCCAATTCCTATCCAAGACCTCTGGATAGCTGGACCAAGTCCAAATTAATCGAACTTGTTAACATCATAGGTGAACCCTCTGAAGGCATGCTTACAAGGAGCATGGCTGCCAAACTCAAGGCGGCTTCAGCTAATGTATGTCTCTATGTTGATTTTCTCACTGAAATAGAGCCTAAAAATGTTAAAGAAGCCTTTAAATATGAGAGTTGGGTTCAAGCCATGAGAAATGAGTTAGAACAATTTGATAGAAATGATGTCATGACCTTAGTTGAATGTCCTCGGGGAGTGTTTATCATTGGAATGAAATGGGTCTTCAAAATTAAAATGGATGAGTCAGGAACAGTAGTAAAAAACAAGGCAAGACTTGTTGCAAAAGGATATAATCAACAAGAAGGTATTGACTATGAGGACACCTTTGCACCTATTGCTAGAATGGAAGCCATCAGGATCTTCCTTGCATATGCAACATACATGAACTTTAAAGTCTAACAAATGGATGTAAAAAGTTCATTACTAAATGGTACCATTAAAGAAGATGTATATGTGCAACAACCACCTGGCTTTGAAAGTAGTGAATTTCCCAACCATGTCTACAAGCTTAACAAAGCCCTTTATGGACTAAAACAAGCTCCCAGGGCATAGTATGAAACTCTTTCAGCCTTCCTAATACAAAACAAGTTTGTCAGAGGTAAAATTGACAATACACTGTTCACCTATAGGACAAAAGAGGATGTGATTTTAGTCCAAGTGTGTGTGGATGACATCATATTTGGCTCAACAAGCTACAAACTTTGTAAGCAGTTTGAAAAACTGATGACAAAGAAGTTCGAAATGAGTATGATGGGAGAACTCACTTATTTTCTTGGACTACAAATCAAACAAACTGAGAAAGGAATTTCCATCAGTCAAGAAAAGTATACTAGGAACCTACTCAAAAAGTATGACCTTGATGACTGTGCCTCAGTGAAAACTCCAATGGTACCTCGTAACAATCTAGGACCTGACATTGCTGGAAAATCAGTTAATCCTACTCTATACAGAGGGATGACTGGGTCACTAATGTATCTTCTTGCCTCAAGGCCTGATATTCATTTCTTAGTGTGCTTGTGTGCAAGATACCAGTCTGATCCAAAAGAATCTCATCTCACTGCTGTCAAAAGTATACTGAGATATCTTAAGGGCACTTCCAGTCTTGGACTCTACTATCCTAAATGTTTAGGGTTTGATCTCAAATGATACTCAGACTCTGATTATTCAGGATGCAACATGGATAGAAAGAGTACTTCAGGCTCCTGCCAATTTCTTGGAGGAAAGTTAGTCTGTTGGAGTGTTAAAAAGCAACAATCTGTTGCAATGTCCTCAGCAGAAGCTGAATATGTTGCTACTGTAGGTTGTTGTGCAAATGTACTATGGATGAAAAGTCAGCATAGTGACTATGGTATTCATTACGAAATGGTACCCATCTTTTGTGATAACACAAGTGCTATTGCCATTTCAAACAACCCTGTGCTTCATAAAAGCACAAAACACATTGATATCAGATATCATTTTATCAGGGATCAAATCATGAAAGGTGATATTGAATTACACTTCATTCCAACTGAGTATCAGCTAGCTGATATCTTCACAAAACCCTTGGATGAACGTACTTTCACCAGGCTGAAAGCAGAACTAGGCATGCTAGATATTGATAATCAGATCACTGATTGAGATATCTTACATGGTGTACATTCTTATCCCCTGATAATCAACCTTCCTTAGTGAAACCCTTCAACATCACCAAAATCATTCGTAGGGAGCTTCTCACTTTGAGATTTTAACTCACTGATCTCCCTACCTAAAACAATTCACACTGAATGAATTCTCATTCAGGGGGCTCAGGACATTATACTAATGCAATTCAATGCATAACTAAATGCTTCAAGTATATAGTTAGTAAATGTCCTAGGTTGGTAACTGAAATTTCTATTTAATATAGGAATATATGTCTCTGCCTTACTGGCATCCACACCTTGAGCCCCCACTTACACATCAACATCCCACTAGACATTTAATGTCTTCCCTCACAAATAATATCCCTTGATATTTTTGTGACATCATGTCTGCAAAAGTGCATTTTGTGCAGGCTCTTTGCACTGTTTACCTCGACAGTTGCAAAAAACTTGGGTATGTGGAGTGGTGGCATTTAATGCGGATCCCAAAACGGTTATTCAATTTGATTTTTAAAATTTCTGACCAATGGTATTCCTCACCCTCTATAAATACCCCTTTCCAAACTCACAAAACACACACACAAAAATTTCTTAAAGAAACACTGCAAAAATTTCTCCATTGCAAAGTTGTGTGTAATTTTTCAAAACAAAATAACAAAAACTTTTGAAAACTTCTTTTCTTGGTCAAGACTCTTTACAACAAGAAATCCTTAACTTGTGGATCATCTGGTGTGTGATATTCTGCCATTAAAATTTAAAAAAAAAATGACTTAAAAATGACAGAAGACCAAGGAATCAGGCTTGCACCTCAATGGACAAGAATGACTCTGGCTGATGTGCAATTCAAAACAAACAATGTTGTAGGCAATTTTAACCACCTAACCAATGTCCCTGCCTACAAGGAAATAATAAAGTTTTTGTTTAATTGTCCTTTGAAAACCGCCTTCACCTCAACACCCTACTTTCAGTATCATCACCTCCTCAGGGAGTTCTGGTGTACTGGTTAGGCCCATGACCCGACACCCAGTGATGATGAGAATGAACTCAGGCCCCTCAAGGAATTTCTCATCAGCTTCTCTGTTTTAAATGGGAAAAGAAAATTTGTCCTGGATTTCAAAACTTTTTGCTCAGCAACAGGACTTGATTATAACAATGGAAAATATGTTGCACACCCTGACCCAAATAATGTTAAATCAGGTTAGAGAAAATTGCTTTGGATCCAAAATATTTGGACAAGTCCCCTGTCACCAAGGGCTCTTTTCCCATGGCTTGGAAGATCCTGTTCACTTTTGTGATTCAGGTTCTCGGTGGGAACCATTCTTCCACTGAGCAGATTAACTCTGTTCAGATGATGATGGCTTATTGCCTAATGAACGGGGTCACTGTCGACATTGGAGAGATCATTTATGGTGATCTTGTAACCAAGCTATTGAATAAAACTAGGTTACACGATGTGTCGTATCCTAGGTTTATCTCATGTGCTCTTCAAAGGTTACTGGGTTGTGACTACACTCAGGATGAACACTTAAGTTCTTTACCAACCATCTTGAGTTCTTCAAATTTTTCAAAAGACCCATCCTCAGTCTCCAACATAGAATTGACGGCCCATATGGTTGCCATAAACAACCGGAGGGACTCAGTGTACGCACCTTCCCCTCCTAAGAGGACAGGGAAGTCTCAGACTGTGCCAAAGACCAAACCAAAGGCACAGGGCCCTGAGGCTTCAGGGACACAGGATTCTAAGCCAAAAAGATGACCTAAGCCTAAAACAGTCACCCATGACCATGCTCCACCACCCCCAGGGACAATGAAGGCCACTTACAAATCACAGTCACTGTCCTTGGTCCACATGACTGCTCCCAAAGATCCAGAGGGAAACATACAACCCGCTGGTAGGGGAGCGCCTTCCACCTTTCCCACTAACATCTCTTGTACATCACAACCAGAGTCTCACGGAGTGGCAGCCGCTATATCTCCGACAGGCCAGCACCAACCTGTTGGAACGGGGGGCCTCAACATTTCACTGATTTCTAATGATGACACTGAAGCACACCCGTCAGTGTCTGTAGGAGTCATAGGGGACAAAGACTCAGAGGGATTAAAACCACCCGCTGATATGGAACCTACACCCCCTCACGGAGTTGCCCAATCTTCACAAACTGACTCTAGTCACCAAACGGACAAAACCCAGTCTGTTGGATTAAAGGGGTCAGGGAGTGACCAAAACCAAGGCAAGTCTTCTTTTGAAGAGGAGCTGGCTAACCTGTTCTTTCCAATTGATTCGATGGCTACCTTTCAGGCTGTTCTTGACTCTGATGATGATGATGATGATAGCAAGGTCAGTGAGGAAGAGTTCTATGAAGCTGGTGATGATATGGAGACTGAGGCAACAACAACTGACCAATCTCCTCAATCTCCCGTTGCTCCTCCAGAAGATAATGTACCAGAATCTTCCTCTCCTCAGAAATTGGCTAAGTATGATTACTCCAGGCCCCTTACAGAAAGAAAGCTGATGAAATTCCTGAAAAAGGCCTGTAAAGTCATCTACAATGATATCACTGACGATGTGTTTGACATGCACACTGAGCAGGCTGTTCGCTACTTCAACCTTAGAGACTTAGTTGAAGCCTTTCATGACAACACTTTGGAACAGCAGGCTGATGTTGCATTCAACCTGACTTCTCTTAATGGGTACCTCACCAAGATCAATGAATCGCTCAGCCATATCAACAAGAGCGTTTCTACCATTCAAGAGTCTGTCAAAGATGACCCAGAACTCAACAGGAAGATACTTAAGGCTGCTTAGACATACCAACAGAATTCTACTCAATTAACTGAGCTGGTAGATTTGCAAAAGTCTGCCAATCTTCAGGGTCTCCAATCTTCAGTGACATCCATCTGTTCATCACTCAGTCTCATGGAGAAAAACATGGATGCTTGGGCTAAGTCTTCAAACTCCTTGGCCTGGAATCTTGGGCCAAGGATGTCTGCCATCGAATAATCTCAGGCTTCCCTGTATGCCAAAGTGTCTGCAATTCAGAAGGACACTGCTGACATCTAGAACATGCTCTCAAAACTTTACCAGGCCTTTAAAGGTCCTTCAGTGGTACCACCAACTCTTGCCCTCACTGATGATGCGGCAACATTTGAGGGGGAGAGATCCATTGAAGTTCCACCTACAGGAGTCCCTGAAACCTCCAACAGTCAATCTTCCTCTTAGGCTGTGGGGGAGCGCATAGTTGAAGCCACTCCAATCTCATCTTTCCAGTCTCCTGAAACAACCACTCAACCATCAAACTAGGCGGATAAGGGCAAAGGCATTCTCACTATTGTGTCTGAACCTACAACAACATTGGTTGCTGCTTCTTCAGTCATTAGACCGGGCCCTGATGCACCTGTCAGGATTCCTTTTCAGATGAATAGTGTTACATATATGATGACTGAAGATGAAATCCAAGCTCACATAGATAAAGTGAAAGACTAAGGAAAGTAGCCTTGGAGGAACAAACAAGCAAGGCTACTCTCATTGAGGTGGTTAATGAGGAAGCCACAACTATTGGACTGAAGCCTCAGGACCTTGCACATAGATAAGGAGGTGAAAAGTTTAAACGGCCTCAGGATGATGCCCTGATGGAACTGAAAGAAAAAAGGGATGCCAGACTGAAGAAAGTTGCTACAGTCATGCAACAAAACATTGAAAAGTACATCTGGATCATGACACAGAGACTGAACCCTGAAACTATCACTGATGTCAAGATTCACCAGAACTCAAAACCTGCTGTTCTTAGTGTCTACAAAGGTCAGGACAAATGACACTTTGAAGTTCATGATCCTTTCAGATTTGCTGACTTTGGGATCACTGAGCTTGATGAGCTAGGTCCGATTATTGCAGAGAAGAACAATGTCGTTGTCAAGAACATACTGAAATCCCTCAGAATCAGGTATGATCTGTTGGCCAAAAAGCGTGAGGAACTTGGGATCCCTTCATTGCTACCAGCATCAGTACCTGCTATTCAGGCTCCTCCTACTCAGTCTTCTAAGAGGAAAAGAAAGAAGATAGAGACTGAACCAGAAGTTAGTGCTCCAGGTCTAAACTGCAACAGAGCCTTCCCTGAAAGAGTTACATTTGTGAACAACTTAGTCATTGAGCAACCTAAGAGAGGCCTCTTCTTCATAGATGAGTATGGAGATCCAGCCTTCCAAAGATGGGCTGACATTGATCATTTTGGAGTCAAGGCAATGGCAGGATACTTTTTCATGGCCAATCCCATCAAGAATGAGGCTAATGCAAGATTCTGTCATGACCTTAAGAACAAAATCAAAGGGCATCCTGATAAACACCTACTAACTTCAAAGAAAGCCAAACTTGAAGCTATGGGTCTAAAGTTCTAAAGCCTGAGCATGTCTGCAACAACAACAACTTTTATTTACTTTGTATTGTTTATGATTGTAATGATTATGAATAATATTGATGTTTTGTTTAACATTCAGTGTCCTAAACTATACGTAATGACTCTAGTTGTAGAGATAATACCTTTGCTATCTCTTACTGAACCTTGAAACATTCAGGCTATTTGTATATCCAAATAGGTGGAGACTGTTGGGTTTTTTAAAACTCAAACTCCTTAATCTAGGATTTGAACATAAAATATCCTAAGTGTTTGATAACCGAAAACACCAAACAAGTCACTGAATACATAGTTGTTCACTATGTCATCCTCAAGATGCTCAGGGCGGATCTAAGAAGAAAGATTCACCATTCAGTGAGGTGGTTCTCAGTGAATGATACCTGAGCCAAAGAAGAAGATGATGGATAGAGTTAGGGATGACAATAACTCACTGAGGCCCCTGACTCCTCACCAAGTAAGACCACTGGATGAATAAAAATTGAAGATAAGAAGACTGAAGTAAAGGCAGGATTAGGCGGGATAAGTTTGAATGGATAAGGGAAGGTCCTTATCATGCAAAGGTCAACTTTCCCTGAATGAGTATAATACAAATACATGTGTCAACACTGAAGACCAGAAAGCATCCTTGACTTTTACTACTTATAACCATTTGTAACAAGGACAAAATACCTATGTGTTTTCTCCAATATAGGATGATGTAATCTTGTCTTGTAGTCTTTGTCCATTAGCTATGTGTTAGAATTTACCTGTGTATAAATAGAGAATAAGTGGGAGAGGTAAAGATTACGTTTGTGCACTTAATGCTTAGACATTCACAAACCAAATCTTTACTCTCTCCAAAGAACAACACAATCCCTGAGTTAGCTCAGCAGGATCTTAGTTGTCACTCAAACTTAGTTTGGGTTTAGTGGGGAGTACACAATACTTTTCATTTCAATCCCAAGTGTTGTTCCGCAAACACTTGGGTATAATTGTTTTGATTGATTTCTAATAAAGAATTAAACGTTGAAAACTTTGTGTCTTATCTTTTACGTTTATTTACTTTTGTTAATTAATCAATACTTCGCTACATCATGGAACTTGGTTAGATTAACTTTGTAGTTAACCATAACCAAGTAAAAGGGTCCAACATCTGCTTTCACTCCATTGCAATGTGCAATTCCCGGCCTAAACAAAGAAAATAATGTACGCACACAACATAGGAAATGCGGGGAAATATACTTTTACCAAAAGCAGCTAACCATGGACTTAAATCTACAGGGTAGGCTAAGGTATAAAGGTGTAACAAAATATTTTTAAATTGGTGCAAGAAACGAAAGGAATGGCTCTAAGGGTTTTTCTATGGGTATTCTACTTTAAAATGAGAGTAAAAAAAAGGTTTATACGGGGGTTAACTAACCAGTGTAGCTAGTTAATAACACATAACATGTAAAGGTTTTTGGGTGTAATTCTAGAAATTTACCAATTTATACAAGTCGCTCAAATTATATCAATAATACTAATTATGGTGGTCTCGAATAGTATACAAGCCAAGTTCTAAAGTTTGCTAGAAGTCACTGGCACCCTCATATATTTGTGGAATTTGGGTAAAATATTGGGAAACGAATAAGGCTAAATTCTCAAAATATGGAAATAAGGGTTATGTGTATTGTAATACCTCAAATTTTAAAACAAGCAAAAAAGACCAAACTGCCCCTAAGTTTAGGAATTTTTATTAATATTTAAATAAATATCAAATAAACTCTAGAAATTGAGAATTTTGCAACAAATGATTACAATAAATTATGTATAAATAATATTTGTATATTTTTGTAAAAGTAAAGTAATTTTTATTATATAATTAAATAGATTCAATGTATATATATATATATATATATATATATATATATATATATATATATATATATATATATATATATATATATATATATATATATATATATATATATTAAGAAATAAATCCCAAATCAATTAGGAAACTTGTATAAATCTTTTATACGGAACTTATCTTTATATATACAGCTAAGATAACTATTAAATCTATCACATATATAAACAAACACATTTCATTTTTTTTAACCTTAAACCGACTATTAAAATTAAGTCGACACTCCAAAATATCCTACAATCGATGCAAGTGTTCCACAGCTTCCAAAGTATTTTTCCTGGTCTCTAACAAGTTCAAAGAAGTTTAGAAAAATAGTGGTTTCAATTGTGGATGGTCGAATCAAGCTAGGAGTTTGTTTATGTTGGTTTTATTCAAGCGAGAAGAAAGAATTTATTCTGCTCAATCCATACGTTCTAAAATCATTCTGGTATTTTTCTATAACTATTTATATCATATATAATCTGTAGAAAATAGTAGAATAAATTCATGCAAGCTAATATGATCGTACAAAATTATATAAGATATTGAACCCTAAATAGAATTAAAATTATGAAACAGCCATGCGAATTTTTTAGGTTTGGTTTATATTTTTCTCAGGTATTATAAATATCATATAACATCAAAAAAATAAGTTTCATAATTTTCGAGACTTAGAAACCATGTTTAGGAATTATTTTATAATCGGTTTATTTAAATAAAAATAAAATAAAAGAATATAAAAGAAATGAAATGGAATTAGGGTTAGGGTTAGGGTTTTTGATATGGAACCTGGTCATTAATGGTGATTTAAGGTTGTAATAAATGTTGGTAATGATTAGGTAATTTCGGGTTAGGGTTTGTTGGATTTTGTTATTACATTATTTGTAATTAAAAGAAAAAGGGTGTGTTTTGTAATTCTATAAACATGTGGGTTACTTTTGTAAGATGTATTTGATCAGGGGTGACTTTGTAAAAATATATAAATAAATCCAAATTGAATTAATTAAAAATAGAGAGACCATTTTGTAAATTATGAAAACTAGAGGGTTAATTTAAATATAGATTATTTGAGGGACGAAAGGTGTAAGTTTGGTAATTAAAAGGATTTATTTGTAATTTCTAACTTTAAAAGGTATAAATTGTATTTATTTTAATTAAAGGTTAAACTTGTAAATTATGAAAGTTAAGGGCTGTTTTGTACATATATTAAATGGAAGGGTAACATGTGTATTTTCTGATAATTAAAGGGTATATGTGCTAATATGAAAACTATAAGGATTAAATTGTAATTTAATTAAGTAAAAGGTTTAATTTATAACACTAACAAAAGTAAAGGGTTGGAATTGTAAATATGGAAAACATATGTATTATTTGTATAAAATATGGAAAATGTAATATTTACACTTAGGACCTTAACTTTGGAATAATTATATATATAACCCTAATTTGTGGAAAGTTGACATTTTAAACCCTAAACTATCATAATTTGGTTCTAATAAACCCTAATTCCATAATAATGATTCATTTAAAGATTTAACCTATTTTTCATGTGAAAAGTTATGAAATATGGAAAGTTATTAAAAATAGAAAGTTGATTGAAGGAGAAATTTAATTTAAGATGAATTTATTAATAATAAAACATTATGTGTAGATTTCTGAAAAAGGGTATTACTTCCTTATTTGATCTGTTCACTTCTGTCAGCTTTGCTTTTAAGGTACGGATATTCTGACCTTACTCTTAAGGTTTCCTTCGTGATTACAACTTCTGTTATGAACTTTCTGTTTTGAACCTTCTTCTTTAAACCTTTGCTATGAACGTTTTATTTTTGAACCTTTGATATGAAAACTTTGTTATTGAACTTTCTAATATGAAAATTATATTTTGAACACTTAAATATGAACCATTTGATTACATGGGTTTCACTAGGCATGGGGGTTCCATGTCCGTGTCAGAAATGCACCTCTGACATGACTCTAGGGCAGTAGAGTGATGTTCTGCCACGTCCCTGGGTTTGGCTGCATATATTTATCGGTTGGGAAAGGGCGTATGGATGCATCCTAGATCTGTTTTTGTTTCTGATATGATATGGTATGATATGCTATGATATGATATGATTTGTCTGGTGATTGTGGTCGTGTGCGCAATACACGTCCTTCACAAATTTTGGGAGCTAGCTACTCCATTATGTTGCCTTATATGTGATTATGATTATGATTAGTTATTTGTTTCTGAGCTTATGGTATGATTATGGTTCTGACTCTGTTCGTACAGGTAACTGTATGAATTCCTGACCTAACCTACACATTTTATTTCCTTATTAACTGTTATAGCTAAAAATGTTTTTCCCTAAAATATACCATTCATATTTCAGAAATTTATTCAGTTTATTATCGTTATATCTGTTCACTGGGCTTTTTTAGCTCAACTGCATTTTTCTTTCACCGCGGTAGGTATTCAAGTTAGCTTTTGGGATAGCTATCTGGGATTGAGAGTAGAGTTGAATGGAAGATTTTGACCAGTCTTTTAAAGTAAGTTATTTATTTAAGACTTCCGCTTTTGATCTGTTCTGTTTGTTCTGATGTAACACCATATTATTGTGACATTTTTACCCTTGTCGGGTTGGGGTGTTACAATTATGGTATCAGAGCCAGGTTAGATCGGTTGATTAATAATCCGTAGAGCTTAGGCTGTGACCTGTGAGTATTAGGGCCTAAAGTTTTGCACCGTAGAAAATATGAAACAATTTTTGGGGATTTGTTTTAGGATTTCCTTATATGAAACTTAAGTTATGATTGGTGAGGATTGGGTAGACTAGGATATCTGCTTAAGTAGAATTGCTTCCGCATCACTTTGATTTATGCTTCTGTCTTTAGTCAAGCCAATAAGATCATTTTTTTCCGAGGTTAGAAAGTTATGCACGACCTAAAGTTTAGTAACCTAGTAAGTTTAGAATGACTTGAGAATTACATGATTAAGCCTCATATCATTTAAGTTTCATTTTCTGATTCTGACTTCCATCTCTGATAATTAGTTTGACCAATTGGAAGATTATAACAACCCTAAGTATTTGATATATTTTGAGAATTCTTTTGCTTATGTTGGGTATATTAAGTTTTGACACTAGTTGATGTTCCCTGAACCTTTTCTATTTTGATAAGAGATCTAAAGTTTATTAGTCATGAATATAGTAAATTGTAAATTTTATTTTGATAATGAAACTGTGTTTGCTAAGATTTCTTTGAAGGTTATAATTCTGATAATAGTCTAGGTATGGATTGATTTCCCTAAGTTATTTCCATTAATAATGATTAGGATATCACATCATAATGAGGAAGATTGATAATCGTGTGATTAAATCTTTAGAATATTAAGTTTTCTTTGGAAGTTTAGTATTATGACAATTCTGTGTATGTTCGCTAAGTTTATGGTTATGAACATTTTGGTGAATTTGGAAGTAATGGTACTCTATTAAGATGGATTTATTAGATTTTGGTTATTTCTGATACGTTTCGTTTTCCGTTCGACTTCATTGATGATGTTTGATTCTGCTAAATCCTAGGAAGAAAAGAAGAATTGTCAGGTTGCTATTAGGTTGTTTTATTCATGACTTGAGATAAAGTATGGTCGCCATGAAGATATATTTATATAATGCAAATATTATGACGCATGGCCAACGTGATAATATTTCCATCATATAAAGTACTTTCATTGTGAGCATATGATATCTTGGGAAGTGATTGAGAAGCATTAGATTTTTGCTAGTTGAATTATCCGCGATAAGTGACATTTTAGGATTTATTCAATTCGACTATATTCTGTTTTCATCGGTAGATATCTGAATAAGTTTGAATTCTCTGCGTACGTTTGTTGATCGTTGTTCATCCGTTAAATTTAAAAGTCATTATAGAGTTTCCTATCGTCTGAATTTCCGCACTTAATCTGTTTTCTGATATTGGTTATCTGTTGCAAGTATGCATCCGGTGAATTGATTTATGATCTGATTTGAATAAGATATGAAGTTATGAGAATCTGATAAGGAGATTTGTATGTCCGTTTGAAATCTGTTAGAAAAGTAATTCTGAATTGAGGCTATTTCTGTAACTGAAAGATTCTGTGTTCATTCCGTTCTGGCAATTTCTGCAATCTGATTCGTTTCTGTCTATTCTTCTTATTCAATTTCTGAGGATGGAAATTTCTTTTTAGAGGGGAAGAAGTTGTAGTACCTCAAATTTTGAAACAAGTAAAAAACACCAAAACGCCCCTAAATTTAGGAATTTGTATTAATATTTAAATAAATATCAAATAAACTCTAGAAATTGAGAATTTTGCAACAAATGATTACAATAAATTATGTATAAATAATATTTGTATATTTTTGTAAAAGTAAGATAATTTTTATTATATAATTAAATAAATTCGATATATATATATATATATATATATATATATATATATATATATATATATATATATATATATATATATATATATATATATATAATGTATGTATTTGTATTAAGAAATAAATCCCAAATCAATTAGGAAACTTGTATAAATCTTTTATATGGAACTTAACTTTATATATACAGCTAAGATAACTATTAAATCTGTCACATATGTATACAAACACGTTTTATATATTTTTAACCTTAAACCGACTTTTAAAATTAAGTCGACACTTCAAAATATCCTACAATCGATCCAAGTTTTCCACAGCTTCCAAAGTATTTTTCCTGGTCTCTAACAAGTTCAAAGAAGTTTAGAAAAATAGTGGTTTCAATTGTGAATGATCGAATCAAGCTAGGAGTTTGTTTATGTCGGTTTTATTCAAGCGAGAAGGAAGAATTTATTCTGCTCAATCCATACGTTCTAAAATCATTCTGGTAATTTTTTGTAACTATTTATATCATATATGATCTGTAGAAAATAGTAGAATAAAGTCATGCAAGATAATATGATCATACAAAATTATATAAGATATTGAACCCTAAATCGAATTAAAATTATGAAACAGCCATGCCAATTTTTGAGGTTTGGTTTATATTTTTTTCAGGTCTTATAAACATCATTTAACATCATAAAAATAAGTTTCATAATTTTTGAGACATAGAAACCATGTTTGGGAATTATTTTATAATCGGTTTATTTAAATAAAAAGAAAATAAAAGAAAAGAAATAGAATTAGGGTTAGGGTTAGTGTTTTTGATATGGAATCTGGTCATTAATGGTGATTTAAGGTTGTAATAAATGTTGGTAATGATTGGGTAATTTAGGGTTAGGGTTTGGTGGATTTTGGTATTAAATTACTTGTAATTAAAAGTAAAAGGGTGTGTTTTGTAATTTTATAAACATGTGGGTTATTTTTGAAAGATGTATTTGATCAGGGGTGACTTTGGAAAAATATATTATGAGGGTGTTATGTGTTAAATTTGTAACTAAAAGGTTTTAATTGTAAATTATGTAATTATATATATATATATATATATATATATATATATATATATATATATATATATATATATATATATATATATATATATATATATATATATCCAAATTGAATTAATTAAAAATAGAGGGACCATTTTGTAAATTATGAAAACCAGAGGGTTAATTTGAATATAGATTATTTGAGGGACTAAAGGTGTAAGTTTGGTAATTAAAAGGATTTATTTGTAATTTCTATAGTTAAAAGGTGTCAATTATATTTATTTTAATTAAAGGTTAAACTTGTAAATTATGAAAGTTAAGGGCTGTTTTGTACATATATTAAATGGAAGGGTAACATGTGTAATTTCTGATAATTAAAGAGTATATGTGCTAATATGAAAACTATAAGGATTAAATTGTAATTTAATTAAGTAAAAGGTTTAATTCATAACATTAACAAAAGTAAAGGGTTGGAATTGTAAATATGGAAAACATATGTGTTATTTGTATAAAATATAGAAAATGTAATATTTACACTTAGGACCTTAACTTTGGAATAATTATATATATATAACCCTAATTTGTGGAAAGTTGACATTTTAAACCCTAAACTATCATAATTTGTTTCAAATAAACCCTAATTCCATAATAATGATTCATTTAAAGACTTAACCTATTGTTCGTGTGAAAAGCTATGTAATATGGAAAGTTATTAAAAATGGAAAGTTGATTGAAGGAGAAATTTAATTTAAGATGAATTTATTAACAATAAAACATTATGTGTAGATTTCTAAAGAAGGGTATTACTTCCTCATTTGATCTGTTCACTTCTGTCAACTTTGCTTTTGAGGTACGAATATTCTGACCTTACTCTTAAGGTTTCCTTCGTGATTACAACTTCTGTTATGAACTTTCTGTTTTGAACCTTCTTATTTAAACCTTTGCTATGAACCTTTTATTTTTGAACCTTTGATATAAAAACTTTGTTATTGAACTTTCTGATATGAAAATTATGTTTTGAAACCTTAAATATGAACCATTTGATTACATGGGTTTCACTAGGCATGGGGGTTCCATGTCCGTGTCAGAGATGCACCTCTGACATGACTCTAGGGCAGTAGAGTGATGTTCTGCCACGTCCCTGGGTTTGGTTGCATATATTTGTCAGCTGGGAAGGGGCGTATGGATGCATCCTAGATCTATTTCTGTTTCTGATATGATATGCTATGATATGATATGATATGATTGGATTTGTCTGGTGATTGTGGCCGTGTGTGCAATACACGTCCTTCACAAATTCTGGGAGCTAGCTACTCCATTATGTTTCCTGTTTGCATTTAAAATATGTATTATGAAGTGATGGTCATTCTCATGTTGTAACTTTGTGTCGTTTGTTAAGATTAGTAATAGTTTAGTCATTGGGCTTTGGACTTGGCAAGCTAATATGTTATTAGTTATGTTTCATAAGCCTTTATATAATTCATGTAAACCAAGTCCAAGCCCAAGTCCATTAGAGAGCCCATGAGGCCTTTCTCTTTAACTATAAAAGGCACCTTACCTCTCATTTGTAAGGTGTGCTTGTGTGTGTATTGTGTGTGTTTTTTAATAAAAGTTCTCTTCATCTTTATACTCTTTTTCATATAATCTAACGCCACACTTTATTCATATCAAGTCACCATCTTTACTTCATCTAGTGTTATATTTGTGATAAAGCTGATATATCTAAGGTCCTACAAGTGGTATCAATCGCCTAACAATGATTTAGGAGTGTTTTTATCAAGTTTTTTGTTAAAAAGTTACACTTTTCATTCATTTTGTGTACTTTTTCTTCAAAAAGTTTTGATTTTTACAAGTTTTGGTGTTAAAATTGTTGTTTTTATTGAAGCTTTAGTGATTCTAAGTGTTTTGGGAAAGATTTGATCGTTTGAAACAAGTGGAAAAAGACTTTTTGGTTGAAAAAATCAAATTTTTGAAGTTTTCTGGTCACCTTACGCGTAACTTGGGTGAATAGTACAAGAAACAGCTGTCTACAGTACTTCCTACGCATAACTTGTGGTCAAAACCCTTTTCCTACGCGTAACTCTGGTCAAAACCCTCTTCTTACGCATAACTTTGGTTTTCTACGCGTTAGATTGAGATCCTACGCTTAACATTGGTTTTCTACGCACAAGTTGAGATTATATGCATAAGATCTTACGCCTAATATTGTTTACGAGTAAGTTTCAGAATTCTACGCATAACTTCATCAAAGGTCTTCTCTTCGTGCTACGGTGACTCAGTACTTCCCTGACTTGGATAAGTTTGTGGAATACTTCGACACGGGATATCTTTCAAGCTTGGATAAGTTTGAGAGATCAATTTGGTTGAAAAAACCTTACGCGTAACATTCTTACGCATAAACTCTAAGTTTACGCGTAACATCAAAGTCTACGCATAAACAATATTGTTTACGCATAACTTAGATCTTACGCATAACTTAAAGGTTACGCATAACATCTTACGCGTAAGATTATTCAAAGTTTACGCGTAAGATTCAAGGTTTACGCGTAAGTTTTTGACTTTTGACTACAAAACTTCAAACGGCCATAACTTTTGAACCGTAACTCCGTTTTCGACGAATCAGCTGTCAAAATGACCGTGAGACCGAGAAGAAGGACACGTTGAATCATCTAAAGATCATTCAAGCCAAGCTTCGAGGCCCAAATCCACTCCGAACGGAAGTTATTGAGGTTTTAAGGTTTCAGATCAAATTTTTCACCATAAAAACTTGCATCAACTTACACTAAACACAACTCCTACTTCGTTGAATCGATCCAAGAATCAACTTTATCAATCTACACTTCATCAATGGCAACTCAGCAAGACATTCATGCAGCCGGTTCGGAAAACCAACCTCCAATGCTTGAAAAAGGTGGATATCTCCCATGGACAAGTCGCATGCTTCGTTACATCAAAACAAAGCCTGATGGTAAATTAATGATCAACTCCATTACAAATAGTCCATTCAAGCCAAGACAAGTTCAAATTGAAGGTAATCCAAATACAACACCTCCTACTCAACCATTCGTGCGTGAACAAACAGAAGCAGATTACACAGAGGAAGACAAGAAGCAGATCGCCGCGGATGATATGGCAATGCATTTAATCCAACTTGGATTACCACGGGAGATCTTTGCTGCAGTCGACAGCTGTGAAACTGCTTATGCTATGTGGGAACGTGTTAGAAGGATATGTCATGGAACAGAGATTGGACAACAGGACGTTGAGAACAAACTTCTTACTGAATGGGAGAATTTCACATCCACTAAAGGTGAACAGATTGAATCATACTACACAAGGTTTTGCACTTTGATGAATGAGTTAATCAGAAACAAGTTGACACCTCGAACAATTGCAACAAACATCAAATTCATCAATAACCTTCCAGAAGAATGGGGTCGTTATGTTACAATTGTCAATCAAACAAAGGACTTACATAAGGTGAATTATGATCAACTCTATGACTTTTTGAAGCAAAACCAAGCTGAGGCTAATGAAGTAAGGAAAGAAAGATTGGCAAAGAATCATGATCCTCTCGCATTAATTGCTACTACACCAACACCGCTACCAGTGAATACACAACAACCATCATCATCTTCCACTCACAACTACATGCAACCATCATACATTCAACAACGAACACCGGTCTACCAACAACAGTTCTACCCACAGCAACAACAACATGTTATTCCACAACAGCAATACCAACAATTCCAAGAACCAGAATTCACTGAAAATGATGAAGCTACTGCAGCATTGACCCAAGCATTTGCTTTTTTGTCAAAGGCATTCCAAGGACGCTATTCTACACCAACAAACAACAACCAAAGGATTTCATCGAACACTCGCAATAAGCAGATTGCTCAGCAGAGTTTCAATATGGGCAACGGAGGCCAAATGGTTGGAGTTTATGGGAATCAGCAAAGATATGCTACTGGAATTAACATGGGGAATCAGAATATACTGAATGCAGGGAATCAGAATGCCGCAAATCAGTATGGTCAGTATGCAGGGAATCAGTTGGGTCAGTTTGTTGGAAATCAGAGGGGTCAGAATGTTGGTAATCAGGCAATGGGTAATCAGAATAGAAATGTTGCAGCTCCAGTAGTTGGAAATTTGGGAAATGTGAATCAAGCTAATCCGGTAAAGTGTTTCAACTGTCAGGGTGTAGGTCATATGGCAAGGAACTGTCCTACTAAGCCGAACAAGAAAGACACAGCATACTTGCAGAAAGCATTACTGTTGGCACAAAAGAATGAGGCAGGGTTTTAGTTGAACGCAGAGGAGAATGATTTTATGGCTCTTATGGATGACATGGAAGATAGAGAGGATATCGATGCGAACTGCATATTCATGGCGAATCTTCAGGAAGCTAAGTATGACATGGATTCTGATACACTTCCTGTTTATGACACCAATGCACCATCTGAGGTATCAAACTTCAACACATGTCACAATAATGATATATTTGATATGTCTCCTCATGAGGAACAACATTCTGAGAAGCTAGCACCCACTTATGATACATACCTGGACACGCCAAGTAGTAGCAATACTCCTTCAGCAACTCCAGATGTGAATCATAATAGAGGCTTCGTTTCATAGCATGCTGAGAATGATGAGGAAACACATGCTTTGTTTGAATCATTATTGAATAATTGTCGTATTGAAATTGAGAATGTGAAAAAGGTCAATCGCGATGTTAAGGCCGCGAATGTTAAATTGACCGCTGAGCTTGAGAGTTACAAAGAAAACGTTAAAGCTTTTGAGTTTCATAACAAAAGATTGTCTGAATTAGAAACTGGTTATCAAAATTCCGTTTCAAGGGAAAAACAATTGCAACTCAAGTTTGATACACTTGATGTTAATTCTTTCAAGAAGATAAAAGCTTTAAACGCGGAAATTTCTGATTTACAAAACCAACTTTCTAAACAAAAAACAGCTTATACCAATCTTGAAAAAGAAAGGGATGAGTTGAAAAAGGACTTTGCAAAGAAAGAAGACAAACTTTTGGCCGAAATCGTAGAGTCAGAACACATGATTGCTCATTTAGAAGAATTAGTGGTTAAGTCGGGTCAGTCAAGTCAAACAATGAAAATGATTTCAAATCAAACTAATCCGATTTACCATACGAAACATAAAGTGTCTCTTGGTAACAACACCCCCAGTAATCTCAAGAAAGCTCAGCAAGAACAGAATGTTTTGTACAATGGTAATGTGATTTACACTAAACATGATCCTCCTGTCGTTCGGGATTCTGTGCAAACGATAGAACATGTCGAAGATAGCATTTCTAAAATGAAACAAAAGGATTTAAAACCCATTGATTACAACAAATTGAACAAACTTTCGGGAATTACTTTTGTTCCACAAAAAGAACCATCTGTGTTTTCCATAAAACGACCATTCTCAAAAATGTTTTCTAAGAAAATAATTGTTTCCAAATCTCTTTCAAAAATGGAACAAATTTCTTCTAACAACACTTTTAATTCAAGTGAGGCTAGAGAAATTTTGGATGACGTTAAAAAGAGAATTCAAGAACTTCAAAATATTGTTGCTTCCAAAACTACAATCGATATTAACAACTGGCATTCCAGTTTTCATATTGAGCAGAAAAAAGTTTTTGAAAACGAAATTACTATCCCACTGAATAACATCTGTGCGAGGGTAATCCATTTTGAAAAAGCTTTCTTAAAAGAAACGGCCGACTTTGTCAAGGACCACAAATCCCTGGTAAACGAAGCTAATGAAACTCGTGAAAACATGAATGTTTTGGAAAACCTAAATGATTCTCTCTTCGAAGCTGTTATGACCACTGACATTATGTCCATCATTTTACAAACATACTCTGTTCAAGACGATGAAAGATTGAGAGCTGAGACCTCCAAAATTGTCTCCAAATATGAAAATGCTCTTATAAAGCTTGAAAAAGAAAATGTGTCATGTTTTAAACAACTTGATCGAAAAAAGGAAGAATGCAAGTATGACAAACTGTCGTATGAGCGTGCTTTCAAGAACATGAAAGAGCAAAATGATCTTTTGAGGGCTCAGCTTGAAAGTCAAAAAAGGAAGGGTGAGGAAACTAAGTTTGCAAAACCATCGACTTCGGAGAAACCAAATGTTCCAAATATGGTTCAAAAACCAAAAATGTCTATTTCACGGTTTGCTCCAAAAGTCGATGAGAAAAAGGATTTGACAAAACCAGTCACTCCAACACCCTTGCCCAAGAAAATTGAAAATGAAAAGATTGTTGATAAAGGAAAAGCGGTTGTCGAAATACCAAAAGTTCTAGCACCTGGCCTTTTTAGGATTAGTCCCACTAATGCGTCTGCCTCCACTTCTAAGACAAATGCGTGCAAAAAGGATAATTCTAAAGAGTCTAGTGATGCTAAAAAGGACAACAACATAAATCCTAATGTGTGTGCCTCAACTTCTACAGGTTTAGACAGCACCTCTAGGAGCAGCAGACTAAAGCCTAGGAGCAATACAAGGAACAATAGAGTCTCGCCCGCCTCTAAGAGTAGTTGCAAGAATAAAGTTGAAGAAGTAGAAGAACACCCTAGGAATTTATTGCTTTCTAATAAGAGAAATATTTCATCTGAATGTAATGTCGAGAGTACTGGTTCTAATGCATGTAATGACACTGTTTGTTTAATATGCAAGAAATGTTTAATTAATGATGTTCATGATGAATGTGTTTCTAAGAATGTGAATGTTACGCCTGAACAGAAGAGCGTTTTGAAAGGTCCTAGTGCAAAATCTAGATTTGTTGGAAACCTAATTAAAAGAATTAGGAACACCACTAATAGTCGCACACCTAGGAACTATCTTAAGCATTGTGTTTGGATTCCAACGGGTAGAGAATTTATACTCAAGGATGGCAAATTAGAAATAGTTCAAGCTAAACAAGTAGCAACTGTCTATGAGTGTGAGTTTGAATGTACCCCTAACCCCGTGGAACCAAATTCAAAAAGGTGTCCAAATACAAATTCTTCTGTTATTGGCAGGTTATCGAAATATGTCTTTGGATCGTCGACTCGGGTTGCTCCAAGCACATGACCGGGAATTTAAAGCTGCTGATCAATTTCATCTGGAAATTCATGGGAACTGTATGCTTTGGAAATGATCATGTAGCAGCTATTCTGGGTTATGGAGATCTTCGGTTTGAGAATTTTTTAATCACTCGGGTTTACTACGTCGAAGGATTGGGACACAACTTGGTTTCAGTCGGGCAGTTTTGTGATGCAGATTTAGAAGTTGCATTCAGGAGAAACACGGTTTTTATAAGAAATTTGGTTGGTGATGATCTCTTAACTGGTAATCGTGGTACAAACTTGTATGCTATCGACATCAACCAAATGGCTTCTACATCACCAATTTGTCTTATGACAAGGGCAACCGAAACTAAGTCCTGGCTGTGGCATAGACGTTTATCCCATCTCAATTTCGACACCATCAACAAGTTAGCCAAAGACAACATCGTCACCGGTCTTCTTAAGTTCAAATACACCAAGGAACACCTTTGTCCATCATGCGAACAAGGAAAAAGCAAAAGAGCATCATATAAACCCAAAACCGTACCTAGTTCGGAAGCAAGGTTACATATGTTGCACATGGACTTATGTGGCCCAATGAGAGTTGAAAGCATTAATGGGAAGAAGTATATTCTTGTTATTGTTGATGATTATTCAAGATATACTTGGGTAAAGTTTTTGAGATCAAAAGACGAAGCACCAGGCATCATCATCACCTTTCTGAAGTGTATTCAAGTTCTACTTCAAGCTCCAGTAAGGATTATAAGAACAGATAATGGCACAGAATTCACAAATCAGGAGTTAAGAACTTACCTTGAAGATGTTGGAATTACACATCAAACATCAGTTGTTAGAACTCCACAGCAGAATGGGGTAGTTGAAAGAAGAAACCGAACTCATGTGGAAGCTGCTCGCACAATGCTGATTTTTTCTAGTGCACCACTATTCTTATGGGCTGATGCTGTAGCCACTGCTTGCTTTACTCAAAACCGGTCCCTAGTACATCCAAGATTCAATAAAACCCCATATGAGCTAGTGAACAACCGTAAACCTGACATCTCTTACCTTCACGTGTTTGGCGCTTTGTACTATCCGACGAATGATAGAGAAGATCTAGGAAAGTTAAAAGCTAAGGGTGATATTGGAATCTTCATTGGATATTCAGAAATCTCGAGGGCATTCAGGGTGTATAATAGAAGAACGAAAAAGATAATGGAGACGATGAATGTGAAGTTTGACGAGATTTCACAAATGGCTTCTGAGAGATATGCTCTAGAACCCGCGCTTAATCCAATGGCTTCTAATCAAAACGGATTAGGACCCGAACCAAACCAGCAGACTTCTGGACACATCAGTTCAGGACTCGTACCTCAAGGAGCTCAGTCAACAAACACGGATAAACCTTCAGAACAAGAACTGGAAAATTTCTTTGAGTTAATGTTTGATGAATACTATGGTGGAACTTCGACAAATGCATCTCAACAACATTCCGCTGCACCCACTCAAAACCATCAACCACCACCACCATCACAAGATGCATCCACAACAATCGAAGCTGAAGCACCAACTACATCAACATCATCTACATCTACTCAAGCAACTCCAGTACTTGAAACTGAACTACCAAGAATTGATGAGCAAAACCAAAACAGTAATTTTCAAGAAGAACCTACAAATAATTCAAACGATGTTACGTTAGAAGAAGAAGAAGAAGTATTTGAAAACCCATTTGCAACAGACTCTGCTGAATCTTCTTCAAGGTTACAAGAACTATCTAACACACATTTGTTACACCTAAGGTACCCTTCTACGTTTCAATGGACAAAAGACCATCCGTTAGTACATGTTATTGGTGATCCTTCAATGCCAGTTCAGACAAGGAGACAACTTGCCACCGATCTCGAATTGTGCATTTACATTTGCTCAATAAGCACCAAACTACCAAAGAACATTCGGGAAGCAATGGCAGAAAACCCTTGGATTGAAGCGATGCAGGAGGAATTTCTTCAATACCTGTTACATGATAGTTGGGAACTTGTTGAACGACCACTTGATAAACATGTTCTTGACCTCAAGTGGTTGTGGAAGAACAAACTGGATGAGGAAATGACTGTTATTCGCAACAAAGCTCGTCTCGTGGCTAAAGGTTATCCACAAGAGGAAGGGATAGATTTCGAGGAATCATTCACGCCTGTAGCTAGACTTGAAGCTGTCCGGATTTTCTTAGCCTATGCCGCTCACAAAAACATCACAGTCTATCAGATGGATATTAAGACTGCTTTCTTGAATGGAACTCTGAAAGAAGAAGTGTATGTGAGTCAGCCAGAGGGATTCATCGACAAAGATCATCCAGACTACGTCTACAAGCTTAAGAAAGCAATTTATGGTTTAAAACAAGCTCCAAGAGTGTGGTATGACGAACTATCATCTTTCTTGCTTAAAAACAATTTCACAAAAGGAACGATTGATGACACCTTGTTTATCAAAAAGTTCAAAGATGACATTTTGATCGTTCAAATTTACGTGGACGACATTATTTTTGGATCAACCAATCCTAACCATTCAAAACATTTTGAAAATCTCATGAAAAGCAAATTTGAAATGTCCATGATGGGGGAACTAAAATTCTTTCTTGGTTTACAAATACATCAATCCCCTTGTGGTATTTTTATCAATCAAGCTAAATATACAATCGAGATTTTGAAAAAACATGGAATGGAAAACTGTGATTCTGTTGGTACACCAATGGTCACTTCACCAAAAATAGGTGCTGATTTGTTTGGAAAACCCATCGATCCGAAAAAATATCGGAGCATGATCGGTTCTCTCATGTACCTAACCGCTAGCCGACCCGATATTCAATTTTCTGTTTGTTTGTTAGCACGGTTTCAGGCAAAGCCTACCGAACTTCACCTCAAAGAGGTTAAACGGATCTTTCGGTACCTACGAAGCACCATTAACATGGGACTTTGGTATCCGAAGGATTCGGGGTTTAATCTAACAGCATTTTCAGATGCAGACCATGCTGGTGATCAAGTTACAGCAAAGAGTACATCAGGTGGAGCACAATTTTTGGGTGAAAAGCTAGTAAGCTGGTCATCAAAGAAACAGGATTGTACTGCGCTTTCAACCGCCGAAGCCGAGTATGTGTCTCTATCTGCGTGTTGTGCCCAAGTTCTTTGGATGCGGACACAGCTCACAGATTATGGCTTTACTTTTGACAGAATACCTATGTATTGTGACTCAAAAAGTGTCATAGCCATCTCGTGCAATCCCGTACATCACTCTAAGACGAAGCATATCAAAGTCCGCTACCATTTCATCAAAGAACACGTAGAAGAGGGTACTGTTGAATTATTTTTCGTTAAAACTGATTATCAACTCGCCGATCTATTTACTAAAGCCCTTCCAAAAGAAAGGTTTGACTATTTAGTTCGACGAATTGGCATGCGAAGCCTAACTCCTGAGGAGCTAGAACGTCTTCTCGAATCTTCTTGAAAAATGATTTCAAAATTGCTTCGCTGTAAATATTTTTGAAAAAAGAAAATACAAAATTTGAAAAACCATCAAAAACAAAATACAAAAATATAAAACTTTCAAAAAATACAAAAACAATATAAAATCAAAAAATCCAAAAATATTCTTCTCACGACATGTCGTTTCTAAAACATGTCGTTTCTCAAATTTTCTTCACTATGGTTTTCGTATACTTCAGTACGAAACCCGTACTTAAACGATGACTTCTGATTATTTTTCAAATCAAGGACTCGTACGTTCAATGACGAACTCTTTTTCAAAAAGTTCGAGTCTAAACAAACGAAAAAGATTTCAAGCATAAACTCGTTTTTCAACAAAATTCTTGAGCACTTTTTCAAGATTGTTCAAAAGATTTCTCAAAATCTCTCAAAATGAGTGCTCAAGATGACACCCTCAAAACCCTTAATTGATTTTAAAATGTGCTATCATTGAGGGAGAGTACAAAAACACAAAATGTTCCAAATTCATGCAGAATCTGTCTTTCTCTCCAAAAAGCTTTTTTAATCAGTTGATATCAAAAATATCATGCTATGCTATTTTTGAGGGGGAGAAGACATGATTAAATGTGATCAAAGATGTTTAAAGATTGTGGCAGAATCTCAAAAGAGCTCGACTCAGAAAGTACCAATGAATTGACGAAGCTTAAAATGTCAGTAATCGAAAAGACTTGTCCTGGACGGGTAATAATTTCAAGCTAGTCTAACTAGTGATGTAAGCGTGTCTCAAATAGGACTTGTCCTAGTAGAGTGTACCATATCGAGAAACTTTCTTTGGACTTGACCAGGAAAGGTAATAATTTCAAGCTAGTCTAACTAGTGATGTAAGCGTGTCTCGAATCGGTCATGTTCACTGAAAGTGGATCAATTCAAAAAGGTGCAAACTCCTCACACATGTGCAAATTTCTTAAAAATCCATGAGCACATGTGAAGGGGGAGTCCTTCATAAGAAACAAAAACTCTCAAAGTGTCAACAAAAATGTGTTTATATCATAAACACTTTGGGAGATTTTTCATAAATGGTTTAATGGCAATTATAGGATAGTCATGGAGTTATAAGGTGACTAAGGTTAGGAAAAACCGTCCTATGATCCGCCAGAGCCGGAGGGATCTACCCAAGGACAAATCCAATAGATTAGAATTAGAAGTCCTTAGGTATGATTGAAAAAAGGAGAAAATGAGAAAGGAGAAAGAAGGGGTTGAAGAATTAAAAAGAAAAGTTATGAAAAAGGGTGAAAAGAAATAGCCCTCCATATGTTCAACCTTAGGGCAGACACCGGGTTCAACTTATATGCTACTGGCTATTACCAAGGTGACACCGGTATTGAAGACAAGACGTCATGGACCCAGTGACGCACTGCACTAAACCTTCTTAACAACTCAAGTTCTCTTAAAAGAGCTTGTTTCATTCTCACGGGGAACCAGTGTAATCTATCGACCTGTCTCTTAGAGATGGTTGATATTGAAGCAGGAGACCTGTCACACCCCCAAAATACCTGAATGGCAGCGGAATGGAATACCTGGGGGTGACTGTCATAGCATCACAAACAAGGATATATTGAACGACCTAAAGTGTCGTTCGGAAAAATACATCGTTTGATCATTAAAACATTGAGAGTTTACAAAACTTAGGTCCCAAAAGGTATTGCCAATTTAGGTAAAATAAGTTCAACAAGATCAAACGTTCATAGGTGTAGAAAAATATAGTCAGACGCGTCGTCTCCGCGACTCCATGAAGGTCCAAATGCATGCAACATGAGCTACCTTAATAACCTGAAAATACATGCTAAAGTGTCAACACGAGGTTGGTGAGTTCATAGATTTTAGAGAACAAGCAGGTATGGTAAAACATTTGGAGAGAAGAATTTCTCAGTAAAAACATCGTAAATCCGTAATAAGGTTGATGCAAAGGCATCGTAAATCAGTAATAAGATTGATGCAAAGGCATCGTAAATCAGTAATAAGATTGATGCAAAGGCATCATAAATCGGTAATAAGATTGATGCAAAAGCATCATAAATCAGTAATAAATTAGTAACCAAGTTTATAAAAACCATCAGTATATAACTTTAATCGTATGTACAATAGCCCAAGTATAAAGTAAAGTAAAAAGTTTTTCAGTCATAAAACTACATTGTCTCTTAAGCTCATGACACCGAAGCTAGACCTTACTTGGCTCCAAATGAGTGCTTACCAGACACTCGTAATATATTAGAAATGAAATGCATTCGTTTTCCTTATGGAGCAACCCAAACACGAATGGAGGAGTCACCCTCGATAGATCTATCCACTCACTCTCGCTTGCATCTTAATTAACGGTCCATGATATTAAAGGGGACATATGTCGTGGTAATAAGGCAACTTAAGCAATGTATGGAATTTAATACTTTGGCATTGTACAAAAATAATTAAAGTAGCGTATTCTCCTCCAAAAAGTAATTCAAATCGTATAAAAATATAAAACAAGTATTTAAGCATGTATCTCCCCCAAAGAGTTTATAAAGTAATTAAACGAGTAAAAGTGGGGCTATGACTCACCTTGAAATGATAGTACAAATTGATGGAATGATCGGGACAACAAGGCGCGAACACTAGCCGCAACCTAAATGAATGAATGTGATCTAATTTAGATCATGCCGTGATGTAATGAATGCACATGCACATGATACCAATACCACTCGTAATTTGGAAATACTAGTTATTGTCAAATAAAATACTTTCCATACTTAGGAAAAATAAGTCCAATTGGAGTTATAAAAACTTGTCGTAATATATATCGTATAAAAATGTTAGCGTTATATTTCCTCGTATCGAAAACCTTAAAATAACGTCGTTAAGTCCTATAAATATTTCTTTTGGGTCATACGTATTTCATTTGTTAAGAATATAGTCCTTAGTAACATTTCTAGAAAATATACCATTTAGTGCGTAAATTATTATTTTCTAGTTGTGACTATATATATATATATAGTTTTGACGATGTTAAAACGCGTATAACTTGGTCGTTTTAAGTTCATTTTCCTCGTTCTTTATGTCCACGGATTCGTTTTAGTAAGTACTAATATATTTTTGATAACTCGGCTCTTCTAGGTTACGTTTAACGCTTCTATTTGTCCGTCGAAAATTTCCAAACAGCATGCAGTTTTTCAGGAAATAGTTTTCGTCAATTAATTTGCAAAAATCATAACTTCTTCGTTATAAGCTCGTTTTAATCCGTTCTTTCGCCTCAAGTTTTGTTTTTGAAAGTATTTTCTAAATCTTTGGTCAAAAATTACCCCTGAGTTCCTGATTTTCCCACGTTTCCAAAATAGGGACAGTAGGTATATATATATTTTCCAAAATCATTTTCCTAGTTTCAAACTTGTTCCAACTTCAACCAAACCACTTTCAATCACCACAAAACTAGTCTAATCCTACCATACACCTTCTTTGGGTGTCATGGGTTCCTAAACATCATAAACCAAGTGGATCTAACAAGGATCTAACTATAATCACCTTCTAGGCTTTCAAAGTTAAAAGTTTATAAAATAAAGTGGTATAAATAGCATATGCATGTAGATCTAGTATATATAACATATGAAACTTGTAAAAATTATGAAATGAGTTTGGTTAACTTACTTGGAAGGTTTAAGGAGTTTAGATGATGAAAAACCTACTAATCCTTGAGTTTTTATTTCAAAACTCCAACAAGGATAACTAAGTGAACAAGTTTATACTTTTGATCTTTGAAAAATTATGATCTTTGCTTCTTGGATGATCCTAGGCCGAGCACACCATGGAGAGAAAAGAGAGAAAAGTTTTACTTGAACCTTGAAAATGTTATGAGAAATGAAATGGAAATAAAGTTAATATCTTGTATTAGACAAATGTTAGGTGTACATTAATGAGTGTTGGTGAAATCTTGTCTAGGAAGCCTTGGAGGGGGGGGGGGTGGCCGGCCTCAAAAGGAGGAAAATGGGGAGAAATGTTTCTTGATTTAATTTGAGATTTAGTGTAATATTGTGTAGTATCATTTAGCTTTAGGTTTAATCGGGTACCGGGTTTGTTAGAAATAAATTTTATCGAAGTTATTCGGGACATAATAAAGTCGTAAAAATTGTAAAAATATGTCGGGTACAAGTACGGAGAGTTTGGGTGATTATTGTTTAGTTTCTACGAAAACCGTCGTAATTAAATTAGACGTACGATGTTAATTAATTAAATTTCCAAAATACCGGTTAATTGAATTTCATAATACTTATGACATTGTAATAAGTCTAAAAATATATCGAGATTAATGTAGGGAGTGTCGGACGTGTTAGTCACATTATTGATCGTTTGTTAACGTTCATATAGAAATAATTATACATAAAAGTTAATTATACCAAAAGTATTAATTTAATTATCCTACGAGTGGAATATTATGTAAGTGACATAATGATGATACGTAGACTACTTCTAGTCTGTATGAGATGTCCCAAATGATAATGCATAAATTCGCTCTTGAACCAATACGGTTACGCGAATTTTGAATACCCGTAAACTAAGTTTACAATGAAATGAGTAATACACATGAATAGTGGTTATTTCTTCCGGAAATGAATAGTGTCAAGTGAATAGTAAAATTTCTGAACGCTTCTCAGAATGTCGAATTGACCTCGAAAACGATGAATAGTGATCGATGAATAGTAAATGATGAATAGTAACTTGTGAATAGTAAATGATGAATAGTAGATTGTCGAAGTTTGGAAAATGACCGGAAATTACGAGTTGTGACAGTCTTCCCCTCTAACAGGAACTTCGTCCCGAAGTTCAATTTGTGTTGGTCTCTGGAGTGGTATTGGTGAAAAGGTGATAATATTTGAGAATTCCGGCGAACTTTCACGATAGGAATTCGACTCTGTTTCAATCGTTTGACCTAACAGTCCATGATTTCTATTGTTTCTCTTACCAAGTTTATATTTGTCTCAAGGTTGGATTCCCTTCCAAATGGGATTATGAGTGACTAATCTGAAGTCATTTCCTGGGATTTGAATAGGTGAAACATAGTTATGTAATCCGGTTGTTCTCTAACAAGGCTCAAGTCTGACGGCCACCAGGCCTACTCTGTCTGAAACATTACGTGGTCCAGTGTATATCGGGTTTTAACTGTCAAATTTTCTGAATAATATCATGCCCTTCCTAGGCAGAACTTTCAACATGATCTGGCTACCAACTTGAAGTTTTAATGGCTTACAACTTATAGAATTTGTAATTGATTCTTGACTTGCAAGTAATTTCTGGTTATTTCATGAATGCCTACTAGACTAGTGAGATAGGATATTTCCGAGTTTGGTTCGTCAATAGATGATCAGTGCTTCTTCAGGTTTATAAGGTAATATGGGTAATATATGTTGCTGAACTCTGCCAGAACTCAAATCTTATATGTCAGCTGGTCGATTCTAAAATGAATCTTAATTGGTCCAGTATACCAAAGGTTCAATCTCTCGTGTTTACCAAAATTGTATCATGCCTCTGCAAGGCAAAGCTTTCAACTTAGTTCGTTCTTTGGCGTGAATCTAGTTAGTTTGCTGTTCAAGGATACCCAATCCGTATGATGTGCGTCATGTACCAACCTACCTCTACCAGCTTCTCGTTGCTTGTAACTTGTCCTTGACTTGTGAAATTTCCTTTGTTGTTCCATAGTTTAGTTCTAGACCAGTGAATTTAACTTTTCGATTTCGGTCTGTAAATGGGTAATTGGTACTTCGATCATAAATTGCCTCCAATATTGTAGTCTCTACAATCGTGCGATAACTATGGTTGTAACTGAATCTGATTTATGGTAAATGGTTAGTCCAACCATTTCTAGAGTCAATCACTCATACTCTGAGTATAACTTTCCTATGTTTGAATTGTTCTCTCGTTCTGACCATCGGTCTGAGGATGATAAGGGTGTTTACACCTTAATGAGGTTCCGAAGGAAATCTTAAAATGATTGCTGGAAGTCTGAGGTGATTCGATCACCTTTATCAGGAATAATTGAAATAGGTACAATAAATCTTGTGACTAATTCCACAATGTTCTATCTTTCGAACTCGGCGTTATCTGAAGGGGATAGAATATGGGTAACAATTTCTTTGATTCCTTGTGTTTTGGTCTAACGGATTGCTAAGACATGTGTTTTCCGTTGCCTATTGTGCTTGGACCTGATGCCTCTCTTGATGTATAGGTGAGGTTATCTAGAATTTCTTGAGAACACAATTCCTTGAGGGAATCTATATCGATATCCATAATTCGAATCAATCATTCTTGGCGTAAACTCACTGCAGGGAAGTTTGCATTTAGATAAGGCCATGTTTAATCAAATCACTTTACAGTATCGGTTAGGAGGCTTGGTTTATTCCTATGGTTTTGCTTAGCGTACTCTCTCAATGTGTTCGATCCTGTAGCTCAGTCTAGCTAGTACCTTTAAATAATAGAATTGGACAACCCGGTCAGAGATGGTGGTTCGGATGGTCTCGTGGCATCTTAGAATTGTTTTTGAGTTATAAATTGTCTTGGTGTATACTTCTAGTCTAGGTTAGTAGTTCTGTAATCCTTTCATTGTTTTTCTTGTATCAAGGAATCCTCCTAGTACTTGATACGGTAAGTCTCTCCTAAAGAAGTCAATGGAACAATCCAACTTAATGGCTAAGTGGGTGACAGGTGGGGTAAGTATCCAGGGAGAGTTTGTCAGAAAGAGACATTTATAAAAGGGTTTACTTGTTTAAAAAGCTTTCAAATGAAGATTGTTATTAGCAAAACTTTAAAAAGTAACTATTTCCTTCATGGCATAATCCTTCCTGAAGTATACATAGGTGATCAGGCTATGTATAGTTGAGGACGAATGATGCGATGCTTGATTTAGTCAAAATAATATTACTTTTCTCAAAAGTTTTAGATGGTGTTCAACGCATTCTTATTAAAAATGGTATCCTGATATTTCCTTTCAAAGTAATATAAAAATTGTTTCGCGTAGTAATAGTAAATATTTGGCGTAATATCGGAAAAATCAGTTTATAGTATGGTAACAAAACGGTTTATTTTAGAAATTCGGTAAAACAATTTCCCCGTAAGGTAGTAAAATAGTTTGAAATAAAACTCGTTGAATGGTTTATTGGATACAGGGGTAAATATTATGGAATGGTAATAATCTATTAATCCGTCAAATACGAACTCGGCTTAATCCCTAATAAGACAATGGTATAATGTTACGAAATGATTGAAAATTGCACAATTGCAATAGAAAATGGAATAAACGAAGGTTACGATTATCACAGAGATAACTAAAGATAGTCATTACATTAGATAGGAAAGTGCTTAATATAACTAGGTTACATCAACGTACTTATGGAAAGTACCAAAAGAAAGTACAACCCTAGAGGGCTCAACTATGGTCTACATAATTAAAACATAAACTTCTTCTTCCAATTCTGGCTTCCCAACTCTGGGCATTCACTCTTGAAGTGTCCCACTACACCGCAGCCAAAACATGTAATTGATGGTTTCTGATTATCACCCACAATTGGAAACCTGCAGTCCCTGGTTTTGTGGGTAACCTTCTTACAGTTGCCACATGGTTCCGGGCAACGACCTGGGTTATGATGATGTTGGCACTCTTCACACTTAGGTAAAATACCAAGGTAATCATTCTTTTCCTTTAGACCTATAGCATTAGGTTTAGCAACTCCTTGTCTCTTGTGTGGTCCTTGTGTGGCATTCTCACCTCGGTTGTTGTTCCACTTCCTTTTATTGTCACTTTTTCTTCCTAAGATCTTGGGGTGAGCTATGCGTTCCTTTGCTTCGATCGCCATCCTGATAGCTTTAGGCATGGTATCGGGTTCCAATGAGTTGACCAACATACGAATTTCAGGAGAAAGTCCTCCTATGTACCTTTCAAGTTTCTTGCTTTCTGGTTCATCCATTGCAGAGCCTAGTTGAGCGAAATCATAAAAAGAAGCAGTATACTTAATAACATCATCTCCTACCATGGTAAGGTTTAGTGTTTCCTGTTCAATTGCTTGTAATTCGCTTTTCACACAGAACTTCAAACTCATCATCCTTTTTAGTTTCTCCCAAGAGTGTGAGTAAGCAGCATCAACTCCTACTACCTGGACATACTTAGTCCACCATTTCTGGGCATGCTCCTGAAAAGTGCAACTGGCGAACTTAACTTTGTCTTCCTTACGGCAGTCACCACATTGAAAGATTGTTTCTAATTCTTCGAACCATTTGAGAAATTCCTTTGTGTCTATATTTCCGCTAAAGGAGGAGGGATTACAACCCATAAATTCCACGTGAGTAGGTTCCTTGGGTGAGGGCGGTAGTTACGTTCCTGGCAATGGATTGTCCAACAGCAGCTTGCGTCATGCTTGAAGTGGTTTGCTTAAATCTACTTCCATCAAATCATAAGAGACCATGAGAATCTATAGTTAATAAAATCATCATATTCATAACACATGAATATAATACATGAAAGTTTCGGTCAATATGGACCAATATCATATATAGCACAACTATTCCCCTATAGGAGAGTCAATACTTGATGATTCCGTTTGTACAACAATCAAAATACTACAAGTTTCTTTAACTATGTCACACTTCCCGTGGTTAGGATAATAGTAAAAGCTAGTAAAGATATAAGTCTAGTTTAAAGATTTCCTGTAGTCCCTCTAAGTGAAATCAGGTTTATGGCATCATAAGGTCGAGATAGTCCTGAAGTGGTATCTGTAGTTGTGCATCGATCAAGTCCTAGATAGTGTAAGTTCCAAACTAATCCTGAGGAATCTGCGGATGTTCCTGTTGAGTCCGTAATTCTTGGTATTATCCACAAGGCGTTATCTAATTCATGGCAAGTGAAAATGGAAAAGGAAACTGACAATGGTGGTATTCTAAAGGATGAGAATAACATTGATGACGATGAAATCCCAGTGATGAGTTAGGAGATAATGGTGATAATAGTGAATGGAATACTACCCTCTTTCGCGCTATCTCGCGACATCTAAGAGGTAAAGCTGAAGTACGCACTATGGGACGACCAATAGTGTAATAAGTAACCAACGGTGGTGGTAGTACCTAAGTAGTAAGCATCCTACTAGTGAAGGAAAGAAAACACGCTATCTCCCTTGTAATAAGCATCCTAATAAGTCCATTAAAATTAAGTCTGAATACTCTACCAAACGGCATTCTATGTATAGGCTGAATGAGAACCTTGCTCTTATGACAATTCAATAGTGCTAATGGTGGTGTAAGTACAGCTGGTGGTATAATGTTAGTGGAAGATGACAAGGCATCTTCAATGTCGGAATCCGACGAAAGGATAACAGCGTGGGTATCTGAAGACATGTCACTTATGAACCAGGTCAATATAATCATATATATATATATATATATATATATATATATATATATATATATATATATATATATATATATATATATATATATATGAGTATGGGTATGAATAACTCGTACAGTGTGTGCGTAAAACAACATGTATAGTGAATATGCACCTATGATGAAATGATGAGATGCTATGATGATGTGGTTATAGTCTAGGGTCCAAGATACATCCTAGTTCGCTATAACCTTAGCTCTGATGCCAATCTGTCACACCCCCAAAATACCTGAATGGCAGCGGAATGGAATACCTGGGGGTGACTGTCATAGCATCACAAACAAGGATATATTGAACGACCTAAAGTGTCGTTTGGAAAAATACATCGTTTGATCATTAAAACATTGAGAGTTTACAAAACTTAGGTCCCAAAAGGTATTGCCAATTTAGGTAAAATAAGTTCAACAAGATCAAACGGTCATAGATGTAGAAAAATATAGTCAGACGCGTCGTCTCCGCGACTCCATGAAGGTCCAAATGCATGCAACATGAGCTACCTTAATAACCTGAAAATACATGCTAAAGTGTCAACACGAGGTTGGTGAGTTCATAGATTTTAGAGAACAAGCAGGTATGGTAAAACATTTGGAGAAAAGAATTTCCCAGTAAAAACATCGTAAATCCGTAATAAGGTTGATGCAAAGGCATCGTAAATCAGTAATAAGATTGATGCAAAGGCATCGTAAATCAGTAATAAGATTGATGCAAAGGCATCATAAATCGGTAATAAGATTGATGCAAAGGCATCATAAATCAGTAATAAATCAGTAACCAAGTTTATAAAAACCATCAGTATATAACTTTAATCGTATGTACAATAGCCCAAGTATAAAGTAAAGTAATAAGTTTTTCAGTCATAAAACTACATTGTCTCTTAAGCTCATGACACCGAAGCTAGACGTTACTTGGCCCCAAATTAGTGTTTACCAGACACTCGTAATATATTAGAAATGAAATGCATTCGTTTTCCTTATGGAGCAACCCAAACACGAATGGAGGAGTCACCCTCGATAGATCTATCCACTCACTCTCGCTTGCATCTTAATTAACGGTCCATGATATTAAAGGGGACTTATGTCGTGGTAATAAGGCAACTTAAGCAATGTATGGAATTTAATACTTTGGCATTGTACAAAAATAATTAAAGTAGCGTATTCTCCTCCAAAAAGTAATTCAAATCGTATAAAAGTATAAAACAAGTATTTAAGCATGTATCTCCCCCAAAGAGTTTATAAAGTAATTAAACGAGTAAAAGTGAGGCTATGACTCACCTCGAAATGATAGTACAAAGTGATGGAATGATCGGAACAACAAGGCGCGAACACTAGCCGCAACCTAAATGAATGAATGTGATCTAATTTAGATCATGCCGTGATGTAATGAATGCACATGCACATGATACCAATACCACTCGTAATTTGGAAATACTAGTTATTGTCAAATAAAATACTTTCCATACTTAGGAAAAATAAGTCCAATTGGAGTTATAAAAACTTGTTGTAATATATATCGTATAAAAATGTTAGCGTTATATTTCCTCGTATCGAAAACCTTAAAATAACGTCGTTAAGTCCTATAAATATTTCTTTTGGGTCATACGTATTTCATTTGTTAAGAATATAGTCCTTAGTAACATTTCTAGAAAATATACCATTTAGTGCGTAAGTTATTATTTTCTAGTAGTGACTATATATATATATATATATATATATATATATATATATATATATATATATATATAGTTTTGACGATGTTAAAACGCGTATAACTTGGTCGTTTTAAGTTCATTTTCCTCATTCTTTATGTCCACGGATTCGTTTTGGTAAGTACTAATATATTTTTGATAACTCGGCTCCTCTAGGTTACGTTTAACACTTCTATTTGTCCATCGAAAATTTCCAAACAGCATGCAGTTTTTCAGGAAATAGTTTTCGTCAATTAATTTGCAAAAATCATAACTTCTTCGTTATAAGCTCGTTTTAATCCGTTCTTTCGCCTAAAGTTTCGTTTTTGAAAGTATTTTCTAAATCTTTGGTTAAAAATTACCCCTGAGTTCCTGATTTTCCCACGTTTCCAAAATAGGGACAGTAGGTATATATATATTTTCCAAAATCATTTTCCTAGTTTCAAACTTGTTCCAACTTCAACCAAACCACTTTCAATCACCACAAAACTAGTCTAATCCTACCATACACCTTCTTTGGGTGTCATGGGTTCCTAAACATCATAAACCAAGTGGATCTAACAAGGATCTAACTATAATCACCTTCTAGGCTTTCAAAGTTAAAAGTTTATAAAATAAAGTGGTATAAATAGCATATGCATGTAGATCTAGTATATATAACATATGAAACTTGTAAAAATTATGAAATGAGTTTGGTTAACTTACTTGGAAGGTTTAAGGAGTTTAGATGATGAAAAACCTACTAATCCTTGAGTTTTTATTTCAAAACTCCAACAAGGATAACTAAGTGAACAAGTTTATACTTTTGATCTTTGAAAAATTATGATCTTTGCTTCTTGGATGATCCTAGGCCGAGCACACCATGGAGAGAAAAGAGAGAAAAGTTTTACTTGAACCTTGAAAATGTTATGAGAAATGAAATGGAAATAAAGTTAATATCTTGTATTAGACAAATGTTAGGTGTACATTAATGAGTGTTGGTGAAATCTTGTCTAGGAAGCCTTGGAGGGGGGGGGGGGGGTGGCCGGCCTCAAAAGGAGGAAAATGGGGAGAAATGTTTCTTGATTTAATTTGAGATTTAGTGTAATATTGTGTAGTATCATTTAGCTTTAGGTTTAATCGGGTACCGGGTTTGTTAGAAATAAATTTTATCGAAGTTATTCGGGACATAATAAAGTCGTAAAAATTGTAAAAATATGTCGGGTACAAGTACGGAGAGTTTGGGTGATTATTGTTTAGTTTCTACGAAAACCGTCGTAATTAAATTAGACGTACGATGTTAATTAATTAAATTTCCAAAATACCGGTTAATTGAATTTCATAATACTTATGACGTTGTAATAAGTCTAAAAATATATCGAGATTAATGTAGGGAGTGTCGGACGTGTTAGTCACATTATTGATCGTTTGTTAACGTTCATATAGAAATAATTATACATAAAAGTTAATTATACCAAAAGTATTAATTTAATTATCCTACGAGTGGAATATTATGTAAGTGACATAATGATGATACGTAGACTACTTCTAGTCTGTACGAGATGTCCCAAATGATAATGCATAAATTCGCTCTTGAACCAATACGGTTACGCGAATTTTGAATACCCGTAAACTAAGTTTACAATGAAATGAATAATGCACATGAATAGTGGTTATTTCTTCCGGAAATGAATAGTGTCAAGTGAATAGTAAAATTTCTGAACGCTTCTCAGAATGTCGAATTGACCTCGAAAACGATGAATAGTGATCGATGAATAGTAAATGATGAATAGTAACTTGTGAATAGTAAATGATGAATAGTAGATTGTCGAAGTTTGGAAAATGACCGGAAATTACGAGTTGTGACAAGACCTCTCCCTAATCTCCGCATAGGAAACCAAATGTGCACTTATCGAGTCTAGAGCCCCGAGATTCATCAAAAGATCTCATAGGAACACATAATATTTCTACACTGGTTGTTCATCAATAAGGACGCCAGATGTAAACTTAAGAGTCCTACGCAGATCTTAGCAATCTGCCAGAACATTTATGAGAGAATTCACACAAGTGATTCTTAATGATTGAATGGAAATTCCTGCCAGGGTCAACATCAAACAGCCCTGACAGCAGGTCACTTCGGTAATTCCTTATGGGTTACGCTTAGTGTTCGCGGTGGTTTCAAACGGTCTACAGTCGTGGAGTGATCCCCAGCGACTCACCCAGTCATTGAGCTACTAAGTAGGTCTTGTAAGCTCTCTCGAGAGTATCTGACATGGGAACGGCCTTGGTAAGGGTTAGAAGGAGTCTTCACACTATGCTGTTGACGATCTCTAATTCTTATTTGTAAGTACCGGATGTTTTATTGCTAACTGTTTATATGCAGGGACACTTCATCTCCATGGCGACAGATTCCACATGCTCATACATACATCTGGAAGTTAAAGAAAGCTCCCTCAAAGATCTATACAACACAAAGTTCAAAGAAAGATTCTACGCCAAAAGGAAGAATCTACAAAGTATAAAGACTAAGGATCAAAGTGAAAGAAAGGGAACTACGTGCATATGAATATCAAAGTCCAAAGATGTATGAGCATGTTGGAATGTCAAACAACCACCACAGACGCAGAAGTGACGAAAGGCAGATAACTCCACATCACAAAGGAACAAAGAACGATGAAAAATCAGTTATCAAAGATCGCAAAGCATGAAGGAACAAAGACTAAAGACTATTCTACAACGACACACAAAGTTAAAGACAAAGAACACGGAAGACCCACTCACGTGGAGCATCATTCGAATGACCACCCCTTAGGGGGAGATTGTTAGCATTTAAAATATGTATTATGAAGTGATGGTCATTATCATGTTGTAACTTTGTGTCGTTTGTTAAGATTAGTAATAGTTTAGTCATTGGGCTTTGGACTTGGCAAGCTAATATGTTATTAGTTATGTTTCATAAGCCTTTATATAATTCATGTAAACCAAGTCCAAGCCCAAGTCCATTAGAAAGCCCATGAGGCCTTTCTCTCTAACTATAAAAGGCACCTTACCTCTCATTTGTAAGGTGTGCTTGTGTGTGTATTGTGTATGTTTTTGATGAGGCGAAAAACGATCCGTTTTTAGAGGGTCATTTAAGCCCGAATCCGAATTTATTTGATCAAATATTGCCCTAAATCGTTCCTTTTGTGATTTTAGGTGTTTGGAGAGCGAATTCTGGAAAAGAGGCTATTTTGGACGTTTTTGGAGCATAAAGTGAAGAAAACGACAAAGTACCAAAAATCCAAGCTGGAAATACAAGGTGACGGCGTCAAGGGTTTGCTCTTGACGGCGTCAGACATGAAGAATAATTTACCGTAGCTGGTGACGGCGTCAGATGGAGTTATGACGGCGTCAAAGTGACCAAGATTAATTTACCGTGGGTGGTGACGGCGTCACATAGGCCGTCACGATTGGATCTAGGGCGTCCGAGGAAGTATATGGCGGCGAGTTGACGGCGTCAGATTTAACTCTTGACGCCGTCAGGACGATTTTCCTATATATAGTTTTCTAGTTTTTTCATAAAAAGAGGAGAAGTTTTGGTGAAACCCTAAAGACGATTTTGGTGTCTCTTTTACAGGTTTTTCAAGGGTTCCAAACCCTTGAGACCTTGCATTGTAATTGAGATAAGTATACTCTTAATTCAATCAATATGTCTATGTGTTGGTTGTTTATCTTTTGTTCTTATCTTAATTCTACTATGCTAGGCTAGATCTCTCTTGTGTTTGCTTAGATCTAATGAAACCTAGATGTTGATTATGTGTTGATTACTTGTCTATTCTTGTTTTGAATGAATGATTTTATATGTTAGGCTTAAGAAAACTGGCAGATCTCCAAATGGTAACATGCTTGAACGTTTTAAGAAACATGAACCGAGGCGTACTAGGTCTTTATTGGTTGTATTTAATGCATGAGCCACTGTTTACAATCCCTATAGTTGTGCTGGGTCATGGTGTAGGAGGAGATAAGAGCTCATAGAGTTGGGGAGTTATGTATGCCACTCCACGAATGGTATTAAGGAATACAACCCGTCATTCATACAAGTGTAACAAGTAATTAACATGTAAAAGATATCTAGGGAGTAATGAAGTCTAAGTAAACACAATTTCTCCAATTACTGCTCACAACCTTAGTTTAATATTAGTTTAATTTTATTTTCATTAGTTTAATTAGTTACAAAGTAATTTTTGGGTTAGTTGATTAGCAACTAATTCCGCCCACTCTTTCAAAACCCGAGATTTTAATTGCTTTCATAAAATATAAAAATACAAAAATAATCATCTCTCACCTCTAGAACTATTAATTAGGTTTTCTAATCCTAGCGACACTATTCCTAAGCTGAACGATCAATCCCCCGGTACTTGTCACTATACTATACTACAACGATCAGGTACACTGCCTGGTGGGGGTTGTAAGCCTCGCGAGATCCCTCGAGAGGTAAAGCAAGGTGCGATTCCCACGCATCAAGTTTTTGGCGCCGCAGCCTGGGGAATAGTTATTGTCTAGGTTAGAATTTCTTTTTATTAGGTCTACTTGCTAGATTCCTTTCTAGTAAGATTTTTATTTTTAGGTCTTCTTTAGTCTATCTTATTTCTTCGTGCTTTTGTTCGTAACTCTTTACCATCCGACATCATGGAAGGTGGTAACATCTTTGAACCCATCATCCCACCACAACAAAACCCACCATTAGAACCCCTTAGGCCCCGAACCTTAGGAGAGTATTCCCGACCTAGCCACCAAGGCTACCGAAACACCATTGAGCTCACCGGAGCCAATGTGACCCCCTTGCGATCCGACACCATCCGGTTGGTGCAAAGCGGATGTGCATTCCATGGACTTCGTTCCGAAGATCCAAACCAACACCTTAAGGACTTCCTCAAAATCGTAGATTCCATAGACCTAGGTGTTGAAACTAGAGAGACTACCCATTTACGCCTATTCCAATTCTCTCTACGGGATCAAGCTAGTCAATGGCTTGAGCGTTTACCCGCGGGATCCATCACCACATGGGATGATCTCACCACTCATTTCCTTGCTCAATTTTTCCCACCGGGGAGAACTACTAAACTTAGGAATGACATCTTGATGTTCCAACAACGTCAAAATGAAACTCTTTATGAAGCATGGACTCGTTTCAAGGACTTACTCCAAAAAGTCCCTCATCATGGCATAGATTTGTGGCTCCAAGTCCAAATTTTTTATGACCATATCGATATCCCCACGAGGCGAACCATTGACCAATCGGCCGGTGGTAAGCTACGTGATCTTAGTGCGAAACAATCATGGGAACTCATAGAAGATCTTGCTCTCTATGACAACGAAAGTTGGAATGATCCCCGTGATTTGAACAAAACGGTCAAGGCAATATCTTTGCCTTCGAATAATTCAAGCACTCCCGACCGTAGGATCATGGAACTTGAGGACCAAGTCAAGTTTCTCATGAAATCTTACGAAGCTCCGAAGCATTCAAGCCAAGTGAACAAAATCACTTCTTCATGCGAATTATGTAGTGGTCCCCATGACACTCGTGATTGTATGGAACTCCCCGGAACAGCTTTTGCGGACTACGCATCGACACGTACCGACGAAGCGGGAGATAAGTGGTACACTTTCAAACCCGAGCCAAACACATACGGTGATTCATATAACCCCTCATGGAAAAATCACCCAAACCTTAGGTGGAAACAAAATCAACCCAATTCATCCAACCCACCTAATCGTTACCAATCAAACGGTCCACCATCCAACCGTACCTTCAACAACAATCCTTCTAACAACTATGGTAGTACCAACAATCTTGAAGGATTGATGTCGAAATTTATGGCATCTCAAGAAGCTCGCATAGCTAGGTTTGAAACCGAATTCAACCAACAACAAACGGAGATGACCAACAAGATCGACAACTTGTTGAAAGCCCTCAACAACCAAACATTAGCCACACCTAGGAAGAACACTAGGGACACCAATAGTGGAATCCAAGCTAAGGACCCCTCATCACCCAAACATGTCCACTTTGTCAATATTGTCACCATTAAGCCGATAGAGAGGGAGATAGAGGAGAGTGACAAAGATGAAGTTAGAGTAGAAGCCAATAGTGAGGATGAGAGTAGGGAAGTTGAGGTTAATAAGGATGAGGAATTAGAGGAGGTAGAACCTATAGAGGAATATTTTGATAAGTTGCCAACCAAGGAAGAACGGGAATACCATAAGTATTTATTCAATAGTCCCGAGACAACATATATCTTTGGCGATCCCCTGATCAAAATGGGAGACCCCTCTAACATTAACATCCCATGCAATATCGGGCACATGCATATATGGAAAGCTTACATAGACCCTAGATCCCCCGTGAACATCATGTCTAGGACTTATTACAATTGGGTGATGAAGAAGCAACTTAATTTTAGGATAATGCCTGGTAAAAGTTGGATAAGTAATTTTGCAGGAAGAGTTAAGGAAGTACATGTGATTATAGGGAACCTCACCTATGAGATTGATTTCATGATAGTGGAAGACACGCGTCCGGTGATAGATTCTTGCCTAAGTCAAATAATATTTGGGAAACCATTTGTTGAGGCCACTAGGATGAGTTATGATCCAACGTTAGGGATAGTTAGATTCAAGGAAGAGAATGATGAGGTTGCTTATCAAATGCCCTACAAGATTGAGCAATACCGCCTTCTCTCTAATTTCGAAAAGGAACGTAAGCAAGCGGCTTATTATAGGAATGATGAAGATAGACGTAGAGGAGTAGAGTATGTTAGAAATAGGATGCTTGGTTTCTACAAAGAATGCTTGCAACTAGGTCCGGAATACAAAACTGGTTTAGAAGATGACCTAGAGAGTGGAACCAATGATGAAATCACGTAGTAACCCACGACTTTGAGTCTAGCTACAAGACTCGTAAATAAAGAAAAGCGCTTCTTGGGAGGCAACCCATGTTTTGTGTGATTTTAATTGTTTGATTGTTATTTGCTTCCGTATGCATGTTTTATTTTTATTGTTGGTTGATCATGTTTCTCAATTAAAATGTGAAATACTTTATTATGTTGTTTGGCCTAGTCTTAACTTCAACCTAAAGGTATTTTTGCAAAAGATAAGTGTAAGGGGAAACCCCAAATATGTTTTTAAGAAACAAACCGATCATGATTATCCACAATATTTAATGAACATGTATATTCGTATTTGTTAGAGTCAAATGCTTGTATTGAGTCATAATGAAGTTTTGCAGGATTTTCCAGGAAGTAGGACAAAGTTTTTCCAGAAATTTTCCGGAAACTTAACATAAAGATTTCTGCAGGTTCATTCTGACGGCGTCAGGCAATTGCTCTTGACGGCGTCAGGAGTCAAAAATCTGGAAATTTTACCAGTTTTGTTTTTCTAACGGAGTCTTATGGTTTTTGTGAATTATTAAGTTTTATAGTCTCCAGGAAATCTGCAAACTTCATTCCACAAGCATTATATCTTACTTTGTTTTCTAGGATTTAGTAACTTATATAGGATGCCGCCGATTTTACGCGAGGTTGCCTTGTCTACTTTTGTCAGGATTTACAGGTTATTTGTGACAAGAAGATGATTTATATTCTGGAAGGGAAGCTTTGATTGTTCGTTTTCTTGGAAGAAGATTTAACCTGGCCAACCTAAAATCCATACCGAGCGAATCAGGGGAGTATTTGATTTCATTCTTTTTACTTATTTTACTTTTACATTCTTTACTTGAACATTGGGGACAATGTTCATCTTAAGTGTAAGGGGAGGGTAAAAAGATGATACCTTACATACGCACTTTCGCTTGAGTTTGTTTTGTTTGATAGTAGATGAGTAATAAAACTATGAGAAATACTTGTTAGTGCAATTTTAGCGCCAAATTTAAAATTTTTTACAACATTTAGGAGTGAAACTTTAGCCATAGCAAGCGTCTCATGGATAGGAGATTGTATGACTAGCACATAACCGTATATTCAGAAAAATTTTCCACCCAAAAATGTGAGGTTCGCCTTTAGATTTGATAGGAAAAGCATTCATTATTAGTGCTTATGAGTGTACCGGTAGCATTTAGATTCTAGAACTTGCGTTAGTGATGCATCCCAAGACCGCTAGTGAGACTACATTCGTGTAGTAGGATTTACTACATGATAAGAGGCATTAGGATCACCCTTGTGTTAAACCCGTATCATAACTACTTGACCATTTAAGTCATATTACTTGGCTAGTTAAGTCAACTAATTTTTCCCACACCCTTAGCGTTGTACTCATTTTTAGTACACGATACCCCTAGTACAACCCTCCGAGCCTATCTTTTCGTTTCTAACTTTAAGCATTTTACTTAAAGGAAGAATTTGTTACACCCCACTTAAATGTACACCCAAATCGCCTTAGCCTTCCGTGGATGCACTCATTTTTAGTGCATTATTGTTATTTGTTAAACCCTAAGTTAACTTTCTAATTGATTACATGGTTGCTAAGTCGAGTCATATCCTTGTACATATTGTTTTAGGACGATTGGGACTCATGGGTAAGTACTTATTTTATGGAGTAATGGGGAAGAACATAATATTATTACCCCCATATGTACGTTAATTTTAAAAGTGCTCCAAGTGTTTTGATTTTCTTAATTCGAGTCATTAGAATAGTTAAATGTAAAGTATGTAAAGATTCAAGTGTAAGGGGATTGCTCATACCCCTATGATGTATTATTTTGGATGGTAGGGTAAGAGTGCATGAAAAAAAAAAAAAAAAAAAAAAAAAAAAAAAAAATCGAAAAATCAAGAAAAAGAAAAAAAAAATAGAAAAAGAAAAAAAAAGAGAAAAAACATACGGACTACCATCCCGTTTTTATTCTATGTTCATTTTATATTTTTGTTATTTTTCATTTATTAGCTTAAGTCGAGTCTAGTCTTGGCTTAGCAACGCCATCTTGTACATGTAATTAACCAAGATTGTTAACTCGCCACCAGTAAAATTCCCTTTATCCAACAAAACCGTGTAATTCATATCCCTACACCTAACGTTATAACCCTTTTTAAAAGACCTCTTTGATAGTTTATCCTAGGTGCTTACGCCATGTGGTGGAGGTTTGATCCTTTCCCAAGCCTATGGTAATCTATTTTGCTATGACAGGTAGTGAGAGATATCTTCCATTTCCATAATGTTATATTACTTTATTACACCCGAGAGATGTGAGTATCTAAACACTATTTGTGAGGTGCTTGTGTATGACCTCCGTGCTTGTCTATTGGTCTTTAGTGGAACGATTATTTGTTGTAATTACTTTTATATTAGTGTTAAATGACCCCTAACTTGTCTTTTGAGTAGAATAAAAGCTCATTTGCTTGAGGACAAGCAAATCTCAAGTGTAAGGGTATATGATGAGGCGAAAAATGATCCGTTTTTAGGGGGTCATTTAAGCCCGAATCCGAATTTATTTGATCAAATATTGCCCTAAATCGTTCCTTTTGTGATTTTAGGTGTTTGGAGAGCGAATTCTGGAAAAGAGGCTATTTTGGACGTTTTTGGAGCATAAAGTGAAGAAAACGATAAAGTACCAAAAATCCAAGCTGGAAATACAAGGTGACGGCATCAAGGGTTTGCTCTTGACGGCGTCAGACATGAAGAATAATTTACCGTAGCTGGTGACGGCGTCAGATGGAGTTATGACGGCGTCAAAGTGACCAAGATTAATTTACCGTGGGTGGTGACGGCGTCACATAGGCCGTCACGATTGGATCTAGGGCGTCCGAGGAAGTATATGGCGGCGAGTTGACGGCGTCAGATTTAACTCTTGACGCCGTCAGGACGATTTTCCTATATATAGTTTTCTAGTTTTTTCATAAAAAGAGGAGAAGTTTTGGTGAAACCCTAAAGACGATTTTGGTGTCTCTTTTACAGGTTTTTCAAGGGTTCCAAACCCTTGAGACCTTGCATTGTAATTGAGATAAGTATACTCTTAATTCAATCAATATGTCTATGTGTTGGTTGTTTATCTTTTGTTCTTATCTTAATTCTACTATGCTAGGCTAGATCTCTCTTGTGTTTGCTTAGATCTAATGAAACCTAGATGTTGATTATGTGTTGATTACTTGTCTATTCTTGTTTTGAATGAATGATTTTATATGTTAGGCTTAAGAAAACTGGCAGATCTCCAAATGGTAACATGCTTGAACGTTTTAAGAAACATGAACCGAGGCGTACTAGGTCTTTATTGGTTGTATTTAATGCATGAGCCACTGTTTACAATCCCTATAGTTGTGCTGGGTCATGGTGTAGGAGGAGATAAGAGCTCATAGAGTTGGGGAGTTATGTATGCCACTCCACGAATGGTATTAAGGAATACAACCCGTCATTCATACAAGTGTAACGAGTAATTAACATGTAAAAGATATCTAGGGAGTAATGAAGTCTAAGTAAACACAATTTCTCCAATTACTGCTCACAACCTTAGTTTAATATTAGTTTAATTTTATTTTCATTAGTTTAATTAGTTACAAAGTAATTTTTGGGTTAGTTGATTAGCAACTAATTCCGCCCACTCTTTCAAAACCCGAGATTTTAATTGCTTTCATAAAA